>OU383775.1:19287371-19874871 GCA_910950805.1 Acrocephalus scirpaceus scirpaceus | reverse complement strand
GATGGAGGAAAGGAGTGGATGCACACAGAGCTGCTGGTAGGCAGTGATTAGGGAGCAAGGGCTCAGGCAAAAGCAGCAGCAGCCTGGAATACAGGACGAGGGGAGGCAGGGAAGGAGATGGGCACACAAGGAGAGCACCCACTCCTGTGTTTCAGAGTGACAAACCCCACTTCTCCCAGATGGCTCCTTTGGCTGTCCCCAAGCACTTGTGCCATACTGCATGACTCTCTTGGCTCTGGATCTGCTTTTGCCCTTCATCTAGCTCAAAGAGTGCCCTTTACCCTCTCAGGCAGCTTGGTATGATGGATCTTGATGACATTTAGCCAGAATTTTCCTAAACTTTATGTTTAATTTAAAATCATCCATGACTGCATTCAGATGACTACTTCCCTGGTCACAGATATAAATCTGCTATCAATAGGAGTAGAAAAGTCAACTGTAAGTAAATTTCTTTGACTGTTAAGATTTATTCCTGGTATTTCCCACTAAATCTGTGGCAGTAAGATGAGAAAATCTTTCAAACTGGTAGAAAACGTAGCATTAGGATATGCAATATTTTGCGCAGCTGTAGTAGTTTACAACTGAATATGTTACAAATTTGACAAAGCCTCTCTCTGCACTTTACAATTTTTAAATATAAAGTCCAGTTTTCATTGCATGAGGTAGAGCGGCATTATGCCATTGGGTATGGGGTGAAATAAGGATGTAGCAAGGGTAACCAACTTGGTCAAGGGCATAAAAATATATACGTAGGTTACAGCCACTTGTTCCTGGAGGCTACCTATCAGACTTAAGGCAGACACAAAGTAAAAGTAAAGCAATTGAAAAACTGTTATTTCTGGTTTAAAAATCATTATTTTGGGATTTGGCAACTATGTCTACTTAAAAAAAAAATTGAGTCAGACTTCCTTGGTAGAAGGTTTTCTACAGACACCTATAAAAGGCTTCTTCAACATGGTTTGGAAAATCCTGATACTTCAGTCGTGGCATTTCATGAGATAAACCAGCCTTTTTCAATATAGGAATTCATGTGGAGCATGTTTTAGAAATAAATATTTTCTTTACTTATTTTAGGCCACTTGTCATAGTTTAGAATTTTAGTACTTTTTTTTTTAATAGCAAAGTGTATTAAACAATTTTATGTTTTGCCTTCAAAGGGCAGTAATGGAAAATCACTTCACACAGCAGCTTCTGCCCACGCTCACTAGCTAAAACCATAATAGCATATGTTAATGTATACTATCTAATGGACTTTTAATTCCCTTATAATTTAGGGAGTTGTAAAGAGAAAGGAAAAATGTGGAGGAAGAATAAGAGGATATCAGTATGCATCAAGAATACATTTATAATTTTTGAAGCTTTAATTTGTAGGAATAGGTAATTTACATTACTGTCAGAATAGCATTACCATTACCTCTTTTAGAGAAATGTTCTATTCAAGTATACACTTTAAAACTCTGTCAAACATAATTTCCACTTTCAAAGAATGTTTTTCTAAAAAAACAAAAAACAAACCAGAGAAAACAGACCCTGCTTGCCTTCCTGACCAATTCCTCCAGGCTGACAGGATGGCCAGTTTGGAGAGCAGATTAGGTTCTCATGAAATTGAGAATACTGGAATTATTCAGTCACTGAGGCAAAAGAAATGTCTCCTCTCTTCCCACTTTTATAGCATTGTTACTCCACTGAGCTACGTCTGGGAAGAAGTTGAGCAATCAAGCAATTTACAGTAAGCTCTGTTTCTTTTTTCCAAAGGCATGCTTTGGAAAGTAGGCTTGTATGATATAATAGATATTCTGTCCAAAAATATCCATTTCACTAAATTGCTACCAGGTTCAGTTCTAACTTGGTAAAGATATAACTCTTATTTAAAATCATGTTTTAAAGTGTCATGGAATAACTTTTGTGTTTAAACACACATCAGAGCTTTAACCTGCAATGGCTCTGGACATTCCTAAGTGAGGTGCAACTTCTGTTTGTCCCATTAAAAAGCAAGAAATACAGTCTTCCCAGAGGTATAAATCACATGTTTTTCATTCTCAAGTATCACAAACACCAGATCTTAAACCTGTCATTGATGTTGGAAAGTATATTGGGAATAATGGAGCTCAAGCCAGTGTAATTTTAGAGTGGAAATTCTACTTTTTACTGAAAGAAGATAATTCATTCTAGCCTCTTGTTTCTTTGAAACATGGCAGCTCAGGACTTCAGCATGATAAATAAAGCATATGTTAAAGCAATGTCAGGCACCTTTGATTACAAGCACTGACCCCAGGCTATGAAGGCATTTAATCTTCTAGTTACACTTAAAGGTGTGCCTTGGGATGGACATCTTGTACTTGAAGTTAAGGAATTCTCAATGGAAAAGTCCTTTTCAGAAATTACCTGAAGTTACATAAAGGAAAAAGTCTACATAGTCAACATGAACAAGGTTCCATTTTTAATTCCATTACTATCTCCAGTAGAGGAAGGACAGAAAACAAGGGAGCATCCTCCACCCTTTGAATGCTTGTACACACCATTGGTATTGCCCCAATATGGACAAAACAGGCTCAACACTTCTGCAGCATCTCTCAAGAAGCTGATGGATGCCCCAGGAAAGGAAACTATCCAATGGAACTAGAGGCGTAGCTGTCTACAAAGGTGAGTACATGATGCACCACAGAGAAAACATCTTCTATTTCCCCAGTGAAAGCTGTAGTTTATTCTTGCAGATAAACAGTAAGGATCCTAAGCAGATCATCATAATGGATACATTTCACTGGAAATATTATTCTCATCTTACAGCAGCATTTGAACACATCTCTGATTTTCTTTAAGTGCTCAAATTCTTTTCTGAGTTAAGGTTCAAGCAGGCATTATATGCAACGGAATTAATTCTGGTTTATACATATTTGTGTGCGAGTCACTCTGTTTAGGCCAAGCAAAATAAATGCAAAGATAAGCATGTTAGCAGCAAAGTGACCCTTTGCAAGTCTTAAAAAATTACTCTTGCAGTCCATAGTCCAACATTTAATAATGCTGAACTTGATAAGGGATCTAAGAACCTGAAAAAGGAGATCTGAAAGGCACCTTTATAGAAAACAATTGATTTGCTTCATTTCATTGAAATGGCTAATGCTTTGATGGTTCATATTTACAATAGCTTGTCCTGTTCTTCAATGGAGTTGATATGTTGGAGTTTTTAACACCATAAACTTGATCAAAACTTCCTGGGTAATAAACAGAGCAGATTTAAGATATGAGCGCCCCCCCCCCCCCCCCGTCCCCTCCCATCATACTACTGCAGCCCATCTGTGTGCCAATTTGTAACTAAAGACATCAAGAATTGTGTTCTTCATGCTCAGATGCCCTTGGTAGTTGAAAATAGTTCTGAGAGCTCAATATGTAAACTGGGTTCAGAGTCTGAAAGACTTCAGAGTGAAAGATTTGACCTTCTGTAGTAAAAAGCTGTATCTGGCTAAATCTATCACTGAAAGTGGAGATTTTACACACCTCACAATGAAATCTGGGTTTTAAATTTTACCTGCCTTCAGAAAAAACCCAAACCTGAAACAAAACCAATCCCCAAATTTCCCCCTATCTTTCAGCTAAGCATATCTGTTTTCCCAGCATCCCAAAATTTCCATCAACAGGGAAAATTTCCATGTTTCCATCATACATAGCCATATTTGGGGGTGGGGGGTGGTCAAAGGTTTTGGCAGCAGAAAATGGAAACTTTGGACTTCTCTCTGTCACACATGAGAAGTACGACTCCTGCATATTGTCAGCTCTGTGTCATGACCACTGTGTGCCAGTGATGGGACATTATGGCAGGACTTCTAGGAAGTTCATCTCATCTCATCTCATCTCATCTCATCTCATCTCATCTCATCTCATCTCATCTCATCTCATCTCATCTCATCTCATCATCTATCTCATCTCATCTCATCTCATCTCATCTCTCTCTCCTAATCCTGTCTGCTCAGTTAATTATTTGTCTATTTATTTGTCAACAAGAGTAAACAAAGGGATACATAATAATACACAATCCTTTGTCTTGCAATGCTGCAGTAACAGCGTGGCAACTGGATTTGAGAACTAGGCAGTCACACTAAGAACAAGGTTACTTATCATACACTCTTATGCTGGCACGTATCACTGATCACATTTTTTTGTCATGCTAAATTACAAGTAACTTTGAAATTTTAAGTGTATATTAGCAACCTTATTTATGTCTGACTCTTGAAGCTTCCTCCTTGCTTTCCATTCCAAGGGTATTTCAGAGACTTAGCAACTACAGACTACTATTATTAGAGAAATATATTTGTAGTACTTGTTGCTTCCACATTTCTCTTTGTCACTTGTTTGCTTGCAAACCACTGGAGGTACATCTCAAAGCCCGTTTTCAAGTATGGAGATATGCAGACAGCTGTCCAGTGCGATTTTAATACAGGCTTGGTGTCCGACTCCCATAAAACCAGTAACTTTATAAAGCTCAGAATCAGAGCCTCCATCACAGACACTTCAGCAACTACACTTCTTTGCATGACTACAAACTTATTAAATTCTTTGAGCAAGACTTAGACACAGTCAACAGATTGCCATCAATACCTATAAAGAAAGATTTCCATTCATTCTTATCTACTATTGTTGCATTAAAAAAAACTTAAAACAAAGGGGAAAAGAAAAAAAATTGCAAGCAACTTGAAAAGCTCTGTCAATAACAGAGAGGACTTCTTTCATTAAGGTCTGCCTGATATGCTGCTCTGAAGCAGCTATATGGACTAGTGTTCCTACATATAAATAATTTTTCCCTATTTGTGCAAGTCTAGCTGTCCTTTCAACACTCTAATTCCATGAATTCTTTGAGAAATATTATTGATTGGATTAAAGTATAGCTTTATTATGCTGCTCTTTTTCTTAAAGCAAGTTATCTGCATTGCTGGAGATGTAAATAGGTTTGTTTTCTAGCAAAAGTAAGTCTATGTGCCTAGTCTTCAAAAAGACCATACTCTCTATCTGTTATGTTGCTCAAGACAACCAAATATATTGATGTTTAGTAGAGATTTTCATAGAACAATAAAATCTAACTAATAAGAAAAATACGCATAAATCCCAGAAAAAATTATGACTGTGAGATCACCTGCAAATTACAGAAAATATTTAATCCAGGTGAGTAGCAAAAAGGGTTAAAAAACTGCAAGAATTCAAGAAGCTCAGATGACTTTGGAAACACAGATCAAAAACAAAGAGACTAGAAGTATAATTAACTCCATTACTGCTCAGTCAAATGAAAACAGCTGTGACACCCTGTCTTATTTATGACAGCAGCAAATAGCTCTATTCCCTTGCTGGTTATTGCTGTAGGACAGCAGTGGTTCTACAGCAGGTGAAATAGAAACAAGCTGCTAATATTTATGTCACTAGATCAGGTTATGGATACAAGATTTATGCAAAAGTTCTATAAAAATATCCAAGTAGCTTTTATATCTTCTGCAGCAATCCTTTTCCAATAACAAACTAAATCTCTTTATTAAATATGATCCTATGCTCTAAGTTGTGCTGAGGCAAAAAGGCAGCTCCCCCACTGCTGAAGATGAGAACGTGTTTTCACTGAAAACTCAGATTTGTTCACTCTAAAACATAAATAAAAGGCTTTTTAGCTCAAAACCACTCAGTTATTTGCAAAGCCAAGCTAGACTTTGTCAGTGTGGAGTGGCATATGTAGTAGCTTGGTGAGAGAACTGTTTGCTGTACTTTAACAGTATGGAGAGAAAAGAAGAAAAACAGCTTTCTGATTAAAACACTTACTTTACTACAAAATGTCATTACCTCCTTTGATATTAAAAAAAAAAAGTTAGTGGGCAGCTTTCCTAAAGCAGTTTTTTACCCCACTGCTTTAATCACTGTGCTTACCACACCTAATCAGTCTGTTACTCCGACTAACTGCCCATTAAATAATGACTGAAAATAAGATTGTCAATAACAGAAAATAAAGCAAGTAGGATGTTGCATACTTCACTGCTAACCTTTTTACCCTCTCCCCTGCTCATCAGCCTCCCTCCTCCCATTCCCCTCCAGTTTTGATGTTGCCTGCACTCCCCAGCTCCATGGTGTATTGACACTTGCTCACTACCAAAGCCCCTACCTGCAACCCCACTGATCCAAACCCCTTTATTTCTCCAACCCTCTTCCATTATGTGCCAGGAATTTGTTCTCTAAGCACTTCACTTTGGTTCCATGGGGCCAGATTGCCTCTCAACAGCCCCTGCCTTTCAGGGGTTTTGGGCAACCCTGACATTCCTGCCAGCAGAGGTAATCTCCTCCACTTACCCCATGGATCCCACATCACAGACCCAAGTGGCAAACTGGGTCCTGATCCCTCTCCTAATATGGGCAATATCATATGCCCAAACGCTCCTTCCCACCCCTCCCAACACCATGCTTTCCCTCTTCTTTCTGGTTATTTGACATAAGGAGTTATCATCAGGAAACAGCCTCTGGAGTTTGGCTATGCTGGAATACCTTGACACTGCTGTGTCACTATCCCCAACTAACACAGGAGTAATGGAACAGATGAATTTTGGAACTAGAGAGATGCCATGTGTCTTTGTGTCCCTTTGCATCCCCCATCTGCTTCTTTCTCTTTCTTTCTTTCTTTCTTTCTTTCTTTCTTTCTTTCTTTCTTTCTTTCTTTCTTTCTTTCTTTCTTTCTTTCTTTCTTTCTTTCTTTCTTTCTTTCTCTTTCTTTCTTTCTTTCTTTCTTTCTTTCTTTCTTTCTTTCTTTCTTTCTTTCTTTCTTTCTTTCTTTCTTTCTTTTTCTTTTCTTTTTCCTTTTTTTTTCTTTTTTTCTTTTTCTTTTTTTCTCTCTTTTTTTTTCTTTTTTTTTTTTTTAATATTTCTCCAAAATCAATAGTGTTGATAATGTTCCCTGGGATTTTTTGGGCCTGTCTACTGCATATCCAAACAAAATGCCATCAAGATGACCGTTAGGGTTTCAGAGGTAGGTAGAAACAAATCTGCCCTTTTTCTACCACACAGTTATGTGGTTCTAAGGGGTTTAAGACTTCCTCCTGTTTCACTTTCACAGAAATTAATGTGCAGAAACTGCCTGAATAACTACATATGTACTTAGGGATTTAGTTCTGCATGAGCACAGCATAGAATGTGGTGAGTTTTCCATGTGGTCTGATCACTACACTTTTACTCAGCCTTTTTGCACCTGTCTATAAGAAACCAGAGGCATCACCTCTTTGTGGTAGCCTTTAGCATCTTGACTAGCCTTGAAGACATTTTTTGATCCTTACTCTTCCAATGATTCATGGTAGAGAATACAGGAGTGAATCCCTGGATCTGACAAAGCTGTGAGCAAAACTCCAGCTGGCCTCAGCTGTACCAAGGTTGAGCTGCTGGCAGTCCTGTGGGCACATGCACAACAGACACATTAAGACTACTTGGCAATTTAACACTAACACTGAGCTACTGTTTCCAGCTCTTCCACAACCCAGATGTTTTTGCCTCAGTCTGCCAAAAAAATTATCCAAGTTTTGAGTAACAGTGATAATAGCTTCAGTTTTTAACTCACAAAGGGATGAATTCCTCCTGTGTTTATTTCCTGCAGTATGGAGAAGCAGCTGTAGATGCCCATAGGAAATAAGAATATGGTAAACATATTTTCTAGCCCTTTTCTTAGGCAATAAAATTACTCATTCCTGCCTAGTACAAAGGCTTAGACTCACAAGGTAATTTGTGCAAGCAATGCAAATCATGGAAGTGGTAAACGCATACTTGGATTTAGACCACAAATCAAACTCTTCCAAACCTCATTGAGATCCCAAATGATTTCCCTGCTTCCAGGAGAGCCCCTGCATTTCTTTGCTGTCAACCTCCCTGCAGCTGCAGCACCATCACAGCTGTGAAGGCAACACACAGTGGCCAGCTGTTCTGGCAGGGCTGGGCTTCCCATGGAGCCATCCCTGTGAATGCTGCTCGGAGAGCTCTTGGACAAATGAGCTGAACATCCCTGGCAGCCACAGCCAGCTGGGGCCTCTTGCCACCTGGCATCACTGAGATGAGAAGACTCAAAAGTGGTTTTTTTTGTTTCAACTTGGTGGAGACGGTCAGATTCTAAAACTTGTTATGAAATTCCATTCTTGCTTCCTCTGGGTGAGTTATTTTGTTGGTAGGAAATTGCTGCCAGCTCTAGGGACTGACACTCTGTAGCAGCCCTCAAGCACGGCAAAGCACAGAAGTCCCAGAGAACACTGAAAACCAGAACTGATCAAAAGAAGGGCAGGGTATAAAGGATGCTTAAGAGGGCATGCAGCTGGCAAGCTGAATCCCTTCAAATCTTGGGTTAGAAACAGGTTGCAAGGGATCTGAGGTGTCTGCACAGAGAGGGCTGCTATCCCTCAGAATTTATGGAGACTTGCACCCGTTGGACAAACAGATGTAAGAGCACAGGACAGCCAAGATGCCTCAAAGGATGCCATGAACCCAGGTTTGGGTTGCTGGCTCAAGCTCTGAGAGCTGACAGTGAGTCCTGGACCATTGTGCAGGAAGACATCCTTCTCTTGCCTTCTGCAAAAGGTTGTGCCAAACCCAAGAATATGGCTGACATGGTCATGTGAGTGCTGATACTGGACACTTCATCACTGCATCTCTCTTTCTATTTTTTTTAGCTTGCCAAGAGCATGATTAAAAGATTTCCTCTATTATAACAGCAAAATCAGACGATCCTGACATTTACTGATGAGGAAGCATATGAGGCAACACACAATCAGCACCAGAATAAACTAAAAATAATTTCGCAGCCTTAATGACAGATTCACTTATTTTGGCATGTCTTCCCAAATTTGGTCTATAACCTAAAGAGAGGCAATGTTTAAAAGTTCAAGAAGTGCAAGCTACCCTAGCACAATTCTGCTGACCTTTCAGCAACATAATCAAGAGAAGAATGTAGTCTATGAGGTATTCGTATTTTTAGAATTAAATAGTTGTTGCCTTAAAATAAATAGGATGCCATTTGATACAATTTATCCAGAGCAGAAATATAGTAGTAGTCCAAATCAAAACACAGGAGCTAAGAATAAAATTTTAAAAAAACGCATTTAAAACATACCGTACTTAGTTAAAATAACAGCTAAATGTCAGTTTATCTTTCTGTATAGGAATATCTTTAACTTGCAAAACACTACAAAAATATTTTGTCTTTTGTATAGGGAACTATATTAACTCTATTTTGTGAAGGGAGAAAAAAAAGATTTTTAATTAACAGCTGGAAATTGCTTATTAACCTCAAAATAAATTAATTTCTTTATCTGTCCCTAACCGAAATCATTGAGATGGCAACAGTAATTAAAAAACAGATAAACTGTTTAAAAAGTCCATAACTTAATGCACACAGGCAAACTGAGTTCTTAAGTGTGCAGCGATAGAGATATTAAAAACCATCACACTGATAAGATTCTGCTTTAAAGATGAGACCTCATATGCCAACTTTCAACAGAGAGTGATTTCCTAAAGTCAAGCCATAAACCCTAAAACTGGGATTTCATGGTGACACTATAATTTATAATACTTCTGCAGTTTTCAATTATTCAGATGCTCATGGCCCAACAAATTGAATAATGAATGGAGTAATGAATTGAACCCTGACAAGATGATAACAGAAAATATTATGAGTAGTCAATACACAGTAGAAACCACTTACAGAAAGATCCCTCAAAGAAACAACTTGTTTGAAGGACACATTTTCTCTTGAAATACAAAAGACTTGCGGGAAAATGTGTGCAGGAGTTGCCATTAACAAATAACCACTGAAGGCATAAACCTGCAGAACTGTAGGATATTTTTAGTGACCAAACTGTGAATCATAATCATAAATAGACCAGTTATATTTTCTGTGGATGTAGGTTATGCATTTCATTATTGCTTTTTTTTTTCCTCCCTCTAATGCCACAGAGAGAGAAAAAGAATGGCCATATAAATTCTTAAACACTTTAGCTGCAGGCTTAGCCTTGGAGGTGTGATGGTATTCCACAGATGCTAAAGCACACAGGTCTAAACAGCATTTAATACATTTTCATCTACACTGCAAGCCAGAAACATAAATAATAAAAATGATAAATATACTGTTCAGAAATGGAGAAGGTAATGCATGTTTGTATCTCCCAGCTAGCATTTAAAGGAGAAGTGCAGGCAGCCAGAAAATGCCATGTTAAAAAAAAAAAAAATTACACAGCTTTTTAAAAAGTAAAAGAAAATCAACACAACAAAAACCCCCAACCTAAAACCAGATTCAAACAAAGCACTACTCTGCATTAACAAAGAGATAGGTAGCTTATCCCACATATTGAAATTTTATGAGATATTGACAGTTTCAAAGGAAGGCAAACAACACTGCCTTCCAAAAAGCGCCCCCAAACTTCATGCCAAAAATCAAAATAAGCCTTTTATGGAAGACTGGAAAATACTGGGCTGACTATAAGAGAAAAAAATTCTGACTCCATTTAGGAGTAGGTCCAAACACAAGACCAGTTATCTGTGGCATGTTTTGCTTGAATCCATGCTTGGTTTTCAGTGCTAGGTCAACGCTTTTACTGGGTTCACCCAAAAGACCCAAAAAACTGTAAACAGTGTAAAAGCTGGAAATAAACTTAATAGCTTCAGACCCTTTGTGACTGTACTTGTGTACTACCTAACCTGATTCAGCAAAGAAAACTAGAAGGTTTCAAAACCCTCTGAGCTTAGCTGATTTGGTTTAAAGGGAAAAAAAAGATAAAAAGGAAATTCAGAAGTCTGGATGTTTTATGTTCAATACTCAAATATTATAGTGGGGAAAGAAGTGTCCTTATTTCTGACAAGCAGTGGAAATGCCTATTTCCAGCATTCTGAAGAAAACCCCCATAACCCAGGAACCAGTAGCTAGGCGGCCCAGCCCACGTTTCAGCAACACTTCCAGGTCCTCTGTTCCCAGACAGATGCCTCTAATGTGCAATGACAGTTCATCAAAAAGTTGCATGAGTTGGGAAAAATAGATCCACGCCTCAATCTCCAATATGGGCAGAGCTCCCACCAGGTGCAGTTGCCAGCTCACAACTCTTTCAGAAGCTCCCGCGCTCTGACATTTGTATGAACTCACTCTGGACCACCTCGGTAGTGAGTTATGGCTGGGTTACAGTGCACACACAGCCCAGACCACACATGCAAACCCATCCCTGCTTATTGACTTAAAAGCAGGATTTAGTTAGCTCTCAGCACCTAGAAGATCCTGTTCTTAGGTCATGGAGAAATTCAGATCTCTGCTGTAATACTGTAAATCCATAATTAACTACATGGATGGAAGAAACAAGCACATAAAAATATGTAAACTGTGCGTAAATGATTTTTCTTTATTGTTTTCCTCTACCAATAAAGAGAAAATCAGTTAAATCTGGAAATTTGGACTAGTGCGAACACTGAAAAGGCAAGCCTGTATTAAGAATGAATGGGCTTTGAAAACGAGATGCTGTGACAAAATCACTATAATTACACTAAAAAAATCACTTACATTTTTATTTCAGCATTTTCAGCACCTTGCTGACACTAAGTGACCTCCAATCATATTATAATTATTAAATTACACCCTTTGCCTTTCCATTTTTTCTTCAAAAACTTGAGTTTTAACAGGTCTGTCACTATTCTTTTTTCATGAGCATTCTTTTTCCTAGTATTTAACTCATCAGCTGTGGCAGCTTGCATTGTTTATCAAATCCAATATCCCGTTATTGAAATCATTATCTAGCTATAAAAACACATTGATTTGTGTTTACTGTTAATATTTTACAGCTTAAAGCACATTTTCCTCACCAGAAGCATGATTTGGTGGTCAGTTCTGTCACCCTAACTCATCCTGAGCTGCTGCAATGGAGCCAATGGAATGGCAAGACTTAGTGTAGCGCACTAAGGGGTATGATTCTTAACCAAAGACCTAGAAACTTTTGAAGAACTTGATTTGAATTGTTGCTGTCATTCTTAAGCTCAACTGCTCTGCAGGCTGCGGGAACTGCTCTAGACAAAGCCTAGTAACCAGTTTTATGCAGGCTCAAACTGTGCTCACCCTCCCTCATTTCCCTTCCTCACAAAGCAGCTGTGAACTGGAGTGCTACAGGGAAAAAGACATGCAGAACTCTTGCAAAGGATACGGATGTTTTTGCTCTTTGCAAAAAGTCTGACCTGGAAATAGTCTGTCTCACTTGAAAATGAGCCTCTTGAACAGATATTCAGCTATTCTCAAAGGGATGTTTCATTAAAGACATCTAAATTTCAGCCTTGTACCACCAGTATAATTTTGGTATGGTGGAGCCCTGCCCCCACAAGGTGGGGACTTTAAGGAAAGATTTAAAGGCAGGGACATAACATTTGGAAAATGTCAGCCAGCTACTAACAGAGAAAAATCACCTAAAATACGTATTTCTGCACTGCTAGAACTTTTTTACAGTGGCATTTTCTTCAGCTGGTGCCTGTGATATTGTTTAGAATCTTTGGCTTTTTTTTAATAGACTGGTTTTGTCCCATAGGAAAAGCACCTCTATATCTTCATTACTGGTGTGTATTCCTCACCCTTTGTCTGGTGTCTTTAATAAATTAATTTCCTTTGTGGAAAAAACATCAGTCCTATGTGGAGGGTGAAGAGCCCTGGGCAAGGCTCTTATCTTTATTTACTCTGAGACACTGGAGTACCTCCCCTACAGGGACAGGCTGAGAATGTTGGGGCTGTTCAGCCCGGAGAAGAGAAGGTTGTGTGGAAACCTCATGGCAGCCTTCCAGTATCTGAAAGGGCTACAGGGAAGCTGGGGAGGGAATCTTCATCTGTAGAAATAGGACAAGAGGAAATGGCTTCAAACTGAGAGATGGGAAACTTAGTTTAGATTTACAGAAGAAATTCTTTACTGTGAGGGAGGTAAGATACTGGAAAAAGTTGCCCAGGGAGGTTGTGCATGCCCCGTCCCTGGGAATGTTCAAGGCCGGGTTTGATGGGGCTCTGAGCAACCTGGTCTAGTGGAAGGTGTCCCTGCAGCAGGCTTGGAACTAGATGTTGTTTAAGGTCCCTCCCAACCCAGACCATTCTATGATTCTATCTGTATAGCCTGTGGTGTATGGGTCTCCACTAAACAGTTTGGATTAGAAATAACTCAGAATTTTAATATAAAAGTAATTTGTTTCTATGCCTTAGCCCAGACATTAGCAGTAATAGGAAAGGCACTAAAACAGGGGTAAGATTTAAATTCTGTTAATATTAGTGCTCCAGTAGTCCACAAACATGTTGGGCTCTCCAGACAAAAGACATCTTGTAATTGTAAAATTGTTACTTTATTATGGTCCAAGTTAGTTCTGTACAATAAATCATCGCAAAACCTCAGCTCCTCTTAGGCCTAGCACTGCTCGCCGCTGGTGTTCCAGGACACACACAGCAACATCAGAGTGTTCAGTGGTTCTCACCCCCCTACACACCACAGAGCAATATTTATGCTAGTAGTTTATGCAGATGCCAATATAGGGATTATCAGCATAAATCCACTGATCAGTATGGGGAAAAACCTCTAATTCACTTATCAGGCTTTTAAAACCTCGAAATTGAAACTATTGAAATTGCTACCCTATCCAGCAGCTCTAGCTTCTCCAGGACCTAAAACATTAGATGAGCCCAAACCAGACAGGGGCAGCACTGCTGCCAAATCCTAGCTATGTGAATTCCATGTTTCCCACTTAAAAGCATTGCCTGAGTGCCTAATCCAGGTAGTTTAGGCATACACTGCACCTCTCTTCTCAGCTGGGCCCAGGATGCTGCACCATGGAGCTGGGAAGCACTGTGGTGACAAAACAAATTCCTCTTTTTCTTGTTTGATGGGGAAGTGCTGCAAAGAACTTAGGTATCATCATGAAATGAAAAAGCTTGTTAAAATCAGATGTTATTTAACACCCCTTTCAACATGTTGATTTTTAAATTTCTGTGAGGAGAGGTAACAAACAGCTTGTTTGCTGCAAGTACTGAAGGAGGATACCTGTCCTTGCTCAGAGCCAAACACTGAGGTAACACCAGTGGTGAGCCCAGAGATGTGCAGGGGGACTCTAAGGAGCTCCCTTTCTTTGTTTGAGCTTTGGTCACTGTTTAATCATCCCTATTAACAATTTTTCTTTTACTTCAAGAGCTCCTGAAGATAATCCAAAGGGTATATGTCATGTTGTTATTCACTGAACACACACACACATTGATACTCACACAAAAGAAACAACAAAATCAGTAACAGCAATGAACTTTTGGTGCAAAACAAATGAAAACATGGGGTGACAATTTGACATGAGGTAAAGATTCACTCTTTCTTCTACAGATCCACTCTCAATCCTAGTATGCTCCTTATCCTATGCCTCTCTCTTCCAATAGTCATCCACACTTACCGTGAAGGACAGTTCCTGCAGCCTTCAGAAGAACAGCTGTTTACATGGCAAGCCAAATTCACTTATGCAAATATACTGGGATTTGGGGGGCTGTTTTGGTTTGGTTTTGGTTTGGGAGGATAGATACAAAAATACACTTTCTCTAAATACTGAAACTGACTCTAAGTAGATTGATTTTAGCTGCCTTGTTTTTAGCTGCCTACAGACCTAATATGATTCAGCATACCAAGAGTCCACTTCTTGGCCAGAGTAGACCGTGGGGTCCTTGCCCTCCAATGGTGTGAAGATATGCCACTGTCCCCAAAGCAGTCTATTCCCCTGGAAGTTCCCTAAATTTCATTCAAGCTTAAATGTCAAATAAACCTGGTATTTTGCACAACTATTAATATCATCAGCATCTAACAACCTGATTTATATAATTTATCACAAATTTCAAACATTTCTGTAGGAACTTCTGCTTTATATTATTGACCCATCACTGGTAAAACTTGCTGCTTACATGGTAGAATTAAAAAATGAAAACTCCAGAAACAAAAAGGCAAGCATTATTTAAAACTGCAAAAATTATTACAAATATTGTGTTAATGTCTTTCTAATTGTTAAAGAAAAATGAAATGCTAAATCATGTTTTATTATACCATAGCTTCTATGATAACTTCTCTTCCATGAGATTGTCTCATATTTTGTTTTACTAAGTCTGAAAACACTGCTGGACTTAAATATAAAATAGGAAGCAGTTTGGGTTTTTAAATCATGCTTCACAGTTAAATTTACGAATCCAGTTAAAACTGCATCACTTCAAAGCCTATTGTGTAAACATTTTTATCTCACATGCTAAGAAAGACCAGGTTGAAGAACACTTTTGACTTAAAATGCATACTGACTTAATCTACTAAACACACAGCTCCACTCAGTGAGAGCCTGGTTTGGAACAGATTCCTTTATTTTTGAAAATCTATAGTGTCACTCAAAAAATACCTTAAAAATGTGTGCATATCAAGTCAAATGTGTATATACAGTCCTGCTGGACTCAGTGGGATTCAATGTATTTAAACCACTGCACCTGTGGAGCATTTTGCTGGATGAGAGCTCTAAAAAAATATCAACACCTGGATTAAAGAATAAGCGTCCATAAAACTCATATCTAAATCAAAATTTTAGCATGGTTCTTACAGCTTTAAGCACTTAGATAACATTATGTACCTGGACAATCCCATATGGGGAACACATATCTGGCATTTAGCAATAAATGTGGTTGGAATCTGTCTGACTGGAAGAGGGACATGGAAATCTGATCGACAACAAACAATTTTAGTTTTGGAGGCAGGGATCAAAGGGAAATGTGAGTGCCTCCAGCTTCACCGAGCACCATGTGCAGAATCTGAACACCACCCGCAGAATTCTCTTCTCCCTCTGCAAACAGACTGTCAAGACAAGGAAAATATCCTTAGTGGAGGCTTAAAAGTCACTCTGCTATAGCTGAAGCTCTCTGTGTGGCAGAGCAAGTATTCTGCCTTTTGCTCTTTACCTATCATTTCACACACCTGTGCCCATCAGGGCCTTCTCCTGTCATGGAGAAAAAGCCCAGTGCTGAAGGGCTCCAACTTAGAGACAAGACCATCATGATTTCTGTGGGACTCACTTCTGAACACTCAACATCCTCCCTTGCTGCTCTCCATGAGGTCAGGCTTCAGAAGTCAACACAACACACAGAAGCGTTAGCACATTTGAGAGGTATATTTTTTAATAGTTAAATAAGCAAGGAAGGGGGTCCAAGCAGAGGAAAAGCTTCCTCTCTGATCATTAGTGTAAACCTAATTCTTGCCACACTATGGGAAATTAGTAGCTTTTAAGAAAGGGCTTTTAATTGCTTAATCTAAGTATGTGGACAATGTGGACAATGGCATACGTGTTTTATTTTAGGGTCTACCTAGCACTCTCAGAAAATGTAATGGACTTAATTTTAATTTAATATAGGTCTGTGCAGTTCCTAAAACATCTAAATGGCTATTAATTTAATCAGGTAATTTAACTACAGCTCTAGAAAAGGCCACCAGCTAGTTGTCATGCAATGATTATGAGGATGACATTTCTATCCCATGATGCCAGAGGCAGACTTTGATACATCATTTTCTTTTTGAAGGTTAAACTCAGATAACCTGCCTTTGGCATTTAATTAGCTACATATTAAACACTCTTTTAATAATAAAATGATTAAAAATTTTATTGCTTCTCAAATGAGGCCCTTTTAGATAGATTTAATGACTTGGTTAGAGCACTGTAGTTTGTGAACCAAACCTTAGTTACACCAGTATATAGTATAATGATGTGCTTTACAGCTTGCAAAATCTGTACTTTATTCAAATGACTGCCATAATCATTTTGGGTAAAACTTATAATGCATTCCTCTGTATTTTTAAGTCTAACTGTTAAATGTCATTGAAAAGTAACTGAGAACCATCTGATTTCAGGATTTAAAGAAATGATCAAATTCAGGTAGTTACATTATGCTACAGCAGGATTAATGTACTGTATTTTATACAGAAATTGTTTATCCTTTTAAAAATCATTTTTTTCACAGTTCAGTATCTGTAAAAAAATCCTTCATGTTCACCTAGCAATGCTAAAAAAGCATAAAGTGGTTGACAGCCTCCACTCTTTATTTGGTATAAAAATGTTAGCAATTTAATGAAAACTGACACAAAAAAAGGTAATATTTTTGCCATTCCTGCATGGTAATAACAGTGTCATGACTGCAAAATAGTTGTAAAGATAATAATTCCATGGGCTGTGCCCACAGAGCAAATAGTACTATAAGACAAAGCAAGTACATGGCATTTAAGAATTTATATATATATATATTTATACATATACACACACATATATATGTTTTATGTCTTTGTGCATGTAGATTTCTCTCTATACTTAAAGCAAAGAAGCACCTTATCTACAGATTAAGGTAAATATTAAAGCTCAAATTTTTGTGGCCAGAAGTTCGGCCTGCCAAAATCTCCTAACCTTCACAGCCAGAACTAGGTCATCTCCTCACAGGCAGTTAGTTACTGGCAGGGACGCATAATGTAGGAATCAACCTACCATCCAGTCCCCTTAAAAGTGGTCCCTCAGGGAAGAAGAACATTGTCAGGACAGCTGGATAAAGAGGGAAGTTCATCTCCAAGTCTGTCAACCTAGCACTTTTCATGGGCATAAAAATGAAGGAGAAAAAACAAGAGCAAACCCAACAAAGAACTGAAAAGTGATGTCTTTTAAGGTACATTGCCTTCTTTCCAAGTCTCTGAAAGCTTTCTCATTGCTAAGACTCTGCTGGAAAAAACAGTCTGTCCTCAACATCTACTCAACCCAGTTGTGACAATGCTGGAGCCTTTTTAAACCTGTCCTTTAGAAGAAGGAAGGACAGATTATTTCCTTTGCCAAGGTCTATTTGAGAAAGGAAAAGTGAGAGGCCAGCAGGATTGTGGTTACACCCTTTTAATTTTCAAACTGCCTCCCTCCTTATCCAGATGTAAATTAGGAAGATCTACAAGCTACCCTGCTTACAGACTCAGCTGAATGCCACCAGGAGTAGAGATCTACTTCTCCCTGCTCTTCCCATGTCTCCTGTGCCAGAGCAGGCATGACCTTTTCACTGGCCTGTTCACTGTCACCACTGACATCCACACAATTTAACACCTTGGACTGACACAAGACACCACAAATCTATAGATCAAGGCAGGTGTTTGTGCCAGGGCCATGAGCACGTCACCAGTGCCCTGAGCAGCCTCTCAGGCAGTGGGTACCTGCCTTTCTGCCTTCGTGGTACTTTGGCCTGGCGTGTCCCTGGAATTTGTAACCACCAGCCTACCTGGGCTCTGGGTTGACCCTGGTTGCTGTTGTTGGACTCGATCTGCTCCTCTTGTTCAGGTACTGTGGGGTTGAGAAATTTCTGCCTGAGCTTTTCTCTCTCTGCTACAGTCCTCTGGTGTCATCAGCCCAAGGGAAGCAGCCTGCTCCTGCTGCCTCCAAGCTGGTTGCTGGTCAGTACAAAATGTTGGGCTTTGGTTGTGTGGCTTGTTGGGTTTTTTTGGTAGGTTTTTGGTGGTGGGTTTTGTTTTGGTTTGTTTTCTTTATGCCTGGCCAGTCTGACTCCTGGTAACTGTTGAGAGTTCTTGTCAATGGTTTCATGCTGATGAATGGACATTCACAGCATACACCCTCACAGCTTTTGCAGGCCAGACCTCAGTTCGATGTTTAAGATGCCTGCATGCCTAAGCATATGAAATCTGTGAAAGTGTAAGACATGCTCTGCACCTCACCTGATGCTTGCAGCACCTAACTCGTGAGATGAGATAAAACCTTAGAAGTGTTGTCCTGATAACCCAAAAGTAGTATCATATGGTGCACTAGACAAGTGTTGCCACAGAGGACCAACACAGAAATGTTTCTAGGAGAAATTGTAGTAGATCAAAGAAAAATGACCAGATTATCTGCTCTTGGGCATTCTTCAAAAGGCAAATGGAGAACATGTACAATACCACCACTTCACCCACAAGTTAGTAAAATGCTGTTAAGCCACTGGGATGCAGAGCCATGTACCAAGAAGTAAAGGTTTTGGAAGCTGTTTCTTCTCATACATGGCAGACATGTTGCTTCAAGACACAATTTATCACTGGGGAGATGACACTTACATTGTTGCCTTTGCACCACCCTTTTGTGAAGGGTGGGAGAAAAAAATCTCTCAGTTTGTCTTCAAGCAGGTACAGAGTCCCACTCCAGAAGAATGATGGTGGGGAAGAAGACAGGCCATGGATTTTCTGAAGTACTAGATCTGCAAGCATGTCAGGACAAAAAAAAAAAAAATAAAAAATAAAAAAAAAAAAAAAAAAAAAAAAAAAAAAAAAAAAATAGTCTTTCTAGACTTTTTTTCAGCATTATCCCTTTTAAGCATGCCTTCCAACTTTGCTAGTCTTTCTGAGTTGACTTTAGTTTTCTCTGGTTTTTGCTATGGAAGTTGAACCTTCCTTTTCAAAGCACCTAACTCTGCAAGCTACTGTTACTTGAAAGCAGAGCAATAAAACAAGCAGCAAATCTGCCTTAAAATGCAAATTCTCTCTTCCAGTCATGCGTGTGCCTGCTCTGGGATAACACCCACCTTCTGCAAAAATTCCTAGGCATATCAGCTTCCACATTCTCATTTTTCTTTGTGAAATAATGACTATCCCTTTTCTTATGTTACACTTCTGTGCCCAGCTATTCAGTTTCTGCTTTTTCATAGGGGAAAAAGATATGATCTTAACATCATGGGATGATACTCCAGTGTATTATTTTGCTATGCATCTACGCTGCAGGTGAACTAGTGAGTGAAGAAGGTTCAGGCAACACTCTCTTCTTACTCCTGTTTTAAAGATATGCAGAGTTTTCACTCTTTGAGTTCTAGAAAAGGACTTTCTAATGTGATGGATTACATGGGCAAGGACTAAATCTATGCTGAAATAAAAATTTTTAGCCCTTCTGTGCTGCTTGCAGTGCCCATCAGGACTAGTCAACGTGAAAACAGGTCAGAAGCTATCCTTCAGCAATGTCACCAAGCAGGGACTTGGGTAAAAGCTTGAGTGCAGGAAAGTGCCTCCCTGCAGTGCTGGTCATGTTTCACCCACTTTATTCAAATACATCACTTTTATCTAAGCCAAAGGACTGTATAAGGGTGCCGTATTAATAGTTAAGCCAAGGTAGCCACTTGTTGCTATGAAATAAAACTTTCCGCTTGCTCCTGGGCATGTGATCCCACTCTCCCCTGTACCCTACAGAGTCAGTTCATAACACCAATAAACATCTAACTTGGCAAGGAGGAAGTTTTCTGATTGCACAGTCAGCAGAGCTGGCTCTCTCAGGGATCTGACAAACCCCAGAGCTGGCCTAAGGGAACAAAAATGTGACTGGGGCCAGGATGGTCTCCTTCAACAACAGTGAGCCTTTTGCTGTCATCAAATTATATCCTAAATAGGAAATGAAATATAAAATATAAAAACACTTCTCCAGCACTCCTTCAATAGAAAGATAAAACACAGCTGTAATTTGTTGAGAAAAGGCAGTGATCCAACCTTGTAAAAATTATAGGGTAATCACATGACAAGACTATAAGCATTCATATCACATGATATTTGATGACACGAATAGATTTGGACCTGCACCTTATATTTTAACTCCAAGCTACCTGCAAAGTTGTAGCAAATACAAAGTGGATCTGAAAATAAAATATACTGCACTCAGAAACTGGAAGAATTTCAAATATTCAAAACCACATTTCTAATTATTATTTAAAACCATCCACAAAAACAAAATCCAAAGCTCTGCATGTGAAGTTATAAGTTCATTCCATGATTAAGAACTGGCAAACTAACTACTTGTAAGAGAAAGGACACTAATAGCACTGTGCCAGCAATGATCAGAAGTACAACATTGAAAAAAGGGATGATGAGATGCTTCCGTACAAAAGCTTGATGCAAAATATCATGGGGTAAATGAATCTTTCCTTTGACTTCAATTGCCTTTTTTTGAGGATTGAAGTGTCTGAATTTAAGAAGTAGGTTTTTTTGCTAAGATAATTAGAAAGAGAAAATTAAGCTATCATGATTCCAAGTTTACCTCCAAAAACCATATAAATTCTTTTTAAAAAAGCAATCTTTGAAATCCCAGGATTGGTATCCTATCATTTGCAGAAGTGTATCTGGTTTCCTATCTCATTTTCTATGGATAGAAATATCCCCTCCCTACTCTTACAACACTTACCAGATTTATATTTGCTTACATTTTTTCTTTAGGAATTGAAAGGTGGTGAAAGCCACTATAAACTTGATATACTTACCAATGAAGGAGAAGTCTAGTGAAACCATACATATACTTTTATTCTTCATTTGGAACCTAAATAAATAGAAAACACACAACTATAAAGAAAATTAGACCATTAAGAAGACTTTTATATTCAGAAAGATATATGGTTTGACCAATAAAAGTTTGACATA
Organism: Acrocephalus scirpaceus scirpaceus; assembly: GCA_910950805.1. NCBI lineage: Eukaryota > Metazoa > Chordata > Aves > Passeriformes > Sylviidae > Acrocephalus > Acrocephalus scirpaceus. Next base: position 19,853,431 of record OU383775.1, on the reverse strand, counting down.
ATTGTTTTAAAAATATTTACTGTTTAAAAAGTTAGTCACGCTATTAGTTTAGCATCACTTTTTGTCATTTGAAATACCAGAAATCAAGAAAAGATAGTACAAATAGGTAGCATTTTTACATATCAATATTCTTTAGCTCTGAAACTAACAGTGAAGTTTAGTGATGTTCAATCTCTGGGCTTTTTTAGGTACATTTTGGCAAGCTGTTATGCAATTTGTATTGCTTTTCTTTCAGAGAATGGTTTTGTGGTCAGCGTTTGAAAGCAGCTGACTGATAGTTCTGAGCTCAGAAGACAAATACTAGTTTGTATGTCTACATATTTATAGCATGTAATGCTTCTGGCAGAATGAAAACAAACCCAAGAAAGCATAAGGTTGTTAAGTTTTGTCATGTTTTAACCCCAGCCAGCACTCAAGTCCCACATGCTTGCTCACTCGCCCACCAGTGGGATCAGGGAGAAGATCAGAAGGGTAAAAGCTGGAAAATCCATAGGTTGAGATAAAGACAGTTTAAGAGGGAAATCATACAAGCAAAGAAAAAGCAAGGAATTAATTCACTGCTTCCCATGGGCAGGCAGGTGTTCAGCCACGTCCAGGAATGCAGGGCATACCCCATCACACTTCGAAGTCACCTGAAAAACAGAGCATTCCTTTTGTATGAAGTTCTGGTTCTGCCCCTGGTGGCCATTCTAAGAGTTAAAGGATCACCATAAAAATAGGAATCAGGATGTGCTTTCTTGGCATGACTCTATTTAACCCCAAAATTACCTTTTCTCTTTAAACTGGGTGGATAAATTCTACTGAATACTACTTTATTTCCAAATGAAAAATAGTTTAGCCATAAGGATTTATATTGACATTCATATTATTTTTTCAACTATTCTGTGTCCAAATTCAGAATTATGTGTACAGTTTGTTTCTGAACCAAAAGCCTCATGACCAGCAATACACTCTTCCACCACACGCTTTGGCCTGTGCCAGAAAACACCTGACCCTTTTGTTTTATGCCTGGCTTAGTGTTCAAAATAGTAAAGAAGTGATCACTTGTAAGTGTTTTAAATTATTAGGCATATTTTGATCAGACATTTGTCTCAGACAGAGTGGTGAAAGACCAAAGTTGACTGCCTTTGTGGCAATAATGACTCAGGAGCATCAAGGAAAGGATTCACTTTCTGCTGATAGCCCCATTGACCAGTCTTAATATGTCTTTACCTCCAACAGTAACTCCAAAGAGGAAAGCTTTCCATACAGATTACACATTCTCAGTAGGAGTCTACTGAGCTCAGCTGCTGTGCTCAGCCACACATATAAGATGCAACACTGCACTTTCATTACTGAAAATTCTTTGCCTGTAGGAGTCTCTGTTGCAGAAGAAAAGTTCAATGTGCCCAGAGGAAGAGAGCTTTTGCTCCACTGAGGAATAAATTACTGGTGCAGAAGGCCAAAACAGAAATTGCTGCTTTTTTTTTTTAATATATATATAAACTTCCCACAGACATGTACAGCACTTCCTGTGTAGGGTAACATCAAGGATTCTTGCTTTTACAAAACCAAGTAAAATCCAGCTCTCCCTGACAACTATTACCTGCAAAGCACAGGAACTTTCCTTTCCCTATGTGAAGTACATGAAATGTTACTCCCTGACACACAACCCCAAAACCCAAAGCTGTTGCTTCTCTGCACACTTGTTAATTTGCTCTCTCCCCTCAAGGGCAGAATCTTGGGGGTTTCATGTAATTTGTATGAAAATGTAATGCTTTCTGGCTCTTTCATTTATGTTATGCAAAGTCAGTATTCTCCTCTCCAGAATTTAATGCATACCCAGTGAAACTTGACAGGTAAGGGAGGGTAGGTGGAGGAAGGTCTTAGAGGTCTGAGAAAGCGAATATAATTTACAATGTCTAAACCCATAAAACCTCATTAAATATGTAAAGGCAGCATACCTACCAGGAGAGGAAACTGGGTAGGGCTGGCCCCAAGCACAGAGGATGTGCTCCGCAGAGACGCCCCGGTCACCTTCAGTAGGGAGAGGACTGTGTGTCAGGGAGCTTTCCTGCACTGTGGCTCAAGTCTGGTGGGATGTTCTCCAGCAAGGCACGCTGCTGGGAAACCTCTCCATTCACCCTCCCCCTGCATCAGCAGTGGATGAAGTGTGGGGTCTGTGTGTATATTTGTCCACTGTGCCACTCCTTTGCTGGCAGAGATTGCTGGGGTGAATGAGAAATCATTACCCTGTTGCACTACATTTAAAAACCATTGCTGTGAAATGTCCATGATTTTTTTTCAGTTTCTGCTATAGATCTGATTATCTAGTGTTTTGAGCATAGAGGTAGGGTGTAGGAAATGTAGCTGTCCTGTGAACTATGATCCACGACAGCCGAGGAAAACCCATCACTGGGCAGAACTCACCCTTGTCTCTCCCTAAGAGAGACATTAAATTCTTCCCCAAGTCCTCTCAAACCAATTAAATGGATAGTGTTATTAAAATGCTAAATGCATTATTAAAATTCTAGGACATGCTCAATATTAACAGATAAATTTTTCAGACAAATGTTGGTTTGGGAGCTTCCCAAGCATGTCATACTGTCTGCAGATGGGGCCCATTTCTATGGTCTCAGTAGGGACAGAGTGTCCTTAAAGACACAGACAGATACAGAGCCAGACCCTACTATATTTAAACATACTATATGTTTAAATCATATGTCCATTGGTCAAAAACCAAGAGCCATTTCCAAAGATTTTAAAATTCCCAGTGTTCTCTAAAAGGAGGGCTAAACACATATATAATTTACTATGACACCAACTGAAATCCATCCTTCTCCTTCTAGTTCCTTACCTTCTTTCTCCCCTCTCTCTCCTTCCTATCTCAGTGAAAAAAAGGAAATATTCCATCTTAAGCATGCCACTCAGCCTCTCAGCTTTACTATGAATATGAAAAACAATGCTCAAAAGAAATGTACCTGGCTCTATGCAGGTCTCTAAAACACAAGGCGCAGGTCTCTAAAACACAAGGCGCAGTGAAAGAGCTGTCACAAATCTTACTGCAAGTATAAAAAAAAAAACTCTGGGGTTTTTCCTTTGCATGCTTCACATCTAAACAATTTACAGCCTGACAGTACTCCTAGGAAACCTTCTTTCTCACTATATAAAGGCCTGGTATTCAAGCATTTTTGAGTGATAATTCAATAGGATTAAATTACACTCATGTGACAGCTCAACCTCGCTAATGAGGTACATTTCAGTAAACTGTTGACAGAACTGTCTGGAAGGCTTCTTTAATTTACCAACATGTAACAACATGGGAAAAGCATTAGTCAATTTGATGAAGATGAATATGCACTGGGGTCTAGGGGCATTTTGCATTAACACATGACAACCTAAAAGTGTTTTTATCATTTGCTCTTTTTAGCTCAAGGCAGTCACTGAATAACTGGTACCTGTTAGTGTGATTGACTTACCAAAGCAGCAGAAGGGATTATATTTACAAATGTCTGTATGGAAAACAAGCCAGAGAAATGTCTTTCTTTTTTCTTAAAAGATAACAGTTGTTCTGTGGGAAGATGTCTTACAGCTACAGCCAGGCTGAAAGAACTTTTAAATCTCCCCAGCCTGCCAACATGCTACATCCATTATTTCATTTCAGAGGTTCTTTTAAGACTAGAATTTTTTTAAGCTTGTTTAAAATATATAATTCCATAGCGCTGCTGACTAGCAATAGTATATACTTAGCTTTTGCTAAGCAGAAAATGTAAAAGGAAGAGTAAAGGATGCAGAGACAAACTCTGTGGCTTCAAGCGACACAAAACTCCTCATGTGCATCACTTTCTGCACATATATTGCTATTAGCAGGCTTAAATAGAAGCTGGGGGGTACTTAAGGAACTGATGACATCATTAAACTAAGGAGAGACTTAGGGAGACTAAAATGCATATGAAAGCAAAGACAAAACAATGCCAGTAATTTTAAATGTGCAGCTTCCTGTAGGTGTAAATCAGTGCAGGCGATTTTAAAGGTGTGATGAAAAGCCTCTTGCCCAATGCACTCAACTAATGTATCTGCTCCATTTTTAAAACTAGGAAGGTTAAATACTTGCAAATAGCATAAGATTTAAGCAAAACAGACTGCACCATGACTGATGGGAAGTGGTCAGCTAAAGGAAAAGTCTGCCTTTCAATTTAATCATATTGCATATTCTCTGTATGTGTGTGTGTTTATTTTATTCTGTTCTTTCTTGGTATAACCTGGCGCAATGCTCACAGTTCTGTGAGTTTAAGTCCTCAACAGGGACTGCCTGTTTCAGAAGAATTAAAACTTTTCTTGATGGATGGGGAAAAAAAGACAACTGAACCAGAACACAAGTTTTCCAGTGTAGTGGAGATAAGCATCCTAAAATAGGACTGTGGTAGAGGACAGAGGGGCATCAGGAGACTTTGTAGGCTTACCAAAAGAGAAAAATTCAAAGGCTGAATTCACTTGAACGGGAATCAGACCCCAAAACCACATAGCTGTCTGATTATGTTGAATTTGAACAATATGAAAAGAAGAGAAACAAAAGAGGCGTAAATGAATCTTGCCATGAGTAAGGTTGATGAGGTTAAGTGGTAGATAACCACTGAGCCTTTTAAAAGATTCATCTTTTCCCATTTGTATTAATTTGTATTTGGATTTGTATTAATCTGCAGCTGAGGGCTTCAATCACCTTAATTTTTTCCATCTGTACTGGCTGTACTACCTGAAGTCACCACTTCTTTCATCTGTTCCTTATTAAAACTAGACTTTATCTCACCAAGGTAACCCTATTGTCTGTGACCACAAAATGAAAAATCCCAAGTTTTAACACCAGTGAACAGCCCTCCCCAGTCTCTTCAGCATTTCAAACTGGTAAATATGACTGATGAGAACAAAAAGGACTATGCGGGTAACACCTGGGGAGTAGCATAACTGCTGTGGTCTCATGTTGAGTGTCCCCGTCACCTCCCTGTCACCGACACATCGACACCCTGGCTCTATATGGCAGCAGGTACACAGAACAACTCGGGCACAATATTAAGGACCACCTTAAAAGTGTAGAGTAACCCTTCACACAGGTTACTTCCTACAAGAATAAAAATACTGAAGGTCTGGTGCTGGCAGGTGCTTCTGTCCTCCTCTGCCAGCAATCCTCTTCACTCCTTCCCCTGTGAGCCCCTCTGTTTGCAGCTGTGGTGTTGGTGTTTTGCATGGGCTTTGCTCTCCTTCACAGCAAGCAGTGGGGAGCCAAGAACTTTTGACTGCATTTGCAAAACTGTTTTGAAAATATATGGAGAAATGTCTCAAATGACAAATATCCAGAAGAAGGAAGAGGAGAGGGGACAGGTGATTCTCATACATATAAGAACTGGCTTAAAATTGTTTCTAAAGGACCTTGCGCCTTGCAATCCCAGTGATGGCTGAAAGCACTGATGCCACAAAAGTAGAGTAGAAAAATAGATGTGTGCTGTGCCGATAATGTATCTTTTTTAACAGTCTGAGTCTCTGGGGCTAAAATGGGCTAGTGTGTGACTTTCTCTTTTTTTTCCTCAACTCAGATTCAAGTTGCAGCATTTATTATGCAGCAAGCCAAAACCTTTTTGTCACAAAAAGTTAACTTTTTTCCATTGAGTTTTACTATTTATTAGAAAGGGGAAATACTTACACTTGATACACTTGTTTTAATGAGTGCAGTGCCAGAGTAGCTCACAGGCCTGGTGCATTCTTTGTCACAGAATTACTTGAAGGACGCTATAACCTACTCTTTGTCTATGACAGAACTTGAGCTCAGAAGCTGGTGCATTCAAACTGAGTGACTTGTCCAACATTAAATAAACTTCGCTGCCACAATGAGGCCTTGAACTTAGGCCACCCAAGGTTGTCTACATGGAAAAATCTGCAATTCAAAGAGTTTTCTTTTAAGACAAACCAGCTTTTGAAAATGCCGAATTCCCTTCTTAATTGCTTCTTAGGTCTACCAAATGTCTACAGCTACCACGTGACACCTTGAATAAACCTCAGGATGATATGATTAGGCATATTAGTAAGTGTATTGATGGTTTTAAGTGTATTGATGGTTTTAAGTGTTCTTCCTGTTCTGCTATTTTATTATTAATCATTTTTAAATATGGTGTAATCATTAAGTTAGACTGAAAAGGCTGGTATGTATTGGTGAGCTAGGGAAAGGCTAAGAGCCCCAGCATCCAAAACACCAAGAGAAGTAATTGTCTAGCTTGTTGAAAACACAGAGATTTATTTTTTTTAAAAGCACAAAACTTTCCTAGCTAGTCACCCAGTATCCTTAGGAATAATTTCAACTGGTTTCCAGGGGAAACAGGCAGGAATCTTGTAAATTTGTTCCTGCCCATGAATACCTGACCCTTTACAGAAAGGGAACTACAATTGTAAGGAGAGGTGCTCTTTCAGAGACCAGGTCATAGGTTTCGCCCCTTTTCCCTTCTAGCAAAAATACTTGGAATTAGCAGGACTTAAGAAACTAGTCTGATCTTCTGTAATGAAAAGCAGCTTTTTTCAAGTCCATCTCATGCGTTGCCAAAAATACGTCAAAAAGAGGGGAAGTTAAAACACTCACTGCATTCATTTACTTTTGATAAGAGAAGGCAGCTTCAGAGCATACATGAACCTAAACTACTTCTCCTCCTTGATGAAGGCAGTATTTAGGGACGTCCACGGATTATGAACTATGTTGTGTTTTCTCTCACTTTGTTGACTTTCTCAGGCAAACAGATGATACTAAGGAAGTGAGTGTAGCACCGAGCTACAAAGATCTAAATGAGCACAAAGAGCACAAAGATCTAAATCCATGTAGGCTCTGTAAGTAGAATATCCCTTGTGGAAGGGATCCACAAGAATCATCAAGCCCAACTCTTAAGTGAATGGCCCATACTAGGATCAAACCCATGACCTTAGCATCACTAGCTCTAAGCAACCACATCACAGACATCGAGCAGAGAATTCACCAGTGAGTCAAATTGACACTCTGCTGGCACATGAACACAATGACTAAGTCTGTACTCAATACAGGGGAAGAAAACAGTCAGTGCAGAACTTGAAATAGGACACTGGAGTGCCAGAAAATCTGTTTTTGAGTGCTTCTTCCCCAACACCACCAACACGCACACAGCCTGAGCTTGCTGGCACTGCTCAGCATCTCCAGCACCCTCACCAAACTCCACAGGGCACACAAAGCAGAGCTCAGCAGCCTCCCTTGCTCCATCCCATAAGGGAAGGACAGCAAGGCCATCACATCTTTCTGACAGCTTTATTGTGCAGTTCCAGAGCTGCATCTTGGGGCTATTTTCTCTCTGTGTTGAAATATCCATGAGTTATTAATTTACTATATGCCCATCACTGTCTTGATTCTTTTGTTCAGTCAAGAGTGCCATAAGTCAGTGTCCTTTTTTCAGGACTGAAACACAACATTTACCGGTGGCAATGCCTTCGGGCAGCAATATTTACAAATCCTGCACTTTCCAGTCCACAGGCAGTGCAGGCAACTGTCAGAAATGGCAGTCAGCTCCATCCTGTCCTCCTTGGCTCCAGTTCCTGGAACACAAGTCCCATTCCTATCTCTGCTGTCCAAGGGTAACCTCTGGCGCAAAGGTGATGAGCTGGGCTGGAGATGCAGCACTTGCACATGAGTCAGTGGCCCAGGGTGGCTCCTGCCTGCAGGTGTGGGCATGAACAGTAGTGGAGCAATGACCACAGGTAACACCCACCAGGAGGCACCTCACAGCCAAAATCCAACTGAGCAAACAGCTCAGGTCCCACCTTGTCCTTCAAAACATGTCCTTACTCATGTTTCTGCAGCACCACCTAACACAAGGCAGAGAAGAGGCACCATCCCCAAAAATTGTAGTTGTTCTAACAAGTAAAGTACCTGTCCCAAAAAATCCACATTGCTTGTCTGCAACCCATGGCCTTTCATTGCCCCAAGGGAGTAGCTGGGTGGGCAGAGTGTGGATATCCTGCTCCATCTTTCAGCTCAGGGAGAAAAGCACACCCTAAGCTGCTACTGCTGCTATCACTCTGCTCCTGCAGCTCAGAGCACTGACAACTTCAGGTCTGCTGCCCTTCTCTGCTACAAGATCTGCCAGCCAAAAGATGACACACACATCTTCTTATGACAAATTGCTTAATTACAAGTTTGGCAATACTTTGTATTTGCTGCTATCGTTAAAGGTGGAGAAAATGAAAAAAACATCCATTACCCTGAGAAAAAAGTCTACTCTTACCATAAATTTCTGATAAAGAAATGAAGTAGGTTCAAGTTTAATCACACCAGCAGTAAATCAAATATCAAATTTAAAACAAGGAATTACAAAGAGCCTCCTCACAGTCACTTAGCATTGATAAATTAGTAATGTAATATTAAATTATTCATATCTTTTTTTTTCCTTAGGACTATAATGATATACTGTACACACCACTGATAATTTACTTAGGCTGAGTCCATTCATTTAATTATGCTGCTAAACTTGGTAGGCCAATTGGTCATCATGAGAGTTTCCAGGCAAGCTAATCACAAATATATAGTACATGTCCCTTATTGTCCCCAGCGGCTAAGTGCTAAAATGCTATTTAGTGCTCAGAAGGTTAATGTCCTGCTTATGTAAATTGTCCAATTTAACATTCAGCAGCAGTATCATAAATTCTGGCTCCAGGATTTCATTAAACGTATGTTCAAACTAGTTGACCTTAAAGGTTAACAAGCACAAGTTAAACAGGACAATTATTTAACTCGCTTCTTATCAAGAGACTGAAGCGCTCTAGCCATTTAATAGTCATGCATACTTCACAATTAGAATTCTTAAAAGGTCTCTGATAAAGCGACAGGTCATGAATTTTCATAAGGATGTCAGATAATAACTATTTATCTGCACTTGTTTTTCTTTCTTATAAACTTAAACTTTGATCTTAACATTCAATTAGAAATGATTCCGCAGAGAAAGACTAGGTGACTCCAGCAGCTTGTCTTCACATTAATTTGAATCTAAATTAAGCTTTCAAAACATTGCATCCATATTGTCTCCTACAGAAATTAATTCAGAAGTTAGCAACCTATTCTTCATGCAAAAACCACTTCAGCCTTTCAGCATTTGGCGATCGAAAACCACTGAATGCCAAATTATTGCATCAGGTTAACAACCGCATTCTAATGCAAATCATAGGAAGAAAACTCTCCCTATACATCATGAAATAATTTGTATCATACACAATCAACTTGCCTCGTACTATGTTAACCAAAGATAAAGACAGATTAACTGAGATCATTCCTTTTTTTACACTGCCCTATTTCTCACACAGCCTCTTTTCTGGAGGCTCTGGTGAAATATGAACAGCAGCAGCTCCTGGAAGTGGCTGCCACAGCCACTGCTACCTATGACAGTGGTGATGCATTGAGAGCAGCTCCTTTGCTGACATTTCAAATCCCAAACACAACTTCTAAATGCAACAGGATCAAGTCATAGCTTCAAGGATACATTAAAACAGTAAACATACACAAGAAATCTCTGGAGCTGACAGTAACTATATTCCAAGAAGTCATAAGAAACCTTTTTTATTTTTTTCCAAGCTCAAAGGTACAAGGTGATTTCACTTTCAGATAAAATAGCAGCTACAGTTTTATATTTATAAATCATGTAATTGCCACAGTATTTTAGAAAGAAAGGAAATGCAAGAGAAATTGAATGGTTATTTGAGAGAGAGAAAGTCTTTTCCTTTTTCAATATGATTAAGCTTTCACCCAGCTCATGAGGATTTTTTAATAACAAAATTTTGTTCCTGAGGGTGTCTGCTGAAAATAGGGCCACAGGACATTTTAGAGCTAGGGCCTAATTTTTTTCAGTGATACATATAAAAAAAATGCAGGTCATTTGAAGTAAGTCCATGAAGATGGGATGTTGGCTACCCATTTTTCCAGTATTCTATTTTAAAAGTTTTCTATCCTAAAAGAGATCAGTAAGTTACATACTTTGGCAGTCAGGACAAATAGTCAGGAATAAAGTTACGTCATCTAAGCCTTGAGGGGAAGGGACTAAGACTCTTAGAGAGCTGCTACCTGCAGTACATTCTATATTCTAATTTTGTGAAATAAGCAGATTACTTTGGCTTGCTTCACCAGAGTTTTGTTTCCTAAAAGCACTGTAATTTAATGATGGCAAAGCAGTACATGATGAATACTCATTTATCTTTCTAAAGGTTATTTGAAAACCTTGCAGAAAGAAAAGAACTTTATAGCATCCTGAAAGTGACAGCTTTGTATGACCTCATGCGTGGCTCCTTTTCCAAACCTCATCTTTTGAATTCTGGCTTCAAATTCCTCCTGAAAGAGGACATAAATAAAACTGAATGGCTAATGGACTAAAAACACTTATGATCAGGTTTTCATAACGAACATTATTAATGGCTTCCTTTGCACATGCACTGACATATAGTGCAACACTCATTTCTAAAGTAAGATTTAGAGCCCCATTTGCAATAAAAAGCTAACAGATGCAAATAAAAAATGAGAGATTCCATTACATAGCTACACACAATAGATTTCTATTAAAGATAAACAGAAACATTTTCTTCTAAAGGTAGAAAGAGCTTCATTAGAAACTCACACATGTATGTAGGATTCACATTTATCTTCTCTGACATGGGTATGTTTTTCTTTTAGTGCTATCAACAGTACTAAAACCTTGGGTCTGGTTTTGAGTAGCAACGGACACACACATCCTATTTTGGCTCTTCCTAGAGTTATGAATCTTCACACCTGAAAAATCAGGTTGAGAGAACCCAGATTACCTCCAAACAATGCGAAAAATTCACACCAAACTCAACAAAAAAAAAAAATATCACCCCAAACCAACCTCTGAAAGATCCCACAAAAAATAACCCCAAATAAATGTGTATCATTCTGCCAGACTTCTAGCCTTTCTCCCACATCACACCACCACCACCTTTTTTCTTTTAAAGGGCAATAACAAGACAGAAATGAAATCCAGAAATGAAGACAGGCAACTTCAAGAGTTACTATTATATAAAATTCTGCAATCTGTTCAATTATTAATTAAGATCACCCCAAATCTTCTGCTCTGGCTCTTCACAAATCCAAGATTTAGGTAAATATTTTTGAACCTGTTTAGAAAGGCAAGTCATTTTTCCTGCTGCCACCATGGGACCCCAGGCAGCCCCATTCCTGTAGAACAAATGAAGATCCTGCCAGCATGAGGAGATTCACTTCAGCAAGGAGGCTGGACAGCCCCATGAGCCTGATTTACTCCACAGGATTTACTACCACAACAAACTCAATAACATTTACAGAACTAAATACTTTTGAATTTAAAAGTAAAGCTTATTGCTCTAAGTTCTTTAAATAATTTCCATAGATCTATTCCAAACAACCAAACTAATTGTATCAAAAGAAATTCAGAGATTTCACTTGCAATAATTATTGGGGCTGCAGCAAAAAGAAAGTGATTTGAGTTTAGCTAATGTCAGCATTCAGACAAAAGCTGAAAGAGTACTTCTGTAACACATCAATTAGCAATCCCATCACTAAGGTACATCACTAGAAGTGTATAGGCAAGAAAATGAACTTAACAAATCATGGGTAGTAATTACGGTTTTGCACAGGCAACAAAAATATGGTCATTCTATTTTGCCTGAACACAGTGAGGAATCTGCTACTGAATTTGGGGGAACCAGGAGTTTATTCACTTCTCTTTTACTAAAGATGAAAGACTCCTAAAACAGTTTGAAAAATAATCACAATGTCAATTGGGAGGGTGCCTGTTGTTAGAACACAGGAAAACTTGATGAAGACAGAGTGGATGATGAATCTCTCCAGCAAGTTTCTTAACAGAATGGGCTTCTGGCTTGATAGAGCCACCTCTTCCTTTAAATTTAATTCAACATCTCTAAATCTACATTCACTGAAGGGTTTAGGTCCCTCTAAATATGTCCTAGGCTTGGTAAGACTGTTCATAGATCTTACCTCATATAAATGAGTCTTAACTACTACTGTTGGCCAAGTTCTCATTCAGCTGAAGGGTATTAACTGAATTCACTGATTCATAGATGATTTTCACCGTGAGGAGAAGGGAGTGGAGGAGGGGGAGGAATTGATTTTTAGGAGTGAATTACTTTGCAGAAATACATCTGAATGCAAAGTTTAGTTTTATACATTTTAAGTGTTCTTGTGACCTTACTTCTAGGTAAGTTCAGGTTCCTAAAAGCATATCATTTCTTGAAAATCTGAGAGTGTGACAGGAGACCAGTTGTAAACCAATTCCCATTGTGCTTCTGTTGTCAGGAAGAAAAAAAAAAAATAAAACTTAATCATTTTACAGAATATTTGCTGCTATGAGAATTATGGCTTCTGATCAGAAATTGGGTGCAAGTAGCACACCCCAGTAACAATTCTTGTGCTGGCAACCTCGTGTATTCAGGCTTCAGCGAGGTGATTACACATAGGCTTAGTAAGCATGTTTTAAGAACTCATGGAGAGATTTTATATGCTGAGAGGTCACAGGTATAGAAGTCTTGCTGAAGAGGGGTTTAGAAGCTTTTTGAAGTTAGATTTTATTTGGTTGCTCGGGTTTTTTTTAACTGATTGGTGTAGGATAACTTATGTGTCAGGTGGTTTGAAGGGAGGTGTATCAAAATCTGGTATCAAATGAAGTGCAAGAATTCACGCATTTGCTGATCTTTTGCAAACAAGCTTGAAGTAAAGGTCAAGTCCAGCTAAACTCAGCTAAACCAGAATTTTCCTGTCTTAGGGTTTAAAAAAATATATCATTAAAATTTTAAGCTAGTTTAACATGATTTTTCTTCGGATCTTACACCATTGCACAAGGGTATTATCTCATCCTCCCATTACAGATTTTGCTTTGTAATTACAATGCTGTTTTTGGCTAACCCTCCTGCATCTCTATTTTATAATGACTTTTATGGCCAATGTGAAATCACTGCGGTGAGGCTTCAAGTAGTTTTGTGAAGACTGTTATAATAATGAACAAAGTAGATCTGGAAAATTTTACTATTTGAGGTAATAATGAAGCATAATATAAAAATATTTAGATGACAAATATATAAAATTTCAACTAAAAATATATATAAACTTCCCTGCGATTATTATGTAGTAGGAAATTATTTATAATTAGTCCTTTTAGAGAATTATCTTTCTCTGCATTTTGTTGCTTTATAACTTGTGTCCCTGCACAAACCTCAGTGCATACAAGCTAAGTCACTATTCTGGCATCCTTGTCCCACTTGGAGGTTTAATTACAACTTGGGCATCAGGCATTTGTATTTTCTTCTACTGCAGACAGGCTCAAGCCACAATCTCTTCTGCGATTCCCAGGGAGCAGAAGACAACTTTCTGAGTTTACCTAAGCTTTTCTGATTTTTCATACATGCAAGTTGGTTCTTCTCTTTACTAATGATTATTGAGAAATCTTAAAAATTATCAGCCGTGATGAACATCGCTGACAATAATTTAAATGTAAAAAAACTCCATCCCTAAAGCCTTAAAGATTTGGATACAATATTCATTGATCATCTTGTTCTGCCACCTGCCCTCCTTGACAAGTCTTTAAACATTTAAAATCTACTCAGGACATAAACGCACATTTTTGGGGACAAGCTCCTTTTCTCAGTTGCTGGTTGTAGCTCCAGCCAACTCCTGTGAGCCAGGTATTGATAAAATGGAAAAAAATCTGACATGAATTCCTGAAATTCCAGTTGGTTCGTGCTCCAAACTTGATTATGTCAGGTAATACATCACTACCATAATTCATTCCTGTAAATTATAGGAATAAGAATGATTATTGACTGTGAATAAATGAATGGTTAGGGAAGAAGAAACACAGAAAAATTTAAGATTTACGTACATTTTAGGTAAAGTAAGTACTTTTATCTCTTTTTCATTTTCTCATATTGATGAGGAAGAAAATAATAATTGCTCCTCAACATGGCACATAAACTTACATAGCTCTTAAACTAGGAAGCTGTTTTTCAAATGGCACCAAGGTATTGGTTGAGAGCTGATACATAATAATCAACTACTGCATGCAGAATAAATTGTGTCAAATAATAGGGATAGTTTCAAATTCAAGCACTTTAAGATCAAATTTAAGATTATACAGCATCAGTTCATGCACACACAGGGTGCAAACCTGTTGCATTCAGTGGGCAAGATTTCACAATTTCTTCTTCAGAATCAGAATCATTTTTCAGTCCATGATTCTGAGCTTGGGGTTTTTTTTATGTACACAAGAAGTCTTGTCTTTTCTATGTTTTCATTGCTGAGGTAGCTAACAGTTGCACAAGCATTCTTCTAAGTCCACGAACACGTTTATGTTTAAAACTACAGGCATAAAGTTTTGCTAATGTTGTATTTACCACTCTGTGTCTCCCTCCTAAAAACATTAAGATTTACTGCACTGGTGTTTGTGAGGCTCAGGGATCAAATGAATTCACATGGAAAGAAATAGAAAGTTTCTACCTGACCTTGCTGGGAACTGGACTAGAACTTTCATGAGGTAAAAAACATTTGCAGAGGACCAGGTAGTACTTTATTATGATTTATTAAATGTCAGTTTATATGAGTTTTATTGAATATGAGATTAGAGCAGTAGTTATTACATGACAGCACAGTATTCTGTGATTTACTCATGAACTGCTCTTTTTTTTGCTTCATCTGCAAATACCCAGCAGAGCTGAGGGGAAAACATGGCATCAGCTAAACCAAAGAAATGGAAATGAGAATAAACATGTTTAAATCTTGGGGCACAGGAGAGCTTTATCATGCTCATCTCCTATCTAGTGTTATTGCTCTCTCTTAGTGCAGGAATCAGGCTATGAATATGACCTACAAAAGTGGCAAAGATTTTAAACTTTATTATACTGGCCTGGAATTCAGTCTTTATTGGAACAGAAAGGGCAATTATTCAGGAGATATGTGCAAGTCAAGGCAATTTGTTCAGAAAGGGAAGAGGAAGAGACTGGTAGCAGCCATAGGAGAAAGCTGGAAAAGAAAAAACAGCTGGAAAGATCCAAAACACTTAAGTGTTCAGCTGGGATAATACGGGCTCAAACCTTGGGAAGCTGAGGATAATGGCACATGAACATGTTGAGGGTTGCTACAATTCTCCATTTTCACAGATACCAGTAAGAATTTCTAGCATAGAAAGAAGGGTTACATTTGTAATTATCATATTATTTTTTTCATTTCTATTCTATTGAAATTTAAGCATGAAGAATTTGATCCAAAGGCTACTGGAGGCAGCAGGTATCTACATTTACTTCCACACCTATTCAGTTAAGCCAAAACCGGAGTCCTATCTTAAAGGCTTTTGGTGGCTTGGACCCAGGGTATCGAGAGGCTCCACTCTGGGATGAAGATCACAGCCGAGAACTACAGCATGACTGAACATTTTTAGGAAGGGTAATCCTGTCTGCCTAGGCAAGAGTACCTTTGCACAGAATGAGACAAGTCTGTGGAGACTTTCCCACAAGAACTAAGGGTGGTGCAACACTTTTACTGCCTGCTTAAGCACAAGGTACGTTCCTCTGACCTTGTTCTGCTTTATATAAACCCACTGCACATTTCCCTGTGATTCTGTGCCTTTGCACTGGAGAACATACTGCAAACTTCTTTCCTAGAGACAAACTGACAACAGACTTATGCAGATGTTGGTCACTTTGTTGCTGACAAATTCGTTGTAACTCTTGAACACACCAAGACACGGAATTGTACAACTCCAAAGAGAAACCAAAGGGAAGTTTTGTCTTTATTTGTTCTCTCTTAAAAAGACAGACCAAGAGAGATGGGGATATTCAGCCTGGAAAAGAGAAGGGATTGGGGAGACCTTATAGGACCTCTCAGTACCTGAAATGGCTTAGAAGAAAGCTGGAGAGGGACTTTTCACATGGGTGTGTAGTGACAGGACAAGGGATAGTGGCTTCAAAATGACACAGGGCAGGTTTAGACGAGATATTAGGAAGACATTTTCTACTTTGAGGGTCATGGGATAGTGGCACATGTTGCCCAGAGAAATTGTGGATGCCCCATCCCTGGAAGTGTTCAAGGCCAGGTTGGATGGAGCTCACAGCAACCTGGTCAAGTGGAAGATGTCCCTGGCCATGGCAGGGATCTGGAGCTGGATGACCTTTAAAGTCCCTTCCAAACCAAACCATTCTATGATTCTATTAATTTGCTGCTGCTATTTTTGTAATGAAGAATACACAGTAACTGCTTCAACTGGGCTTTATCCCAGTATTGTTGATATTCAAACTTTCAGCCAAAAACATAAATTAACATATTTAAAATCTTAGAAAAAAAGTTAGGATTGCAAATTCCTGTGCCATCCTTTCTACGCTTTTGAGTTGGATTTTTTCCTGATGTTGGTCCTGGTGCACCCACAGATCAAAGTTTTGTGCACTGTTTCATTAACCAAGGTTCAACTACAGACACATGTGCACAAAATGCCAGCTTGTGCCTCTGCTGCTCTTCAGACACAGCTCATAATGATAAACTGGGATGTAACTGCTGCTTCATCTGGTTTGGAAAGATTCTGTAGTCTGGTTATATCGCCAGCATTTCTCAGACCACAATTTCAACACAGAAAACATTCAGACCAGAGTGATGGGAGACAATGACAGTCATTTGAAACGAGGTTAGGCAACAAATTTTCTGACAAATGCTCTAGGATAATGCTCGTGGAGAGAATTGTGCTCTCGCAGATGTGACTTGTTAATTCAGTCTGAGGGAAGAAGATTCAGAGCCATCATTTATTGGAACCTATTACAGGACTTAATCTGAAGATTTTGACATACTTCCGAGACAAATAGGCTACCACGAGTGAGACATGTTCAATAAGGTGTGTATTGTAGGAAATGAGGGTTGTAATTGCCATGCTGAGAGAGCTTGTTGTCGATGCAATTTAATAACCTTCTCCTCGCAGTGTCCCTTCCGACACAATGTGATTCAGAGATGAATCATGCCAAGCACATGGAAAGAGTCTTTATCATCACACAGCAGACTTGACCAAATGGTTACTGCTTATTATTGGTGGGCACTGTAGGATTTGAGCCCCACAGGTACAACATTAGGAATTACATCTCCTGTAATGTTTGGGCCTACTCATTTAACATCATGGGGGTGTTTATAGTTCCCTTGTTATTCTGAAAATCACAGAAGTGGCCCAAGTTTTTCAGCATAAGTTTTCTCTTTGCTTGTAACAGTGAGTTAGACTGACATTTGTACCAGATAGCTCCACTCTACAGTACAGGTTATGATAGAAACAAGTCCAATCCTGTTTGTCCTTAGCACTTAACCATGACATACTTACTTAGTCTTTTTAATCTTTCCTTGAGAAACAGTTTCCCCAGTCATGTCAAAATATCTGTCACCATTTTCTGACCTTTCTCAAACGTCTAATTTTCCCATTTGATACTGAGGCAGGAAAAGAAATTTGCTATCTTGGTGGCAATCCACATCATTGAGGAAAAAATGTGGAATGCCAGAAGTGCAAAGACATAGGTCACTTATTGTGCAGGCTTGCAACAACAAAAGAAATACTTACAAAAATGCAGGGTGTAGAAATGAAACAACTTTTTTAAAAAAATACTGTAAAAGACATGTAAAATTTTCCCCCGTACTATCTATATCGGTATATGTACTTGGCAATGTCTGTGGTTATTTCTACTGCACTACTTTGGGGTTCCAAGGAATCCTGGAACTTCTGTCCCCCAGCACATTTTATTGCTACAAGAACAGCAGTTCTTGATACTCAAATTTCATTTGAGTAGTTTAGAGTGCTTTTATGTAAGAAGTTGCCTAAGATTTGCTTCTTTTACAATTCTGAAATTCTAGGTGGTGCTGTTTTCAGGATGTGCTTCTTACAAATGCATCAAATTGAGTAATTGAATGACTGGCAGTGTTACAATCTGGCCTTAAAATCTGAGTGTCTGTTTAGTGGTTGTGAAGTGACCGAAAATTAGTGTTACTAAGATTTCTCTAACCTAACATGGAAGAAATGTTTTCCTACATGTGGTGGTCTGCTCTTCCGAGGAGCCAGTGCTAACAACAAATACCACCACTAAGAGAAAGCAATTTCAGTATATCAACTGGAGTTTGCAAGTTTTTCCAGCCCATCCTTTTGGGCCTTAAACCAATGTTTGAAAGCATGGCTAAGTTTTCCCGGGGCACCAGCACCTTCAAATTCCTGGTGCAAAGAAGAATTATATACAGCATTGATTTATTTTTTATCGTTGCCATGTCCAAAGCGGCTCCCCAGGGTGGAAGCGAACAACCCGCCTGAGCTTTGCCGTGCTGGAGCGTTTCCCAGGGTACTTTCCATGCTCCAGGAGGCCGCAGCTTTCCTGGCACAGGGAGCCCCGAGAGGCCACGATCGGGGCCTGGGTGAGGGTGACCCCACGACGGCGAAGGCTCTGCCCAGGGTTGGAGGGAGCAGCAGCCAGGGCCTGGGGGGGGCAGAGGGGCCCGAGCAGCCCTGTTAGCTTTATTCACGGCCCCATTTCTGCGCGGCCGGAGGCCCCCGCCCGGCTCGGCCCCGGCCCGGAAGCGCCGCTCGCTGCCCGGAACCTGTGCAGCCGGAACGCAGGCTGGCGGAGTGGGGGCCGGGCCGGAGCGCGGCACTGGGTGGACCATGAGGAAGATGGCGGCGACCGTGGCGGACCCACGTGGGCGCGGGGCCGCGGACACGGACACAAACACAGACAGCGGTAACGGGAGCGGGAACGGGGTGGGCCCCTCTCTTCTTCGGAAGCCTCGCCGGCCGCTGCTGTGGGCCGTGTCTGACCTTGAAGGTCTTTCCTCTCTGCCCCTGCCGAGGCCGCCTGTGGGTCCGTGGCCTTTCATTCCCCCCGCTCCAGACCCTGGGCCGAGGGCCGGCGCCAGTCAGCGTGGGGAACGGGAGCTCAGGCCCCGGCCCGGCCACCTGCTGAGGCCGCTTCCCAGCGGCGTGTCCCGTGGGTGGCATTCCCGCGGTACCTGGGGCTGTGGCTGTCCCTGCCCGCCCTGCCCTGGCCCTTTGGGCTTTTCCCACTCAGCCCGGGGAGTACCGCCAGCAGCTCTTTTAATTCCCTAGGCTCACCAAAATAGCTTTCGCTGCCCTCCTTATTGAAAGGGGGGAACGACTGAACAGAGCTGCACGAGTTCCGTGTCTGTGCGAGACCGGGATCTGCTTCTCTCGAAGGAAACCCCTGGGACGTTCTCGTTCCAGTGATTTACCCTTAATGCACGGTTCTCCTCTCGTTCTCGCCTCCTGCCGCGTTGTGAGGGTGTACCTAACTAGTTTTGATGACTTCCTAATTCTGTCCTGTAATTGGATTTTTTTTTTTTTTGTGGGAGGAGTTAGGGCTGTGACCGTTTGGAACTGCGGCTCGCGTTAGTTTTGCTTGGTTTGAGCGACAAAGTTGAATCCAAAGGGCAGCGTTGTATGGGAGATTCTTTCAGAGCTCATTGCTGAATGTTTGCTGTGCCGAATATTTTAACTGTGTGCCTACACCTTGATCACTGTGCGAGTTTAAAAGAGTTAAGTAGAGAGATGTGTCTGTGTATTAAACAACACACACACCTAGAAGCAGTTAGAACGTTTTATATTGAATCTGTGCCAGATACCAGTCTTTTCAATTCAGAATAGGGCCCTAGGTCCTACTACTGATTGAGTTAATCTACTTTAAATTTTTTTGAAATATCTCTTCTTTATCTCATGCTGTTGACTGATACTCTGATGTATTTAAGAATAAATTATGGCTGGTAGTGTTAATTTTTCTGTAATTGTTGAAAGCAAGATGTTGTTGGTATGATTCTCGTATTTTATTGGCAGAATATGTTATGTAAAGGAAATTATACATGCTTTTGCAAATTTCCTTTTTATAAGTCTGATTTGTTTTTT
This sequence comes from Acrocephalus scirpaceus scirpaceus, assembly GCA_910950805.1. Lineage (NCBI taxonomy): Eukaryota > Metazoa > Chordata > Aves > Passeriformes > Sylviidae > Acrocephalus > Acrocephalus scirpaceus. The sequence goes on along the minus strand of OU383775.1, from coordinate 19,833,488 downwards.
ATGGCTAACTGCAAAATTTGTCCTAAGCAGTGTGGAGGATTCAGGTTTGGGCTTTTGGTAGTTACTAGCTTTTGTGTGTGTAAAAAAAGTCACAAGCAGGGGATGATTCCTTGTTTAAAAGGTTAATAGCAACTTCCTAGCATGGACGAGGCCCAGGGGTGAAAACTTGATGTTGTTTTACATGTAGGAGCCAGGATGTGGTGATGCACTTAATTTTTCACAGGCAATAGTTTGAATTTTATTTTTTTTTATTTGCAACTCAGGATGTGGAGACATATTGCTATAGGAAAGGACAAAAAGAACGCCTTAAAGTCATTACTGAATGTGTTGAGAGAATTTGCCAGTTCTAAATTTCCAATTTATAGTAAGGACTGTTGGAAAACTCCCCCATAATCTATTTTGAGTGGAGCATGACATACCACTGTGTTTGCCTTGGTGGTAGTAAAAGTCATACCGGTAGAGATAATGACCAAGTTTTCAGTGATTATTTCCCTTCCATGTTTGTTTTGTAACCACAGACTCTTACTTCTTTCCATCAGGATAACTAAATGCTCCCCGAGCCTCTAAACATGCCTGGGCAATAGAGGCTCTGTTTTAAATTGGTCAATGCCACTGTTTTGCTGCTATGTTGTTTGTTTGTTGTAGGTTTTAATCTGGTTTGAACAGGCACATGGAGAAAGCAGAATAATGAATTAGTGTGGCAACAGAGTGTATGTTTATATTTGCTTAGTAATTAAGTAGACAGTTGATTAATGGGGAATATCATTAATAGCTGCCTGCATGGTTCATGGAGAACAGATCTTGTGAAGCACTCCTGGCTTCATTCTCTTAATGGTTTGGTTGATAAAGGTACTTCATGGAATATAGGAGTCCTTACAAAGTAAAGCACTTGACTCAGTAGTACTGTGATTTAAAATTAAAATTTTCTTTTTTTCAGGAGTTTGAGAGTGGTAGATGGATGAAAGTGAGTCAGGTGGGGAATTGGTCCCTTGCTGGTGGGACTGGGTGGTCTCAGAAACCAGCCTCCTTCTGTTTGGCACTTGATTTTGCAGCCTTGAAAGTTGTACATAAGATAATTAATTAAAAATTTAATGTGGCACAAATATTAGTGGAATAGTCGTTAATGGTGGCAGGAGCTTGTGTATGCTCTGCTCTTGATTACGTGGTGAAGTGAAATAACCAAGCATATTTAAGCACACCCTAAACCTGCAGTCCATTTCATTCTAATTAATCATCTGCACTGTTAAAGCCTTCTATTTTTGCAGTTTGACCCACTGAACAGTTATGAGGACTAACTCTATGTATCTGTTGTGCTACCAATTTGGCTCTTTTCAGCTGCCTTAATGTTGCTTGATTCCAAACTTTGGTATTGTAACTTCAGTTTCTTCTTTTCTTTTAAAGGGCTCATAGGGGTAAGGAAACTTGACTTTGGGGGTGTTTTATTTGTGTAATTGAGCAGTTACTTATCCCAGAAAAGCTCGGTGCCTCTGATTTCTTTAGAGCTGCCTGACGACTGTCTTGATGCTGTGTTTCACAAAGCAGCCTCCTCTGGGTTCATTATGCTTTGGTAATTGTATTTTTGCTGGTGGTGTTCTCTCTGAGCAGGTTTTGGTGTCTCGTAAGAAATGTCCCCCAGCTTCAGTTTCATTCCTGTGGCTGTTTGCACTCAAACACCAGATGTCACTGTTGCAGTTTCTCTTTGAGTGTGTACATGTATACACATGTATTATGTGGATAGGCATCTATAAGTTACACTTTTTAAACTGGAAAATAGACAGGTTTCCCCCCACAATTACCAGCCTTAAACATAAAAATATTCAATAATCTAATAATAAATATCCAAGGCTGCCCTTTTGCCTGGCCTCTTTCAATCACTTTAAATCATCACTGAGGTGAGCAAGCACTTACACTGCATAGTTAATGGTGTGTGCCTGCTTGAGGAATTGTAACAGTATATGTACATTAATACCTCGTTTTGAACTTGGATAACATTTACATGTGAAGCAAATGGGACTAGTGAATGATTCTTACTAGAAACAATTCCTGATACTTTTTTTTGCTTCTTTTTTTTTTTTTTTTAATCTCTAGGTTCTGAATTAAGCTCAGAACTTCCAGAAGACAGCTACTCTTCAGGAGGTGAAGCCCTGGATGGTGATGATGAAGATGAAGCAGCAGCCCCTGGCAACGTGGCTGAAGAGGCAACAAGCTCCAAAGATGGCCCAAGTTCAGGATGGGCAGATGCCATGGCAAAAGTGCTCAACAAAAAGATTCCACAGAATAAGTCCACCATCTTGGCCAAGAATAAAAGCTTGGAGAAGGAGAGAGACAAAAAAAAACAAGAGAGGCAAGAAAAGAAGATGAGGGTGAGAAAAAGATGCAGTATTCCATATGCAGTGACTGTCAGATGGGCTACATGCAAGATAGTCTCAGAGCACTGTTCCAAATCTCTGCTGAGGCTGTGTCAGTTTTGGAGTATCTCCTTCACAGTGATCTTGAATAGCTTAATTTTTTTTTTACTTTCCAGTCATGCTGTGTAAGGCTTTTTCCCTTACTGCTTCTTCTGGGTCATTAGGCAGGCTGAACTTTGGCAGCAAGAGTGTTCCAGTCTGTCAGCTTAAGGTGTTTTCTTTTTTGAGGGGGTGAAAGCAGCTACTTTAAGCTTGATTTTCTAATTTGCATTGTTATTTTGGGGTGAAATTCACTTTCTGGCATTACAAATTGAAATAATTCTCTACTACAGAAAGTGAGAGGGAGAAAGATAAGAAAACTGCTTCTGTTTAAATTGTGCTGTGACTTCCAAAATCAAGGTCTCTAGGTTGAGATTGCAGTAATCATTGATGTGGTTGTCCATTGTTGTTTGCTCACTTCAATCATTTTCTTGATTGGAGTTTTCTAATACCGTGTCAGTGCCCTAAATTACTTCTGGTTCTGAAACTGGTATGAAGAAAACAAAGCCGTGTTGGCAAGGAAGTAATTTTTTGTGCCTTCAGTGAAGTTTTTAATTCCAGGCTCTGATTGATTTACCTTCAGGCTAGAAATCCATTAATAGTTCTAATGTCTCATCCTACCAGTTCTGTTTCAGTGGGCTAACCAGGTTATTCACCTGACAGTTTGGGATATGCTGCAGTTGGGCCATGGCTTGCATTTTAAACACAGAGAGCTTCAGTACAGCATCTGCACAGTCATGGTTGTCCTAAATACCTGCTCTCATCCAGTAAATATGTGCGAATACTGAAAAACAGAGATGGGCCACAGGTCCCCAGAGTGACTTGTTTACTTTAGAGAAACTTGAAAGCAATTTGCCTTTTGTTGATTTCTTGCTGATAAAAGGTAGGATAGGGCTGTTCTTTTGACCAAAGGCCAAAACATAGTCATAAACTCAGAAATTCATAGTAGTCTGCCTGGAATTATAAAGATAAAGACTCTGAAATTCCATTAGAGCCTTCTTGCATAAAACAGATTTAATGGAACATCACCCGGCCTAAAATACTGTTAAATTGTTCAGAGGGGAAGAAAAAGTGTCACTACCTTACTCCTAAAGCAGAGGTCATGAAATACAGTGGTCTATTGCATCAGAAACAAAGCTGGTGCTGTTGTGTCTGCTGGTAATAGAAAAGTGGATCAATTTGGTTTTGAAACAGAGAGCCTCCAAAAAAAAATAGACAAAACCCAATATTGTACACATGACTTGTCTGGTGGACACTTGGTGTTCTTCCTGTGTTAAGAGTTCTGCCTGTTGTACTCTTTGCTGAGTGTCACTTTGGTCACAAAGCCATACCAAGATCAGTTCTGTGGGGGGTAGTCAGATTCCCAAGACTCAAAGTGTGACATGCTTGTCTTGATGGACCCAGGATTTTATTATGTATAAAGTTTTCTGTGATCAGCTTGTGAAGTCTGGGATTTGCAGGCTGTCTTTGAATAATTTCCTTACTTGTGGCAATCAGTATGAAAGCATCTTTCTCCTAGGCTTTTGTTACTGGAAGCAGATGACTCTCTGAGATTTAAGTGCGGCTCCTGTTGTGTCAATGCAAGAGACTTGCTCAGATCTGTTGTCCAGCCCTATATTGGAACTCCTTTTACTTTCAACCAAACTTTGCAGATTCTTTTTTTTCTCCTGCTACATACTCTGTCAGATCATGCTGCATTCTTAAATGTCCATGTTGTTTCACATAACAATATTTATAATGCAGCTCGATAAAAAGCGGGAATGGGAAATGATGTGCCGAGTGAAGCCAGATGTTGTCAAAGACCGAGAGAAGGAAAGAAATCTTCAGAGAATTGCCACAAGGTAAAAGTTTTTCTGAGTGCTTTCCTTAAATATATGTATGTCAAAAAGAGGAGGAAAAGGCCTGTGCAGGTAATCTGTTTCAAATCAGATTGAACTCTTAAGAAGTGACTAGCAGGAGCTGAGAGATTTATAGACAGGTCTGCATTGTACAGTATCAAGTTCAACAAAAGATTTCAAAAGAGTAAAAATTTAGATGGAAATCTAATGTTTGCTTAACAGAAGTGCTTTGTTGTATCCCCTCGTTTTGTTAATTTAATGCCTTAAAAATGCAGAACAGTTGTTTCTACTATTCTGGGTTTTTGCTTCTCCGCAGAGGATTCACCAGATCCATGGCTGTGAAGTTCAGCTGCCTGTTCACATTGTGGTAGTTTGGTGTCACAGAACTAGTTGAACATTTTGATGTGCTGCCTGTATGTCTCCTTACTCATTCCTCTGCCTTATCCTCCAGCTTCAGCTGCTATTAAGAAATTTGCCTGTAATTTAATAACAGATTTTAGGATAAATAGCATGCGCCCAAGGATGAAACATGCTCAAGGATGAAATTGATCTGAGTGCTGTGTTACCAGGCTTACTTCAGAGTCTGAGTAGTTATTTGTACATTTGTTCATTACTGGTTCCTAGCAATAAGTATGAGGGAGGAGTAAAAATTGAAAGTCTTTTATGTTGCAGTAAATGTTACCTCTTAACTGAATTGAGGTTTCATGTAACCATTTTGGGAAGCTGGAAGCAATCCATCATCTGCACTAATTAGCTTCAGTAGAGGGTTCATTTCTGTAAAAGGAGCTTGAGTTTAAAAATTTGCTTTGTTGTCTTTTTCTCTGTCCCAGAGGTGTTGTACAATTATTCAATGCTGTCAGGATGCACCAGAAGAAAATGGAAGAGGAGGTGAAGAAAGCTGGGAGCTCTGAGAGGAAGCGTGCTAAACTGATGTCTTCTGTTTCAAAGAGGGATTTCATCGATGTTTTAAGAAACATGGAGGGGGCTAAAGGAGGCAAGAATCCTGCCGGAAAGGCCACAAAAAGTAAACAGGTAGGCTTCATCTGTGAGAAAAAAAATGCTTACAAGGTACCTTCTCAATGTCATGACTCTGTTAATGTGCCTGGTCTTCATAAACCTGTAACCCAAATGGCTGGGATGTTTTGACACTTCTGGAAGGGAACAAGTAGCTCTTAGCCTGTTTTTCCTTTCTTTTGGCTATCAAAGTATAAAACACTTGAAGCTCTTCTGATAAGACGGATATCAAGCCTTTTATGCAAATAACTTGGTTTCTCTATGTATTTTAAAAAAGATTATGAAACACTGGATTTTATCTTGGATTTTGCACACGGAACAAACTGGCAAATTATGGTGGATTGTGACATTTGGAATTTGGCTATAAATAGTTAGCTCCTTGAAATTGTTAAAGACCTGGAGGCTGTTCATCTTACACGGTGTATTATTAGAATGTACTACTTTTGTGTCCCCATGTTTGATCATGTCAAACTCGATTCCTTTGGGCGATTGTGGTGTCTGAAACTGAAGGATTTGCTATACAAAATGAATACCACAACAGAAAGAAACAGAGACTTATTAAACCTTATATGTAGCCTTTTCCTTCCCTGATTCTCTGTGTGCGTTGGGCTGGTGTGGCTTCCTTGCTCTTGTGATGTTTTGGAAAGAAATAGATTCCACTTTTTACAAATATTTTTAAGATACAGTGTAGTTGGACTCGTCCAACTCTTCATCAGTTCTTTCAGCTCACCAAGTAGCTCAGGGTTGAAAACAAGTTGCTCAGACACACTCTTTCTCGTATTTCAGAAGCTGCACATTTTTGAAGCGTATTTGTGTTCAGGTTTGAACTCTGTGCTTGGTGGTGGGTGGGTGGAATACTACAGCTGGCACAGACACACTGCAGTTAACTAAGTGCTTTTCTGTGCCAGGAAGAAATACTTTAACCAGTTGGGAGACAACAGTTTGTCATATGTTTTTTGTTTGTGTGCACTTGGGGAACATGCTGAAACACTGCCTGGCATGGAGTGCTCATACAATTTTCATGCAAGTGCAATATTAAAGTATTTTTTAAATTCTTTGGATAATGAGAACAATTTAGCTTGGTGCTGACACTTTATTTCTCCTTAAATAATTCCAGCTTGCTTGTTTTGGGGGGGGGGGGGCATGTGCATGTATGTTGTTCTCTTTTTGTTTGTTTGTTTGTTTGTTTGTTTTTCCTCCCTTGGAATAGCAGAGTATTGGAACAATGGCAGTGCCAACTGCTGTTGTAGTCAGCATTGAATCAATAGCTGAGCAAGAACTAGGACCTTTTTTTGTGACACATTGTTACAGGGCAATTTTTAAATTACTAGGTCAGAAAATACAGATTGCAAATGTTTCTATACTGTAAAAAAAAAATTCTATTTTGGCAGCATCAGTGACAGTATATTTCCATTCAAGACCTCTGGAGATGCTTTAGATGCTGGCTGGTTACTGTTGGGTTTGACTGTTAATGTAGGTGCTGCTTTCACATGGCTTGTGCACAAAAGCTGGGGTGGGGATCGGGGTTTTTGGTTGGGTTTTTTCATTGCATGTCTGCCTAGAGCAACCCCCTTCCTCTCACCCTTGTTGCCTTTGCTTCAGTGACTCTCCATTCAATTTAATACTGAACCAAACTCTTCAATAACTGCTTTTCAAGCTGTTCCTAATCTGCCTTATTTTCTCTTGAGAACATATCTTACTCATTTAGCAAGCTCCCTCCTGGTAGTTGTTGAGGCCAAAATCTGCTCTTCATTCTCCTTCTTAGAATTACACTGAACAGTTCTGCTGGTCTCCACTGTCATATCTCTGCTTCTTAGTCTCTGAGGGTGTTGCAGAGGGTAGGAAGCTTGGATGAGGCTTTTCAGTAGTAAATTCCTTGCAGCAGGATTTCAGTAGATTGTTTGTGCCATCTGAAAGCTTTTGTTTGTTTGTTTTGTGGGTTTGTTTTTAGCAGTCAAGAGTATAGAGTGTATTCATTTTTAAAAAATGGGGAGGGGGAGAGATACATTTATCTCAGCAAAAACAATGGAAGAGATGCCAATACGAAAATCCAGGCACTCTGCCATCAATTAAAAGGCAGTCCAGAACAATAAAAATACTACCCCACCTACATAAAACAAGCAGTCAGCAGGAAAAATAGCAGAAAAAAGTTTTACCAGTGTAAGCAAACCTTTTTTGACTGAAGCCTTGTGCTGTGACATGAGACTTGACTGTACTTTGAGAATGGGCAAAAGCATTTTCTTGCTCTGCAGGAGTTTTTGAATGCAAAATTTGCTTTGTATTTTTGAAAGTGTGGCAATTTCTTTCAAGTGCCAGGGGTTGTTGAAGAAACCCCTTATAAAGCTCTGTTGATTGACTATTTAATCAAGTATATTTATGTGTGAAAAAAAGAAATTAAATGCTCTGTAAAGGCCCATCTGCAACAATATGATTTCAAAGTAGCATGACCACTTTTTAAATTTCGTTATCTATTTCCATCAGCTTCATGCGTTCCTGGGAAGGACCTGTGCCCCACTAGAACATTGTTCATAGTCTTGTTTACTTTTAGCCGTTGGCCTAAATGTTACTTGGCATATACCTGCCAATATAACTGTGAAGGAAAGACTGTAAGGCTGTGTATGTTTTCCTGTGCCCTTCTTGTGAAACTGTAGCCCTTCTTGGAGTTCTGTGTGCCCAGATGGGAGTAATTACTTTTCTGAGCTGGAGCCAAAAGCCTTGCCTTTCATATCATTTGCTGTTTATCAAGGTATTTCTTAATCCTTGCTGAGCCAGCTGACTTGTGTAATATTTTTTCCTGTTTTTTTTCCAAGTTACTGTGCATGATGCTTGCCTCTGGGTAAGATAATCTAATTTAGCTCCCCTCACCACCTTGTCTGAAGCTTTGCAATGTGGGAGAAAAATGTAGTGATAAAAAAAAAATTTAAATCCCACTCATTTGTGTTCAGATGGGCTTTTTTTTTTTTAAGTTTTGGTGTGGGAATCTTTTACTGTCAGATATGAGAGCTTTCGATTTTGTTCAACACAATCTTTACACACCAGCTTTTCATTTCAAGATGTGTTGGTCGTATCTTCCTGTTAAGACACTACAAGAAACGTTATTACACTATAGGTTTAGGAAAGGTACATATCAGAAATGCTGTTTTTTCAGGCCTGGAGACTGAAGTCATTTTTATGTCTATAGAATGAATACAAAAGTAGGTAGTGGCAGTAAAGGATTACTTGCAGGAAGCTTTTATTTTCTTTAGGTCCTTAATAAATTTCAAGGTGCTCTTAGGAAGTACCTTTGCGTCCAGGGTTGACTGAAGTTTCTGTTCTCTTAGAGTTGCACGGATATGTTGGCTAATGTAGTGAACTACATGAGGTCTTGAAGTCTTAATTGAAAGAAATTCAGAGGAAATTCAGAGTTACTGTCCTTGCTTGCTGTGTGTCAGTGACAATTTCATCTTGACTTTTCTCTTGTCATTTGTGCTGCTCCCTGTAAAGCATTTTACTATGTGGTAAAACATCTTCTAGTGACACATAAACAACTGACATGAAAGTTACAGATAATCTTTATGACAAGCGTAACTTGCACCCATGAACCTTTCAATTTTAATTAGGACTTTGTAGCATGATTTTGCTTTAACTTGTAAGCTTTCTTACACCAGATCTGTTGCAGAGTATTTCAGTGGTGAAAGTAAGAGCAGGATTTCCTGGTCTACTTCAGCAACCATGACCCAAATTCTGCAAGGTAATCTTTCTGTAAGTTAGGCTGACTGCATGACCCAGAGGTACATTTTGCTGTTTTGTGATGGCATCTGGAAAAAATTGGTGTGTTGGTCTCAAAATAGTACCTGTTCTAAAATAACTTATTGATGGAAATGAGGATGAGTGGAGAAGAATACAAGTGCTATTTCATAGCAGCTATTGCTTATATGGGACTTAAAGTGCTTTTCCAGAAAAGTTCCTTCTAGCTCAAGCATATTTTATAAATGCTCCAAGTATCTGGTGAGTAGTTTGTAAGGACAGTGATTAGAGTCAGGCTTACTATAGATTTTTCTTCTGTTCATAAGACTTTATTTTAAGCAATAGTTAGAAGATTTTTCAAGGGCAGGAGGAATACTATGCTTCTGATTTTGACTGCTGTTCTTGCTGAGATACAAGGAATGGCATGGGGGCTTTCATTTTTTAAGCTAAATGGGGGTATTATTTGTGCTTTCCAGCTTAAAAGTCACATCAGTTTAAAAACTGAGAGTGACTGCAAAGAGAGATCTTTTCCTTGCAGGTTCTTGAGTACTGGCCATCAGCATAGTCTGTTTCTTTTCACTGCTTCTCAGTGCAGAAATGGGGAGAGTGAAAAAAAAATGGTTTTCATTCATATACCTCTTTGGAGTGACAGTAATCTGAACAGTTGCTTCAACCTGTTAGGAGATTGTTTCTGAAGTGTGGATAAAGGCAGATATGACTTCTGGAAATTTGGTAAGGTGTATCAACACCTCTTAATGTTATCAGGAAACTTCCTTAGGTGATAATAGCATTGCAGAGTAGCAGAAGTTTATTACTACAGCTGTTTTGTGCTGGTTTTACAGACCTAATTGAAGGAGTAACCAGGCATGCATGTATTCCAGCGGATTTGAGGGGGCAGCCAAGTATTAATTTAGTTCAGCTGTAGCCAGAGTAGATGTATTCTCCCAGTTTTAATAAATGTCTTCCCATCACATGCACAAAAACTTTAAATTTGGATTCCTTTGGATCCTGCATTTGTATCTGTTTTTCCCAACTGTGTGTACATTCTCTTGAAGATCACCTCATATATGTTTGGAGCTGATGTTTTTAAAGAAATTTTTTTGTTTTGTACCAGAAAGTTGCTGACAACTAACTGTATGCTGTATTCTTGGGAATATTAGGGAAAAATGCAGTGCAGCCTGCCACCAGTTGGCAGTTTGTATCCTATATTCATTATGTTCTTTAAGGTAAAGGGTTGTTGTGCAGTATTAGAGGTTGTTTGATGGTGACATTTTTACTTTAAATCTGTTTAGAAGTTGTATTAACTTAGAGAATTTGGGCTATCAACAGGATTGGGTTTTTAAGATGTGCAAGCTCAGTTCCCTGATTGTTGTCATAGCAGGTAAAGCACATCTGTGTTAACATAGGAATGTAGGACTTTGACAAATTTAAATTGACATTTAAATACTGGCAATGTTTCAATATTTAAATTTGATTGATTAGATGTCAAGAACTTAAAACTGTTAAATTCAACTCCACATAAGACAATTAAGAGTCATGTGAAGGGCAGTATTTTACTAGGTTTATCCTTTTTCCTGTGGCTTTATACTCAGACATCCCTTTCTATCCTCCTTTTCAAATATTTGATCAGAAATTAGGAGAGGAAAAGGCTGTGATTTTGCACTTTGTTCCCATCTACCTCTTTTTTTTTATCCTCTTCCTGTTCTATGTTCCTGACAGGTTCTTTCCTCCTGTCCCTGAGGACCAAGCAAGTATCTTGTGCCTAATGCAGGAGCAGCCCTGACAGCTATTCCCACTGAAAGGCCAGTTCCCTGTGTGTCATCATGAGTCGCTCACAGTTCAGCTGAATGCTGCCTGCTTAGATGCAGATAGTGTGTGATCAGTGAGGACAGATACTGTAAGAGAATTTGAATGCTAAATGCCTGTTTCGTCTACTGAGGTGATGACCTGAAGTTTGGGGAGGGCGATCTTCCAGATGTTTAGAACTTGTCCAGATCCAGGCAAATGTTCATGGAGATAGCAAAATATATATTTCTAGTTCCAAAACACATCCTTAACTTTTTTTAGTTTAAAAAGAATGAATGATGCAAGATTTTAATGGGTTCCTGTAGAAAAAGTCTCTTCCTTAGAGCTGAAGACAAACTATTTTGTCTTTCCGTGAAAAGGAACGAAGTGGTTATATTTGAAACACTGCAAAATTCTTCAGCATGAAGTTTGGCAAGTTTTTAAGTGGGTATAAACAGGGACTTGTGATTGAAATGTCAGGCAATGCTGAGAAAGCTCCATCTGTCATATTTGAGAGTAACTTGCCTTGCTATTTGTTTATTAGTGCACAGGATACTATGATGGTGTTCTGTTTTCCCAGAAGATGTTGCAAGGCTTTTTTTCAGTAAAACTGTCTAAGACAACCACATTTGAAAAACTTGTGGCATACATCTTCTTTTGATCTTCCTGTGAGTATACAAAGCACAAAGAGTCAAATCCAATTAGACTTTTATCTGGTAAATCAAGTTGGAAGCCTTATAAAAGCAGCTCTTCACTTTTGGCTTTGTTCATAACTCTTATAGGCAGGGTAGTGTACTTAGAGAAAAATACATCTAAACATTTAATAAAGTTTTATAGAAAAATGTTCTCTGGAAGTAAGAAGGTTTGGGTGGAGCTTGTCTATATGAATAAGTTTGTTTCCCCCATTTGGGCATTTGCTATTGGAAATTATAATGAAAATTAGTTCCTTTACTTTGAAGTTTTATTAAGGTATAAAATGTTGTGATTTCCAGAGTGTGTGTGTCATAAATGACCTCTGTGGATACCTACTCATCTGTTTATCTTGGTAGACAGACTTCAGGAGTGGTGGGTCAAACTGCTTCCAGCTTGCAATGGTTAGAGGGTTGCTGCGTTCAGTAAATATTTTTTCAGTACTATGGGAAATCCTAGCCAGTTTTTAATTAGTGTTTCTGAAATTTACTGAAATATTAGAAAATGTACTTTTTTAAACCTGGTAGTATTACAAATTATACTAAAACTGCCCTTGGAAAGGTCTAACCTCTTTTCGGTTTGCTGCTGAACTTTGGACAGTGTTCTGCAGGTGGTCTGTGTCATTTCTTCTCCACCTGCAGCTGTTGGGAAAGCCCATACAGAAACATAGAAGGACATGGAAAGGTCAGAAATGAAGAGAAAGGGTAGCCAGATGTTAAAGATAAGGGATTGGGATCCTGGATAGTTTATATCTTCCTTCGTCAGGTTTAAACTGCTTTTAGAAAGCAGCCTGGGAGTATTGAGGCGTATGGTCTGTTCCTTAATGAGCTTGCCACTCACACGTGGCAGCATGAGGGGAAATTACAGGAATATAAAATCAGAGAAATTTGCATTTGGAGACCTCTAGGATATCTCACAAAGACTATTTAGGTAAAAGCAAGGGCAGTGACTGTAGGGAGGTTAAATCAGACAAGCTGCTTAGCAGGCATGAAAACGTCATTATTTCATATTCAGTAATAAAATTAAACAAAGATTACAAGTTCCTTGTAGGCTCTGTTTTGGGTTTTTTTCCCCTCACCCTCCTACCTCGAAGATTTTTGGATCCTTATACTTTTTCTGGGACTCAAAAGTGGAAATCCTGAATCAGGAAGAGGAGGCTTTTTACTTGCCCCACTTACTTCTCATCAGCTGTTCTGTGAGATGATTTCTTAAGTGCTGGAAGGAATGGGCAGGGTCATTACTGGAGCCTTTATTGTTTGAGACAAGCTTTTGGGACTTACTCCATTATGCTTCTTGCTAAATCATAATGAAAAACAGTGGATGATTTTAGCATCATTTGTTGGAAATAATTTGAGTGATATTCATATTATTCAAAAATTTGCAAGCTGCTGATTTATGGTAAAAAAAAAAATCAGAAATGCCCTAAACAGCTGCAGGTCTGCTTGTTGCCTTACTGAGCCAACAGGCAAGCTTTAATAACGACTTGCAGAAAATTTTAGGTACCCAGCTGAGACAGTGCATAAGTGTCTTTCATAAATGGCTGACATCTGAGAAAAATCTGTTGTGATTGGAAAATGTTTGTCTAAAGTAAACTGTTAAAAGACATGAGGATGACTTCTGAGGGATAGCACAGTGAAGGCCTTAATCTTGACTGCATGCTTTTTTACTAGGCACTCTTTCTATATCTGTGTATTCTCCAGGTACAGCTTGGTGGTTCAGGAACTGTGCAGCTTGTAAAAAAGATGGTTTGGATCTGAGATGATGTTTAGGTGATGCTGTGCAGTGCCAAGTACATGAAGCATGAGAGCTGCGTGCAGATTTACAGGTGAATAAAGGGTAGGAGTAACAGGCATAGGAATGGCCAGACTGGTAGGCAGGAATTTCACTGTCAGTATTACTGCTGATAAGCAGGCATTCAGATGTGAAGGTATACATGCATAGGTGAGGATGATGAAGAGTTGTGTTCTTACAGGAGACAAAAACCAGCAGGACTGAAAATGAGTAGCAATGGCACATAGAAAGAGTCTATAAACTTTCTGCTCTGATGTGTTGCATGACAATCTCATACAGATAATGTATGAATCTATTCCTATCTTTCCAGATACCTTTTCTGTAATAACTTGCACTCTACTCTGAACTAACCTTTACTTGGTATCTACTTAAAAACACGTATTCATGGGCCTTTTCTTTCTTCTTTATGTCAGTGGAGTGTTTTGGCCTGGCAGTTGGAAAGACAGTGTCATTGCTTCATATTTGCAACATTGTCATTTTGCCTCGTATCTTAAAGAACATGAGTTACAAATTACAGAGTGTATTCCACAAAGGGAACTGCAGTTGGTGCTTTTGTTGTAACTTAACTGTAGGATTGTTTTGTTGAGTGAGTCTTGTGTTCAGGTGAGTTTTTATTGTCTGTGAGCAGCTCCTGGTGTAGCATGCCCATGCTATACATCATGCTCATTAAAACATGGGAAGTGAGTCTTGATGCCAGTATGGCCAAACATGTCTTGCAGCAACATGTGGTGAATTCCTTGTGCAGCACTGGGTTTCTGAGAAGGCTGCTGTCGATGGCTGGAGTACAGCGCGGGCTGAGGAGTTCCAGAGTGTCCTGTGTGCAGAAGGGTCCTGTGTTAAGCTTGAATTCTTAAAATATTTTTGCTTTTCCTAACAGAAATAATAATTTATGGGGTTTCTGGTAAACCAAGCCTGAAGAAATCTGTTCTCTCATAAACTTTTTCTATGATTCTTCTTTGCAACTGAGCATTTAATAACGATGCTTATGAATTTTCTTCTCTACTTAGGCCCAGATTAATTTTTAATCTTGTTTTTAGAAATTCTGTAATTGAGTTCTGACCCCTCTAAAGTTGGGCCATGTTTAAGCCTCTGTGTGCCAACCCAAAGCATTCCTTCTCATTCACACATCCCAGTTGAGTAACCATAGAGGATGTGAGGATGGGGAGATTCCTCGTGCAGGTCGTTAAGCTCTGGGTGTCTTCTGGCTGGGCTCAAAGGAAATCACTATTTGTTGTGCTTGTAGTAATAATTCCAGTGTGTTGCTTTCAGAGAAGTTTGAGCAGGAACAGCAGGTCTCAAAACACACTGTAAAAAATTTCATTCTTAGATTTATTTACTAGAAGTGCCAGAGCAGATTCTGGTGTGTATGAGAGAGTTTGTGATCTGAGTAAATCCCCTGTGCCACTGTTGATATGCACAGTGTGGTGTCACTTCAGGCAAACCAGGGCAGTTTAGTTCAGCTGCTCTAATGTCTCATTCAGAAAGAGAATGCAAATGGGTATTGAATAACTCTCACCGTAAGGAATAAATGATTGTGCAGAATTATACTGCAGCAGAATAGATTTCTGTTGTGCAGCTCACATGTTCGGCAAGCTTGAAAATGCTTCCAAGAGTGAGTTGCTGTGAGAATTCAGTTCAGAAGTTCAAGATAATAGTGGTGCAGGTTGTATTCTCGGTTTGCAGATTTGTGGGGTTTTGGCTGTTTGGGATCAGACTTACATAGGAACCTTTCTTAGAGTCAAGATCTTGCTGCAATTCAAATCAGATAAAGTTGCAGGCAGCACTAATGATCCAGCCCAACTATCATTTTCCTGTTAAAAATCAGTACAGTTTGTTTTCTGCTAATATTTCTGCTTTAGATACTTTGGCTGCAGTTTTTTTCATTTCTTCTCAGCCTGAAGGAAATTTATTTTCTTAGCCTGTGAGCTTGCATATTGCTGAAAATGAACTTAGGAGAAATGATTATGCTGGTGTTCTTTGTTTTTAATTCCTTCCCCCTCTTCTGCCAAGTCGGGGTATTATTATTGTTATTGTGGTTGTTGTTGTTGTTGTTGTTGTTTTAAACTGAGATTTAACACACCTCAGTATACACCTGTGCTGTTTGTGTGGGGTTTTTTGAGCTCAGTTTACACTGACTTGCTGGGGAATGAGGACCAGAATAGCAGCAGTCATTCAGAGCAAGATGCAGGCTGACAGGGAAGGTAATTGTCAGATGTATGTGAGAATGTGTTCTGGCAGTTACACTTCTTAACTTCTTTGTCATGACAAAAGCTTCGCTGTGTCTCAAGGTCTTAAATGTTTATATTGAGCAAAACAGAGGCACCTGGAGAGGCAGTTCAGATTAATTAGACACGTTAGAATTGTTTTCTCAATGCTTGAAGTTGTTGCTTGAGAGATATTTATGTTAGAAATTCCTTCCCTGACAGGTACAAATAAACGCTTATTGTAGGTGATGGTAAAGAGAGATGCCTCTGCAAGCTCTGGCATTTCATCTTATACATAGAGCAAAGGCATGGGGATTCAGTGGGCTGATTGTAATCCTTAGGTCTGAAAAATGTTCTTTTGTTAAAACCCTGGAGTTCCTGTCTTCTGGACACAGTTCTCAGGGAATCTCCACGGTGCTGTAGGTGTGTTTGCTGCTTTGCAGATGCAGAAGCTGCAGTGTGCTCAAGTGACACAAGCTGGTGGACAGTGGAGTGAAATGCTGTCTTTTGTCTGATTTCAAGGCATATCTTTTAATGCCATTACTTGCCAGTAAGCACTATGGACTTTGGTCTGCTTGAGTGTAAGGTTCTGAAGAGCTCCAGCAGGTACCCTGCTTCAGAAGGGGCAGAGAGGATTGATCCCACACCTCGGTGTCAGTGCTGTCTGCCACAGCTCCAGTGTTGAGTTTGGCAGGTCTCAGTCGAAGATTCTGTCTTGCCACTTACCAAGAGCAAATTTTGTAGCTCCAGTTTTTTGTGGTGGTAAAGAAATGAACAAAATCAGGGAGATTTCTGACTTGATCATATTGCTGCTGCTGCTGTTACCACAAGGCTTTCATAGACCAATTCCTTTAAAACCATTTGGGAGGCAGTTCCAGTCTGGATATCCTGCAAGGGTCAGCTTGTTCTAAGTGACAGAACTAAGCTTTGTTGGAGCTTAGTTTGGAGCTTTGTTTGGTGGTTTTATTAGGACTTGGCCAAGAATTTCAGTTCATCTTGTCCTGGTGCAGATTTTAGAGAGTATGTCTTCAAAGCAGAATTACAGGAGGTATGTCCCCACTACAGAGCCCTACTTTTGTGAGACTTTAGCTAATGCTGTCATAGCCTAGCAAGTAGGCAAGGTGGGTTTTTTGGTTTGGTTTGGTTTTTTTTAATTTATATGAACTCTTTTCAACTGGACTATGAGTCCATCAGAGCAAATATCAGCACTAGAGTAACCACAGTGCTTTGGTCTGCCTTATTTCAGCTCTTGATAACAAATTGATCACCAGCAATTAGTAAAACACCAGTGACTCTTGAGGTATTTTACTAATTGCTGCCTCTCAGACCTTTTGAAATAGGTTGCCACACCCTTCTGGCAAAGAAAACCCAATTCCAATATATAAAAGAGAAGAGGGGGGAAAAAGAAACACGAGAATTTTTCACTCCTTGCCTTAGTGAAAGAGTCACATTATGTAGCATTACACTCTGTTGTTTATATAGCCTGCTTTGTTTTCATTTGGAGATGTTCAAAAGGGACTTCAGTGTTGCAGTGAGATGTGCATGAACAGCTGACTGGGAGTTCAAAAGCAGTGGTGTAGATTGAAAGCTGGTTGATTTTCCACGTTTATTTTCCAAGAATCAGTTTTGTTTCATCTAGATGAAACTAGATTATGGCATTGAAAACCCAACTGTATTAACATTCTTACATAAAGCAAGTTGGGAAGTGATGTTACAGTTCAACTAATTGTTAATTATACAAATACTCTTGCTGCATATTTTCTTAAGACTTTGGGAATGTTTTGTGATGCAGTAGATTTGGAGAGTTTTTATTCTGAGGGGAAAATAGAATAGTAAATGAGTTAGGAATGAAGATACTAAATAAGGCGTTTTCTTCACTTGGAAGTGAAATAAACACCGGGCAGGAGATTGGTTTTAACTCCTTTTTGTGCCTTTATTGAATGGGGGAGGGTGGGGTCGTTCCTGCCGCCGCCGCCGCCGCTCCCTCGCTGCTCCCTTGGGGCACCGCTGACGAGGAAGTGTAATTCGATCCTGCGGCTTTGTCGCTGCAGAGTCGGGATTCCTGCCTCACGGGGGTTTCCAGGAACTCAGTCTGCTTGGCTCGGTCTAGGGGGTGTCCCTCCTTTCAGTCACCTTTGAGGTCACAGTGAGAACACTCTAACGAGTTGGAGACCCTCCCCGGGTAGCTGGATGTCCCGCTCTTACAGCAGTGTCTTTCATAGGTCTCAGTTTTGGGTGGGCTCATTGTTCTAGGGACCTTTTGCTGCTAAATGGACTTCCGCTTGGAGCCGATCGTTAAGGGGGTCCACTCGATTTCCATATTGGGCGGTGTCTCGTGGTTTGACGAGCAGACGGGGAGCAGCAGAGGCTTAACCCGATGGAAGGGAAAGGGGAAACTCGGGATTTGGGGAAAAGGGGAATATACAACTTGGAATACAGGGGATTGGGAGGATATGAGGGTACAGTGTTGGCACAAACAATCTGAAATAACAGGTATGTGACATCATAACTTCAAATATAACAACAAACAGCATAACAATGCAACATACAACATATATAATGCATAACAGTGATTAACTTTCAGTCTCTTTGGTTCTATTCATTTCAGAAGCATGCTTAAAATTGATTAAATATTTGATTTCAAGCATTAAATCTTCATCTTTGAGGCATGAACATGCTACCTCTGTCTTTCTCCTTCGGGCTTGTTGTAAAACTCTATTCAGGCCTTTGTGGTGGCTTACATAATGGGTAATGCTATGGAGGATCAGCATCCCTCTTTTGTTAAAGTCCTGCTTTTGTCCTGTTGTTCACTTGACATAGCCAGAATGAAGGGCTAATGGTTGCTGAATAGTAGCTTGTGATGAATTTGAGGATTGAGCTTTTTAAACCCTGAGCCTGCAACGGTTATTGCTGATAATAATCTACTCCTTCTGTGCTGTTTAGAAACCAAAACAAAATAAGAAAAAAAAATCTCTTTTCTGCCCATCTGGGAAAAAAAACGGAATTTTGTTGGTTTTATGATTGAAAACAAAAAATGTAGATTTTTTTTTGTAAAAAATATGGGACGCTTCCATTTAAGTATTTCAGATTCAACTCTCTTAAGTTTCACTGTTCAAATAGTGACTTATTAAAGATCTGGGTTTTTTTAAAAAAAAAAAAAAACTTGGTGATTTTTGTGATTTTTTTAAAACTATTCTCTACTCTGCAAAGGCAAACACATAAACTGCAATATAGTTAAAAAGGAGGAAAACAATAGTTAGCCTCTCCCTGCATCCCAGAACAGACTACCCGTGCTTGCACTATTGTAGTAACACAGATGATTCCCATGTGAAAATTTTAAGGTCTGCCTAGGGATCTACCTTATCTGTAGCTCTTTAATTCCGGGTAATCGATTGCCCTTTCTGAGATGGTTTTAGGTTTACCGGGTGTAGCACTTGAAACAAATTGCTGCAAGAGTGGAAAGTGATTAGGAGGCACTCACTACCCTTGGGAGAAGAGGAATTGTTGGATGAGAGTAGCCATTAATGAGAGCATCCGTGAAGGCACAAAAGCAAACCCTAAACCGAAACCCAGTGCAAACATCTTGAGGAACAGCTGTAGAGTTTCTGGTTTTTTGAGCCAAGCCCTGGGAAATTCCTTTTGGGAAGGAAAGTGTTAAGACTTGTTATCCTATTCTTGTGAGGGCAGTGTTTCATAAAGAACTGCAGAAGTCACAGGGAGCATTTCTGTTTTGATTACCTATTAAAAACACATACCTTGTTTGGCAGACTTTTTGCACTCAGATAACTTCTGATGGTGTGATAGGATGTGTTTTATTTACAGTAATGGACCCGCATTCTTAATTTCTCTTTTCTCCTGCTATCAAATTCTATATGCTGCTCTGTTCCAAAGATTGAGTCCCACAGGCTTCAGCTTAAGTATGCGGTGGTATCACATTTAGATATATGACAGAGAAGAGGCATGGACAGATGTCTACAGTGATCATACATTTACTGCAGGTTTTGCATCCAGTAGGCAGATCTTGTCCGTAGAGGACACTGAAATCCCTTCTTTGGAGCAGGGGAGTGGGGAAAGCCTACCTGGGGTGCCAGTGTGAGCTTTCTTTTCAAAGACCCTGCAGAACTAAATGAAGTGTTTTCAGTGGCGCCTAATTCCACTTTGGTAGGACAAGTTTTTGCTTGCCTGTTGGACCCTGAGCCGTGTCGTTCCTCAGAAATGTTTTGCTGCTAAGGCATAAACACTGAAATAAATCCTTCCTTAGTACGTTGAACAGCATTCGGTGTTTTCCTCCGGTAAGGATGTAATCATAGCTTCCAGCTGTTGTTGGAAAGTGTTGCCACAGGATGGGGCTGTTGCACTGCCCAAACGTGATCTGTCACCTCCGGGAACCGCGACCAAGCGCTGTTTTCAGTGCTAACCTGAAACTACACTCCCGGCCCTTTTCTTTATTATTCGCCAGTCCATGTAGTGGGCCTCGAGTTTATCCACTTCCAAGAGGTAGGAAATTTGGAGTAAGGTGTTGTTGGCTTGCTAAGAGTAGATCAACTTTGTTTCTTTTAGAGGCAGCTTTGTACCATATGACAAGCCCAGGTAGTGAGGTAATAACTCCCATAAAGGGGATTTGGTTCACGTACCACCAAATATGTTAAATATTAAATTTGGGGGGGTTAAGCCTTTATTAAATCCATATTTGTGTTTTAGAAGTGTGCCAAGAAGTGTTTTAATGAAGCAGCATCTGGGGGTTAATAAATGATATCATGAATCCATTCTGATTGCCAAGAAAGATTTTAATAAAGGAAGCCATGCCCAGGGTTGACTGTTTCATCCATGAGGAATAATCGGTTTTTTTTCCATATTTCTTTTACTGGTTGGTTAAAACAAGTTTGCATTTTAGCATCAAGTAATTTTTGGTTGTTGTGCATGTTTCTGTACCATTTGCACAAAGAGCTGGCCCTCAGTCTGCTGATTATAGGAGGTATTATTTTGATTGCATGGAGACCCTGCATCTTTTACTCCCTTTCATATTTATCTCATGTTCCTCTGTTCTTTTTTCTCTCCCCCTCAAACATGCAGGGTGAAGTGAAGCCTGAAGAGGGGCCAGAATGGAATATACTGCGTGATGACTTCATGATGGGAGCATCTATGAAGGACTGGGACAAGGAAAGTGATGGAGAGGGCAACAGTGAAGAAGGAGGTGGTCTGAAACAAGAAGATGACAGTGACTGAATGAAACTGAAAACCATTCAAGATCATGTTTTATCTTCTTAAGTTTGTTTGGATAAAAAGTCAGCATTCTATGAATGTACAACATTTGGAGGATACCTCTTTTAAAAGAAAAAAAAAAAAGGACTTGCACAACCTTGGAGTGTTTTCTCCTTCATGTCAAACTTTTATTTAATATAGCTCCATTTGCTATACTGAAATCCTGAAATATTTTCCAAAACAAGTATAATTTTCAACATATTTTCAAAACATTTTGTACAGTCAAAATAGTGGCACTTGCCCAATGAAAGACAGATTTTGCCAAGGTCATTAAAAGTTTATACATTAGTCATGGCAATTGATGTATTAGTGTGCCTGCATTTCCAAATTGCTGCTGCACTTTGAAAAGTTGTTGCAATTTGCAATAGAAATGGCTTAAAATAAACACAGAAATGCCGTCACCTTGTAAAGTTATCGGACTCCTATAGAGTCTTTACTACTTTGGCCAGAAAAGGTTCTGTAGATAATAAAGGAAAGTAACCATTAATGTGATAGTTCTGGTCTTGGAGCATTAATTTGATTGGAGACAACTCTGGAAACAGAAAAGTAAAGAGAGAGACTTGACCCTACTGATAGAGTTTAGTATTTATATATGTATTTATATATGTATGTATATATGGTTTTTCCATTGCAAGTCTGAGATTGGATAAGCTAAGAGTCTGGTAGGAGAGGAAAGGACAGTCATTGCTTTCATTGGGGAGGGAGAGCTTTACTAGTAATACCACAGAAAACTGTGTTCCATGTTGTTTCATTTGCAGTTGTGGTGTTCTGGCCTTTTTCAGTGAGGAGCCAGAGCTCTGAGATTCATCCTGTGGGTTTAGTCAGCTCTAATGCTAAGTCAGATCTAATTCCTCAGGTCTGCAAAGGGTCAAACCAGAGCCCTTCCTCTTAGGTCTGGGCCATAACAGTAACAAATTTGGAAGCCTTCCCTCAGGATAACACAATTGCCTTTGTTTAAGCTACAGCAATTTCTCTTCAGTAGCTGTTGGTTACAGAGGTGGAGAAGCTAACACACATAGTAAGAATATATTTTATGTATGCATACAGAAGGAATTGTGTGGTGGTAAGGGTGTTCTAAATGAGAGGCTGGGGTTGAATTCTGCTGCCTTTGCTGTTCCAGACTGACTGTCTGATGCTGTGTCATTTGTTTAACTTTGCTATCATATTTCCCCATTTGCTATGTGAAAAAAAAAAGCCTTGGGGCCTATTAATTTATAGTTAAAATACATGGTACTGTTCTGTCCATTTCTGCAGATGCCTTACAGACAAACCTTTCTTTGTATCTGCTTATACACAAGATATGATTAGAGCAACTTTGATTTTCAGTCTTCAGCATTGAAATGTGCAGTAGGATTTAGATTTTCCCAACAAAGGCATCGTTTGAACTTTGTGTGTACTGCAGGATAAAAAATATGGGTACAAAATGGCAGAGAAACCCATCCCAACAACTGGCAATCATTGTCTTATCCCTAGCCTATTCATCTGGTATATATTGTCACGTAATTCTTCCAGGAGAACTCAAAGCTGACAGGAGAAATGTTTAGGTTTTCAAGCTGTTTTGAGTGTTAAACATATTAGAAATCTGAGGAGACATTAGTTTGTGGCCTGATATTTATTATCACAAATGAAGGCATACACCCAAAATACCAAGTGGCAAAACCACAGAAGTTTGACATATGGTTATCCTGGCTTCTGAAGGCTCAACATCTGTACAGCTGTGCAGTGAGAGTCACCATCTCATTAGTGCAGTGTAAAAATGTGCTGCAATGGGGTTTGAGTCTATGAACCAGCATAGCATTCTAACCTGACACTGCTTTCTCTCTACAGAGTTCAGCTGCTTTCTGTGGAAAAATTACATCAGCACCCTTAAATCTACAGTTCTAGTTCTGTTCTCTAGTTTCATATCAGCAGTTTCTTTCCATAATCAAACTTCTAGAAAACAATCTAAGTTTTCCTTAGGAACTGTGACATCCTGAGGTGATTATTGAAAATTTCAGGATGCTTTCCAAATACTTTTGGAATACTTGGGTGTTTATTTGTGCATTTTTGGAGTAATATTTTGATTAAAGCACTGAAGTGTCTCTAGTGTCTAGTCTCTAGTTTAAGAAAAATGTAGAATCTATCAATTTTGCTAAAGGTATTTTGAGCTTCCATTTTATTTAGAGTGCATAGCCTATATGTGGAGAGCATTTCTTGCCTTTTAAGAAGCATAAGAGGCTTTGGTGTCATTCCCTAGAATGAAAGAAGCATAATACTTTTATTTTTATGTATATTGAGTAGTTATTTAAATTTTATACTGTACCTTGTCTTTGCCTTGTCCTTTTTTTGTGCTGTATGCTGAGAAGCTCTGAGAATTGCTAAGATTGCTAACTACATATTTTGATTTTAGGCTGTCTTATTTTACAAGTTTTGTTTTTGTTGACTAGCAGTTCAAAAGATCTTGTTTGGTTCAGGCACCTTCCAGTCTCTTCTCTGGGCTGCCCTACCCCCTTTTTCAGTAATGTCCTTCCTCTTCAACAGCTACAAAGAACAATTTTCAGCAGCTTTTCCCAGCAGTCAAAGTGCTTGCTCTGTTTTTCCTGCTCCCATGAATATCTCTGCTCAAGCAAAGCTGTGCTGCTGCCCTTCATTCCAGAGAGCATGAATCATCTCAACTTTGTATATTTCTGTACCTATCTATATAAAGCCAATAAGGATGGGGTGGTTCCAGTTTTGTTAGACTTCAAGCCAATTCCAGAGTATGTAAAGTTTAATATTTTATGGATTGCATGCAAAGCAAGGGTTTTGTTTAATAAGACAAGGCACAGGGTCAGCTCTTCCCCAAGTCTCTTGTCCCCTGGTCTAACTTCTCTTCACATTAATTGTGCTTTTTTTTCAGCAAGGAAAGCATGAGTTGGCCTATGGAAAAAAATAACTGTCTTGTCCCTGCTTTTCTTCAGCCTCATGTTAGGGAAGCACTTTGGGAGTGGTGATAGAATAACCTTGTTGTGCCTGATGCCACTGTACCACAGCATCTTCTCTGCTAAAACCTGGAGGGAAGAGCTCCCACTTCTGCAGCTGTGAGGCAGATTCTCCTGGGTTCACAAGCTGAGCAGAACAAAAGAGCTGGAAGCTGCTTCCTGGTGAAGATAGGCCTTTTTTGTCTGATTTGTTTTAAAGAGAAAATTAATTGTTTGGAGGCCATGAAAGTTTTTTGACTATCTGATGCTTCCAGAAGGTGGTCTGTAGAGCTGCATCTGTTCGGAGCTGGCTCAGTCGCCGGTCTCTGGGGAGGAAGGCAGAAGTCATCTGGCACAAAACACTGCACAACTGAAAATGACAAACTTCTCATTCTTATGAAATGAGTCCTGGCACAGTTAATATATACACAGAGCAGTCATCAGTGTTGTTCACTTCCAATCCCTGCAAATTGCTCAATGATTTCTTCAAGACTTGCTGAGGTAAGGAGTGAGAGGGCCAGGAGAAGACTTGAGGTGGTGGAGACTAAGGATCACGTTACACAGATTGGGTCCTTGTGCTAAGTAAGATGTTAAACTCGGCAGTCTAAGACCTCAGGCACTGGAGACTGAACTTCTTGATTAACAGATGGTGGAAGACTGTACATTTCATTTACTGCTGTTCTAAAGCAGTGGCTTCTAACCTCTTGCAGCATGTAAACCTCTAGTGTTTCACTATTAAAGGGCTTTTTCGATACCTTCTGAGGGTCCAATTCTGGCTGCAAGTCCCGGATAGAATGACACCTTTCGGAGCCACTCAACCCAAAGGTCTGGCAAGGTATCAAAGCCTCAGGCAAACTTAGCAAGCAACATCAGTGAATTCAGCTCAGCAGTGTAATAGCTCTTAGCAGTGTAATATCAGCTCTTAGCAGTGTAATATCAGCTCTAGCTTGCTAAGTGCCCTGGCAAACACAGGGAGAGAGAGGAGAGAGGCGTATGCAGTTCCTTAGATGATGTCCTTTATTTCGGCATCCTCTTTGCAGGTTTGCAGGGACAGCTATTCTGACTTAACAGGGCAATATTCGGGGTTTATATAGGGTTGAGGGGTTTTGAAAAGTGGACCAGTGGGAGAGTAGGGTACAATTTTGGCCTATAGTCTTACAGATAGATAAGAGGGGTCCGAAGGCGCCAAGGGGCTTCTTTTTGGCCACTCATCGTGACTTGCATTTCCTTATCTCAGGCCACTGACCGCCAGGGAGGCCTCACAGCCTCCGTGGCTGCAACAATTCCACTTTCTGTATTTAAAAAAAAAGCGTTCCCAATAGTTCTCTTAAAGCAATGGACAAAGCATGAGAACATAGCTAACACAATGACAATTTGGGATCACAATTTTCATCAAATTCTGTGTAGGATCTTTTGTGGCAATTTGCCTCACTTTCTTTCCTCCAATTATGTAACAAAGTGATGTTTGGCTTGAGGGTAGAAAGTCTCCCAAGGCTACAGGGACCTCCCTGGAGGCGTGAGGGGATCCCAGCCCATACTCGTTCACCACAGATGAGAAACATTCCCTTAGGTAGTACTTTGGGATGGAGAGTGGATACAGATAGTACACGAGTGGTGTAATTGCACCAATCCACATAGTTGTAGGCTTTGCTAATGGGTGATATGTCTTTTCTGTATGTGTTTTTTGTCTGATCAATGTCTGGCCAGGAGTTTTTTGGACATCTAAAGTAAAATTTGACACAATATG
This sequence comes from Acrocephalus scirpaceus scirpaceus, assembly GCA_910950805.1. Lineage (NCBI taxonomy): Eukaryota > Metazoa > Chordata > Aves > Passeriformes > Sylviidae > Acrocephalus > Acrocephalus scirpaceus. Next base: position 19,808,045 of record OU383775.1, on the reverse strand, counting down.
CTGCTTTGGAGGACCCCAGCAGGTCCAATTCTTGGGGTTCCTCTAGAGCGTCAGGCAGCATTTTTGTCCACTCATCCCAAGTATCTACTGCATTGGGTCTCTTACCTGTGGTGCGGAGAAGTTCTGAGTTATAGACTTTGGGGATGAACAGAACAATCATTTAAAAATGAATCACCACACCTCACTCTTCTGTTAAAGAAGGTGAAGATAAAGCACAAAATAAGCACAGAGGTTAATATGACAATTAACAATTTGAAAAAGTAATAACATTTGCACAGTTTGGCAGCAAGAATAAATACATTTGGACAGAGGATTATGCTTTAAAATTGAATATAGTAAGTCCTTTTATAACATATTGTAAACAGTTCTAATTGAGTTGATGCTTGCACTTGATGGTGGGTGATGTCTGGTTCTGACTTCGTAGCTGGCAGTAACTTCTTTACTCAGTTCATCTTGGTTGCAACATGCTGTCTACTTTTTGTGGCTCACATCTTGCTTGCTTGCTGGTCTTCAGTTGCACTGCAGGATTTTTTTGGGTTTTTTTTCTACACCTTTTGCCCTTTTTTTTGAGCTTTTAATTATAGACTAAATTGACTTGATACTTAGGATGGGGAAGAAAACAAAACCATGTTATTAGGGAAACAACAAGTGGGGTTGACAAGGAATAAAAATGCAACAGGAATTGATTCAAACAACTGACATATGTAATTGTAACTTAACAAAACAAACAATTATAATAAATGGGGTAAGTGGGTCAATATTGCAGATTTTAAAATGAATAATGAATGCAAAATAAGTATTGAAAATGAAGCTGTTTATGATACCAAACATGGGCTAGTGCTTTAAGAGGCGACTCTGAGGTCTTCTCGCAGCCAAGCTACTGGCATTTAGATTCTTGGCCCTGTAAACCAATGGGGTATTTAGGGGCACTTCGAGTGCATTTCCGCAGCCAACTTAGTGGCTTTTAGGCTCTCGGCTCTTGGCACTAAGCTCACATAGAAGTTTTGGGTTAGCCTTGTCGACGTGACTGGCCCAAAGCACCTAACATCCTCCAACCAGCTTTCCAGACCACTACAGCCCCTGGTTTAGGCTGCAGCGCTGGCTTTTCCTGAGTCCTGCAGCTTCAGATCCTCACCCTGGATCTGAGCTCAGAGGCAGCATCCTCTTTTGCCCCCCAACTGGCTTTTCCCAGCTATGGCTTTCACCTCCAGTTTAGGTTTCAGCCCTCGCTGTAAAAAACAAACAAGCAAAAAAAAATAAAACCCGTAGCTTCAACAACATCAACAAAACTTAAAAACCGTCCATACTTTCCCAGGCACTTATCCTAACAGGGTTGTCAGTCACCCTTGGTAAGCCTAACCAAGGACAGCATAAATCCAACAGCGTTTTCCTGTTTCAGTAGCCTAGTGCCACTGGAACGCACGCTCTTAAGAGACAGTTTGAAAAATTGCCTCTTGTAGGATTTATCCTTGTGACTCGACAGGCAAAAACTCCCAAAACTGAAAATGGGACAATCTGCAATATGAACACACACTTAAATTAGGAGAAAACAACATAAACCACTCAATTGTAAAAGCTATTCCATGGGGATTGGAGGGAAGTGGAAAGAAGATAAGGTATTGCATAAAGGATAAAGGATTTCGGGTTAGGCATCCTAACCAGCGAGCTCTTTCTGGTCAGGAGTAGTGGATAGGAACTGGGAATTGGGGGGGTTTCAGGGAGCCAGAGAGACTGCAGATGTCTTGGGCCACTCTGTAGTGGAGACGGCAGCAGTCCCAAGCCTTATCTTGCTCCCGGAACAATGAATGAGGGAATCATGGAATAGAATTCACAACTTAATGAAGGAAACATACAGGGTTGCCAGAACTGGTAGACACTTCGGAACGGAGGTAGGGTAGGGTGACACAGTGGAGCAACTCCGCAGTTCCTGTGGTAGTATCTGGTGGAAATGGTTAGGCAGGGTCTGGCAGAGCGGGCAGTGGGGGAGCGAGCTGCCGCTGTCACAGTGGGCGCGGCAGGCTTGGAGCTCCGTGCTCTTATCGCGGTCGTTATCGCCTTCGCTGCAGGGGGAGAGGCGGCCCCGGGGGAATGGGTAGGGGGGGAGGCGGTGCAGGGGATTTGGGGGGTGGGGGCCGCAAGGAGGGAGTGGGGAGAAGCGGCGTAGGGGCTGTGGGGGGAAACCACGCGGAGGGGGTGGAGGGAAACCGCGCGGAGGGGGTGGCGGGGGGCAGCATAGGTTTCATGTTCCCCGCAACTTCAGGGAGAAAGTTTGAACCCGGAGGGGGCTGAGAGGGAGGCAGAGGGCAATTAGCATTTGAAAGGGTAGGGATGTAAGGCTTAGTAAAGGAAAGGGTTTCTAAATATAATACTCTCTCATTCTGGGATCGTTTTAATTTACTGAATTTAGATCCCATGATTTTAGTTCCCTTATCCCAAACAGCAGTAAAAAGAGAAAAAAAAAAAAAGAAAAAAAAATAAAATCCCAAAAGACCCAAGATTAAAAGAAATATGCGCGCAGAAAAGGCCGTTTCATACTTACCTACGTTCTCAGCCAAATGGGTCAGAAGACTGCTGATGGGCGGTTTGCCGTGGTCTGACTCCTCAAGACGTAGTCTCAGGTGTTCATGTGAGGGTCGTCAGACGCCCCTTCAGATAGCTGTCTGCTAGAACGAAGAAGCTTATCTTGCGAGGAAGTAACGAGCCGAAGGCAGTGAAGTTTTGCTCTCTGAAATGCTATTGTTTTAGCATTCAGTTCGGTGCGCCACTTATTAAAGGAGGCTTTTTCGATACCTTCTGAGGGTCCAATTCTGGCCGCAAGTCCCGGATAGAATGACACCTTTCGGAGCCACTCAACCCAAAGGTCTGGCAAGGTATCAAAGCCTCAGGCAGACTTAGCAAGCAACATCAGTGAATTCAGCTCAGCAGTGTAATAGCAGTCTAATATCAGCTCTTAGCAGTGTAATATCAGCTCTAGCTTGCTAAGTGCCCTGGCAAACACAGGGAGAGAGAGGAGAGAGGCGTATGCAGTTCCTTAGATGATGTCCTTTATTTCGGCATCCTCTTTGCAGGTTTGCAGGGACAGCTATTCTGACTTAACAGGGCAATATTCGGGGTTTATATAGGGTTGAGGGGTTTTGAAAAGTGGACCAATGGGAGAGTAGGGTACAATTTTGGCCTATAGTCTTACAGATAGATAAGGTCCGAAGGTCTGAAGGCGCCAAGGGGCTTCTTTTTGGCCACTCATCGTGACTTGCATTTCCTTATCTCAGGCCACTGACTGCCAGGGAGGCCTCACAGCCTCTGTGGCTGCAACATTTCACCTCTGTAAGTGATCTAGCAGATGAGGGCTTTTTCTTTATCATTCTTCTTCAGACTTCTAGCAATGGCTGATACTTCTTAGATAAAGCATTGTTTTCAATTTCTTTTCTACCTTAAGGGACACATTAAAAATGAAACTCCAGTCAAACTAAATACCTTCAACACGAAAGATCCTTCGTGTGTGTTTGTGTAATGCTCCATCCCTTGAAATTACTTATTTTTGTTTCAATCCATGTGTTTAACCTGTTGGGTACAAAATTGTTAAATGAATTAGGGCACTTTGATCAAGCTTTTGGATGTGAACTCATGAGCACAAGCAGTTTCCAAGAGGCACTTTGGAAGGTTATTTTAGGAATACTTATAAAAAGCATTTCTTCACAATGCCACAGTTAGTTCAATAGCCCGTTCTCTCATGCCAGTGCATGAACTTCTGGAGCATCATTTTACAACTTTTCCTTAGTGTCTCTTCACTCTGTTTTCAGTAAATGTGGTGTTGTGAACTGCTAACCAGGATCAGACTTGCACTGAGATTTTCATACCACTAGGATTTCTTGTAGATATAGTGTTCTCAGAAGTAGCTGAATCATTAATAGAAAGTGTTCACTTACAAGATAAACTGGTTACACTTCTTATCAGAAACTTCATGCCATAATTAAGAAATGGTTAAATATAAAACCTGCTGATGTTAATAGTTCTTTAGGTCATGTGTTGTAGGCATGTGTGATCATAAGTAGAGGGCAACAGGGGTTTTTGCCGTAGTTCTAAAATCTGATGTACCTAAAGATTCCACTAGCCATTTATGAGCCCTTTATAAAGTGCATTATGAATATAATCGTGGCGATTGTGACTTAAGGCCTGTGGCTATTCAGTCACTCTCTTGCTTTGAAGTTTGCTTTTCTATCCTCATAAAGGAGGACATTCTTAATGGTTCAGAACAGAAAAGCTTAAAAGTGTTGCTTGATTCAAGCAACAAGATAGTGAAAAGCTTTCCTGATTATGTGGATTTTGCATTGACTTTCAGGTTCAGTACAGTTTATCTCAAGAGGATTTTCTTTGGTTTTTAAATGATCCATAAATTGCAAGTTTTGTGGGCAGTGAAGCAGCCTTTTTATTGTACCCTATGTCCAGGGACAAGAACTGGCTTGTGTCCATTTCAGGAAGGGTGCCTGAGGTCAGGCAGCTGAATGAAAACTGTCACTGGAGAGCTGAGTCCCTGAGCTGTTGGTAATTGAGCCTTTGAAATACCTGCCCATAGCACCTTCCCAGTCACACCTCACAGGGCTGCTTGGAGGTGAAGGGCAATCAAACACATGTTGTCAGTCTTTCCACCACGGGGTACTCTGCATCCTCACTTATAACCCCAACAAGCTTCAAAAGAGGTTCACACTGCACAGTAGTGCAATATTGCTGCAATAGTGTAGTTTTGTACAGAAGGTAACAACAGTGTGGTTTTGTATATGCTGTTTTTTTAGAGGAGTGAAGTACTTGACAGTACCTGCTAAAATTCGGTACATCCTTAGGAAAGAAATGCTCATGAATTAAGAAAAGACTTCATAAAATTCTGAAGTGTCTCTTCATGATTAACATAAAAAGACTGTTTTTCTGTTAATCATTTTTTATAAATTATTATAAATAATAAGATTTTTCAGAACCTTCAGACAAGATCCTCAATTTAAGGATGCATTACTCAGCCAAAACAATGTATTAGACCCATGGATAAATATACTTCCAGTGTGAACATCGATCAAATTGGGAGGATGATACATTGATATTCTTCCTTGGGGATTGTGTTAGAAAGGGACTGGTCAGGCCTTGCAAGATGCTGGACATCTTTCTGAAGTTGCAGCACTGCTACTGGCAGATCAGACCAGGATTGTCAGTGCCACTGCTCTTCTCTCCATCTGTTATATTTTGCCTTTTTTTTTTTTTTTTTTAAACTGCTGGAGTGTTCTTTTATTTTAAATTTTGGTGTCATTCCCTAGAATGAAAGAATTGTAACACATTTTATGTGAAGAAGATAGTTCAAGTAAGAAGAGAAATGGGTGTCTTTCTGTGTCAATATTGTGCCTCCCAGACACAGGCTGCTGTATTCGATTCTCAGTCACTTCACTTGCTGCTGAAGCACATTGCTGGACTATGTGTCCCATGATGAATTAATTGCTTTTAATTTCATAAGACTGCAGTGATGAGTTTGTGGACTCAGGTCCTTTATGTGAGACACTCCTGGGTCTGATGCACATTTGCAGTCAATTTGTAGGCATTTTTACACTGTGCTTTAATTGTTGATAAGGTGGATGTTCAAATGACACTGGAATTTGTGAGCGGAGGCATTTCAGCTGTCAGTCTACATCCATGATGGGGACATTTAGAGACTGGTCCATAGAGCCCAGCTAAAACCAGGGGAGTAGTTTACTTTAATTGCAATCTCGTCTAAAAGATCATTGAAAAGATCATCAGAAGCAAACACTGAACATCTTTGCCACTCTGCAGAGGTGGCCTGTTCAAGATCCAGCTCTAAAATTATCTGGATATGGATCAAAATTACTAATACAGAAATGGATCTTTCTGTTCTAATTCTAGATGGAATCACCAAGCTCAAACCATCATCTGTCTGAGAGGAAGTAATTTCATCAGCCATTCAGGAGTACTGCATTCATTGATTTCAGTAACCAAGCATAGAAAAGGGGTTTAAAAATGTGTAAGGCTGAGAGGCAAAGACCTCTGCACTTATTTGGTGAGTGCAGCACAAAAGCTTGGTATTGCATGAGGTCTGGTTTGGTTGTGGGTTTGATTTTGTTTCATGAGGTAATACGAAACAATGCATTGCTTTCTGTAAGCTTTCTAGCATGTTCTTGATCATGTCTTGCTTAAAAACCATTAGGAAAAAAACATTTCTGAAGTTGTGTTAGCTTATTCAAGCTTTTCATCTGTGCAGACTGCATAGGCAGCTTGTGAAAAAGCCAGGATGCCAGACCCAGAGCTATTTGGTTTTTGTAGCTGCAGAATATGATTTAAATATGGCATTACTGCCTGGCCCATTTTTGAAGTTGCTGCCAATTAATCTTGCTATACACATAATTTTCTTAAAACTTAACAGTGCAATCTGGGTGCACATTCTAATTTGAGTTACATGGTTTTAATTCGTTGAATAAACTCCAGTGGATGCTCTGTTAGGAATCCAATATTTACAGATATCATTTGTTTGTTAGTTAATGAGGTATAACCCAAATCATCACCATGCAGTTCAGTAATAGAAGGCAACAGCTGTAATACTGAGGAGATGCAGGTCACGAGTTCAAACCTTGAGATTAAAGGGATGACTTTTACCCTACTGTCTTTACTTTGTCATGCTTGCTATAAGTAGATGTCAAGGCCCTCTGGTTTATAAACCACTGAGCTTATATTCCTCTGTCTTATTTTAATTGTTTTTATTTTTAGTTAGTGAATCTGATCATTTTCCTCTGCTGATATTTAAGTCTTACTGACTTAAGTGGAAACAGGATTTCCTGTGGTGATTAAAACCACAGGTGCTAGGATTAAGGAAGGCCTCTTTTTTTCAGTGGCATATAGACTAAAACTAGAATGATACATGGAAGATTAGTGTGGCATCCTCAAAGCTGACAAGCAGATTTGGGAAAGCACATGAGAGGGGATCAAACTTCAGGAGGTATAACCATGGGGAAACTTCTCTGGCAAAGTTTTTATGAAGACTTGAATCTTAACTGATTCAAAGCTGGACATCAGCTGTTGGAAGCAGAAACCTCTTTGGAAGCAGGATTGATGTGTACAGCGTTTATGGGTAATGTGTATGTTTTTAGGACATGGGGTTCAGGCTATTGATGCTTCCCTAGACTCCTAATGTCTGGCTGTACTCTGTGGAGACAGGGTGCAACTTTACTGAAGAGAAGCTATTTTAGGAGTTGTAAAATCCCAGCCATGTAAAATGTGCAGAATAACGTAGCACTGATATACAGACTAATGATGATGTTCCTTTCTGTTCCCTTTTTCCTTTTATCAATAAGATTTTTTTCCCCTTTCCTTCAGATTTTAGTCATTCTGGCTTGAGGTGTCCTGTCTACAGTTCCAGTGTTGTTGTTTTGGGGTTCTTTTGGTAGTCTTTGGTAACAGATTTTTTGTGGTTAATTGCATTCTAGATGTCTTTTTTTAAGGTGCAGTTTCAAACACAGACTATACAGACAGACTGTGTGGACATTAAAGCTTTGTGTTCTTACTTGATGGTGGGAGATGCCATTCCATAAGTTCTCAGAGATGATATCTGAATGGCTTTTTGGATCAGATCCTGTTGACTACTCTTGTGACTGTTTCCACTGAAATTATTAAATCTATTTGTAGAAATAAGAACTTTTTTATGTATATAGGCATGTATGTATGAATGCATATATTTATAAATATATATTTATACTTATAAATATATAACAAAAATGTGTGTGTCTGTAAAAGTTCTTATTACTGTTATATATTTTTTTTCTATAGATATTTAAAAGAAGTTCTGGTTCACAGAAATAAATTATCTCTTTATATATATATATTGGAAACATACCTTTGATTTGCAAGTTGACAAGTAGTTACATATGTATATATGGGTAGCAGTTTTGCATGTCAAACAGCATGTTCTGTAAAATAGCCTTTATCTTCTGAAACATGAGTGCTGCAGGAATGGGCTGTGGTTGTGTGAAATGCAATCCTGGGGCAGTGGGGCTGCTTGTGTTAGTAAGGTCAGCAGGGTTTGCTCTCAAATTCATCCAGGCGTTACAGTGTACACTAATGAAATGTGCAGCACGGAGGTATGGACTTCTACTTCACTAAGCATAATAAACAGTAAAATCTAAGGTTTTATTGTAGTATATATTACAATTTTCCATTATTTGTCATCTCCTCTTTGCCTTACCTTTATTAGGTGCGACCTTGGCTCTCCAAGTTGAACCTTTATACGTGTATTTTTATAAAAAGGAGAATTCAAAAGTTCTTTTTCCCTAGCACCCTGCATCAGAATGACTGAGATTCTACACGACCACAGTTATGGCTGCAGATTTCTATGCGTGCCACAAAGAATTAATTGTGCAATCCTCCTACACTCGTCGTCAGCGTGAGAATTTACAAAAGTCACCTCTTAACTTTTAAAAGTTATTCCTCTTCCAACGATGTTCTTTAGTTTATGAAATGTGACCAGCCACCTTCCTTAGTGACCTGGTCATCAGCAGTTTTAGAAAGATTATTGCCTTTGTATTTTGCACAGTGCATTTGCATATAACCAAAACAATCTAAAAAGAAACCACAAATTGTAAAATCCTGACCATGTAATTTTTAACTTAATAGGAAACATGAAACCTTTACATTTAGTGAAGTAACTTTCCAGGTGTCTCTTTTTTCCTAATAAACAGTAAGTGTTCATTAAAAAAAATTTAATATGTAAAAAAGACAGTATTGTATTGAGTTAAAAGTGCCAAAACAGATAAGTTCTGTTCTTTCCCCATATGCACACTAAGGGCCCATTCCCACTTCTTGATTTACAAAGCTTCTACTTTGTAAGCCCCACAGGACAAGGCCATTTCATGGAGGCACAGGGAAGAGATAAATGTAAGCTGAGTCAACTTTCAGTGCCTGATAACCCCAGCAGCTTTTGAAACTAACAGGTAGTCATCAATAAAAGCTATTGTGGAACGAATAAAAGCTAAAAAGCTTTGCAAGATAAAATACAAAACCATAACTGGGATAATAGTCATGAAAATTAACAGTAGAATGTAAAAGCAGAATTACCTGTGTAAAAGGTCATGTTATAGTTGAATTCTGTGATATAAAACTTTATCCGGCTTTGTCGAGTGCCTGCAGTTTGGTTCTACCATTTCTGACAGTTTTTGATTGCCTTTTTGGTGTGTTCCTCACTTTAGCAAGGTAAAAATGACACCTGCTTGACTCTAGTTTGCAGGACTTCAGTGGTTAAAAACGCCTCCTTAAATGTGCAAGGGGGAGATTTTAGAACTAAGACCAACTCTATCATGATGTATATGTTCCAGGTATTTTCCATTTAGATTACATAATGGAAAGTCAATGTTTATGAATGTGGATGTGTATTTGAATGATTTGGCTAGCAGGTAGATGTCCCTTCCTGGAGCAAACTGGAGCAGCTCAGGCATGTGTGGTGGGCTTCTGCAGCTGCTGGGGATTTAGCCCAAGTGGCCAGGATTTTTGGAATGGAGTATGCATGCCTGGAAAGTTCTGCAGGGCAAAAACATCACCATAGTGACATTGGGGAGTTATAGGGAATCCAGCTTTGTTGCAGTCATGAGGCAAAACGGAGACATGCATCTGGGTAAGCCTGACACCCTGTGTCCCACTCAAAGGCTCAGAAGAGAAGCAAAAGGTTTTTCTCAGATGAGAACAAACCCAAGATTTATCTTAATGATTTTCTTTTTTTTTTTTTCCTAGATGGTCTAAAAGGCACTGAGGAATCATTGCCAAATCAGAAGGAATCTCAGCAACTTTCAAAATCTAGTCAGACTGGTTTGCTGTCAGCCTGGCTGGATCTCTGGTAGCTTACATGGAGGGCTTCTCTGGAGCTTGGACCTCCTGCAGCTCTGTGGGCAGTGTGGCCAGCTGGACACTGAACACATGGGGGTGGATGGCCTCCAGCAGGGCATTCCTAAGGCTTCAGGGTTTGTGAAAGACATTGCAAAGTTTGGGTTGGTTGGGCTTTTGTTCTTTCCCCCACCAAAAATAAACTTTCAAGGTTCAAAACACTTTGTAATCTGGCGGGTTGTGTCTGCAGAGGGATCCTGAGAGATGGGGTTAATTCCCTGCCTGAGGAGGGTGTCCAGCACTGTCCCAATCACTGCTCTGAAGCCCTCGAGGTGAGTGGCATGCAGAGCCAAGTATTACAGGGCCGTAGCTGCTGTATAAGGAATTTCTTCATGGTTCCAGCTGTAGCTTTTGGAGGAAATAATTTAATAACCCTTTTCTTTAGAAGTATTTGCAGTTGAGGTACTTTGTGTAACAGAGCTGATTCCTCAGCTGGCTAGCAGTGGAGCTTTGAGATGTAACAGCTCGAGGAACTGTCCCCTTCGTTTTGTACAGGTGTGCTGCAGAAGTGAAACCAGCTGAGTCTACATGTTGAGCTTGCTTGTTTATTTGAGTAATTTTGGAAACGTTGCCATTCCTGACACTGCAGCTGTGTTTTTGAGGTCAGTAGGAGCGGGACATTGACATGTACAGCAGAAAAAGACTGATGTTGTGGCAGAGAGGTTTAATCTGGCCTTGCAGGAATTTGTGGATTTAAGTGGATTTAACTCTTGCATCATGAGGATGCGTGTAGGGCTGTACATAGCCGCAACGCTAAAAAAGAATTAAGTTTACTTTTAGAGTCTGTGTGTGTACACATACCTGTCAAAAATACATTTTTGTAGCTCCTCCATCTCTCAGAGAACGTCCTCGTTGCTGGTACCCACAGCAGTCCGAAGTTAGCTGGTCGTGTTGGCGCAAGATTCCCCTGCAGCAGTGCCCTGCCAAGGCAAACAGTGTGTAGCAGCTCTGTGCTGCTGGGTGCCTCCATCACCCCAGCACACAGCCACAGCTGCTCAGAGGAAGCATTTTTCCTCGCTGGGAAGGGAAAACTTGCATTTAGTTTGGGGACTGGCATTCTCCAGCTTTGGAAAACATTTGAAAATTTTGCAGAAAGAAGATGGTTCCTGAGGTGTGGTCAGCTGGAGGAAGCCTTCAGTGGTGTTTGGCTAGTTTGTGTCCTACATGATTCTCAGTGTGCTTCCAGGTCCCAGTCATGCTACCTCCTTTCTCTTGTGTGTGTTTACCTGTAATACCACTGGCAATGGCTGAGCTGTTCTTGGGAACACCTATGGCCTTTCGAATACCTCTTGTACATCTTTCTTCATCTCTGAAAATAGAGGTTTTTCAAAAATAGTCTTGCCCCACTTAGGATGATATTGGAAAGTTCTGGCAAGTAAAACCTGTGATAACTTAATTCAGAAGGGAACCTAGAGCTAAAATGGGTGAGAGTAAAAGAAAAAGGCTACTTGATCACTTTTTAAAGTTAATGTACAGTGGTGATAAATGAACTGTAAAGGAAAAGCTTTGTGGCATTAAGTTGAGGGATGCCTAGTAGACTGGAGTGATTTCCCTGGGGCAGAGTAGGGTATGGATGGAGCCTGTGATATTTGTTGTGGCCAAAAGAGGCAGCGGAAAAATTGAATTACAGGCATAGCCAAAGCATTTGGGGCTTGAGAGTTTCTGTCAAGTGCAGATGAGGATGTATTTGCATGCTTCTGACAGGAGAAGAGACCTCGACGAAGGAGCAAATCCTCCTCATTTGTTATCTCTCCCTCCTTGGCCGGTAGTACCGATTACCAAGGTACCCGCGGAACAGCGAGAATTGCCCAAAACACGCTTTGGAAGTGAAACTGAGGGGCAGTGCCGAGGAGCGTTCTGTGACAGAGCAGCGGGCAGAGCTGCCCCGCAGCCTTGAACAGGAACGCGTCTCAGCGGTGTCCAAAAGGCGTGTTATTCCTCCTCTAACGCCGGAGTGCTATTTGGCCCAATTACTTTAGTAATAGGTGCAAGAAGCACTAAAGCCTTTATTTAAAAAATAAATAAAATAAAAGCCTGGCAGGACTTGCTTTTTCTTCTCGGCTCCGGGCTGCCTCCCCTCTCCTTTTCCCGGGGTGAGGTATCTCGGCAGCGGCCGGACTGCAGCGAGTCCCTCGCCGGTGGCGCGGAGGGGAATAAATAGCCGGGCGGCGGCGCGGAGCCCGCCGCTCCCGCAGCCTCTCCACGTCACTTCGCAGCGAGCCGAGCACGTGGGGCGGGGAGATCGTATAAATCTCCCTCTCCCTGCGCGGCTGTGATGTTATCTGCTGGCACCAGTCCCCTCCGCGCAAGGAAAGCCGAAGGGCCGGGGGCGGCAGGCGGGGGGCGCCGGGCGGAGCGCTAGAGCCGCCGGGGACGGGGACAGCCCCAGCCCCGCGGGGGAGGCCGGCGGGTGGGGGGAGAGCGGCGCTGCGCTGCGGCCGGCTCCCCGCCTGCGACCCGCGGGAGGCTGCCGGGGCGCGGCGGCGCTGCCTCGCTGACTGCGGCGCGGGGTTGGCGTTTCGGAAGGAGGAGAAAGAGGAGGGAGCTGGGAAGAGCTGTGCGGCGCGCAGCGGCCCGGGCGGGGGTGGGTCGGTGCATGCGGCGCGGGGCGCACGCAGCAGCCTGCAGGACGCGGCCAGACGGGGTATCGCCGCTCGCCGCGGGCGCCGGGCGCCGCCGCGGGGCCAGGGCCGCCGCCTGTCCCTGCCGCTCCGCTGCGCCCGAGCTGGGCGCGGGGGCGGGAGCTCGGGGCCGCCGGGCGCACACGTGCGCGGCTCTCGGTGCCCGCGCCGCCGCCGCGAGGGCTGAGCGCCGCCGGGCGCGGGGCGGTGCCGCTGCCGCTGCCCGCCGGGAGTCGTCGGGCGCCACGGGCGCACGGCGGGGCTCAGCGCCGCTCCGGCACCCCCTCTCTGCCGGCTGCGGCAGCGCCCAGTGATACCCATCACTGCGCCTTCTCGCCCTCCTGCTTTTTGTTTTTGTTTTTTCCTACCCCCGCTTCAGATTTTTGTTTTACAACGCGCTGAGAGCAGCCTCTCTGCCATTTACTTGATTTGCAGGTTTGTTGTATCTGTTTGGGGGCTTTTTTCCTCCTCCTTTTTTGCTGTCCGGCTCACTCCAACCCCGAATTTTACCTAGTTGTAGCAACTTGTTTTTTCTTTTTCTTGTCCCCCCTTTTTTTTCACTTACTGTTATTACTGGTGTTTTTTTCACTGGCGCCTCCCGTGCGTTTTCCGATATCGAGTCGCCGTCTCAGCCAGGTTTTTTAAGAGCATTTTGTCTGCAGAGCTCCCTTTTGTTTTCACAGATCCCCTTTTTATTTTTTGATTTTTTTCTTGTTGTCGTTCGTTGTTAAAGTCACTTTTTTTTTGGGTGGGGGGGGCTGGGGCGCTGTATTTAAACCCTTAAAATGCACTGCTATCTCCTGAGCGTGCTCCTCACCGTGGATCTGGCCACCGTGGCTCTCAGCCTGTCTACCTGCAGCACCCTCGACATGGATCAGTTCATGCGCAAGAGGATCGAGGCCATCCGGGGGCAGATCTTGAGCAAACTGAAGCTCACCAGCCCCCCGGACGAGTACCCCGAGCCTGAGGAGGTGCCCCCAGAGGTCATCTCCATCTACAACAGCACCAGGGACCTGCTGCAGGAAAAAGCCAACCACAGAGCCGCCACTTGCGAGAGGGAGAGGAGCGACGAGGAATATTATGCCAAAGAAGTTTACAAAATAGACATGCAGCCTTTTTACCCCGAAAGTAAGTACTCTGTGTTTGTGCATGTGTGCGTAGTTTCGCCCCCGAGGCTTCGCGGTGCTCAGCACCTTTAAATAGCACCCCGAAGCCTCGGAATCTGCCGCCTTTGCTCGGCTCGCTTGTCATCCTCAGGATCGCTTAGGTGGAGGCTTCTTTGGTTTAATTTAGGTGACGAGGCATACATATGACTGGGTGGGTATGTTGAGCGGGGGTCACCTGTTGCCCCAGGCTCGCGAGGTTTCCAGACCCCTTTAAAGTCACCCGGAAATGCCTCAGGGTGCCTCTGCTGCCAGCAGCATGTACCTGAGCAGAGCTCCCCCCTCCCGGGATCCCGCTCCCTCCCCGGCACCGGGTTTAGCTCCCCAGCAGCCCCGTGTACAGCCTCCAGAAAGAGCCAATATCTTTCCTCTGCTCTTGTTTCCCTTGGAGTGTCTGAAACGAGCAGGTTTCCATCTCTCCGGAACTGAAAAGAAATGGAGGTCTTTAAAAGACCAAAAAAAAAAAAGAAAAAAGTCTCCAGCTTGTCTTGTCTGTGTCCCTCTAGAACATTGTCCCCCAGACTGCTGTTCACATTGGTGCTCAGAGAGGACAGAGACGTCCTCCTTCCTCATCCCACTTTAACTAGCCTCCCCTTTCAGTTCATGGGCACTTTTCATTTCAGGTACTGAAAAACTTTTTCCTTCTGGTAGCCTCGGTTCTTGGAACCTGTCTCAGCCCGTCTGCATTTTGCTGTTTTTAACGATCTTCTGGTGATCCATGCCACGTTTTGCAAAAAAAAGAAAAAAAAGAGGGTACAAATGCTCTGTGTTGACCAAATCCATTTAGAGTGATTAATAATCAACGACGTGCCTTTTTGTTTTGGTAGTGAAGCTTAAGTGCATAGAGAAAAAAAAAGGAAAGAAAAAGCACTGCACTGCCTTAAAAGAATCTAGATCATCATCTTACTGAGGAAAGTGAAATACCAGAAGCAGAAAATTACTTCACTGTTCACATAACCAAACTCTAGTCCCAAACTCAGTCATTTCATTTAGCTTGCTTCCCTCCCCCACCACTTGATGCCCTATATACTTGCTGTCTGTTTCTCAAAAGCACATAGCTCTTGCTTAAATAGATAATTCAGCCATCTTGGTAACTTTATCCTAGAGTTTCTAATTGCATTTTCCCCTTATTTTTTTTTAGTTTAGCAAGTTGTAGCTTTGGGGCTTGCTCCGTCTTGCATGGGATAGTCCTAGGATGCCAGCCAAGGTATCTGAACCCCACGCTCCGTGCAGCTGCCTCCCTTTTTTCCTTTAGTCTTAAATGACAACATCAGGTACAGGACATCCTGGCAGTCAGAGCCATTTTATTATTGTAATTATGGCACCATCCTTAATAGCCATGATAAATACACTCCACCCTTATTACCCTTGGGGAAGAAATGCTTTCTTTTTTAAAAAAAACCCCACATATTTGGAGCCAAGTGGGTGTGAGCAGAGTGGTTCAGTATAATTCATAGCCGTAGCAAGAACACAGAACTCATGCTTGTTTTCCACATTGATGTATTGTATTATTTTGGTAGTGGTTTTGGTTAGAAGTCAGCACTTCTGGTTGGGAAGGTTGGGAAGACCTATAGCAGTGCCTTGGCTTGGGGAGTTGACCCTGTAGCAGAAAGTCTCTGAGAATTGCAAAGTGCATCTGTCCTGAGCACATCTGTCCTCTCTTCTTGCTTCAGCAAACTACAAAGAACCAATAGTCCAAAATGTAGCTGCATGCTTTCCAGAAAATTAAAATATCTGTGGTGTATGACTTGGATGGTATTGACAAAAGAGCATCTATTTTTAATACGTTTAAAAATTTGGTCTGATTTGGTCTTATTGGGGCCAGATTTGGTCTGAAGTATCAATAGAGGCTTTGGAGGAGTAAAGGAGATTGCAGGTATCTACCAACAGAGTGCATCAGATGTTTGGGATCCGAGGGCCAGCTAGCAGCAGATCCAGCACTACTGTTCGAGGGCTGTCCTAACATCAGAGTAAGTAGGTTAACTGTTTTTCCACTGCTCTCTAGTTATGCTGGATGGAGCGAACCTTTCCAAAAAAGACAGTAAGGAAGGAATCACTCCACCATATTTTAAAGGAAGAAATTGAAAGCGCAGCTCTGGCAGCCACAGGCACTTTCACCTAGGCATTTCAGAGGGGATTTTTTTTAACTCTACAGTGTCTGCTGTGTTGGAGAGAGGCAGGAGGGAGGAGGGGATCAGTGTGAATGCACTGGAGGTCAAAAGCTGCTGGAAGGCAGGCATGGGAAAGATCAGTGGTTCAGTTTTTACCACAAGTTGTTAGTGTTCAGTAACTGACTACAACCCAAGTATTACAAATATGCTCTAATTATACTCATAGTCAGCAGTATATCACTACAGATCACTGATAGGTCTTGGTGGGGCATTTTGTAAAGTTCAGACTAAATATTTTTAGCAATGAGGAGATTTAAAAGGAAAGCTATAAGAGATATTGTATATACCCTAAGGCATATTTTGTCTTAAATATTATCCTTGGCCAACTGTACTGTATAAATACAGTAAATATGAATAGAACTGGCAAGATGCCAATCTCCTGGGATGAATTTTAGTCAGGAAGGTATTTATGGGATATAAATAATACTGTGTCAACATTTAAAGAAGGGATCTGATTAGTTTTGAAATTATTCATATTAATCTTTTCACATGCTGTTAATTTAAGGCTCAAACTAAAGTTGTGCTAAGGTTTACTGATAGTTTGCACTAAGAAAGTAAGGGGGCATCTGGCTTGAGAGTCTGCTTGAGGTTAAGGACACATCGGGATAGAGGTGGAAACTCAGCGAATCAGGGACTGCCCAACCCGAAAGCAACAGATGCAAAAGAAGTGTCGGAAAAAAAATACTACAAAGATGTTTTGGAAAAAACAGAAAGCTTTCGTCTGTCAAGCATGCCTTGTGCTTAGGACAGTATGCATCTGTATGAGTCTGAATCTCTACTGAGTCTAAATGGCAGTCAGAATTAGAGGTTTTTCAGAGCAGTTTAAAGAGGAAGGTCGGATGTAATGTTCTCTGAGCACAGCATCAGAGAATTCTTGGGAATTTTGTGCCTAGGCAAAGTTACCTGAGTAAATGCTTAAAACTGGTTACTGTGAATGCTGGATCACATTAAAAGCTTATTACTTACCTGTTATTTGTTGAGTATCTAGGGCCTGTTAATTAAGCTAGGTGATGATTGCCATTGCACTGAGAGTAAATAGAAATTTAATGCCAACACAATTAAGGATTGGGAATTGTAATGCTAATGAATAATGGGCATACTTGAGAAAAACAGGCAACACATGTATCTGGAGGCAAAGGGCCGTTCTGTCATTTTCATTCAAAGCAATTTTTATCACAGCCAGTGAACTGGTTTGTAATGATAGCTTAAGGCCAATGCAGGTAAATTTTTAAGTTTTTTGCATTCCTGAAAATAGGTTTATAAGTACTCATTAGCCTAAGAAAGCACAGTGCTTCTTGCTTTGGGCCTGGTTTTTCATGAGTTTTAAGCTACCTGAGTGTGAAGGGGCCTCTGTGGGTTCCATTCTGCAGTGGTGGTTAGGATCAGTCTTCTCAGGAGCTCTGTCCCATTAATATTGCTTTACATAGGCCATCGTTCTGCTGAATATTTGCCCCATGAAAGACAGCATTATAAGCTGGCAGGGCACAATGACATGCTTCTAGTTTATCAACAAGGACTCAATTTACTAGCAATTACACGTATGTGTGTTCCTTTTCGTCAGGGTACCGGAACTGCTCCTGCAGACAGCTCCCAGCACTGACTGCATCATTACCACAATGTTAACAGCTCACCTGTGTTTGCATTTAGCACAACACAGGGTCTAATCTGTCACGTTTTCCTGTGTTATTAATGATATGGAAACAGGCTCAGGATGAACAACTTACTTTAAAACTTTCTAGCTATGCTGGACCTGTGGTTGTGCTCTGGAGCACCTCTTGTAGGAGTTGTTTGCCAGGCATACTCTGTGCATTACAGAGAGCACGTGAAGCAATGTGAAGGCTTTCCCAAGGAGAGTCATGGGGAGAACAGTTCCTTATTTCTTAAGGAATGACATTTAATGCAATCTTCATAGGTGGAAAACCCCAGGAAATTGCAATGGCTTTAGAAAGGCACAGGGTAATTTTCTAGACAGTAGTCCTCTACGTACTGAGAGGGGTAATAAAATAACATGCTCTGGTGCACTAATGAAGGGGAGCACCACATGTGCTTCCTGCCTAGCTTCTGAATCACCAGCCACTTTTACTGTAAGCAGGGTGCCAACCTGGGAAGCAGCAGGGAAGGTCCAAGAGCCAGTCTGGAATGACACATGGTCCTTGAGTTTCTTCAGAGGATGAAGCCTACAGAAAAGCTAAATACCCCCCTCTTTAACACTGCATGGTCAGATGAGCTACAAGACAGGGCTATATTCTCAAGTCCTTTCCGTAACCCTCCTGGAATTTCTCTCTTACGTCTGTTTTAAAGAGGTACTTTTCACTGTAGTTTGGTGAGTGAGAAGGTTTGACAGAACCATGGAATCATTTAGGTTGGAAAAGACTTTTAACATCATCTGAGTACAGCTGTTAACCTATCACTGTGAAGTTCACCACTAAGCCATGTCCCTATGTGTCACATATATACTTGTAAATACCTCCAGGGATGGTGACTCAATCACTTCCCTGGGCAGCCTGTTCCCATGCATAAAAGCCCTTTTGGTGAATATGCAGCAGTACCCCTGCTGCCCCCCACCTCTAGCCATTGACAGTGTGCATTTTTTATAGTCCCAGAGACCTTTCTGGAAGTGTGTCCTTGTCTTCTCCTGGCTGGAGATGAGCAAGGAGTGCCCAGAGCTTGTGCTGCTCTTGCTGGCTCTACTTGCAGGACTAGTGTGCATAGGTGATGGAGTGAGGAAAGCAGAGCATCATCTTCATTAGATATTGGTTTCAGCCTTGCTCCTCTTTGGTACTCTGCATGAGAACTGTAGTGGTCATTGCGATGGCTGTGTTATTTTGAAGTTACTACTGCCAGCATTTTGCTGTCAGCTTGAGATTCCTGTCTGCAGCAGAGCTGAGCAAAAGGATGAATGAGAGAACTGGCTGTCATTCTCAGTGAGCTTCTTCAGCACAGCCCTGAAACACGCACAGAGCTTCACACACATGAACAGACTCATTAGCATTAAGGCTCTGTGTATGCCTAATTAGCTTCCTGAGTTGGGGCCCAGTTTATGGCACATTTGTAGGGATGAACAAAGCCAGACAGTTCAAATCCCTCTCACTGTGTTGAAATCTGTCACTTGGACATGGGAGCCCAGCGAGAAGGAAATGCTTTACAGCATGTTTTAGAGAGGAAAGCAGAAACTCTTCAGTGATTCTGAAGAAAGCTGACCCTGTTGGGCAGCTGGCGTCCTTTGCCTTTGCACTGATGTGCTAGACTGCTCCTGTATTACAGATAAAGAGATGAACCCCAGGGTATGGTGACAAAACGAGTCATGAGTGAAGACACACGAATGTTTTCATTCCTGTTGTGAAACCACATGCAGCACGTCTTCAAGCAGGCAGTTTTTAGCTTGAGGATGATACGCTCCCCAGGTCTTGTATAATGTAATAATGTGTTATGGATGTTTCTGCTGGTTTGTTTAGATTAAAAGGATTGGTTTGGATTGTTTAGGGAGAGCTTGCACCCTGCCTTCCACCACAGGCTGTTGCTTGCTTCCCCTTCAGTTTGTGCTGTGGATAGTTGATGCCTAGCTCCAGCATCACGGTCAGTCAGCTTCCTGTAGTAGTCAGTGTGAAGCAGCAATGTTTCTTCTTAAAACATCTGCCCCGTGCTTTTCCTTGCTGTCTGTGCTGTGTTAAGTGATTGCAGCTGGGCACCCGACTGTACAAGACCTAGAGCTGCAAGGTACAGAGGAGAAACTCAGATTTGTCTGTAACAAGACAATAAAATGTTGGGAAAAAACCCCCTAGTGTCAAGTGTTGTGTTTTATCTCCTTCCAGTGTGACCGGTTGTGTTTGGATTTATGAATTACTCATGAGGATGTTCACTGCTGTGGTTCTCTTAGCTCGAATGGCACAGGACTGGCTTTGCAGAAATGAAGTGCTAGACCTGGCTTTGTTAGACCTGTATGGTCTTTAAAGTTTTTTCATGTGTTTGGTGCTCTGCAAGTTGGTCCACAGTAGAGAAGTTGCTTCTTTGGGTAAAATAGCATTCTTTGAAACAACCAGGTTTTCTAAAGGGAACATGGCAGTTCATGCCACTGGGAAAGCTTCTGGCTCCTTATGTTGGGAGGTTTGGTGGGATGAGTTAAGGCAGCTGTGCAGAGAGACTGCTCACTCACTGTGAAGAGACAGGCTCTCGTGAAATACATCTTGTGTTGTTTTTTGGGCTCTCTGGCATCCGTGTTTGGTTTCCAGGAGATGCTGGACCTCACAGGCACCCCTGCAGGAGATTTGTGGCAGAGTGTGGAGAGGATTTTCAGAACATCTCTCCCTTGTTCAGGTTTTAATTTGGACAGTGAGTGAGGAGTGCTTCTCATTTCAGGTGTGATGCTTCTTGACATATTCAGGCACTTTGTTGTAGAGCTGAGCTTTTCCCCTCTGAATCCCCCTTAGGGAGGGAGCCTCTTTTTGTTGTTATATAATACTTAGTACAGTCCTGACTTCAGGTTATTAAAAACAACTGTATAAATTATAAAGCATAAGTTGACCTTATAACTGACCCTGCTTTGAGCTGGAGGTTGGACTTCCAACACGAATTAACCTGTAATCCTTGTAATACTGCATTTTAATACAAGGAAAACAATGCCTTGTATTTCAGCTTCCGCAGGGTGGTCTTGATTTGAGTATCACCACGTTTCTAAAGATGTGCTGTTTTCTGCCAGTTTTGGATTTGTCCCTCTGCTGTAGCTTTCTTGCACCAAAATGTTCCTGTTCTTCTCTCCCTCTGCACTTGGTTTTATTTTGCTTTTCTTGCTTGAATGTTGCTTTTCAAATAAGCATGGTAAAGTTGCATGAAAATAGACTACTGTATTGGACTTTAGCAAAAGCTGTGGCATAGTTGTAGGCAAACTGAGGAGGGGCAGGGAAGGAAAATGTTGTGATACTGACCTTTCACTTTGCTTGTTTGGCTCCTTCCCATTGCATCTAACCCACACTGCGCTGACAAATACTGCATCTGTCTTGACAGGCAAGTTCACAAATAACCATTCATTCATAACTTGGAGCTGCTGTAAGACTCCTTATGGATTGCTTAATCTGACAGTTGTGCATTTGAGCAGAGACTTTGAAGCAAAGGCTTTGTAGGATGACCGTGAGTTCAGTCTGACTTGGTGAGGGCTAAGAGGGAGGTCTTGCGTGAAAGAGGATACTGTACTTGAGGGTGTGTTGTGTGTGTGCATGCGTGCGCGCACGCGAATGCATACATTTTAGAGTATTAAAACATCTGTTGTTGCCAAAGCCCAAATTGGAATGTTCTGGGAAAGATAATTTAATTTTTAGCTTCTGGATTTGTTTCAGTGATGGTAGTTTCAACACTTCCTGAGGAGAGTCTATCGGTGGTTATGTGCATCAAATGCAGCAGTAAATGTCATTCTTTCCATTTCAGTTTTTCAGGCTTACAACTTCGTTATTTTTCCCTGTTTGGCTGGTGTTAGTATGCAGTGTTTTCCCTGGCTTCATCTCTTTTAAACCCCTGCTTTGAATTTTAAAAGGCATGCTAAGCCTGTTGAAGTTCTTTCTCTTACTTGTTTTTGTTTACTTACAGCATTTGCAATTCAGCAGCTAGCTCAGCTGAAATAGTGATGGTAATATATCTTTACTGTAGTGATGATTGAAAGATAGGAATCAGAACATGTTGGTTTTCATTCCTTGGAGTGGAAAAAATAGCAATCCACAAAATCCCCCAACCCTGTGGGTGAACTCTGTACTCACAAGGCTGAAAAATTAATAGGTGTTAGCAGCACTGACTCTTTTGAAGTGGTCAGAGAGCACCTCACAATCACATATTTGATGAAGGCTTCTGCACAATAATACTTATTAACCCTGAGCCTGCAGCTGTGTTTACAGCTGATCTTCAGTACCCCAAATTGTGAGAGTAGTCTTTGCTTATTTGAGTGGGCATTGTCCAGTATGTATAAAGTTTCTTCTTTTGGGCTTTGGGCAAACAGTCATAAAGATCTCTAGGACTGCCAAGATGCACACTTGGAAGAACACCTGCTAAACCTTACACCTTCCAAACAGTGTGTGAAAACAATGCTGCAAATTTAGCCTCTTCTGATGCAGCAGTGGGTTGAAACAATGGCACAAGTGGTGATCAGGGCCTGGTGTTCACCAGAGCCTGGGGCAGGCTGCTGCTCCTTGTCCCATCTCTGCTTGGTCTCATGCATGGCCCAGACTAGCAAAGCTGAGAGACATCTCTGCTCTCCCTGACTATGGAGGGGCAGCTCTGCCCTTTGCATCACAGTTCCTGGCCTTTGTGCTTTGAGGTTTTGGTGAAGGGATTGATCCAGCTGACTGGAGAATAGTTGAACAGAGCACTTAATGAATGCCGAATAAGCAAGATTTATGGATGCCAAGGGTCAGGTCTACTGATAGTTTATTTCTGCCTTCAAATGCCTGCAGGAGATATAAAGGATATTTGCCTTCAGGGAAGGATAAATGATATATTGTATTCTCCAACATGACAGGACATTGCAAACAGTCTGGAGATGTGTTGGGTCTATGCAGATCACTGATGTTCTCGTTCTCACCCAACCTCCAAAAGATCCAGCCCAGTTTTCTTGGCTGTTGCAGTTGGCTCTGGGCCTCCTTGGCAGAGCAAGGGCTTGTATGTCTTGTGCCAGTCACTGCTTTATGCTCAGATTTTTCTTGATGCACACTTTGGAAGTGAAGTAGCCACATTTCGACATAGAGGTTTGCTGAAAGATGTCTGTACGTTTCGCTTGTTGTGCTTGTTGAGTGTTTATCCAGCCTACGATGGCAGGCTATTGCAGCAGACACACATCTCCAGGTCTGTGAGTGGGGAACAAGTTCCAGCTTTCTTGAAAATCAATCTGCTGTTCTGATCTGATGGTGTGAAAGGAACTGAGAGGCTCCCTGCCTCTCAGGATACACAGTTTGCAGAGCAAGGAAGCAAAGTGAGGAGCTTTGGCCCAGTTTGGATGGACTCGGAACAGATTTTTGGGAGCCTGACCTTTCTCTCTCTCTTTGAATCTGGATTCCTCCCTTCCAGCTTGCATTTCTCCCTGATGCTAGGAGCCAGGTATTTGGAAGTTTCACGTTCCCCTTGCTAATCAGGAAAGAAAAGAGTCACAAAAGAATCTAGAAAAAGACATCTTTATGAAGGTGGCCATAGTCTGAATTACAACAATATCATATGTCTGAAGGAACTTGCCTTCTTCCAAGCTGCAGTCCCATTATTTACCACACTTTATTGGGAAGCCTAATTTCTCTGGCTGGAAGCGTATTTGTTGAGGTAGAGTCTGGAAAGGAATCTGCCTCATGCAAACTTGCCACCACTGGGCCAGCTATACATGTGATACAGTCAAATCTTTCATTTCTCTGCCTTTTGAGAGTATGTTCCCCAGATTAAGCGCCTTGGTCCAAAGCCTGCTGAAAATGCTGCAAGTCTTTCCACTGGCTGCAGAAGTCTTTGGTCAGGTTTTAAGTGTCATTCCTTTGTTTTAGGGAGTGGCCACATCTTTAACACGTATTGGGGTGTATTACTGTAATGTGATGCTTTCCCCTTTTACTGAGTTTCCACTGGACAAATTCTTCTGCAGAAGGCCCTGAAAAACAAAGACCATGTTTGAAAATAAACACCTTAGTTAGCTTTATTGATGGCTTCATTTGTTAGCAGATGTCATCTGGGATCAGCATATGGTGGCAATATGGCAAGAACTGCAGAATGCTGAGAAGGAGGAATGAGTTAAAGCCCTGTACTTAGATATTCCACATCTTCTTCCCTGGTCTAAAATAAATGACCATCTGACTGCAAAGGTCTTGGCAAATAAACATGCCATAGTATATCTTTATCATCCTCCCTACAGTGAGTTTTTGTCTGGAAGTTCATCACTCCACATCCAGAGGCTTCTTAGAAACATGTGCAAAATCAGACCTCAGCGCCTGGAGCAGGGAAGAATCTAAAGGCTTTGACTAAGAATGTGGCCAATCTCTGTGCAGTGGACTGTAAAGAAGGGTCAGGGCTAAGCCAACAAGGTGTTTTTATGTTATCAATAAAATCTTAAAAGTCAGTTCTGCATAGAGCTGGAGCCAGGAGGACCATTTCTGAAAGTCAGTTTGCTGCATGATATATGCTGAGTTTACAAGCTGGAAAGTCAAGAAGTTTGGTAATAGGGGCTGTGCTTATAGCATGAGGGTGCATGTGGTTTTTCATAAAGCCTCTCTGACTTGATGTGCCTCTAAGCTCACAAAATAATGAGTTGAGATACTTTTTTTTGCATGGATGAAGAGCTGGAGCAATTTAATTTGAGTCAGTAAAGTCACTCCAGATTTTTTCCTGTGATGTTGATACTGGATTCTGTGCAGTGATTGTTAAGGCAAGCTGCACAGTCAGTGTGGCCAAGGCTTTAAGCAGCATCTAAAGGAGAGATTTCTTTCTGGCCTTTGAGGACCCCAGCCTTTTGTTCAGATGAGGACTGAGATCGTTAAATCTGCTTTGCTGATAAGAAATGTCTGAATGCTTTGTATCATACTTGTACTACCACTGTATACTTGTCACAGCCTGAAAGGACTCAATATCCACCACAGGTTGTTGGGGTTTTGTGTGGTTTCTTTTTTTATAAAAAAGCAAAGCAAAAAGCTTGGTTTGCATTCTATCTATGTGGTGCTTCATGTGTCCTGGTGGGATGAGATTTCATTTGATTCAGGATATGAAACTACCAAATGGTTTGCTTCTTGTTAAATATAAGGCACTATTTTAATCTTGTAAGATATAAAGTGCCTTAATGTAAAGACATCCAGACCTGCAGGCAGCTTTCTGATTGAGCCTGTGTGTTGTCTGGCAGCTGAAAGAGATGCACATATCAGCAAGGATGAGATGTTCTTCTCAGGGTGTAACATTTCCAGGTCTGTTTACACTCGTAGCTAATCAACAGTTGGTATCATACACTGAAAAGAATGAGACTGGTACTGCACTAGGAAGCTTTGAGTTGTGACAGAATGGACAGGTCAAAAAAGCTGGAAGCCCTCATTATGGTCTTCTGATTTCTCTACCTGCATATTCCAGGCCATTTGAGTTTTGAATAAATACCTTTTTTAAAGGGAGTTCACAGTACACTTGGTAAATTATTCCAATGATTAATTAATTACAGTGATTAATTATTCCAGTGATCAATTAATTAATTATAATTAATTACAGGGACTCAAAATGGGTATCTTCGTGGTTTGTTTAGCTTCAAGTTCTAGCATTTGAATCTGGTTTAAATCTTTACTTGTTATTTGCAAGACTCATTGTCAGATCTGTGGGCTTCTGTAGGTACCCACAGGTAATGGATATTTTGGAGAGGGGAACAGATCCAGCTAAGTGTAAGCTGGCCTGACTGCTGGAAGACCCTGCAATAAGCAGCCAGGAGCTTGACATGAGTGGCTTTATCCAATTTTAAGTATCTTTCAGATCTGTGGACTGTGATCAAGCCACATCTCTTTAAAATAAAGCGTGCTGTAATCCATGAGATACTTCCTAGCCTTTTCAGTTATCTTCATGGTTCCCCTCTGAAACTCCTCTGCTTTGTTCATGTTCTGCTGAGACTGTGGACAACAGTATTGGACACCATATTTCAAGAGTGGCTGTGCCATTATCAGGTTACGTGCATGTTGCAAACTCCTTTAATTCATTACTACACAGTTCATGCAGCTAACTTTGACAGTAATTTACCAGGAGCTCTATAAAGAGAAGTTAAAATTCATGCTTGGGTAATTATCCACCAGGGTCTCTCCCAAGTTCTTTTCAGAGGTGCTGACTATCAGATGGAGTCTCCTGCTTTGTAAGTATGGTCTAGTTTCTGTGTCCTACACCTGTATTTCTGTACTGAAAAACATGTACATCTTGATAATTCAGGATTGTCACTCTACTTTTGGTGCATCTTCTTCATTATTTAACACATCCATATCATTGTTGAATCTGCAGTTAATTAGTAATGGTTTGTTTTCCTTCCAGATGATGGATAAAAAATATTAGATAATAGAGTACAGTAAAATGGGGCCTTTGTAGGTGCTTTCCTCTCAATAATGGTTTGCTGTCTACCATTGTATTTTAAGTCTGATAAAAACTCAGGGCTTTGATTCATTTACTGCCTGGCCCTGTGTGTGTTCCTGTTTCCTAATGAAGACATTATGTAGCACCAGCTTAAATGTCTTGCAGCTACTTAAGTACATTATATTAAAACGGTTGTCTTACCTACCCATGTCACTCACTAAGGTACAGACCAGTGGGATCTCTTTTCCTGGAGCTGCTGTGGATTATACTCCCTTTGTTCCTCTGAACTCATTCTCATTCCTACACTTCACGTATCTTTTCTGGGATCAGCATAAGACTGACTATGTAGGTGGAGTATCATGGATTGCCTGTTTAGGGTATGAGCATGTTTAGGTTTTATGAACCTGTTTATGTTTTATGAGCATGTTTAGGGTATGAACCTGTTTAGGGTATGCCTGTTTTTTGTATGAGCAGTTACGTTCTGCCTCAAATCTTTAAGATATTTTTCAGTGTTTGGGATTTATTGAAAGCTAGTTTTAATAATTTACATCCCTTCCTGGACAGCTCTTTAAAAAGTCCTCATGCAAGTTATCCAGCCTTACTTGTTTTACAGTGTTGTTTTAAGACCTTCTGAGTTGCTGCTGGAATGAAAAAAAAAATCTGTTTGTCTTACACTTGCCGGAATTTTTTATCTACAGAAGTATATTTCGTATTTCTGTGCTACTGCTTCAACAGTTTTTGTGCAGTGAAGAAATATCACTGTTAAGCTTCCTTAGTACTTAGGTAAGTCTCATCTCTAAGTTTCTTGGCCGTGGAGCTGGTCTGCCCATTTGTTTTTTTCTCGTCTGTTATCTGCAGTTCTTATTTTCTGATGTTGTAGTAGTTCTCAGCAGCTATTAGTTTTAGTTTTAGGGTTTTTTGGTAATATATGGTTGCATTTTTTATCTTCTTAGGGTGGCATTCTTACGGTTTCACTATGGTTCACAGACAGTTTTCTAACCTGAGTGGTCTTATTTGTTGATGGTGTATCATTTCTGCTTGTCCAGCAAGCTAAGTGTCAGTCCGTTATCCTGTCCAGTTCTCTCTGTGAACACTTCTGTCCGGTTGATTCAGTTCATCATTGTATCATCTTTGTATGACTGCCTCCTTCATAATACTAAATGCATATGTTCAGTTATGTGGAACTTAGTGATTTTGTGCAGAGCACAAGGTAGTATCTCCTACCTGAGCTTTGACTCTTGCCTGTCAAGTGCCTCGCTTCCATCTAAAAAATAAGTCAGTACTTAGGTCTGGCTCTTTGAAGTTGCTTAGTTGTTGAAGTGCCAGCAACCTAAAATCAGGGTTCTGTGGAGACCAGCTCATCAGAGAGTCACCGTATTTCCTCAGGAGCCAGGTGTAAAGATATGGCCTGGCAGGGTTTGGTGGCCCTCATGCTGGCAAAAGCGGTGCTACCCACCACTCCAGGCTGCAGAGTGGGTGTGATGGATTATCTGGGGCTCGTACCATTGGCAGCTCTTCCCTCAGAGATGCAAGGGGCCAGACACTCCAGCTATGAATTTAGTTCTCTTGCCAGAAACCATAATTTTGGAAGGCAAATAATATTTTTGGGTTTCTTTTCCATGTTCAATAGACAAGACATGGGAGACCTCCAAGTCACTGACTCAGTTGGTGACTCCATGTGCAAAGTAGTTAGTAGATGTGTTCTTCCTACCCCACCTTGAGGTCTGAGCCCTTAACCTATAAAGAAATTTCACTTGTGCTAAAAATAGTGTAGAGGGCATAAAGGATCATGAGTCATCCTAGTAATTGCAACTTAGTAAAAGGGCCTTGGCATTAGGCTTATTTGTACTTAAATAATAGGAGTTGATATGCTCATTAGCACTAAATTGGAGCTAACTCTAGCAATATCTTCATGGAACAATCTGGGTTTGGTTTTTTTTTTTTACTAATTACTGTGTCAAAGAGAGTGACCAGTTACTCTACATTAATCCTCTCTATGTTAGCCATGATTCCACGGTAGCAGGATTTGTGATGGCTGAATGTGGAAGCTTTGCAGATGAGTTTCTCCAGGTTTTGTTGTACTTTTTCTGTCCTCTCTGTACTGCAGCTTCTAATCCTTTCATGTCCATCTCTGTAGCTGTTTCTGGGTTCAGTGAGCAGACACATTTCCCATGCAGTATATGAAGCATTTTAGGGATCTTCAGAAGTGGCCTGGGAACTTCCTGGGCCAGCTGCAGTGAAGAAGCAGAGGAAGGAGTTGAAAGCTGAGCAGTTTTGCATGAGCAGACAGGTGTGTGTTCCCTGCATGCAGGCAGCTAGTGGAACTTCTAGTAGCTTCAGAGATTTCCTGAGAGAAGCTTAAAATCTCTTTGCTTTTCTGTTCCTGATTTGCACTGCACCAGGGTGTAAATCATTTTAATCTTAATTACTGTTACAAAGCAGGAAAGATCGAACAATTCTAATGTGGTTTAAAACTTTCACTTCCCTCTGTCTCTAGCATTCATCTGTTGTCTGCTGTCTTTATCTTAATCATTTAAAGATGTGTTGCCTGTGCTTTGAGTCTGTGAATCTTGACTTCTCTGCAATGAAAAAAAAACCCCAATGTAGTTTTCTTTTGCTTTTCCTTCTTTATTATACTTTTACTTCTTGTATAATTATTTTTTTCTTTTTTTTTTTTTTTTCTCCGCAGAGTGAAAGGTTTCAACAATCCAATCTGCTTTTCTTGAAAATAACTTGCTTTCATTTCCTCCTGCAGCCAGGGAATAGTTTGGAAAGGCTGTTCTCTCAGCCCTTGGCGGAGCAAAAGAAGGCAGCCAGCTGAGCTGCTTGCCAGGGGAACAGGAGCGCTTCCTGGCAGAGGTGGGGCCAGAGGAATGGAGCCTGTGCCGTGGGACTTGCTTTCATCTCCTCCACTCTCTGCAAGGCAGTACTGAAATTCCCTGACCACTGTTATATCTTCCAGTCAGAACAGCTAACTAGTGAGGCCCACTTGTATAGGAAAAAGGCTATAGAGGAAGAAAATGCAGCTTGCTCTTATAAACAGCAGTAGATTAAAAATACTAATAAGGGAAGATCTCTGCTCCCATGTCTGGTCACCATCACTGTTCACCTGGTGTGAGTGCTCTTTTTGTATAATCATCCACATATGTGTCTTCTGTTAAAAATAAGCCTATGGTTTATCCTATTCCATTTTATTTCGCATATTTATGTTTGGATGTGCTGGGATGTTCTGATTCCCCTTTTTTTTTTCCTTTTCTTTTCCAAATTTCTTGGTATATTTGGATTTGTGGGTTTGCTTTTGGAGGCCCTGAGTGTTACAGAGCACATGAGCCCTGTTGCTGAGCTGAAGTCTTGGGCAGGAGGATTGCATTGCAGTCTGGCTTTGGACTCCTGCTGACAAGTTGCAGTCAGCAACACTGCAAATGCTTTACTTCTTGGAGTATTTTCTGAAGTGAAATGTTGCAGGTTTCCTGGTAAAATCTAATTCAACTTAATTCCTTGGTCTCCATTGCTGGGGCCTTTATCAGAAATACACAAGGAAGAAGGCTTCTGTTTGAAGTCTCTGGGAAAAAGTTTGGAAGTATCTATCCCCTTCTGAAACAGACATGTTTTGAGAAGAGGTCCCAGTGTGAAAATTACCCCCATGGAGAAACTTTTCTTTTATTTGCCTCCAAGTCTGACTCGCCTAAATCTGTAACTCTTTGCTTGCCTTCTTCCTAAGGCACTTCAGTGATACCTGGAGAGGCCATGGATTTTCATGCCACCTTTTTAAGTGATACATTCCTCTATATCTGTACTGGTTCAGCTTTTACTATGAATCTTAAATGAAGTCAGCAAATGGTTAGAGGTTTGTGGCTTGGCTTGAGGTCACAGCTGACCTACCATTGGTGACAAAGCTCCTCACCTGAGGAGCTGATTCCTGCACTTGCACCAACAGTGATGTGAAATCTTTAAGCTGCCCAAAATCTCAGCGTCACGGGGGAACTTCTCTCCTGCTCCCATGTGGTTTCAAAGATGGAAGAAACAATTTGTTTGAGGCTTTGTTTTATCCACTTTTGTGAAAGTCTGGTTGTGGTGAGGTGAGCTTTACAAACATCTAGTTTGGATCATTGCAGTTCTTGATCCTGCAGTTGGATGCAGAAAATGCTGATGGCTGACTTGATAAAGAGCAACCAATGCCATCTAGGGCAAATACATCTCACATGCTGTGCAAATGGCGTTTGCTCCGCCAAAATCCTTCTGGTAAAAATTTGTGTCCTAACTGGAATTTGGAAACCCCTTGAGAGCTTGGGATCCTTCTGTCTTAGAGATTTTGGTAACCTCAAGTAAATACAAAAATATTCATCTTACTTTCAGCATTATGAAGCAGTGGTAGTGTTTTTGGGTACTGACAGCTAAGCAGGTGGGCATGAGCGCCCTTAGTTCAAGGGTATTGGCAGCTATTCTATGCTGTTTGTAACCTTCTCATTGCATTTGACAAGGAGCTTTAAATTTTATTGATGCCACCAGAGGAAAAAATCTACTTGAAAGAAGTCTTGTTCTTCTATGCCGGAAAAAGTGAAAGATAGAGAAAGAAGTTCACTATGGATATTACTTTTTTTTTTCCCTTTGGTGTTATTGAGAGGTGCTAAGTAAAACATCTATGGGTAGGAACAGTCCAGCTGGGGTGGTGGGGAGGTTGTAACTGCCCGTGTGTAGTGAGTCAGGGCTCTCCACAGCTCCTGTAACAGAGATCCTTTTCTTTGCTCCCATTCTGGACCTTCTAGTGCATCAGCCAACTTTCACCCCATATTGCAGCTGCTGACAGAGAGGTTTTCTGATGTGTGGAGCCAAGGGCCGACCACAATTTGTCCATGTATTTACAGGGATCATTTCACTCTTCAAGAAGCGAAGCCAAGTATTTCTTGATAGAAACATGCTGCATCCATCTAACAACACCATCCAATTGAGGCAAAGTGGAGAATGCTGTAATACTTGTATTACAGTAGTTGCT
The DNA here is from genome assembly GCA_910950805.1 of Acrocephalus scirpaceus scirpaceus. Lineage (NCBI taxonomy): Eukaryota > Metazoa > Chordata > Aves > Passeriformes > Sylviidae > Acrocephalus > Acrocephalus scirpaceus. The sequence goes on along the minus strand of OU383775.1, from coordinate 19,777,153 downwards.
GAAGTCCCAGTGAGAAATTAGGGCTCTGGTGCATGAGGCACTGTTGTTCTCACAGTACTTTTCCCAACCCTACAGACCTTCCCATTTAAGCTGACAAGTCAGATAATGATGCTCTGTGGTATTATCAGTTACACTGCAAAAGGCATGCGTGCTTGAAACCAGAGATTTTCATGTGATCTTAAATATTTCTTCATGTGAGAGTGTTCATCATCTCATCCAGATTGCTTATCTAGAAAATGATCACACATGAGAAATGGAGAAACTTCATGTGTTCATTCACTGCTACTGGTCATTTTTTTGTTTTGGTTTGGAGTTGTTTTTTTTTCAGGGCGAGACATAAATCTTGGCCTTACAGCTCCAATAACTATTATTTCTCGTCAGCAGCATGGTGAGTCTGAAAAGAGAAATTAAAGTCAAGAGGATATTTTTTCAGAAGATTACAGCAGTTATAATGGAGGTCAAACTTTTGGCTTCAGCTATTGGACTGTTTTGCTTTAAACTTGAAATGCACATCAATGAAAGGAGCAAGTTCAAAGTTTAGCATAAAATAATGCCAAAGACTAAGGGGGAAAAAAGCATATCATAATAATTTTACAAAAATTTGCTGTCACTCTTCACACTGAATATAACTTTTCAAGCAATATAACAAGCAATCCGAAGATAATGAATCACCAGTGGAGGAAAGGGACATACAACATAGCGTCCTAGTTTGGGGAATTCACAATCAGGGAATAGAGTATCAGTTATAATTATTTACTGTGTTGTTTTAAGCACAAACTTGGTTTTAATACCACTGAGAATTTACTCGTTATACTTGCATTATTGTACATGTCAAGTATCCTGGTATAATTCCTTTAACACGAGGCTTATCTCTTTAACGTAAGGAGCTATTACAGTTTATTAGTTAGTTCCAGGATATTTGCAGCAGGCTTCCAAGTGCACTACCCAGGAAACAGAATGCTTTGAAGAAACATTGCTAAATTTTTAAGTTAGTCAGTCTTTATGTGTGTAATTGGTATCCTGTAAAAATCATTCCCACAGGAAGGGTTTTAGAAGCCTGCCACTCACTCTGGATGCAGTGGGAGCTTTCTGTGCATGGCCCTTGTTGTCTAAAGGCATTTGTGATGCCTAGAACAAACCTTCTATGCTGCAGCTCAGAGCTACTCAGGATTTATCCCTCATGAACATGGAAAGGGATCGTTCCCCTGCTTTCTGTGGCAGCTGTTTAAATAGCTGGGCGCTGTTTTTACGTAACACCCTCGGTAGTCTTTTTTTTGGCTGAGCAACCCGAGTCATTAGTCCGTGTTTGATAGCTCAGTAGTAATCTCATTCCTCTGCAGCACCTTGGTGGGTAGAGCTTCTATTTTAAATAGGAACTGCTATTTTAACTGATAACTGCTGGCTCAGGGCAGTTTTCCAGTCTTGCAGCCTACCGTCTGGTTTTGTCTAGACCCCATTTCCCTCATTTGCCAACAGGCTTGTCAGTGTCCAAACTTACTGAAGTCAAGATAAATGTCATCTGTGGTTTCTCCTCTACTTGTAAAGTTTGTTAACCCAGTCCTGAAGGCACTTCAGATTGCTTGGACACTAATTACTTCTGACAAGGCCATGTGAGCAGTTACTCAACTCCTTGTTTTCTTCCAAGTGCTAACAAATTGTTCGTTTGAATATTTTTCCACTCTCGTTCTGTCTTTAATTTCTCACTACCCCTTATTTCCCTCACTTCCCCTTTTATTTTATTCTTTTAATAGATAGCATAAATTGCTCCATTCCAATCTTCTGGTGCTTAACACTGTATTTAGAGTTCTCTTTCCTTAATTGTAAGAGTAGCTTATTAATTTGTAGCAGGTATTTTCAGAAGGTTAGGTAATTGTACAAAAATGTGCAGGTGTCTGTAGTCCCTAGCACGCAAGGCTGTGCACTAGAGCTGCACTGCTTGTATAAGAAAGGTAGAAAAAAGAGGGATTGAATATGTGTGTCAGAGAGGCGGTGCCTGGATCTCTGCCTCTGGTCATGGTCTGTGTCTTGGGGTTTTTTACATTGTGCTGTGGCCCTCGTTCATCAACTGGTCTTTTAATTGGTTTATAGCTTGCTATGTACTTGGAGAAGCAAAACAAAATTTGGGAATCCTGTTGAAATATATTGTAAACAGTCAATTGCATTGCTGGTTTTATGTTGAAGTCCCTTGTCAAATTTGAATGGTGTCATGATCATACCTTTTTTTGTTTTCCAAATCAACCTGAGGAATGATGAGTAGTGTCTGTAGTATGTACGGTAATATTCTGTAGTATCTTTTACTCAAGTGCCTACAGGAGGCTGTCAACTGAGAAGAATAGAGCTCAGCTGTGACTCCCCCCATCTCACATTATTATTATTTGGATTCCTTTTTTTAGATGGAATTAGGATTTGATGCCCTTTCAAGAAAATGTAAGGTATGCAAAGAATGGAGAAAACAATTTCTAAGCATTTTCTCTCAGGCCTCTCTTTTGAAATAACTGAATGAATTAAGAAGTAACTCTTCCATACTCTTTTCAAGAAATCAAAATAAGGCTGTATCATCTTTCTGACTCAGTGCACAATGTTGGCTAGGTTTGCTATCCCAGAGCATACAACTGATACTTATGAGAAACAAAATTTTCTTCATTCCTTGGGTTTTTCTTCTTTGGATAGGGACTACTCAAGTTTCATGCTAGCACAGTACCCTGCTCTGGTCTCCAGGACAGTGGTATTTCATCTCTTCTGATTTAATAGAGATTTTCAAGAATTACTTTTTTCCAGTGGCCTGTATTTGATGCCATGGATTATGTTGCTTTGCACATGAGCTTATCCTTTTTTATATTTCCTCTCTCCTTTTTTGCTTCGAGTCTCAGTGGCTCCCTTGCTGTATCCAGGTGCCCTTCCCTCCATTCTTGGGTAGCGGGCAAGGAGGAAGGAGGCATTATGTATTTGCAGTGCCTTAGGCACATGGTGCCACAGATTAACTGGAGATGTGTTTTATCGTACATAGGCGCTATTCACCTAATCCTTAGATATGGATCCTAATCCTTAGTTATGAATCCATAACTTATTTCCAAAATGAACTATTCAGTCTTTGTTTTCTTTCATGACACTCTGGAGCCATTGGATCTCCTTGCTTAGCTGTGACTTCTCTCCATTTTGACACTATCCTGTTGGAAAGAGATGTGTGTGCAGCGCTAAAAGGAAATATTTTTTATGTGTGTGTGATCCCAGTTCGTTTCTGTAGTAAAAGACCTCACTTTTCCTTGCAGTCTGAGAGCACGTTACTTTTGCTGCAGTGATGCACTGAGGACTTGTTTGTCCGCAGTACACCATCAACCCTTGCCTTGCCGTGTCCTTGCAGTTGAATCATTTTTTTAAACTCTTTTTTGCAGTGATTTTAATATTTGTGATTATTTTGTGCATTCTAGCAATATTTTTGTGTATGTAAAATAACCTATTGTTGTGTAAATTTGAAAATGGTAAAAAATTGTTCTTTGTTGGTTGGTATGACTGTAGGGTGGTTAGCTGATGTCCCATACTTCTCATTTGTATCTGTGCTCCTGAGGTGCTGTTAGTACCTGTGTATCAAGAATACAGAGCCAGGACAAAGGTGTCACCTCATTATTGATGTAATTCATGTGCATTTTGAAGACAAATTCCTTCTGAAGCTTCACCTCTGAAATGTGGAGCTTTTCCCTTTGATGGAGGGTCAGCCTTGGGTTGAGGAGAGCTGGAATAGTCCTGAAGCATTCTATATTTTGTATAAATAGGTGTGATATTTCACTGTCACCTGTCACCTGTTTCTGTCAGTGTTGGGGAGGACTCTGCCTCCAGGGTATGTACTTCGGACAAAACACTGAGCTCAACAACAAGCTCTTCAGACAGCTCCCTGTGTCACAGCCACTGTCCAGTGCTTGTTCCCTCTGAATATGGTCCTTAAACTTAAGTATCATGTGTAGTTTGTGCCAGTGTCAAATGACTGGAGTAGTAAAGACATTTCTGGAGCCCTGCTTCTGCAGGCACACGTCAGCTGAATACCTGCAGAGCCCCACCAGTAGGAAGTATGACTAATAATGCATGTAGATCAGAAAATTTAAAACTTGCCGTGAAGAGCCACCGTGGTTTTCATGCTGCTTTGAACTAATGTGTTTTCAAATAATTCTTTAGCTTATTCCAAGAAGCTGCTGAGGCATTCCTAGTCTGTTTTGATCCTTAAGAAATGCAGACATTGACCCTGTAGTTGCTATCCATATTCATTATCGCAGACATGGTGTTGTATGATGCAATTTGTGGAGCTCTTTCACTGAATGTGATCTCTGTCTGGAGTCTGCGTTAGTTTTGGATTCTTCTGAATCATAAATGGTCCGAACATCTTTTTCTAATATTTAGTTGGATGTCATTAGGTTAGTCTGAAACATACTCTTTTATATTTTTTGTTTCTTCATGTGCATATAAGTGTGTCTGTTTGTATGCACACCTCTAGAGAATTTTGTCTCAAACATTTATGCGTGCCCAAAAAAGCAGAAAGTAAAGTTGCTTGCCAATGTAAAGCAAATTTTGGGGGGTATTACTGTAAAAATTTAAAAGAAAATAGGTGAAACTTCAGGTAGAGGCAAAGAGTTGAAATTAATTGAGCAAAACCTCTCATTTAAGTAGGAGGCAGTATGCAGTCTGCTGTTGAGCTGGGGTGTAGTTGCATTGTCGTGGTGCTACCATGGACGTGCTGGAGGTGTGTGTCCCTACTGTCACTCAGGTACCTCTGGTGCACAATTGTCCAGCACCACAGTTCTGTTATCATGGTGTCTCCTCCAGGGTGTGAGAAAGCTCACCAAGGAAAAAGGAATCAGGAACTCATTCATGGTGGTGCCTGTCCAAAAGCCAGTTCTCTGCAGAGGAATCTCAGGCAGGTGACGGCGCTCAGAGTGATTGATATCTGCAGTATTCGGGGGAAAGACGTTTATCTTGCCCTTTGGAAAATCCAACTGGATCAATCTAGCTGTTTTATTTGGACACAGGAAAGCCAGTCTAGCCTTGTAAATCTGAACACTCTGCTGTGAATAGCACAGACAAGAGCTGAGTGCCCACTATGATACAAACTTCTGCCATTTCCTCATGTATTAACCTGTCACAAGGAGGGGCCACACTATAAAATGACATTTTTGTGTCTGTAATGCCCTGTGTTACCTTGTGCAGTGCAAAAAGAGTCCATACCTGCAGCAGCCCTTGCAGTGAACCATACCCTTCCCCATTCTCCTTATTCCCAACTCTACTAATTCTCTTCCATCTCAGACACTAGATGGTTAAAATATAAAAACTGCATATATTGTAGCAAAAAACCCCTTAATCCTTTTTCAATCTGTATATGATTTTACTCCAGACAAGGCAACTTTCCAAATTTACATAAACCAACATTTGAAATGGGATGGTTTTAAGACTCAGAAAAATGTCTAGGACATCTTACTATGTTAACTTGAAATTATTCAGAAAAACAATTTCTTCTTAAATTTTTTTTCTCCTTATTTTTCCTTCTTTTTTGTTTCCTTTTTTTCTTTCTTTACTGGCAATAAATTTTTAAAATTTTTTTAGATTTTTTTAATTGTGTCACTGTTGAGGAGCGATCAGAACAGTGGCAGAAAGGCCTTGTTCAGAAAGGCCATTGTTTACTCACTCTTACTTTGCTTGGATCAGTAGAGACTGGAGGCCACAGTTCAGATCAGACTGGAAAGAGGTGGGTTTGCGTAAAAAGTAGACTGTTGGAATAAAATATTTGTAGTCGTAAATATCTAGAACATTTCCAGCATTGTATAAAAAATAGTTCAAGTTGGAACAAGAGGGTCTGAGAAGCTATGGTCTTCCACACCTTGGTATTTGTCAGGGTTCTTCCATAAACGTCTGTGGTGAATATTGGTGTCTTTTCAGATTCAAAGGTATTTTCTTTGTTTCTGCTTCAAATTTTGAGGGGCACTTTGGTCCAAGGCTTCTGAGGATTAGGTTAGCAAGGCATAACCTTCTGCCCAGGGTAAAGCAGACCTATAGCCTGTATGCAAATTAGTCAAGCTATACCATTCAGAGGTTGTACCTGTTGGGTTGGCCAGCCATTGCATTCCCATGGGAGAGAAACTGGGAATGCTGTCTTTTTCTAACTGGTGCTACACAAAGCATCTAGTCCATACAGTTAGTGGAAACAAATGTTAAATTCAGAAGAGCTCTTCCAGCTTTATGGGGTTTTGCAGTTCTGAGGAGAACACTTGGAAGTTAGCGTTAGTCAAGACTGAGCCTGTATGGACACAGCCCTAGGTTAGAAGGTGAGAAATGCTTGGAGTTTATCCTTGCCAAGCTATGCTATATGATGCCAATCAATAAGGCTTGATTATAAAGAGAATTTGAACTTAGTTGTTGCTTTATGACTGTTCTTACTCTTCAATATCAGCTGGCTCTCAGTGCTGTTCTGTAAAATCAGTTATGGAATGACAGAAGTTTGCCCATGTTGCTCCTTGCTATTGTGCAGTTCATAATGCGACAGGCAAGGGTCCTGTAGGACAAAGCACCAAGATTTTGTGTTTGCAAACATGAATGGATTCTTGAAAGGGCACAAGAGTAGTTCCAACACTTCTGCTCCTCTGCACCTTTGATTGATTCCCAGATGGCTTTATCAACTCAGAGGACTCCTGGAGAGGGGGTCATGGTCCATGGTTCAACTGGTGCTTGAAATCTTGTTTAGAAACAGAGTTAGTAAATGAGCAAAGCTGAAAAACTAGAAGTCATAAATGTTTTTAATGGGTGCAAATCATAAAATCCAAAGCCTGAGTATAAGTGAGGAAGCTTTGCAAAATCACCCTGATATGACATGTTTCAGTCCCACAAGAGTGCTCCTGGAGAATTACTTCAGATTTTTGTCTACCAAACTTAGTATCAAGGAGGAATTGGATCTAGTTCAGTTGGACTTTATTGGATTATGCCTTCATGGTATTGTAGCTGAAAAAAAAGGCTGTGATTCCAAATACGACATGTAACAATTGTGTAAATTCCTTAATCCTGTTTTCCATTCATTTGTGTAGTAATTAAAACCATAAACCTGGAAACTATTTTCACAGGCAACTTTCATTTGCAGAGACCTATTTAATTTCCTATGGTTTATGGCTGTATATTCAATTTTACTCTCTTCCTCTTCCAGAAGAGGGTGAAACCTGATGGTGTTACCTTCATTATCAGTCTGTGCCTTGGCTTGGTTTCTTACAAGTTGTTCAGAACATGATAGTGTAATTTTGAGGGGGAAGAGGTTTATTTCATTTTGTTCTCCTTAGCGAGCACCACAAAATGCACTAATGAAAGAACAATCATAAGCTTAAAGAGGAAGGAAAGTTTTAATGGACTAATTGAAGAGGGAAAATGGCTGAGTGGTTTAAAGGAATGAAGTGGTGGGAGAGCGCCAAGTGAGATGAGGCAGCAGAAGTAAAAGAGCTAGCACCAAGTGTGATGAATGACAGATGTGCACCTAAAAACCGTGGTTGTAGGGCTGCAGAAATACTCAGATAGAAGGAGGAAAAGGATAGTTCACAGTTTCAAAGGCACATTGCCTTACATGCAGTAGCCTGCAGCCATAGATAACAGGCATGATTTGATGCTCCAGACCTTTGGCAGTACGATACTCCTCTTTCTAGGTCCACCTTAAAAGGAAAAGTAACTTAGGACAACTTGGTTTATGGTATACTCTTACTCAGTAGTCATCCATGGCTCAGCAAAGACCGCTGCCCTGCTGGGTTCTGTGGGATGCGCTGTTTAATTTAATCTCTGTGCAAGGGACCTGCCTTGACCAACTTCTGTCAGTTGAAACTGTACTCTCTTCCCTTGCTAAAAAAAAAAAAAAAAAAAAAAAATCTAGGGAGACTGGATGACTCTAACTAGCCTGAAATGTAATCCAGGCTGGGGGGTCCTGGAGAGTGTTAGTAGGAGGTGACTGTCCACAGGCCAGTTTGGGAAGAGTGGAATGAGCAATTTCTGCAAAAGATTGATGCTCATATTCATCTCTCTCACCAGGAGTGTGAACTGCAAGGCCACCAACAGCATAGGCAGGACAGCTATTACCTACTCCTGCTCCTGCTTGGGGAGGCCTTTCCAAAACACAGGTTGGGTAGGTTGGGAAAGCAGAAAAAAAATCCCATTCCAAGTGTGAGCTGCATGTGGTGGATTTGGTCCTGTAGGATCTCCTCAGTCTGAGGACCATCACAAGGACTGGGTTCAACCTGTGCTCCCTCACTGCCATGGGCTCTGAGGCAGGAAATCCTTTAAGCACATGGCTGCATAAGAAACAGGATGACTTTGAGAGGACTGTGTTCAAAGGGGAGCCAATGCCTGTGCTCTTTCTCTGAAGCAGAGTGTTAGGCTTCTTGCCATGTTACTGTGCTAAATATTCAGACTGGTTTTACCACTTATATCACATTCCAGCTGATTGAATCGCCCTGCAGATGTATAAGAGGAGAAATAAAATGTTGGATTTCAGAACAAGAGAAGTGATATTTGAATTATTCTGTGCTAAGGTAGAGAGACACATAAACACAGCAGCTTAAACTGAATTGTGAAATAGCCTGAGAATGTATTTTTGCTGCCATTTCCTTGATTTCAACACCACTGAGCTTGTCATGTATGACGGCTTTGTGGTTGTTGTGACACTGTTGGAGAAAATTGGATTTAGGGAAAGTTTTCTTAGTTCTTTAAATAATTCAGGATGTTTTCCAGTTTGTTTTTTTTTTTTCTCTCCAGTGCAGCTTTGTTCTGCAGCAGTACATATTTTATGAAGTTGATTTTTGTATAGTTGCATTGCCCTGGCATAATATAATCCTTGGGACATATCCAAGAGATTTCCAGCCATTCTTGTGGATTTTGTGACAAAGCTTGTGATTAGAAGCCCTTCTATGCAGAAGATTAAAATGGAGATGGCATTCATGGGCTTAAAAGGCAGCTCAAGTCATCCAGCACTGAAGGCACAGGTCGGAGCCTGTGAGGAGCGTGTTTGCTGTCAGAGTGCAGCAGCCTGATTTTACAGACACAGACAGACAATGGGTAACCACAGCTCGCCTTAAAGGAGCTGCTGAGTCCATCTCCTTGGAAAGGTTAGTCTTGTAAACCCTGGTTTCTAGCATTGAGAGTTTGCACCTGTGCTTCTGTCCGAGGATCGGGCTTAAACATAGCCGTCCTCACTGGAGCTGCTTTCAGGGCTCCCTGAAGGACCACGCTGGTCCCCAGGTCTGGGGGCACCTGACTGGGCTGGCCCTTTAGGACCGATGTCCCGTGGCCCTTTGCGAGCATCCTGACCCTGTGGGCTGGTTGACTTCTCTGCCTTGGGAGTGCAGCTTTACCAGGGTGCTGCTGCCTTGGCCTCGTGCCTGTGGAAACCCTGGAGCTGAGAGGAGGGAGAGATGTGGAGTGTGCAGAGCTGCATGCAGGCATGCCAAGCTCCTCTTGTAGACTGACAGGGAAGATAGATTTATAACAGAAGTAATTTTTTGTGTGAATCTGAGGGATTCAATAAAAGTATCTCTGAACAAAGCATGTTTTTTAAATATAGTTGATTAGTAAAATGGCACTGTGGGGTAACATGGTGAAGCCAGTTTGAATCCTGCTGGCTGGGCTGTGAGTGCAAATGAAATTCATCAGAAGGATGCCAGGAAGAGGAAGGATTTTAAAAAGAAAATAAACATATATAGACTTTGTCAAACACGTACACATAAATCTCACATTACACCTAATCTGCTGTTGAGAAGGTAAAATGTTTTTCTTAGATAAAAATTATTCAAGATAACTTGGGTTCGGGGCAGGATGGAGGTTGGAGGAGCATTGGTGGCTGCTTAGGGAATTTCAGGCACTGCAGCCAACATCCCAATGTCTGTGTAAACCAGTGGGATACACAGCAGTGCACCTGGGCTTGTGATCATGTCTGCCTCTCCAGCCTGCCAGCGGAGAGGTCTCTTGTTACAGAAGGTATCACTTCAGTAGCATGCAAGCAGAAGGAGATTGGGAAATGGAAGAGAAAAAAGGTCTTTGTTACAGGGAAGACTGTTGGTCAGTCTTGTGAACAGCAGAAGGTTGGTTTGCTCTGTTTTTACTCACTGAGGTCATTGCAGCCATAAAACTTCAGCTGAACTGTGCCAGCAAGTCAAGTCTCACTCTGCCTGTGAGAAAGGTTTTGTGTTCCCTGGTGAGCTTTTTTTTTTTGCCCCACCTTTTTTTATTTTTTTAAGATGAGATAGGCAATTGTACTTGCAATTCTTCCTTATGATTCCTAGCTGAAAGAGGAGCAGCCTTTCATGGAGAGAGATGAAAGGAGAAATTTTCTTACATTCCAGTATAAGTAGAATAGTGAAGTACATACCTGAGACGTTTCCAAACACAACACACATCTATTTACATGTTTGATTTCAGTGGTGATACATGATAACCTGGGATTTCATTCAAAGGATCCTGATGGGGATTTGAAAGGAGTTCTTCTCTGAATGTTCACAAAATAACTGCTGAAAGCTGAAGGGCCTTTTGTTGGCAGATAAATTCAGAGAGGCTGGAGACAGTTTCCTTGTGCTGAAAATCTTCTCTGTGCTTGCAGTTGTGGGGGTAAATTCCTGGCCCTTTTGACAGAGATGGGAATGTTTGGTCAGTGACTTCAGTGGGACCAAAACTTTGCTCAGGTTTTGGAGGGGCTTTGGCATCTTTATAACTTTTTCTATCTGTTGACAGATACAGCAGCTTTCCTGTTAGCTTGTCATGCACCTTTCCTGCCGAAAAGGATCAGCTTCTCTTGGGAGTGCATAGTCACGGGCTTGCTGTGCTGGCATGCAGTGCAGGAGTGAGGGACACATCTGAAGATGTGTTTTGCTTTCTCACTATCAAAATTGCAGTGTTGCCTACACAGCAGTGAGATTAGAGGGGTTTTATATGTGAGTCAGTGGTTGTGCTGTACCTTCACCTCATATGTTTTAACCTGCCACAAGATAAATGCTTCTTTGTTGAGAAACATTGCAATAAGATTTGTGTTTACGTTCCCTCTATGGCTGCTTTGCATGACAGGTGATGTGTAAAGAGGACTTTGAGAAGGGGACAATTAAGGTCAGGCCTTTCAGACTTCCTAAAATGCTTGGAGATTTATATATGTGAAAGATGGTCTGGAATGGAAAACTCAGCATTTGCTGCTCTCCAAAATAATCGCAAATAATTAAGTTACCCTGATTAAGCATAGCTCAAATGACTCAAAATTGAGACCTGAGAATAGCTCTGATGTGATGTGTCAGTATTGTTTGCATTACACAGCCCCTGTGTTTCAGTATGGACAAGGGAAAACAAGCCAACAGCCTGGAAAGCTTTGAAGGCAGGCAGAGAGAGCAGGGTCTGGTGAGTTCACATGGTAGAATTTCTTTTCATGAAATTCACATTCAAGCAGTCATAAAGGCAGGGGCAGAAAGTGCCTGTTGAGCGCTGTGCAGGTGTTGTCATGTGAGGTGCTGGTTTACCTGTTTCCATCTACTCCAGCTTTTGCAAATAAGGAAAAGAAATATCAGGCATGGGGCAGTACTGTGTGTGCTACTTTGTCTCCAGAGTGTCTGTCCCCTAGGAGGGATTCCATGCTCCTTCTTAAGAAATGGGAGTATTTGGGAGTGGTCACACCAAGTGTGCCTGGGTTGGAGTTCTGGTCTTGTGCTCCTGAAAGGGACTGGACAGTTTCCCATTTCATCTTAGCTAGAGGTTTCAGTGATTTCAACAAGCTTTTGATTCTCCTCCAGCTTCAGAAGTTTGGATCCAGGCGGTTGATTCGAGAGGCTCAGTGTTTATCCAGATTCTTCTAGAAGTTAATACTCAGAGGGTTTTGTTGTATAGCAGAAGTGGTCTTCTGGACAGCCTTTGCTTTCTTCAGAGTTGCAGAAGAAGAGTGCACTTTCCTAAAGGAATTCACTCAACAGAACATGCTCTCAGAACAGGAGACTTTGTAAAGGACCAGGATTGTGTCTTCTAGTTGCCTCAGGACTGCTCTGTGGTGGTAAACAGAAGCTTTTGCGATCTCTGTGCTGGTTTACCTTACCATGCATCTGAAGATGTGAACTCATACATGCAGTCTGTAGTCCTTAGTTCCAGGTGTCTTCCTTTGTGTTCCACAGGTGTTACCTTTTTGCTCCAGACATCCCACACAAACTACTGATTTCCTCCAAAGTAAATTGTGTAGCTTGTCTGGAAGGACTGTGTATGTTTTCCTGAAGTATTTTTCTCCCATTGCTGAAACACACTCAGATTTTCTCATCTTACCTGCAATGAGCAGTGATGGGAGTCAGGTTTTTTACTGTGGCAGGCTGCACCCACCTGAAATCTGTCCCCTTGCAGCAGGAGTGTGTGCAGCAGCAGTGCCTCCCTGTCTTTCACAGGATCCTGGAGACTTTGTCTGGTGCTTTTGGTCATCTCAGGTAAAGCAGAATCTGAGCTCCTGCAGCTTTTCTCTTTGGTATAAATTTGACTCTCCTTTGCCATTTGGGTGATGGAATAGCTGGGAACCTTTTTCAAAAGGGGTCCATTTAGGGCATCTGCTGTAGCCCAGACTCTTGGTGTTGCACCTCATAGGAGGGTGAACCAACGTATGTGATGTTGGCCTGTTTTTTTTATTTCTTTATGTAACCCATAAGAGAGGGAGGAGAGAAGAAGCCATCACTCATTGTTCAGGATAGATATTTTCCTTCTTTCTGGCTGGTATGAGTAGTATGGATTTTTTTTGTGCTAAATGCTATTTTGGACTGAGTGTACAAAGACTAGTAGCTTGAAAATAATTGTGAAAGGGTGGCAGAGAGAGAAGGTCCAGTGGAAAAAAGGATTTAAATGAGGGCTTTCTGGCTGATAAGAGTCACTTTAATCAGACAATTCAGTGATACAGCAAAATTACAGCTCTTCCTACAATGGTCTGCATACCAACCTAACATCCAAAGCAGCCAATTTCAGCTGCAGCATTTAAACACAGCTCAAGTTAAATTTGCAACATGATTTGGCCCAGCCTGGGGAGAACAACAAAAACAAACAAAAACAACAAAAGGATTAAAATATATTGAATTGTTACAGCCTTAAAACAGCAATGGTAGCTTTTCTAGGCCAGGTTTGTTGCCCAGTGTAAGACTCACATCCAGCTCCAATGTGCTAGTGGGGATGAAGTGACAGAATTTAAGGGAGCATGTAATCAGATACCCTTCTCTTTGTATCTTTATGGTGACCCACAAAGCCTGGACTTAAACTTGTTTGGTACAAGAATCCTATGCAGCAGCTTTGCTACACCACTAACAATTACTTGAGTTTATTTTGCTACTTGTCTTTGTGAGAACTTTAAACCTAAATTTAACCTAATCCTGTGATTCTCCAGGATAATTACAATGTCTCAGAATCCTTTCTGTTCCAGTTGCATTTTGACCCAAAGACGACTGCAGGATGTTTTTCACTGTTACAGAATTTGAAAGTAAAAAAGACAATTATGTCAGAGTCCATCAAACTCCAGAGCAATAGGGGTACCTTGAGGGAATTAATTAATTGAGTAACTGGAAACCTGACTACCAGATCTGTTTGCTGTTGAAATCATTGCTTTGGCTAGTCATCTTTTGATTCAGGCTTGGTGAAGCAATGAGGAAGTAGCAGCAGAACCAGAAGGCTCTTGTCAGATTTTAAGTAAGGAACACATAATTTCATAAATGTCCTCCAAAAATTCCCTCTATACCTCATTGTGCCTGTTTTTCAATCTGGAATGTCCTGGGGTTGTTTACTTTTCATCTATTATCATAGATCTTAAATGTGTTTCAGAAGAGGAATAGCAAGTGGTTCAACAGTGAAAAATAGGTCACAAAATCTGGTAATTAGGTAGTTACTCTTTCTTAACCTACTGTGTTCCCAGTGGGTTTTTTCTTTCAGTGCACAGTCCCTCCTCAGTAGCAAACAGTTGATGACAGATAAAGGTAATACCTCAGAGGCAACTTTGTAAATAAAAACTGGAATAGTGGAGTAAGTCTCTTACACCACTTTTGTGCTGTCTGACTTTGAAGCCACGCTGGAAGAGCCTGGAAGCGATGCCTGAGGAAGAATGGCACCAACATCCTGTCCAAGAGCACTGATCAGCTAATGGATGTGCTCACAGCTTAGTGTCATAGTGGGACAAAGTTTCAGAGCTGATGGGAAGGTGATTTATGACTGATGAACCCTTGAGGTCCGGTCTGAATTCCTGGATATGACCTGTGGCTTCCATTATTTGGTCCCCTTTGATTGCAGAGAGGCAGTTTCCAGCAGGATTTTAGAGTCACATAAGGGTCAGGAGGGGTGAGCAGAGTGATTATTATGGGCTTTGGGAGCCCAGATGCATTAAGCAAGCTTTTAATTTCTTGGAGAGACTTTCCCTGGAAAAGAGGAGAGGATTTGTGACCCAAGTGTGCCTGACAGGAAGGATGGGATCCTGCTGGAAAGATGTGCTGTCACAGCTGACAAGATGTTCATCCTTCCAGTGCATGCTGCTTCACTTACCGTGTCTGCATGTATTTGGAGGCAGCCTGACCCAGCTCCTGGCAGGGACCCCAAAGCTGAGCAGGGAGAGAAATTCACACAGAGGGAGAAATGGTGTCATGTTATGCTGCTTGTTAGGAAAAAACCCATAGAATTTGCTATCAGTGAACTGAAATCTAAACAGCATAAACGGTCCTAATAGTTAAAGAGGTTAGGGAAGCTTGCCAGAGTGTGGAAAGCATAACAACTGCATTTAATAACAATCAAGCTACTCTTATAAATATTTGCATGTGCTGCTTCAAAGCCTACTACATGGTCATTCATGTACTGCAGTTAGAAAGATGAGGAGGGGAAAAAAAAAGAGAGCGAAAAGAAAAGGGCACTCTGTGTTTTGTAGCTGCCGTAATAAAGAATGGGCAAAGCACCAGAAAGAAAAGAAAAAGGAAAAGAAACCCTCCAAAGTTTAATAAACACAAAAGGGAATAAAAATAAATCTTTGGAGCATTTATTACAAGCCCTTGATGGAAGGATTAGATTGAAGCTCTCAGCCTTTCCAGTGTGGATGTATGTGTGAAGGCGGCCTGTCTGGCTTCTTCCAATGAGAAAAGTTGTTTACATTTCCTAACTTGGGCTGTGCATGTAATTGATTTCTTTTTGCTTCAATAGCAGAAATGAAAATTCAGAGGGAAAAAAAAAGCCTCGTTTGGATACAATTGAATTTAGGTCTTTCTCCTCGCCAGAATGAAAGCTCAACTCTCAGAAGAGCTGTGTCAAACAGAGTGTTTTGTTTCTCCTGAAATGTCAGTACATGCAGTACTTGTGAGGAAAGCTGTGGAAATGCAGGGCTTAGTTCACCAAACACAACTTCACAAGGCAGAAGTGTCATCGTTTTATGTGAGTTATTCTTGATTTGGGAAACATCTCCAGCATGAAACAACTAGCCCTGCTTTCAGTTTCAGGGTGCTTTACTACACCTTGCTGTGCTCCCAGGTGCTCCTGGGGGCCTGTGTGCTGTTTTGGATGGTTGGTCAGAGAGTGTGTTCAGTCTCTCCCATTGACAGTGTTCCAACCTGGAGCAATAATGAGGACTAAGTAGGGATGGATCTCCTGCACCCCTCCCATCGGTGCTTTTCTGCCTCGTCAGAGCAAGGCTGCTTTCTGGCCAGGCTGCTGGCACA
The DNA here is from genome assembly GCA_910950805.1 of Acrocephalus scirpaceus scirpaceus. Classification (NCBI taxonomy): domain Eukaryota; kingdom Metazoa; phylum Chordata; class Aves; order Passeriformes; family Sylviidae; genus Acrocephalus; species Acrocephalus scirpaceus. Next base: position 19,761,476 of record OU383775.1, on the reverse strand, counting down.
GAAGCGTGGAGGATGCTGGACATTGAACGAAGTCAGTAAGAGGCACAGAAACCACAGTGTCCTTGTGCACTTAATCACTCACATACCAGAGTACATTTTAACCTGGCAGTTCAGATTGTCCCGTGTAAAGCAGCTGATGAACTTTCAGCTTGTTCAAGACAGAAGAAAAAAAAAAAACAAAAACCAGAAAATAGTAAACTTGTGATGCTCAGTGTTTAGCAGCTTGAAGGGAGAACGGAGATGGATGCTGCCTTCACCTTCTCCAACTATGTTGTACAATTCATCTCAACTGTGATGATTGTGATTGTTACAGCTGGAAGTCTTCAGGGTTTTTTGAGGGTTGATTTAATGAGTAATTTAAAAATGATAAAAAGGGAACCTTTCATTGCATTTACTATCGTCCCACCAAAACAAAAGAAATCTATGTTTTCCTAGCTATGGGAAACATATTGATTTAATTCCACTCATTAATGATAACAGTTCAAAGAATACTTCAGGAGTCTAGTCAGCAGCAGGAGAACTGTGTTTGCTGACTAGCTTGGTCAGAGTTGTCCTGGTGTCTACTGGAGTCATGGGGCCAAAACCAGAGGGGAGTGCAGAGGTATCCGAATTAATCTGAATTGATACAACTGTTAGGTTAAGGTGGAGTCGCAAAAAGAGATAAATTGGAGCATCTGAAATCACTTAAGGGCTAATCCAAAACCTTGTAGACTCCATAGGGTTCTTACCATTCCTTTAAAGAGAGTTGCAGGTCTCATTTCTCTGTCTTCATGTTGATTAATTTTCACATAAACCCCAATTGTGCAGCCAGCCATTCCTTCTTTTTTTCATCTGTCCATGAATAATGCGTTTTCCTCAATTGACTTCGGTGGATACTGTCATGAATGATAAAGAAATCAAATTTCTTATGTGAGATTTTGCATATAAAGATGTAAAACTGTTTTACAAGAGAGGTGAAACTTCTGTAAGACAAGAATTCCTGCTTACTCATAGAGGGTGTCCCATGCCTGCCTTCCAGTAGAAGGCAAATACTTGTTTGCAGTATACAAATGCACATATGCAAACACAAAAACAGGCACACTGAAAGGGTATTCCTAATATATGAAAGAGAAAAAATAAAAATGCAGGAACAGCTCAGGAGTATCTACTCAGATACATATTCAGAGATCTGTAATATACAGTATTTAAAACAAAGAAACTGGAAAGAATGCCTACAAAGATAGCACAAGAAAGTTCTAGGAATAAGAAGCTAAATATAAACCAAACTGACAGTTAAATAGGGCATTTCAATCTAAAATAAAGTCAAGATGGACAGGTTTTTCTGTGCCAGGGCAAGTGGATGGCTGCTAGTTTGGCTTGTCCACAGTGAACAAAATGGTAGGTTGATGCCTCAAACAAATGACAGGGAAGGACAACTTACAACTCATCCTGGAAGCATCAATCTTACATATACATACTATTATGCCAAATTATATTCCTAGTAGGATTAGGTTTGGCTGAAGAACAAGTAGTAGTCTCGGAGTTTCCTACAGCAGGAAAAATAAACTGAAGATACTATTTCTCTCTTAAAGGAGGATGTAATCTCTGAACCAAGTAGATTTTATAAGAATTTGCAAAATATATCAAGATAGTAGTTGCATACAGTTAAGCGTTTCTCAGAAGCCCTTCCCTTGGTATTTTGAGACTCCAGCACTGATATGTTGCTGATGGGAGAGAGGAGCAGCTTTGGTGTAGGAGTAATTTGCATCCGTTTGCCTTTGAGTTCTCACTGTGAGATTGTAGCAGTTTCCTGTCAATAAGCATGGTAGCCAAGAACAGTGATTATGATGCCTGGGGGGTTATTTTCAAGCACTGCAGATGTGAAAATCTGAGAACCCTTTTTTTGTTGTTGTTTTTTTAATTAAATGGAATCATAAGGAAGTCTGGGGCTTCCTGTTCATAGTTGTGCCTGTTTGATCATACTGAGGATCTGCTTTGGGAAATACTCTTTCAGAGGATTTTTTTGAGGTGTTTTGAGAATTTGTCATTCTCACTTATAATGCATCTACAGTTAAGGCTGAGATTATTTCTTTATCATCAAAGATTTTCTCATAGCTACATTTATTAAGTAGTCAGTTTGAACTTAAAGAACTACAACAAGTGGGTTATTAAATGTGTAACTGTGAGAACACCTGTGCTTTCTCAGCTGAAAATGACTACCCAGCCCTCAAATACAATTTTCCTTTTTGTTTTCTTTTTATTAGTTTATCCACTTCAGTTTTCACACTGTAGGAGATGAAGAAACTGTTCCCTCCATTTGAACAGAGATTTTCATCAGTCCTTAAAGTAATTTCATCTCCTCTCTGAGGAGTGTGAGCTTATCTACTTCCACTCTCTTCCCCTGTCTCCTCTCTGAGGAGTGTGGGTATCAGGCAGGAGTGCTGCAGGCAAATTTCTCCTGGTGCTGCTGCTCTGGACAGTGTGGAAGGGCCTCAGATGATGACTGAACTCCCCCCTTAAGGTTACCTAATTTGTGCAAAACTGCCTTACTGTTTACCCTTAGTCAGGCTTTACCACTGGGAAGGAGAAACATCGTTTTGAAACCTGAACTGAGATGTCTTAACATTGCTGTTGAAGACTTGAGGCCATTTTTCTGGGTTTTTTCTCTGCTTTTCATGAGTATATAGTGAAGGGTAGTTATGTTTATGGCTTTTACTGCTTCCAAGTGGTCAAAATTCATGTAATCCTGTTTGTAGTGTCTGTTTGCCTTTTCCCTTTGTTTTTCCTTCCTCTTTTCTTCCAGCCCTCATCACTATAATCAGAATAATGACTATTTTGTTCCAAAAATATCCTTTAATAGCTAGGTATGGAATAAAATCTGAAGCTGGATAATTCCTGCTCCATATTCTGCGGGGAAGTGGGTTTCAGAGAACGTATAGATCAGATGAGCTGCTGTTATTTGTTGTCTTAGCAGATCCCTGTGAACTCTCTGTAAGCCTGAAGGCATTTACCGTGTACCAGCTGCTATGTTTTTTTCTCAGTTCATAAGTATTCAGGATTTTCCACCAGTAGGTTGAAAGAGGGGAGGTTTAAATGCTGAAATAGAGTTGAAAGTAGTTGTTAATCTTTATTAATTTGGAAGTCTTATAAAAAACATATGCGGTAGATTTCCTTAATTTTTATTAAATTGTTAATAGTACGTAATTGACCACTGGAAACTGAACCATGCTTCAGGTATTTGACCGACTAAGGCTGTCTTGTGTTAGAATGTTTCAAGGAACAACATATTTTGTCATCAAGAAAAGTAATAAATCCAGCTGCTTCCTTGCAGATGCCATCCCGCCGAACTATTATAGCCTGTACTTCCGAATCGTCAGGTTTGACGTCTCAGCGATGGAGAAGAACGCGTCCAACTTGGTGAAGGCTGAGTTCAGGGTCTTCCGCCTGCAGAACTCCAAGGCCCGCGTCTCTGAGCAGCGGATAGAGCTGTACCAGGTATGAAGGCACCTCACACACCTCAGCTCCCCACCTTGCTGCTGCAAACTCACCTAGCAGGCAGAGCAAACCGTAAGGGGAAGCAGCTCCTCCTCATGGTTTGTTCTCCTTCCGAAGCAGCCTCTTATTTCAGTGCCTTCCCTAGAAAGGACTTCACTCGAAATCCTACGAAGCTGAAATGTGCAAACTTTTTCTAGCAGTTGAGCCTCAGGGCTCCAGAGTTTTGAGCCAGCAGTGTGCCAAGGTGGCCCAGAGGGCCAAGGACATCCTGGCTTGTATCAGCAGTAGTGTGGCCAGCAGGATCAGGACAGTGATTTTCCCTCTCTATTCAGCCCTGATAAGGTCGCATCTCAAATCCTGTGTCCAGTTTTGGGCCCCTCACTGAAAGAAAGGCGTTGAGGTGCTGAACATGTTGAGAGAAGGGCAGCAAAGCTGGGCAAGGGTTTAGAGAGGGAGTCCTGTGAGGAGTGGCTGAGGGATCTGGGGGTGTTTAGCCTGGAGAAAAGGAGGCTCAGGGGTGACCTTATCACTCTAAAACTCCCTGAAGGGAGGGTGTGGCGAGGTGGGGGTTGGCTTCTCCTGTGCAGCCAGCAACAGGACTAAATGAAAAGATCTCGGGCTGCAGCACAGGAGGTTGGGGTTGGACATCAGGAAGAATTCCTTCACTGAAAGGATGGTCAAGTATTGGAACAGGCTGCCCAGGGAGGTGGTGGAGTCACTATCCCTAGAAGAGTTCAAGAAATGACTGGACATGGCACTTAGTGCCATGGTCCAGTTGAAATGGTGGTGTTTAGTCGAAGGTTGGACTCTGTGATCTTGGAGGTCTTCTCAAGCCTTAGTGACTCTGTGATTCTGTGATTCCGTGTTTTACAGCATATAAAAAAAAGTGAGAGAACAAGACATCATAAAAGTTATTCCCAGGATCTCTGTCTCCCAACACCTGACCTGAACTGTAATTTACATAGGGGTCAAATTCCTCTCTCTGGCCCATGTTTCAGAGAAGCTTTTTAAGCCTTCCTAGTAGAAATGGAATTAAAACTGAGTTGCAAAGCTTGGGAGTTTTCAAACTACTTCTTTATAGTAGTCCAGGGGTTGAGGCAAGGGAGTGGACAGTTCAGGGATTGTGGAATGAGTAAGAAAATGCCCCATGACTCTTTCACTCCGGAGTGTTGACAAGATCTATGTCATTTAATCTTTAAGGGCTTTAGAGCCTTTAACCTCATTTAACAATATTGTTAATATGTACATTTGTGCAAATACTGTCTAGCATATTTCATCTGAAGCATAGTTCTCCTCACTGAGAAATACAGTGACTAAAAGGGGCCCAGCTCCCAGAAGTTTTATACTGAGTAAAACTCATGGTTGTTCCAGCAACCTGTGACGTGTTCTGCTGAAAACCCTGATGGATAGGATACCACCTTGTAAAAGTGTATCTCTTAAAGACCCTCTTCAGCTCTGTTCTTGCTGCCTGCATTAGCTGTGCTTGAGCACTGTCCTGGGCTTGCAGCACTGTAAAGTCCAGCTCGGATCCAGTGCATGGAAACTGGAGTCTTCCCTCTCAGTTTGAATGTTCACCTTTTCCTGCCTGGTCTGGTCAAGTGGAAGCCAGACTTGAAGCAGAGAGAGGGGACAGTTTGGGTTCACAGGTTTGCTGAAGTGACAGTAAAAGCCAGTCATGGAGGCTGACAGCAGGAAAAGTGCGTTGGTCTGTTTAGATGTTGTTTAAATGTAGGAAAAGCTTAATTCCCGTTTGAATGTGGTTTGGGTCCACAGGTGGTCACTGGGGGCTGCAACCTGACAGCCATCCTTTCCAAGACCAGGATGGCAGAAAAGTTGAGCAAATAATGTGTTACTTGTTAAAAGGGAAAGCTAAGATTATCTGTTGAGGGTCACTGGTGTTGCCTGTATAGAACAGCCATCCCAGAGAAATACACTACGAGTCCCAGTGATGCTGCCACAGCAGCCTGCTGAAACAATTGTATATTCTGGCTTGACCTCACTGTTCAGACTTCCTAAAAGGAGTTGATGGCATCTGTGGGGTTTCTGTTGTTCTGCTAGCCACCTGAAAAGAATACAGCTGTGGTTGCCTGAGCTCAGTTCATTGCCTTTCTGTGTTTTTGAGGAACATGGGACACAAAGAGTTCAACAGAGGTATGGAAGAAAGGGCCTTTGCTTGGCTGGGGATTTTGCCTTGTGATGAGAAACAGCTGGGGCTTACTTGAAAGAGCCTGACTCCAGCAAGCCTGTGCCCATGGAAATGACTAACACCTGCATCCAGGGCAGGTACTTGGGTCCCTGGATAAATATATGGCTGGTGAGTAAGGCAGTTTCTTTTTTAGGCTGGGTGGAGCAAACTAAGTGAAGTGTTAGGTGAGTAATGAGTGCAGGTTATTGTAGGATTAGATCTTTTCTCCACCAAGTAACAGGCAAGCCAAAGGCAGCATGCCCTGTGTGTTTGTGCCAGGCATATTTTAGGCATGTTACTTTGCTCCTTTGCTTGTAGAGAGGCAAGCTGTCTCTGGATCATTTCCCTTTGGTCATGTTTATTTCTTGCAATCTTGTATGCAGCTCTTCCTAAAACCTTGTTTTGGGGGTATTACAGCTCTGTGGTGGGCAGTCTGAACTTCATGGGTTCCTTGGCAGGAGCTCTTCTGCTGAGGAGCATGGGAGTCCCTAAATGTTGCTGCAGCTAATCTCCATCACAGCACATGAGGTTAGGATGCAGTGTTTAACAGGAAAAGCAAAAGCAGGGAGAAATTGGAGACAAGGAACCCAAGATGCTTTTGCATCCCTTCCAACTGTAGATATTCTATGGTGTTTTGTAGAACAGTGCTATGGAAAGCATTCTAAAACTTACTGTCTGAATTCTAGAGATTAAAAAGAAGAAAATCTATGCAGATGAAGGTGAAGGAGGGATAGGAGGCATTGGTGTCCCAGTGGTGCTGGAGGAGCTTTGGGGCTGTGTATTAATGCACGGAGAATGCAGACAAGAGTTGCCTGGTGGTGAACATGGTACAAACCAAGGGAGGTCAAAGGGGAGAGTGAGGAAGATCCTCGTTTCAGTGGGAGTGGGAGAGGCAACTATCTTCTGTAAGGGCTGAAGCCTTAGTCAGATATCTGACTCCAGCATGAAAAGCGATGCATGGAGAGTGAGCCATGCAGAGGAGATTGCCGGTGGAGTTGGCATGAGCAGCTGCCGCTCCTTCTCTGTGCATGAGCTCTGCTTCCTGTCTTGTGACATACATGGTGGGCTTGCCAGGGCTGTTGTGCCCAGAAGGAACAGTGTAATTTTTCATCTTGCGTAAGCAACATTTAATTATTAGGTTTTTTTTTCTCCTCCAACCAAGTTTCAGGTTGCCTAGTGTTTTGCTTTGTTGTGGAGTTCTTCTTGATGAGGGATTTTGAAATTCCTCTCATACCTGCAGTTTCAAGGAATGGTTGTTCCTTTGTCCCCTTGTCTTTCTCAGTCAAGCAGGAGGAGAGGGGCAGAAGCCTTCTGGGAAGAATCAGAGCTCTCTTGTGGTTCACTGAGATAGTTCCTGAACACATTCTAATTTCCCTCCAGGAGCTTTCTGATTTAGTCCAGTGGCAGTTTAGTAGTAGCGTATATACCACTGGTGCAGAACGGACAACATTTTTCTAAAGGACCGTTTTAGGAGCAGCTAGAGACAGATGTGCAGGGTAAGTTGAAAAAATAAGCAAGTAGAATATAAATATTTTGTTTCTCCGCCTGATTCTTTCTTTGTGTGGTCCTCTGACCTTACAGATCTACCTCTTAAAATGAAAGAAGAAATGCAAAACTGCACCTTTTCAGCTAAGCTTTCCTCAGGCTGTACTTGGCTTCCTTTTCCAAACCACATCAGAAAGTGACTTTGTGTTTTCCTACAGCCCTTGTTTGCACTGACTCCGGGAAGGCAGTCTGGGGCTGCTTGGCATGGTGAGCCAGGGCTGTGGCCCCTTGTTCCCGACCCCTGGCACAGCAGCAGCAGGACCCTGTTCCCACTCAGAGGCTGAGTTGGAGCAGAGAGTGCCTTGTTGTATTTATGCTTGGAAGGAGTGGTTATGATTCTGCTTGCCAGGTTTTCTGCCATCTGGATTTCTCCAGGCAGTGAATCCTAGAGATTAATTCTTGTGGAGGTGCCCTGGATGCATCCACAAAGCCAATCAAGAAGTAGTAATCCCTGTGTGCAGAAAATGTCTGTTTTCACCCAGAATACTTCTCTTGGTATTTAAGGATTAGTCAGTCACATCTGTGTTCCTGCGCAGACGGGAAGTGCAGTGCACATACTATGTAGTCTTAGGACGGAAAATAATAAAACTCACAGAAGTAGGGATTAATGAGGCTGGTATGAAAGCTTCTGTCTCTTCTTGGCTCTGGTTAGGTGAAGCTGCAGAGAATTAAATTCTTGAAAGGCACTACCTTTTCTGTTGTTTCTTCTGCCCAAAAGGGAGGCTTAATATGATGGTTATACTGCTGATCATCAGCACATTGGAGAGTGGGAAGCCAAAAGGAAGGAATGAAGCGGCGTGATCTCGGACAAGGCACCCTTCTCCCGTCCTTCCACCACGCCATGCTCACTACATGCACTTCCCAATGTGCACCAAGACTTCAGAAAATATTAAGAGGATAAAGTGCTTTTGGGGAAGGGAGGAGGAATAATATTAAATAAACAAGTTTTACCATCCTCCAGTGGCCCTTGCTATGTTTTTAAAGATTTATGCCAAATACAGGCTTTATTGGAATTTGATCAGATAAAGCTCAGTTGTTATGGGAATGTCTTTGTTCATCAGTTTTCTTGCCTGCTTTGAAGACATCACATCTTTCTTTTATTAAGGTGCTTCTGTATTTATGAATAAAGTCCCTGCACCCTTCAAAAAAAGTCTTGTATTTTATATACAAGCATTCCAGAAAACAAATAGGCACCACTGCAAAGCAGGGCTTGTGGAAACTCTTACAGGGTGAAAAGACATCTTTCAGAGAGTGCTGTGGTATTGGGTTTAAGGTATTTTTATTATGTACAGGTAGTCAAACAATAACAAGTAAAAATTACTTCCTGTGGAAGCAGTGCTATGTTTTGTTAACACGTCATAAAGCATCTCAAAAAGTGCAGCTGAAGTGCTGTGTTTTATTGTCATCCTTATCTGAGGCTGCTGTGGGTGGGATTACCTGAGAGGCTGTGGATGGGAGGGATGTCCCAGAGGATGTATCAGAGCAAGGGTTGGGGCAAATGAACAGTGCCAGGTTAAAGATGGAGGGACACATCAGATTGCAGTAAAGAATGTGAAGCAAACAGGAGCAGACCTCTGGTCTTGCCATGTTGTGGAGGGTCCAGTCCATGTCAAGAGCTCCCATGGAGCTTGCTCGGGGTCTAGGAAGAGCTGTCTGTCCTCTAGGCGGTGGTAAGCCCCACTTCTTCCAGGATCTCTCTCCCTCCTTGGACGTATGAGGAGGAAGATGCTGTGGAACATACTATCCCATCATGAGTCAGATTTTAATTTAAGCCACAGCTGGTTGTTCAAATACTCTCAATTCAGACAGTGTTTTGTCTTGTTTTTCAGTTCGGGAATACATTTAGAGTGAGCTACTATAGATTTGGGCCAAATCTCCACAGTGAAAATCTGAGGCAATTTACACTGACTGCAACAGAGATCCTTCAGGCTGATCCTCGTATAATCAGGAGCAGAGAGGCCTTGCTCTCTTTTCTTGTCAAAAAGTGCTGTCTCTAATGCCATGGAAGAACATACCATGAAGCAGGATTTGTGGCTGTGAGCTGGTGCAGGATGTCTGTATTACCGATATCACCTGGGGCACTTAGTTATAATTGACTGCCATCGCTGTGACCCACATCTAAAGTAGTGCATTTGAATCTCACAGTTTATGTATTGCTATCCTGAAACCAGACTCTTGCATTCTGAAGGGTTACAAGGTTATGTTGAATAGCATATGTACAGTGTTCTTTGAAGTGCCAAACCCAGTATAAAGCGTGATGTAATAACTTTCTACTCTACCAAACTCTTTTTCTTTCCCCTAGCAACAGCTCAGGACCAGAGGAAGTTAATTTGCAGTATATTTCAGTTAAATTGCTGTTTTCTCCTTGTTCCAGAATTCCCTTTTTCTGGTTCCAAATACTATATGCCTCACAAAAAGATGTCAGTGCACAGGAGGCCATGTCTAGAGTACCTTCGGGAAATACTGTGAGCATGAGGGGAAGTATTTGTGGCTGCATCATCTTCACTGTAATTTGAGACCGTATCTTGGATGCACCCGCCTCTTGCCAGGAATAGAGCAGTTACTGAAGACAACTTGAAGAAATGCATAATATTTCCATCAGCTCCTGGCAAGGGCCAGCATGTGCTTCCCATCTGGATGCTGCCATGTGTAGAAATGTGGGCCATGGATGGCTGTATTGCCATTTGTGTTGCCTGTACGTTATTGGAGGCATGAGAGTGCAGGCCATGGGTCTGGAAACAACAGCTAGGTTTGGATTCCTGCACTTTGGGCTATAGTTTGTTGGGGCAGCCAAGCCTACATTACGCTGGGACACAAGCAAGTTTGAACCAAGCAGCTCATCAGGGGTAGTCACTGGGCTAAGGAATGTCAGGTTGGCTTGATGGCCATGTGCCTGTTGGAGGGGGAAAGGTGGTTTCTGAGGAGGTGTAGGAAACAATGTGAAGCTTTGCTGGAGAGAAGCCAATGTGAAGAAGAATAGATGATGGGAGAAAATGGAGGAGGATGGGAATGGTTTCAGTGGAAACCTGTAGGTGGTGGGAAGAGAAAAACCACAAGGAGAGCTGTGAGTTATAGGGAACAATGCAGGCCAAGAGGAAGGGAAGAAAGAGGAGGGATTTGTGGAAGAGGACAACATCTTGGAGGAAGTACTATGTCCAAATAATCATTTAACCAAGAAAGCTGCGTGCCAAAATGTGGTAGTAAAATGCACGTGAAGATATGACTGTCAGGGACAGGACCAAGGAATAGAAAAGGGCTTAAACCTGTGCATAAAAGGGAGATGAACACAGGAGTACACCCTGCAGGATCTGGGAGATCTGGCTAGAAGACAGGAGAACCCACTCTGTTTCTGTTGACTTTGGCTCCTCTTTGTTGATACTTTAATAAAACTTAATGTGCCTTTGGCAAGTTAAAGCTGAAGGCTAGATAAGTTTATGGGATTTTTTTTGTTTTGCTTCATTTTATATAAAATCTTTCTTTGGAGCTATCTTAAAATTTCCCAAATGGCAGGAAATTGCCCTCAATATTTCAGAATCTTCCAAGAGAAGGACCCCAGACCCTCCGTTCTTGTTTATTGCTTATACAATGCAGAGTCTTCCTGCCTGCTTAAACATAAATCAGGTTGGACGGCCTCAGGGCTCTGTCCCCAACTTACACTGCACATGTATCTTCAATATCAGGAGGAAGGCCCTGCTTGGGGAACAAATGGAGGGGAAATCCCTTCCCAGGATCTGTTCTCTTCCCAGAGCTCATGCTGTCACCACAGGGTGATGCAATGAGTCAGTCACAGTGATGCCGTGGCACACTTGACTTGCCCTCCCTTTGTGACCTGCTTAAGGGCTCATCTCTTTACCTTCCTCACACTTCACCTTCTTTTACCTTTAAGTGAGCATCAGCCAGCACTGTAAGAGAATCCTTCTGCAGCTGTAGCCCATCCAGATATAAAAGAGGTTGGGTTATGTGTGCAGTATGTTCTTTTTATTTGCAAGTTTGCATGAAGAACGTGTCTGGCAAGTTCTGAGCAGATGGATCAGAGAGCTATGGGTTTTTTACAAACTTTGGCAAGTACTCCATACCTTTCTTTGTATTTTGGCAGAAACTCTTCATCTCATATACTAGTCTCTAAAGATTCTGCCCTCAATTTGAGCCTGATTCAGAAACCATTGCAAGTAATGGAAAGACTTCATTGATAAGCAGGGGGACTGTAAAGCCCTTTAACTCCATAGCACTGAAGGCAGAGTCTGAATTGCTCCTTTGCAGGAGTGGCTACAAGAAGAGCTTGAAAACTCACACTGATAAATTTTTAAAAAATACACAGCCTTCCTCTTGCACTTAGAAGCAGCTAAGATTTTGATAGCCAGTAGATTCCTGATTATCTGGCAAAAAATAATATATGGAAGCTTTGCACTTTACACCATATGTTTTCATGTATAATGAATAAGAAACTGGAGAGTTTTGCAGCAGAATCAATGATTTGCTTTTCCTTCTGTCCAAAACAGGATCAAAGGCCTCAGATTTAACCAAGGAATGAGAAAGGGTTGATAATTAGCATGGCCATTTTTTAACTGTAAGTTTTAGAAAGAGCTGGCTGAAGTCCCTGAGAGCTGTCTGAGGAGACCTTTGAAATCTAGAACCAGGCAGTGAGTGAATCTTTCAGTAAGATGAATACTATGTAAGAATTTGGAAATGCCAAGCAGCTGCATATGCAGACCTGGGGAATCTGGTCATTCCAGTGTAGAGAGTTTGGCTGGAGTCCCCTGCAGTTTCTTTTAATTCAGAAAAGGTCATCCTAAATGGCAGTTTTCAACCATGCTTTACATAGCTGAACTTATCTCTGCTCCCATGTTAACCAGCATAAGCACATAATTTACCCCACTGGATCTCATTGTTTGGGCTTACTTACTTTAAGCATACAAGTACATGTCAGGTTATTTCCATTGTTTTTAAAAGGGCCATGCAGTTCCAATGGAAATCATGGATAATGGTTGATAAGTAAGAGAAAGAGTAGTGAGCCTGCCAAGATGTTGTAATACACAAGAACATCACAGGAGTCTGAAATGACAGGGAAGGGAAGGAAGGAAGTTATTGGGGGCCAACAGCATTTGGAGGGAGGAGATCAGACAGTGCAGAATGAATGGAAAGGAAAAACAGATTACTAGCAGGTTTTCACAAGATAATGCCATATTTACTGCTGTTCAGTAACTGCAGAACCCACACTGGCTGATAGCAGTGGTCATTTCAAGTTCCAAGGCAATGCAGGAAACAGGATAGATATTTTAAAGTGGCCATATGATCTTATTACTATGTTTGGAAAGTTCATCAACTGGTTTTAATAAACTGTAAGTCACCAAAAAATATTTTCAAAGAGTTGGTGACCATAATTCTCAAACCCAGCTATGAAATGGTCTTGGATTTCTTGGCTGCAGCAGATGTATATCATTGATGCATCAGCCTGTGTATCATCACTGCTGAACCACATTCTGTTTTTTATTTGTTTGCTTGCTGAGGAGGTGGTGAATTTATTAGCCAAAACTATTTCACTGTAAAATATACTTAATTGTAATTTTCTGATTCTTCTGCATCTGTTTGTGGTGACAATAGAAGACTAGAAGTAGTTATTGGCCAGAATACCAAATCTGAAATGAACTAAACAAGTTGCTGTTCTGGAGCTCTAGTTTTTTGAAAGAACCAGTGTATCTTCATGTCAAATTTTTTCCTTTTAGCTGTGTAATGAGTCACGAAGACAGGCTGTTCTGGCATCTGCTGTCAGTGGTTATTGTCTAGAATGCATACACTTCTGTGTTGATTCAGTTATCCCCTGCTTTAGCTGCCTAAATATATGAGTGGGAGAGTAGGCAAAGGAAACTTTGAGCAAAATAATTATGTTTCTTTTAACAGAGTCTTGGGCTTAGGAGTTTTTTCGAATTTGTTTTTGAACCAGTTTAATTACACTGACGCCGAGTGCTGCTGCTCTGCTCATGTCAGCTTCTGATATGCCCCATTCTTTAAAGAAGTCATGCATCTGCTAATTTTGCAAGCATTCTGCTTTGTTTGTTATCATGAATTATGTAGTATTCTCAGTGTACTTTACAGTTTATAAAATACAGACTAAGATAATCCTCATCCTTACTTTTATACTCAGAACTGTGTGATAGTTTCTTGAGGGTATAAACATGTGTGCCTATAAATAAACAGTTTGATCCTCCAGTATTTTAATAAAGATTTCAGCTACTTGATACTTAAATTTTTTAAAAATGTATCTGTTAATGTTTTCCAGTTAGTCTGAAAAATAAGCATAGCAAGTGACAGAAGTAATTTACAAATCAGTATTTTCTGGAAACTCCTCATTCTTCTAAAACCAGTTTGTGACAAAACTAAAATTTTTCACTGCCCAGGTCATGTTGATTTGGGCTATGCTTTCAAGATAACATCATGGCTCAGCCTCCTCTAACGGCTAAAGAGGAGCACAGACAAATCCCTGCCAGCGGAGCAGAGATTCTCCCCCAGAAGACCGAGCAGGATGAAGAGTAGATTTAAACAGGATTTGTAAAATACCAGAAATCTGGCAGTTCTGATGAGGGTGACATGTGAGTGCTGTCATTGCCACAATCCCTGGCTGGGCTTCCTAAACATATGAAGTTGTACAAACAAGAGCAATTCTTTGTTTGTATCTGGCTTCTTCATGAGCCATTTCCTGAAATTAACTGCATTACTCATTTATTCATGTGTTTGTTTCACCTTGATCTGCTGGGAGTAGCTGCATGGGTATGATAGCTAGAGACACTTCATGGATATTTGTAAGATCATTTTTTCATCAGGTGTTTCCAAGAAGCCTCAGAATTGGAAAAAAGTGTATGAGAGGTAGGTTAGCAGTGGACATAGAAGAACGTAGGTAGAAGACAGTGTACAAGACACTGGTCAAGAGAAAATTAAGTTTTTTAGTTGGTGGTTTTACTGTGAAAGGGAGGAATCACATATAAAAACAGGGTAGGAAAAACCTGAAATTGTTCTTAGAGTTTAGAGCATTGCTACTGAATGAAAATTACTCTTATACTGGTCTAGAAGTCTGGTGGAGCACCTTTTGGTAACACTTCTTCCAATACAGCTCATCCCCACAGCATGTGGTCCTATGCGTACGTTCACTGTGTAATCATTTATTATAACAGGCAGTGCTACATTATCACTCTGTTGGAAGCAAGACCAAGTAAGCAGTAAGCTGACATCCCCATGTCCAGAACCTGGGTTTGTTGGCCTTGAGCCTTCTCTGGGGCGTGTGTGAAGGGTGTGTGTGTGCTCGCACCTGTATGTGTGCAGCCCTGGTAAATCACCAGCTGTTGGTACATGTGGGTGTTGGATGTCCCCACTCAGGGAGGGAGGTGGGGCTGCCTGTGTGGAAACTCTGTCTCCTGCTCATGCAAATGATGGGATCTGTGTCTCTGCATGCAGTGGGTGATGCACAGGATTCCCCCACAGGAAAGCCTTAGCCTTCCACGTCATGGTCTGTAATCAGACCAAACTTTTTGCCTCTTCAAGAGGAGTGTTTGGGTAAGGTGCCAGAAGGAAGTAAGAAAGGCTTGAAGGGGAAGTTTAACTCAGTTGACTTTCTCTTCTGTGGATTTTCTTTTTTCCCATTGCCTTCTGCTAATATTTGTAGTGCACTGAATACTTTTGCACAAAGGCTTTCATTTAGCTCCTGCAGGTACAAGCTGTGCAGCAGCAGTTCTGATAACAGTGTTTGATGTGGTTGTGATGGGCTAAGCATAAAGGTGAGGTGGTGTTTATAGGTAAGGCAAGGCAATGGTTACAGGGGAAGGTAATATCTCTTCCAAGACCAATCAGTGTGGTTGGAAGAAGTAGACAAGCTTTCAAGCACTAAAGCTGCAAGGCACAGAAAAGGCTTTTACTCTTTCTTGAAACTAAATTAGTTGATCTAGTAGGAAGAAAGGATTGGAAACAATGAAAGAGAAGTTTTTCAGTGGGGCATATAGGCTTGAGGGTGTATTGGAAGAAAAAGGTGTATTGCTGATGGGGAAGATTAAAACCAGAAATGTAGGGCAAAATAAAAAGAAGCAAACCAAAGCAGGAAAATGGTAGAGAGAACCTAAAATGCTTATTTCATGTAGTAATTTCTGGAAGACTGATTTGAAGAATATGCTTTAGCTGTAAAAATTTCTTAGAGATTCCTACAAAAAGGCCCCTTTGTTTACCACCGTGTACAGTGCAAATTTCTTCAGTGTGGATGGAAATAGAAAGCAGTGTAGGAGAAGAAACTTAATCAGATTACTTTTTGGTAGAAAGTGGACTCTGAGGATCCAGCCTAGGATTTTATCTTCCATTAGCTTTCTACACTTGCAACAATGTAAGAGAAAAAGAAGGGGAAATGGAAATGGTGAGGCTAGAAGATCATTCTTGCTTGCAAGTACTCAGGCATTTAAGATCATACATCACTCTAACACTACGAAGGTTACTTAACCCAAGAGAAGAAGATTGAAGTTAATTTTACTAAGTGTAACACTCTTCTCACTTAAGAGCCTTTTGCTTAAGAACTGCCAGTGCCTGTTTAACCCATGGTGTCAATTGTGGAAATTCTCATACTTAGTTTGTGACTTTTTACCTCATTCTTTATAATTTTCTTCCTGAACATGCTGCGTAAACAACATGGAGAGAAACTTTACTTTCAGATATTTTAGGTACCATAGGATGGATAATATCTAGCTCTTCTAATCCACACTATCCATCTTGTCCCACAGTGCCATACAGTTCAGAAATCTGCTAACACTTTCCTTGTCATTCAGCTCAACAGTGGGGATGGATTTTCTTTGTACCATTGGATACGTGCAGTGATGATTTCTTGTACTTCTACAAATGCCTTTTATTCCAGATACACACTGACAGCCCTTGACTCTGTCTTTTGGTAGCAATTGGGATAAAGACTGGGATAAATACATTTATTTTTGATACCAAAGCACAGCTTTGGTATTAAAAAGACAAATTACAGTTAACATCAGGAGATAGTTTTTGGCACATTACTTACTTTTTAGTTCTTACATCATTGCCCAAACTGAGGTGTGCAGTTTCTGGAGTCTTTGGAAAGATATGACTGTGCAGAAAGGAACAGAAATGAGCCAAGTTCTTGTGTCCCATTTGCTTCACACCCCACCCCCCCTACCCCCAGTCCCAACACATCCTTGCGGAATGACAGCTGCAGTACCTCCTCAGAAACACTTGACCTGATAAAGACCAAAGGGAAGGCAAAGTTATATTTGTTCTTCTCTGGGACTTTCCCAGCATTGATTACTGATTCTCTCATCCCTCTGGCACTTCTGAGCAATGGTAGTCCCCTTGCTGCTGCCAGACTCTCTGTAAACAGTTGTTTAGACACTTTGTTTGAAGGTTACCTCATAAAAAGGAGTCCCAATGTTCACTGTTTCAGTGCCCTTAGTTTCTACTGGGGAACTCTGCATCACCTACCAGGGGCCCTTAGTAATCTTCTGGACTGGAACCAGCATCTCCTTATGGCTTTTTGCTAAATGTATTGATCAGGAGGAAGACAAAGAGCTTGTCGTGTTGCTGTTCTTTTCATAAGACAAATGCTATTGTAGGCCACGCTGTTGGCCTGTGAGAGATCGAGCACTGCCTTGTAATAAATAGGGAGACTCTACATCCTGGCTCCACATGCTGGACAGAATCTGAGCTTTTCAAGCCTGTTTAATTACGAAAAGCCTGATTTTATCACGATGACATGGTTTCACACCTCTTTTGAAATATTTTTCTTTACATGTATTATACAGTTTCACCATGATTTTATTACAGCAGTGCTTGTTAGATGTCAAGTTGTTCTGGGATGAGAAAACAGGGGAGAACAATGAGACGTTGTCAGTTACTCATTTGGAGATGGACTTGGGTGCTTAAAGAAAGGAATAACCCAAAACAATATATGAAGTCTCACAGCTGGCATGCCAAAAGTTACAAAGTAATGTTATCATGTGGTACCTTGATTGGAGCTGGCTTAATGGTGCATGGCATTCCAGCTCCCTGCATCACAAAACCATCAACAGAGTAATAACCAGAAAACCAGAAACCTGCTAACAGCCAAAAGTCCCAATTGTTTTTGTCCTAGAGTTAGGGTAAATAATAGCAGGCTATGCTTGTATATGGGAAGGCACCCACTGAGTTGTTTGCCTGGGATGAGGAGGCTGTGGGTACTTCAAATTCTGGTCATGCAGGGCCTAGGTTTCTTTTGTTCAGGTATTTTTTTATTGCTTAGTCAGTAGAAGCTTTGCTGAAACATCTGACACAAATACAAATACAGCCTGTGTCAAAGTTTGGATGGAAGCAGCCTCACCTGTTGCACAAATTTGTGCATGGCCATCTGTTTAATGAGTGATTAGTACCTGAAATGAGAGGGAAGGCTAAAAGCATGAATAAGGCAATACCATAGGTTAGTTACAGGAGAGCAATGTACTATCTTCAGTGTACAGACTACATTGTACAGCCTGGACTTTGGCATCTTATACTCTACCCAGTGTAAGTATTACAGAAGAAGGTAAAATAGCTTCTTTTGATGATTACTGTGATCTTTTCAGCACTTGTATTACAGGATAAGTTTTGGGGTCAGTTCTTTCTGTGGGGTTTCTCTCGCAAAGGGATATGTGATGGTGTGTTTTCTTAGGAGCCTGAGCTGATTTCATTAGGGTGTTTTAATATTGTTCTTTTCCTTACACACCCTAAGAAGATTCTTTCTGAAAATGTGCATGAATGTTCATCTACTGCATAGAGGTTTCAGCTGTAATAGTTTCTTGTGCTATTTTCTAATGTTAGTGGTCCATTTTGAAAGCAATCAGGTAAATGTTAACCTGTAAGTAATCTTATTTGTTGTTTCTTGCAGGTTTTAAAATCTAAAGAATTATCATCACCAGGACAGCGCTATATCGACAGCAAAGTAGTTAAAACAAGAGCAGAAGGAGAATGGTTGTCTTTTGATGTCACTGAGGCTGTACATGAGTGGCTCCATCACAG
Organism: Acrocephalus scirpaceus scirpaceus; assembly: GCA_910950805.1. Taxonomy (NCBI): domain Eukaryota; kingdom Metazoa; phylum Chordata; class Aves; order Passeriformes; family Sylviidae; genus Acrocephalus; species Acrocephalus scirpaceus. Next base: position 19,743,253 of record OU383775.1, on the reverse strand, counting down.
AGGTGACAAAAAGTACTCTTTGTCTGCACTCCTCCCCCAGCTGCTCCTCCATTAACTCAGGAGTTTTTCAGTCATTCCATGTGAAAAACCAACTCCACTCACTTTTATGTTTTGCAGACAGGAATCTTGGATTTAAGATAAGCTTACATTGTCCATGCTGTACTTTCGTGCCTTCCAATAATTACATCATCCCAAATAAAAGTGAGGAGCTTGAAGCAAGATTTGCAGGTAATAAAAGAAAAAAACCTCAGCTTTTTAAGGTGTTGTGGTATGCATTAATTGAAGAAGGAAACAAAAAGCTGTTTCTGCCTCCTAAATGGCATTCAGCTGATTGAAAACTTGCTCATTTGAGAATCATAATTCTCAGCTGGTAGGAAACGGTATTAAAGTTACAAGGGTAAAACTGCATCACCTGAACAATTATAAAATCAGAAGGCATGAAAAAGCTGTCTCATTGCTGCATGCAATGAGAATCTGTGTTAGAGTTTGCAGCATGCTTACAGGATATACATAAAATTTTGGATTTAGTGAAGAGTCCTGCACAGTTTGCCATCTACTATTGGATACTAATGAAAAATAGCTCAGTGTTTTCAAAATAAACCTTTTGCTCTCCATCCTAGTACTGTAATGAGTCAGACTTAGTTGAAAAGATTAGTAAAAAATAAAAAACTGTGTAGTGAGGGTAATGAATATATGTACTCTTTATGGACAGCAGGGAAGGTGATACGGAGTAAATATATCAAGGTTGTATAATCTCTCTTGTGTTGTTAAGCCATTAAATTTTCAGTTTCACAAAGTGAAATTATATTTAATTGACTGTACTACAGTTACCATCCACCAGCATATATGAATCTATCGCTATATTAGAACCAATTTTAACCTAAATTCTGTTAATGAAGTTCTCATTTATTGAAGTGTGTCATGCTTTGGTTCACTTGTGGTCCAAGTATTTGGCTATATTCCTTGTTAAGTTTTTCTAACCATTGTTTCACTGCACTGGAATTCTTTCCTGTAAGTAAATATGTGTACTGTAGATATTATTAAAGCCACTGTGTGCATTTAAAAATTTGTTAATATGATGTTGGTCACAATAATTGCACATGTTAAGAAAAGAATAGTGTATCTTCTTCTGTTTAGATGGTAGTATCTGGTTGGGGAGGTTAATTTTCTAAAGGATCTTAACAAAAGGCATAACGTGACTCCTATGAAAGGCCAATACCTTGAGTCTCTTGTCTGTGCTATTGCCATGATAAGAAGCTAGTAAGGCAGTTAGTGTTAAAAGAGAATACAGAATGTGAGGCCATGGATTGTCATTTCAAGAAGAAATACTTTGATCAGTGTCTTTGCCATGCCCATATAAAAGAAGAGACTAGAATAATTGACTTTCTGGGGAAAATTAGCAGATTTAAATAAATTGGCAATGAAAGACACAGAATTTACAAGTATCGGAAAGGAGTGAATGTAATGGAGGAAACTAACGAGATAGAAGTAAGAGCGGGAAATGAAGGTGAAGTATCCAGAGCAGCTTTAAGTGTGTTAAAAGGTTTTAAAAGGTACGTGCCTGTTGAAGGTTGGGAGTATTGCTCTAACTGAAGCAACAAAAGAATCCCTGCTTGGGGCATTTGAAGCTAAGACACACAGATGCAGTGACTGAAATTACCTTCTCTGTTACTCATTTAAAAGTTTCTGGTAAATGTACTGAAATGCCATTAAACAGATGTGAATGTGGGAGGGTTGATATAATAGCTAACATGAGAACTGTGACTATCTTAGGCATCTTGGGTTGAAATTTGCCCCCACTTCCTCAGTAAACATGCCCAGCTGACACTATCATGGCCCAGTTTCTGAGAGATTTTTTTTAAAGACATGGTTTATTTGATTTGTGAAGAAAAAGCAACACAATGTTTATCACCAAAATGTATTTTTTGAAGGTATTGATGACTACACATATTCCAGTGGTGATGTGAAAACTTTAAAGTCCAATAGGAAAAAATACAGTGGGAAGACCCCACATCTTCTGCTAATGTTGTTACCCTCCTACAGACTTGAGTCGCAACAGCCCAGTCGGCGGAAGAAGCGTGCTCTAGATGCTGCCTATTGTTTTAGGTAACTATGCCTGCACATCCGATATTCTTACACAGTCCTGTCAGCCTGGGAGGTGTCATGCAGTTGTTTATCATGTTTCTTTACAGTTGGCATTTATACAGAATGCACACCCTCATTCACAGACGCAGGGTCTGTGTGCAGCAGGTCTCTGCCCAACAGTCTCCAGTCCCACAGAGAGAGGGGCAGATTGTTGTGACCTTAGACAGCAGAAGCTCAGTTCCATCTGGGATGCATTAGCCCCGTAGTCAGAGCCAAATTATCACCTTCACTTTGTTCACTTCCTCAGAGTCTCCTCTGTACGACCTGGAGAAAAACACTTGAGTAGTGCTCCAGGGAAGCCATTAGCTTTGTCTGTATGAGCAGGTCCTGCCATGTGTACGCATCATGTAATAACTGTCATTTCAGTTACAGCATAAGCTACTATTGATTTGATTTAGTTGAGAATTTTTGTGACTCAGACTTGCCTGCCTGTAAAGGATCATTCAGGGAGCAAGCAACAGGATTATTTTTACTCCCGGCGTTGCCTTTGTTATGACTGATGTGTTTGTATTTTATTTCCCAGGAATGTGCAGGATAATTGCTGTCTGCGTCCACTTTATATTGACTTCAAGAGGGATCTTGGCTGGAAATGGATTCATGAACCTAAAGGATACCATGCTAATTTCTGTGCAGGAGCCTGCCCGTATTTATGGAGCTCAGATACTCAGCACAGCAGAGTAAGTAACAGATTTGCTGATCCTCAGCTTCTGCTTTATAACTGCAAATTGAACTATGTTTCTGGGACTGACATTGGCACCAGTGTCCAGAGTTAATCTCAGTAACTAAGGATGATGAAATGTGGCCCTATAGAGGAACTCACACATGGCCGCAAGCTAGTGTTGAAGTAGGAGAAATGTATTGGCCCGAAATTTACTTTTTTTTTTATATATATATGTTCAGTGATATGAACACATGGTTGGTTTTTGAATACTTTTTGTGAGTATGTCTCCTTTGGAGGTGGCTTGGAAAAACCCTTTCATTATAGACATGAGTGGAAGATGGCACAATGAGTTTGGTCTGCAAAGGCACTAAGGGAGGCACTTTCAGAGTAACTAAAGGGCTGAGTTGTGCCATTTGGCCATCACCTACTTTTATGACCTGCCATTTCAAGGTTAGCACTTGCCACACTGAATTTCATGAAAATCTGCTGATAGCTGTCTTTCTCTTACTTCAAAAGACATGTTCTTTCTTACACTTAGAAAATTTATATGGGGAGGAGGGACTTTGTGTATGGGATGTTGTATCATAGTTGCCTGAGATGAGACTTTTTGTTTTAGGGGTGATATGTGATATTTTAGCCAACTGTGTTAGGATGAGTAGTATTCTGCTGTGAAGTTTCCTCTCAACTATCACTAAGGATGTCTAGACAGTAAATGTAAGAGACAGACATTTGCATCATAGTTGTCATAAAGTAAGAATTTCACCCTTGGGTCCATACTAAGAATGATGTCTCCCCTTTTTCAAGCCTCCCTTAAAATGACAGATCAGTGTCAGTCAGCAGGGAGAACTTTCTGTGTCCAAGGGACAGCTTGAGTTCCTTTTGGTTGGGAAAACCATGACACCATGTTCTTCCTGAGCTTACAGACCCCTTTGTACCTGTCACTGTCTCATTGTACTGTTAGCAATCTCAACTAGCAGAGGTATAAATAAGGTGAGTATGTTTCCATGCTGGTGTGGAGTAATGGTGTACACATTTTGGAACTGCACTTGTTTTTAAAGGAAAGAGGAAGAGTAACTGTCATGGTCACAAATATGTGGTTTGGATTATTGCCCGAGGAGCCAAAAGTTGCCTAATAAAGTAGTTAGTGTTGCTGTCCTGAACAAATCTTCTGTCTCTCTGCAAATGTTGTGTGGAAGTTCTAGGAAAAGGTCACTTGGTGTTTGGCTAAGGCATTAATGGCATCCTCAGGAGCACCTATGCATCATCAGTGGCTAACCCTACATACTTCCCTTGCAGAGAACCATGCATAGGAATCCAGGGTGACATAGGTGATAACTCCATGCATCTGACTCTCAGGCAGGAGTAACTGCACCCTTGAGTCCTGATGCTTGCAGGGTGGCATTAATGGACTTAATTAACATAGCCAGAGGGTAAAAGAAGAGGAGTGTCTATGCTCTGAAGAGGTCTCTTTTCTCTTTGGTCACTTGTAAATCCCAAATCCTGTAAACAGCAAATGGCAACCTGAAGAAACAGATAAAAAAACCCTTTCCATTTCCTCTATACTCATAAATGTAGTATAACCTGTTGATTCAAAGGGCAACACTTTAGAGGCAGACTCCAGGTATGTACCTGCTTTGAGGCTTAAGACTGTATGGACAAAACCTTAGGAAATTCAGGCGTATTGTGAACACCAGATTGAAATGGAAAAGCATATAAAACCTCCATAAAGTCCAGGAATCTTCATACTGCTTTAAGTAGGCATTCTCTCAGGTGCTGTGGGAGGAGGTGATGCAGAAAACGGTTCGCTCATTAGAGGTAGCTGCTTAATCTGTCTTTTTTGGTTTCTCCTTCTAGGTACTCAGCTTGTATAACACCATAAATCCAGAAGCTTCAGCCTCTCCATGCTGTGTGTCCCAGGATTTAGAACCCCTCACCATCCTCTACTACATTGGAAAAACACCCAAAATCGAACAGCTGTCCAATATGATTGTAAAGTCTTGCAAGTGCAGCTAGAGGATATCCCTGAAACAGCATGATGTGTGTTTATTAAAAAAAAAAAAAAAGATAACCAAGGAAAAAAAAGAGAGAATGAGAAGGAAAGAAAGAAAGAAAAATGAAAACCTGGTTTCATCAGTGTTAAAAGAAAAAAAAAAAAGAAGGAAAAAAAAGCAGTACTAGTCTGAATTGTTCGAAAGTTTGTTTTGTTATTTTCTTTTAAACTGGCATCTGAAGCAAAACATGGAAGGCTTTTTCCTACATTTCACCTACACATAGTGTGAGATAGACAAGAAGCAAAGTTAAAGAAAAAAGAAACCTTTTAAAAAATAAACACTGGAAGAAATGTGTTAGTGTTACTATGTGAAAGGAAAAAACCAGGAAAATCCCATGAAGTGGAGTTGCTGTATCTGTCCTTACTTGATCTCTCTGTATTGTTATGCAATAGGCATCCTACCCATTCCTCTTAGCTATAGAGTTAACAGTTAATTATTTATTTGTGTGTAAAAACTATCAAATGAACGTTTCTGTATCACCATTGGAAAAATGAAAACCAGCCAATGTGGACAAAGTGGAGACCAAATAAGCTGCCAGAAATACATATAAAGCCTAAGGGAACACAAGCTCAAAAGAATCAGAAAAGTAATGGTTAGTTCAGTTCAATTAAAATAGAAATCAGTTATTACATTACTGACAAACTTTGCCTTTAAAATACCTTATTTCATGCCAGCTGCCTAGAGAGACTTCTTGTAAGGTCTCAACCTTTGTTTTAAATACTGAATAATTTACTAATAAAGGACACTCTGTTTCAGTCTCAAAGACAAGTCTATAAGGTTTTTTTTTTTACTGTAAATGATTTAAAATGTCAGTTTAGTAAACCAGTGAAATATTTAACATGTACTGGTCTAATCTTCGGACCTTAATATGTTGCTGTATAGCTATGCCATGGGAATTTTTTTTGTTCTTTTGGTATATGTAACCATACCTAGAGTATTACAATAGGTGGGTAGTAAAAGCCAGCTTAATTGGAAACATATCTGTAGATCTCTATTTGTAAACTATTAAAAAATTACGTACTTTATGTGTAATGTGTAAATTTTCACCATATTTTTGTACTCTGTAATACTGTCAGCTCTCATGACTTTGAATTTGGGGCTCTTTTTGATCACTCAGAATCATGCGTTTCCCTCTAGCTGGCCAGTATGAGTAGAGTCCCTATATTTTGACTTGCACTACAAATACATGTTTTATAATAATTGCTATACATGTGCTTTGTATATTGTTCATCATTATGACATAAGCTGCCTGACTCCATTTGTTTTTCTGTTTTATAAAAAAGGATGGATTAAAGCACTCTCCCCCCCCACTTCTCCCCTCCTCCTCCAGATGTCCCCGTTCATAACGCTTGGATCGCGATGCGGTTCGCATTTCTGGGTCTCCCCATTTTCTTTCAGCCATAGGCATTCAAACAGATGGGCAGGGAGCGAGGTGTCGGGAGAAGAGCTGTCCCAGCCTGGCTGAGGCCAGGCAAACCCTTGCAGAGAATGATGTTCACCACTGTGCAGGAGGCTGTAGGGAGCGGCTGCCGCAGCGATGCCCCGCGCAGGGTGGATGTGGGTGCGGAGCACACTCGGATGCATCAGGTTGGCACACAGGAGCTTGGTCGTCTCTGGGGCTTTGTGGGGCTGCTCCTGCTCCTACTGCAGGTAACAGAGGTTTGCCTTTGACTTCTGCAGTGGCACAGCAGGGCCCTTTACAATGTTGGGGTATGTGTAAGGACTGGCAGGATCAGACCCTTGATTTTTTTGCAAATTTACCAATTTTTTTCTCAATTGAGTTCACGTTAAAGCTTCTTTTAAAAAAACAAAAAAGGAACATGGGGGTTCCTAGGGTTTTGTTGTTGTTGCATGTTTTGCTATTATAGAGGGAGTAAAAAGAAAAAAATCACATCACATGCTTCATTTTTAAAAAGCCCCAACCTAAATAAGAATAAAAAGAATTCTGAAGAAGGCACAATCATTTCATTTCACATGGTGAATGCTTCTGCAGAGCAAAGCTGGAAACCTGCAATGCAAGCATTCTGCTTGGATGAGAAGGGCGTTTTCTGCCGTTTTCCTGAGCAGTGTTGAGGGGATACTCCTGAGCTTGGTGTTGTCAGGTCCAGTTTTAACAAGTGGAGTTTCTTTGGCTTCAGCAGAAGACTGGTGTAAAACTGAGGTGCCATATGGTGGTTTGCACAGGCAGCTCCTCAGGACTTCTTGGAGCCTGTGCATATTGCCTAAATGGGATCATAGCTCCAGAGATGAGCCACCCACCTACTGGCTCAGGCGGAGAAGGTATGTTAGTAAGCTGAGGTGAACAGGTGAGGAATCTGTCTTACTAACACTTGCTTGAGCCAGACTAACTCCAGTGATAAGATGCACTGAACTCAGTGAAACTCCTCAGGGTAATACATACTCTGGATTTTGCTGTATAACAACAGCAAAATTAGTTTTATCAGGTTCAGTATGAGAACTGTATTTTTGTTGGACAGGAGAGAAGACAAGGGTAAGCACATTTTACAAAACTTAAAAAATGTTGTAGTTCTCATACAGGAATACAGCTCAAAACCAGTTTTGAAAAAGTGGAATGGGAGATAGCATAATTGTCCAACTATATTCACTGTGTGCTGGATGCAGTTGAAAATTTGGACTTGCATTTGGAGTTTTTCTCTAAGCATAAAACACTATTTCTGTAAGTCATTCCCCCAAGATCAACTTATTTTTAATTTCTAGTGTTCCTCAAAATGCACTGATAATATTTGAAATTCTCTATTTTAAAGCTCCTACAATTCTTTTTTCTTGTTCATTAGGTGTGTATTTCCCTTTAATTACCAAGGGTGTTAGGCGTGTTCCTACAATATGCAGAAATCTTGGCTGAAATTCCCCTCTGCAGAGTGGGGTAATGTGAGTCCTTAGCATCTCTCAGGTCTGGTGTAAATATCCCATGAATGATCTTTAAATGGGCCTGCAACAGCTCAAGGAGTTACTTTGGCGAGGTGATTGCAACTGTATGAGCAAAGTCCCTGAGAACTAATGGGAAATGTTCAGCATCTTGAGAGATTAGACCCAAGGGGCTGACTAGGGCTGAGGGGCAATCATAACACTTAGCTGGGTGGGGTAGGACAGCACTTCTTAGGTTTCAGCATCAATACAACTGTATGGTTGGCTTGGTTTAAAGGAGGAAAAAAAAGGGAACTTAAAAGACAGCTGTGTTGTATTTTGGTGATTGATTACTCTGTATTTTAACACATTGTATATCTGGTTTTGTGGTGCTCTAGTGGTAAATAAATTATTTCAATTATATGCTGGTTGCTTTCGTATGGCAGTGTTCTTCTGGCACAGGCAGTTCCTCAGCTCTGGAATAGTAAATCCATGATTTACAAAGCAAAGCCTGATTTGGTGTGGGATTTTGGCATGTGTGACCTTGATGTGGTCCATCGCAGTCTGAGGTGAAGAACATCCATCCAGGGTGAGGGTGGATCATATCTGCTGTGGGGGTTGCTCTCCTGTCAGCCAACTGTAGTGGATGTCTTGTCTGTAGACAACTGCCTCAGTTATATCAGTTTACCAGGAGCAGCCATGGGGCACATGGAAGTGTTTTTTGACAGAAGATAGGATTCCCTAGTTGTCTATTTCCATGCACTTTGCAATATGCAATTGCATTATCTAAGCCAATAAGAATTAAGGAGCTTGGAATTGCAGCCTTTCTTTATCAGGCTCTAGTTACTTAAATAAAGCTGATGGGAGGAAGGACTTCAGGATTGAATCATTGCTTTTGAAGTTGATAAAACTATAGATGAAAATTCTCCCAGACCAGGGACTGCTCTTCTCTGGCATCTGAGAAGTGCATAGCATTTCTTGGCTTGAATGAAAGAGCATGTTTCAGATTGTTTAGGGTTATTGTGATAAATTATAACAAATGGACTGTGTGGTCTGTCAATGTTTAAGAATGTAACTTGGGATGAGCATTAAAAACAATCTTAGGGGCAATTCCACCATGGTTATGTTCCAGCCTTAATTGATTTCAGTGAGTTTACACAGGCATGAAAATATAGTCCTTCAAAATTTTCCAGATGCCAATTTTATTCTGTCTATTTTTAGCTATCCAGCTATGTGTTTTGACATGAATATAATCTGCCAGCCTCATTCTTATCCAAAGAAGCCCTCACACTGCCTTGAGGTGAGAATACTTTGCAGCCCTGTCTGCTGTATTCATGAAGTCAGTGAAGAACAGGAGGGTTGAGGAGGAGTGCTTATTGGAAATTGTAGGTGAGAAAATGGTCATGGTGCCTGTAACTAATGAGGAACAAAATGAAGGGAGCACTGTGTGCTAAAGGAGATTTTATAGCATGGAGCAGAAAAGATGGAAGATCTCCCATGATAATGAGATTTATGCAAAGTATTTTGATGCTGAGCTTGTCTTCCTTTTGTTAACACAGCCTCTCCAAATTGTATCAGTGAAGCCCTTACTGTCCTTGAATCAAATTGTGGTTAATAAATGTGGAATACTCAATAAAGGAAAAAAAAGAAACCATCTAAATGTCTTGAAAATAATTTTTTAGGCCAAAATCTGCCTCCTAGTTCAGACAGAACAGATTCTATGAGGAGCCGTAAGTTCTGGAAGAAAATAAACCACAAGGTTATGTAATTATATGTGGTTATAAAGTAGATGTGAAGTAATGTGTAGTTGGCTTGTCAGTGGGTATGAGTGTAGCAGTAATTTCTTCATCTGTATAAAAATAAAATTAAATGGAACAGAAAGCTGATGAGAACTTCCAATCAAATTTGATATGCTTATTTAATGAAGTAACCTGCTGTAATCTAATACAGAACCCCTGGGGTATAAACCTTTCTTCAACCGTATGGTGGTCCAAAACCCAAATATTTCCTATAAATAGAGTGTTTTAGTGCCAGACCAAGATGATTGCGGGAAGAAGGGTCAGTGATCCTTGATCTTTGGGTCTCAGCACTGTTTGTGCATACTATAGGCAGGTCTTGATTTAATGATTCACAAACTCACTCCAAAAATATTTGCTACAAGAAAGGGAACAAGAAAGATAAAAATGGCAAAGGGGACCAGAGTCTCTTTTTCAGTGAAGTACACCATGGGCTCCCACATACAGTTTGATCCAGCAAATTAGAGATGAATGCAACGAAAATGTTAGCATGTGAGTACACATTTGATCAAAAATCAAGTGGCTGGGGCTCTGAGGTAGTGTTCAAACCTGAATCATGTTTATGAAATTCAGTTAGGTCCAATCTCTGCAACTGGTTTGCGACCAAACCTTAATCATCAAAGTTGTTGCTGGGGTGTGTAAGGCTTTGAGCTCAATATGTCAGAAGTTCTTGCACTGGAGCTGCTCTGAGCGGGCCAGATGCAAGTCTCACAGTCCAGTCTTCTATTTTTTCTTCCAAGAACAAAGGCACATAAATATAATTGCTACTCATAGAAATGACAGTTGGAAACAGTCAAAATGTCCCTATGTATCAAGGTGTTTCCCAGAGAGCTGGGAGTGTTACAGGTCACCTCATTCTTCAGTGATTTAAAGATCAGCATTATGGGACTATGTGATGGGTTTTTGCCATCTGATGGAACTCACATGAAATGAATTGATGGCTTCATTCCAGTTCCTAGTGTAAACTTGTTGGCAGTCTCCAAGGATATGCAGACTAATTTCATCCAAAAGCAGAAAATATCTTCATCTGGAAAAAAAGTCTTTTTTTTTTTTTTTTGGTTTTTTTTTTTGGGTTTTTTTGCCCCCCTTTGGAAAAATCTAAATACAAGACAAAATATGCAGCAGTTCATGGGCAAGTTATGCATTCCTCTGCAGTGTGTAACCTGTTCTCAAAAAGGTGGTCTGGATCAATGTGTGAACAGTTGGGAGGGAAAGCTGCATTTGGAGATATCCTGAAATACATTGTTTCCTTTGCTTCTTCTATGAAACCCTCAGTTACCATGAAAAAAAAAAGTCAGAAGACTGTAAATCAGCAAATGAACTGCCATTTTCCACCTTGATACCCAGCTATGATGTACAACACAGATCCTGAGTGTCAGATACAGCCAACTGATGTACACAAGCTTGGTCACAGAAAGCAGAACAGGAAAGATAAACACAACAGAAGGTTTTTGTCAGCCTAAGTGTAGGCCCTACATAACACCACAGGAAAGCTGGACTAGTTTTTGTTGTACTTTTTGCTTTGGACTGCTTCCACAGCACAACAGGCCATTCCCATTTCTCATGCTTTAAGAAAAGAGGTATCTTTAGGGAAGTGGGAATTTACCTAAGAATAGCTGAAAGTCACTGATGCATCTTAAGATCATTAGCAGTCAGGAGACATAATTTAAATGAGCTGTTAACAAAACCTTAATTAACTTTTCCTGTAGCTAAACACCCCTTGCTGTTCTCCTGGCCTCTATCTCTTATTTTAGTGTTAAAAGTTCCTCCACTGCTTTGCAGTAACAGATGGTGTCTATCAGATAGTCAGAATCTCAGCAAGTATCCCAAGGACTGAGGAGGAGATCTCAAGCAGTAAACCCCAGGTTTCTATAGTTCCTGGTCCCTTAAAGCAGTGCTGTAACACACCAGATGATCTGCAGGCTGTGCACAAAACAGGACCTCAAATGCACTCTCAAGAGTGGGCTATCAATGTAAATGCAAAAATATTGTTTTGATCTCCAAAAGATACTCATGGACTGATTCAAACAACTCTCTCACTGATCAGACCTCCTCCCCCACTGTAGGTACTGTGAGCAGTGTAGAAGGAATCCCTGACTCTCACCCATGCCGGGGGAAATTTGTCCTCAGAAGCTGATGAATATGTATATGCAAAAATATGTGTCATGCGTTGCAGAGAGGAAAACCCTATTGTCCTGGTTTTTAGCTTGAGTAAAATGCCTCTCAGTAGCTGTTAAAGGGGTGTGTTTTGGGTTCAGAAGGAGAATAGTGTTGATAACTCATTGATGGCTTAGGGCTTCTTGGTAAATCGTGTTTATCCTAGAGCAAGGACTATTTTTTCCCCTTGTCTCTTGCTCTGCCAGTGAGGAGGTGAGCAAAAGAAACTCGGAGGAAGCTGGGACAGGTGACCTTAACTGACCAAAGGGATATTCCACACCATAGAACATCCTTTCCAGTATATAAAGTAGGGAAAGTTACCTGGAAGGGCAGCCAGTCTGGGTTCAGGAAGGGGGTCTGGCATTGGTCAGCAGGTGGTGAACAATTGTATTGTGAATGACTTGTTTTTTCACTTTTATTTGCCATTATCATTGTATTTTACTTTATTTTCAATCATTAAGCTGTTCTTATCTCAACATACAAGTGTCACTTGGATTCTCTTCTCCATTCCACTGGGTGAGGGGAGTTGAGTGAACAGCTGAGTGGTGCCTCATCTTCAGCTGGGTTTAAACTCACAACACACTTGCAAGCAAGAATGTACATAGTGAAAATGGAAATAATCAAGCCATGCGTGATGCATTTCTGTGGATACATAGATTAAAGCAGTGTATATAAAGACCTCTTTAAAATTTACATTGGGCCTCAATGTTTATATTTTTTTTCCTGTATTCATAAACCACTCCCTCTACTTGCTAAATAACTGCACTTTCTGGGCAGTTTCACTACATGTATTCTTAGCAGTCTTGCTGTATGGCCCCAGGGTGGAAACAAGGAAATTTCAGAGACTGATTCTCTTCTGGGTTACTCCACGATAGCAGTTTGGGTTTGTAACTTGCATTGCTGGATGCAGGAAATTGCTTTTGGAGGCAACAGATTTGAACTGACTGGTCTTATTCCCAGCTCTCTTACTTCAGCATTACTACAGCACAAGTATTTTAACAGGGTGTCCTAGGGTGACATTATGATGTTTGTATCCCCAATCGTCTGTTGGGTGCAAAGGGGAGGGGAAGCATGGTTTGGTTTTTTTTTCCCCAGGAAAACTCTGCTCCTCAGAGTGACCTTGGAAGTAGGGGAGTTGGAACCCAGAGAGACGGAGAGAGGCTCTGTTTTTTTTTTTTTTTCTGGCGGTTAGTTAGTTGTAGCTTAGTTAGCTGTAGGTCTTGTAGCTAGCTGAATCTCTCTGGACGGAGGACCTGGGGGAAGTGCCAGAGGGCCTCCACCTGGGACCCACCCCACCAAGACCAACCCTGCGCAGAAGCTCCTTTTTCTCCCAGCGCCAGAGGAATGGAGCAACAGAACAGAGCGACTATCTTCAGGAAGAGACCTTCTCTCTCTACATTTGTCATTTCTCCAGAGCGGCACAAAGTTCTTGTCATCAAGTATTGTTCAATTTATTGTGCTGGGAGTGCTTTGCCTGTTTAATAAACAGGTTTTTTCCACTTCTCTCTGAGGAAGTCTTTTCCCAAACCAGTTGGGGGAGGGGAGGGAGAGTCCCATAAGAGGTTTTCTCCCAAATCTGCCTGAAACCAGGACACAGGGGACAAACCAGACTTTAAAGTCATTTGTCTAAGAATAGTCAGGCTCAGTTTGCTATTTTACTAGAGCCTTTGCACAAAGCATATGTGTTTGTGAAGTGTTGGAACCCTGATTGCCACAGTAGCCTGCAAGAAGGCATTTCTATTGCACATTTAAGCTTATATTTGAAATCTAGAAAGATGATGAAGGTGGCAGTCTTCTGGAGAAGGAAATTGATCTTATTATCATTTAAATTTGTATATTTTTCAAGGTGTTGCTGCCATTTTTATCTCATCCAGCAGCATTGAAAATAACATTCTCTAATGCTGGAATAAATTACTGTGCTGCATTTATTGCATGGGTGTAATATATAACTATAGCCTGGGGAAAACTATCCTTTCCAGTTGCTTATAGTGCTCTCAAATACTTTTCAGTCTGACCTTTTGATATTGGAATCCAGCCCAGAGATAAATTTGTCTACACTGTTTTATCAGGCTTTGCTGAGATATCTTTGACTTCTGAGAATAACAGGTGAATATGTTTCCCTTATACTTTTCACTCACACACAGCTCAGCTTGTGAGCATAATTCAGTCATTTGCACTCTAGTTTGTTGGGGTCACAGTCAGATGAGTATATCAGCCTTCATTTCAAACATGAAAGCAGATTTCCAATGTTCCTGACTGTAAAGAAATACATGAAACCATGAGCTGTGTTGAATTAACACAGCAACAACTACTTGAGTTTGCAGAATTACCAAAGCAGACCACAGAGTGAAGTTTTGTTCTTTGTAGCTTTTCAATGGAGAATATGCCCTTTTCAGAGGAAAGGCTTTTCCCCCATGCCTCTGGCATACAGCAATAACATCTCACAATTTAAACAATTGTCATCTTTTTTCTTTGGAATTTAAGAATGAAAACATCAGGACTTCAGGTTCTTGTTGAGGAGGAAAAAAAAAAAAGGAAAAATAAATAGCTAATCATCTAAACTGTTTTCCGCCTCAACAATATCCTTCTCAGAAAAAAAATTACAGCATGAACTGGTCCACCTGTGTGTCCTAGTGAGAAGCCTCTTCAGAAAGAGCTCTGCACCTTCCTATCTGTATTAAGAGGGCAAGGGATGACAGATGCCTCTTAAAATTGCTTTTAGCTGCACTTCTCTCTTGCAGTTGGGCCTCTATTCACTGCTGAGCAGTGGCAACTTGACAAGAGAATAAAGATGTAATGGCCCTTTGAAATAAGGTAGATGCAGAAGACAAACTTTGTTCAGACTTGTCTTGATGTTCAACCACTGTCTGACCTAAGAGAAAATGTAAGCGTGAAGGAATCTCATTCGGCAATAAATGACCACAAAGAACAAGAATCGTACCCTGCATCTCCAGAGACAGACAGAAGGAGAAGGGTTTTTACCAAAGACCTGCTTAGGAAAGTGCAAGAGCAGTGACTCTCTCTCTCAAGGCACTACAAAGAATGATGACACATCCCTAGGCTGGCCAGGCACTGCGTGGGAGTAGCCTCATTGCAGTCTAATTTCAGCTTCCTCATGCACTTGGGTTGTTTGGTGGTATGTGTCTGTCTCTGAATCTTGATTTATTCCTTTGAAATCTTTTCAAGGATAATCTGCCACAGAATGTGTTTGTATAAAGGAATGAAAGTAGCAAATGTCCACATGAAAAAAGAAGGTCAATCAGACACTTTTTATGTGAATCATCATTACACCCATACTTCCTGCTGGAATAATTAGGAGATTTGTTTAGAACACTGTGCTTAATTTGGTTTATTCCAAATCTGTTGTAAATTACTGACTGGAGATTGCATGCTGAGCATCTTTGTACTAAAATAATTCTTAATCCATATCAAAAACTTTCAATTTGCTTTAAGGGAACTTCTTCCAGAGGCTAAAGGACAAATCTGTTTCTTTTCTCTCTTCATTCTGCAGCCTTGTCTCCTGAAGTTTCTCTGTATCAATGTCATGAGTTCATGGTGTTGATTTTCTTGTATCTTATGTTGACATCTCCTGAAAAAGTGTATGGCATTGAGGTTTGTCCATCAGTTTGTCACACAGACCATTGATAGCTAGGAGACAAACATGACTTTGAGTAAAATGGGTTGGCTTGAAGCTGAGTTCCTAAAAGTGAAAGAAACCTCCCAAATTTCTGATCTAGGAGTCCATACTCCAGAGTAGTTTTTGGGTTCCCAGTCACAGTCATCCCTTTTCAAGTCTGCTTTCAGATACTAAATAGAAGGTGCTTTTCATGATGGAAAAAGAACAGGAAGGCCAGAAAGCTCTTTGGATCTGTTTATAGGCTTGGAAACCTAAATATATTCCTAGCTAAGGACTACTTACGTGAATACAACTAACCATGATATACAACAACATACAATGATCAAGTACAGGCAAATTCTTCTTGTCTCAAAAAAGCAAAGGAGACTTCTCTGCAGAACCCATAGTGAAAAGGGCTGGATAAAATGGGGATGTCCCTAGAGGTGTTCAAGGCCAGGCTGGATGGGCCCAGGGCAACCTAATCTAGTGGGTGGCATCCCTGCCCATGGTGGGGTGTTTGGAACTCCAAAATCTTTAAGGTTCCTGCCAAGCCAAACCATTTTGTGATTCTATTATTAGCTCCAAGTAAATCATGAAGTTGACACTGCTTAATAGCCACTGGATTTCCAGCATTCAATAAACATTTTATTTGTTTGATTGGTGTATTTTTGGGGGGTTTAAGATAAAATTTGGTGCATTCACTCAGCTTTCAAATCCAGCATTATTTAACAGCTTAAATGAGAAATATTATGTTTTTATGTTACTAGTTTAATGCAGCAAGAAAACAGAGATCAAAGTATCTCGAGAACTACATTTAATTATAATCACCGCCACAAATGCCAGAGCAAGATGTGGCTCTGTCATAAAAGAAAACACAGTAAAACAATATTATGCAGTTTACAAATTCCATCAAACCACTGTACAAATAAACAATGCTACTGAATCACACAACAAATCATCTTACAATTAGGCCACACAAGACCATCTGGTTTGCAAACCAGCCTACAAGCCAAAGAGGAAAACTTTGAAGATAAATATTGCCATATGTGGAAGCCCAGGAAAAATATTGCTTACTAGCATGGAGCATCATTTTGAAATGTAATTCTCCGTGGGAATTGAAGATTTCTTACTGACACTAATATGTTTTGCAAGAAACCTCACAAAATGGGAGCATAAGGTATTACAGATAGGCCCAGAGACTGCAAAGGAATGAAAACCCTTTTAAAGCAGCTGGATTTAGCCTGTCTGCTGCTTGAGTACCTAAGTTAAATTAGATGTTGTAGCATTTTGTCTGTCCAGGACATTTGCCTAATTGCATAAGGGAAACATCCTGTTCTTTCTCAAAGTGTACTGATAATGGAAAAAAGTAGAATTTGGTCTAGATGAGCTTTAAATGGCTAAAGGAGCATTATTTTACCGCTCTTTATTATACTGATAATCAGACATTCTTAGCATTCTGATGGAACAGTTTTGCAAAACTCAAGGTCTAAGGATTAAGATTTACCAAAGCAAACAGATATTTGGAAAGTCTGTCTTCAAGTCACATAATGGTTGTGCAGTTCAAGAGACTGGAATTCAGCATTCTTTAAAAACCCAGGCACTGTAAGACACTTAAAAACAGACACCAACAATCAATAAAAATGTCTAAAATCTTCTCTCAAAGATGTTGGCAAAGGAACATGTTTTTTCTAAAGTCAGAGGTAAGTTCCTCCTTAATATTGGTGATTTGGAGTCGGGTCCTGAAGCATAAGGGTCAGTAAAAGAGAATATTAAAAAAAGAAGCCAATCATAAAAACACAAAATCAACATCAACCACCTATCCATCTGAACAAATTTTGATTAAAATAAAAAATGCAGAAGTGTTTCATTTGTTTGAAATTTACAGTTTTTATGCTGTTCTGCTGGTTTGTTCCCAATTTGTTTTGCCTTATACCATGAAAGACCATGAACATTTGAAAAGGGTTTATCTTTCATGCTTTAAAACAAATAAATGAAAAAAAAAAAAGGTTGAAATATACAGATAGTTTAGGACATTTATAGAATGATAAAATAAACTTTAAACTGTATTGGTTTATATGCATTATATAGGGTATAAAATTGCTTGAAACCTTATAATTGACATCTCTAGCTCATTAAATGTTTTCTTTCTGCCACAGGTATTTCTCATAAAGTTGATCAAAGGTTTGGATTCTCCAGAAAATGGCTCATATGTTAAGAATAACTCAGAAGTGATGAAGTCACATTTTGATTCTTAAAATCTTTACTCTTGGTACTGAGTTTTTAGCAATGAGTTTAAGCAAAGTTCTTAAAAACTAAAAAAAAACCTTTAAAAAGGCAGACCCCACTCCCAGTTTTCAGTCTTATGGCAAATGTAATGTCCCTACAGTTGTACTGATTTAAAATTTTTCCCATCTGTAGTGTCCAGTGCATCATCCTTTAAAGGGAGGTTATAAAACTGATTTGGGTTGTAGAGCTTTTTTTTCACTAAGATGTGAAGTTACACACAACTGTGTCACATCTCAAGCTGTCCTGATGCACACTGAGCTGGGTCTCTCCATTTGCTGCATTAGTTCAGTCCAGTTATTTCAGGGGAAATTTTCTGGTATATTTCTGGTTTATGTCAGCACATGCCTTGATAAACAGAAAGACAAGCAAAAGTGTTGCTGGCCTGACTTTGGGTGGTGGTAGGTTTGGGGCACCAGAGTATTTCATCATATGTTCAATGGATGCTGCAGGTTACAGGGAACACTGATGTGCTTTATGTATATTACCAACTCATGAGAGTATTTCACTCTCTGAAGTTTCTCCTACAGCTCCTTAGATCACAGGGTGGAAAAACCATGGCCTGCTCTAATCCAGCTATAACAATTGACTCTTTTCTCAGGTTTGCTGGATGATGTCTTACATGGTTTGAGGTGCAGTCCCTGCATTTTCAGGCTGTTTGGACCACATGGCCAATGCAGAATGGAAGATCTCCCTTTTGGCACCACAGGGCAGCCATTTTCATGGAGATTCAGAAGGTGATATGCAAAAGTCTGCCAGTTTACCTCATGTATAAATCCCAATTTTGTCAGAGTTATGCTGGTGATTAAAATGGTGGGCAAGCAGGCTGTGCAGGTCTCAATTTATGATCTTTGAGTGACTTACTGGTTTTTTTATTTCAGATGGCAGCAGTTGTATTGCCAGCATTGACAGCAGGCCTAGACCTACCCAGAGCAAGAGGAAGGACTGATCTTTGCCCTTTCACTAAGGCATAGATAGCTAAATCTAAGTGGAGAAAACCAAGACAAGTCCTACCACTTAAAAGGATTTTCTCCCCAAAAGACTATGGTCTCAGGCTTTGAGAGAGCAGCACCAACTTATCCTGGCTGGAGATGTGCTCGTGGCTAGGCATCAGCACTACCCCAGAGGTGGGTTAAAACATGTGTGAGTCACAGAAAGGAGAGTTTTGGATGGCAAATTTGGAAAGGATGTGCTGGGGTAGGGCAGGGGAGGCTAGGCAAGAAGGGTGCCCATGGCTGGGAAAAAAGGACACTTACGGTCACTTTATCTCTGTGTTTCTTGCTGTGTTGTCTGCCTGCCTCCTGGTATTTCCACCACAGCACAGGCTGCAGCCCTTAGCGTGCAAACAAACAGTCAGAAAGACGTCTCCTCCCAAGTGCCTGGATTTTGTCTGAAATGTGAGCAGGAGATGCAGGAGATGCAATCTCCCTCATCCTTGCTGAGGCCTGTCTCTGCAGCTGATTTTGAACAGCACTGAGTCAAGGCAAAAGACATCAGGAACTCCCTGAAGCCAAAGAAACCCTTGCCAGCATCCCAAAGGGGATTCCCAGCCACCTCACTCATGTGCAGTGCCTCTGGCATCCAATGGCTTGCCCAGATTTATTTCTTTATTTGTTTTATTCACCTCTGTTTTGTCTGGAATAGACTTATCTCTTTCTCTTCCCGTAGCTCTGGCCTTTCTTTCAGCTCCTGCCAAACCCAAGGGCCACTGGTTTTGCCAGCCTCTTTGGAGGAGGAGCCATCCCTCTTCCCTTGTCATGTTGGCCAGCAGCCAGCTTCTGGGAGGTGACCAGGACCTTTGAGGAGAGGGATGCAGTGCCACAGCTGGAGGGAGAGACGCCAGGTGGGAGATGTGGTGTTTGGCACCCTGCAAAGGCTGTGCGGCTGAAGTATCACCCTGGGACTTGGCTTTAGCCCTGGGCTGAACTTCCAGTAGGGCCACAGCCCCCTCTCACACAGGCGTGATGGGAAAAGCAAACTGGATGGAGAGAGGAGGAAAAACAATTCTCAGTGGCAATTGAGAATTGGGAAACTTTGCCAGGCTATGAATATGGCCCTCAGCACCTGGCATGTGAAGGCTTAGCCCTGCCACAGAAAACCTCTTTCTCTCTTGCCAGCGGGTGCTGTTCTGGCCGGGACAAGACTCTCAGCTGCTGCCACAGCCAGGCCACTGTCATCCATGGAAACACACCAGTTTAAATCATCCTTGTATTTTCATCTGTGCCTTGCTTGGGGAGCTGCCCAACTTGCGTCTCCAAGGAGAGGGGCTGATGGGTGGCACACCCCTGGCAGTCAGACTGCATCAGGGGGAAGGAGTGGAGCCTTCCTCAATTTTGGGGGTGTCTCAGGTTGGCACGGGCCTGGCTGTCCTCCCACCACAGGCTCAGACCCAGCGGGTGGTGGGGAGAGCACTGTCAGCACCGCCGAGATCCAACGCCCTTTGCTGCGGCTGCACACACAGCACTGTCCTGACATTAAATAAATAGTAAAAAAAAGAGATATGGAGAGAGAGAGTGAAACGTACACCCTCCATTTCACGCAGTGTCCAGAAAGCCTGGCTGTCAGCATCCCGCTGGACTCCCTCCAGACAGGTATTCATTACATAGATTTGACTTTTTAAATACGATAGAAATGAGAACTGCAAACTTAATATGTTTTTCTTCTTGGGAGATGAGGGGGCAGGAGGGAGGGGAATAGCATTTACCTCATAATTTCCCTTTCTCTTCCCCACTCTGTGTAAGCCACATTATTCTTTCTGCAAAGGTACTTGGGGAAACTTGCTAAAATTTTCCCTCATGCTTGAAATTTACTTACCCTGGGTAACAGGAAATGTGGTGTCTTGTGATGTAGATTGTTATACCAGATGGTAATCTTAGCACATGCTATTTGTGTAGATCTGTGGTGCAAGTGAGTCATCATTTGTAGCTGACCTTCACTGCTGTGAAAATACTTCTTTCAATAATAACAACAACAATGACAATAACAATAACAAACAACCTTTCGGCAGGGTTTGGCTCTGCCTGGCGTGAGGACACAGGCCTGCTGTGAAGCCGGTGAAGGTGGGTCCTGGGGTCCTGGCAGAGCACAGTTACAATCCCTCTGGAGCAGGATCCAGGACTTGTTACAAGTCTTTTCATTGGCTCTGCTGAGCTCTGGATCAGGCCCAGGTTGTGTTGCATCACATTTCTTTACAGCCTCCTTACATTCCCCTCTCTGCACTCCTCTGTTGACAGAAAGCACTTGCCCTCCTTCTGCCATGTAGGAAGAGGCTCAACCCCATAATCAGACCTAAATAATGAAACCAGCTTGCTGCTCTTTCCAAAGTCCCTGCAGCATGCTGAATTTAGCATAAAGAGAAGACTGTGAGATGCATTACCCCTGAATCGAAATCATGCTTGCAATTTCCTCACCTTAAGAAGGAATATTTTTACCTGAGATGGGTTATAAAACCCATTGATATTTCAACGATTTTGCTGAAGCCTCCCACAACACCTGTGTCAACTCAGCCTTTCTTACCCCTTCTTGTTGTCCTCACAGATAATTCTGAGCGCAGGTTCCTGCTCCAGCAAATCTGCAGATCTAAGCCCAGATCCTTCAAGGACTCTACTGGTGCAGGGTTGAGCTCATAAATTGAAACTACAGTTATTAGTGGTGCCGCTGCAGTCCTGTAGAAATCCAGACATAGTATTTGACTCCAGTGTTTCCTGCAGCAATGAATTCTGCTCTGGGAAGAAGCATTCCTTTCATTTTCCTGAAGTTGTCCTTCCACTGTGGGATTTAAGACAAAGATTCATTTTTCTTTCCATTAAAATTAAAATACTGGATGCTAGCAGAAAGTGGTTTCTGGCTCTTTGTAAATATCAAAACCTCAGACCTTACTAGCTGTGATAGCTTTCCAGAGCTATTCTTCCAGTCATTTCAGCATCTATCTCACTGTGTCCTAGGAAAGAGGGTGAGAGTTTCAGATCAGGGTACATATTCTGCTTAGAAAGTAGTTTGATAAAATAAATAAAGCATTTAAGTAAGGAGAGCCCAGAAGCCTATCATATGTCAAATTTTTCAAAACCAATTACAACTCACATCTGATAGAGTGAAAATCACACTGGCAATTAGATCAAGAAATGCTGATTAAATTCCTCAGGCTCCCCAAATCACAACGTCAGTATTTGTTTCAAAGACCTTATAATTACTGTATTTAAAAGGCTGTTATTTAATACTCTCCTCTAACTCTGAATTGCTCCTGATGTCAGCTCGAGGTACATGAAGTTCTGCCTATGGCATATGCAATAGCTGATCAGTGCACATGACCTTCATGGCAGCATGCATATCTTTTGCTTTGTACTAATCTTCTCTAAGATCAGAGGAGATGGATATTGTAGAAGAGGCAGTAGGTCTGACTAAAAGTCTATTAAATCGATGGAAAAACTGGATGTTAATGGACTTTAGATCAAGTCCTTTGTGGCTGATTTTGCTGGATCACTGTTGCAATAAAAATGCCTCTTTTCTCATGCTGAACTGTACTTATCTCCCAACGAAGGGACCACAAGTGACACACACATTCATCTTAACCTACTCCACATTTTTAAGCTGCTTTTATGAGTGGATTGACCAAGCAGGAACTAGTTGCAAAACAAAATTAAAAAATTACTTTGGAGTGCTGTGAAATCATGTATTTTTTCTACAACCTGTCTTGTTCAGGAGAATGTCATATTTGTTACACTGTCCTGCTGGTAACATCCATAACATGTTTTAAAATTGAAGTCCATTTTCTTGCTCTCACATCCAGTATATGCAGCCCCTGTAAAAGACAGAAAAATTCCTGATGTTTGAAAAAGTTGGTCCCGGTGCCAAAGCAGACAGAAAACGTCTATGCTCCTGTAGAAATGCAAGGGGAATAACACTGTTTCTAAGGGGATAAATGTCTCTCCTATTTCCTATTCCCTGTTACTTTGGTTACTGTTACTTTTAAACATTCCTAGCATTTTTCACATAATTAAAAAATGGCAAAATCCCTTTTCATTTCTAGACACTATTTTCAAACCAAAGCTGCTAGTGTCAAAGAAAAGTGTAAAGACCAAACTACATCCCACCCCAGTATAGGAACCCATCCTAGGTGAAGCTCTTGCTATTCTGCCTTTTGAACGAAAGAGATTTAAAAAAAAAAAAAAAAAGTAAACATTATAATAAAAATTGTGCAAGAAGGAGGACTTGAAAAACATAATCATAAGACACAGTGACCTGCCTATTATCTTTGGTCTTATGATCACCATCGACTGCATTTCTTCCTTCTGTGGGCTGGTTGTTCTGGGATGCAGATTGTATATCTGGCCGTGCTGTGACATAACATAGAGTGTTCAGCTGTGGATAAATGAGACTGTCATAGCAGTCATTCATTGCTTCCAGCATCATCACCTCTTCCCCTCTACTGCCACTCCTTCCCCCAAAACTGTTCTTCAGAGGAAGCAAGCCAACAGGCAGCCCCTGTCCCCATTCCATTATCAGAGCCGCAAACCACTGTGTCCTCATCAGGACAAAGAGCTTACCACTGGGAACATTTTCTGCTGGAAGCTTTTATAGCTGTCCTGCAAGCTTGTGTTTCTTTTATTTATTTAGGGATCTATTTTCAGCTTGGTTATTTATTCATGCTCTACCTAGGACAGAGCTTGCTGACCATCTGAAATATTTTTTTTCCGTACACATTGCCCATAAGTGCCCCTAGGTTTGTGTTTTGCAGGATAGACTGCATGGGATTTCATTTGTACTTTAATATCCTATTAAAATGACTGAGAGCTGCCACCATAGGTTTGTTCATGAAAACATTTTAGCTTTCATTAAACAGAAGCATCTGTATTTCCACTGCGGCTTTTTTTTTTCTATTCTTAAAAGTGTAAGAAACTCATTCTGTATTTTCCTCAAAATATTACACAGAAAACACCTGTGGCTAAAGTATCTACAAATATGGCATTCTCTGATGTTCCTCATTTGTCTGCTTTTAGTAATACCCTTCAGTAATCTCTGGCTAAGGCACTTTTCAGATATGCAGTTCTCCTGGTAACTTCTTTACTCAGGACAGTTTAATTCAGAGGCAACATCTGGATTTCTGTGGAAGCCAGTCTTACAGCTTAGCTGACTGAGGTACCACAGAGGTCAAGAGAACTGCCTGTGGTGATACTTTAGCTGCCATTGAACTTAGGACCTTCCAAAACACTGTGTTGTAACTGTCAGACTCTCTCATCAAAAATCATATTTCTGAGGATGATCTTCTTTCCTTGGGCCCTGATTACATCCTTCCTTTTTCATGGTCATTTTTAGGCCAATTTTATCTGTACACTATATCAGCCCTGCAGTATTGTCTTAGGAAATATTGTTTTGCTCTTCATTTGCTTCCAAATCACATTTCAGTGCTTTCTTCAGACAAAAGACAAGGTTTGAAAGTGTCCTTTTGGCCATTGAAAAATGATTTTCTATTCCTTGCAAATTTCTGAGAAGCACAGGTGTTTCTTCATCTGTGATTGTCTTGTGAAATCATGTCTTGTTCAGAGTGTTTTGAAGACATAAAAATCTGTACAAAACAAACCTGTATTGTCTTTAGCTATTGTTTGTGTGCTAATTAAACAACTCTTTGAACAAATGGTGTAAACTCTCTAATAAATTTGTAATAAAATAAATATTCAAAGCCTCAGTGATTAATGAGCAGATGTTAACAGGCAGTGCAAGCTTATGGGAAACCATTTCTAATAGTGCTATCAACAGAGAACAATTCAGAAACATAATTACTAAAAAATTATCAGAGACTTCCTTGTCAAGTATTTTGTATGTTTATAAAGCTGTTGGTGACTCATTTTGAGCAGTCTGGGAGACTTATTTGATTTGGAATCAGGGTTTTATTATATCTTAGCTGTTATGTAATAGTTTAGTCAGACAGAATGGTCAGCTATTCTTCCATCTCAGCATAGTCTTTTTGTGTGCACTGAGATTCCTTGTAATTCTTTCAGCAAATCGTATCTAAATACTTTTCCATAAGTTGGAAATATGGTTCTCGTTAAAGCTGAGTAGTAGAACAGACCTTTGCTTAATTACCCACTAGATTGTCTGCCATCCACTATAAAGTTCAAATGCTGCAGTATTAGCCACCCTGTGCTGCTCAGTTCCCTGTTCCATGTGCAACAGCTCTCTCTGACATGCAAGCAGCCTCAGTAAATCTTGTCTGTGTTTGTTTTAGAGGCAATTTCATAGCAGGCAGAGTGCTTCCATTTATGAAAGGCAGGTGCAATCACTAATTACTTAGGTTACAGCACAAACTGCAATTAATGTTACCTGTGTCTCCAGTGTCATTAAGGTTGAAGCGAAGTAATCTGGATGTATTTTACGCACTGGCGCTAAAATAACATTTCAGTGAATCCACAAGTTTCTTTTTCCAAGACATTCCAGTACAATCAGCTATAGAATTACCTATCTTTCTCTTTGATTGCTTACTGTCATTCCTTCAAATGAACTCCAAAACCCAAACTTGGAATGTTGAAAAAGGCAAGCACAAGTGTCCTCCATTCCTGGCTCTTCTCTGGGAGATTTTGAGGATTTTATATAGCTGTGATGTAGCTGGTATTTGTAGAAAGCACTTAAATTTTTTGGATGTTCATACAGAATTGTTGTTTCGATTTCTGTGTATCATGGTAGTGACAAGCTGCAGCAGATGAATAATGCCCATAAATATCATATTTAGACTTGCACTACCAAACCGTACTTGGTGTTGCCAACAAACCAAGATAGTTTTGGGCCACTCCTCTGTGAACTCTCTGTAGCAGGCTGTTAGTACTCTGAATACTTTCATGTTTTCTGATCTACAAATGCTATTGAAGTGAAATTAAAATCGTCAGCTGCAGTCAAACCTGACACAATTTCCTGGAGAATTATTTGGCTGCACGAACACAAAAGCTCATCAGTACAAACAAGTTTTTTAAGCAACTCAGACCATAATTGTTTTGGGGCAGAAATAGCCTATATTTTTAATATGCATAGCCAGCCAGCTGCTTTTAGTGCAGATGAGGCCCTAGTGCACATTCTCAGCCTGCATGGAGCTTCAGAAAGATTTGTCAGAAAAGACGCCTTCCTAGAGATGGCACTGGTGGTTTAGTACTCCAGATATCAGAGAGCGCATCAGCACTCAGGAAGGGACTATTGCAACAGGGAGCAGAGAGGTCAGAGTTTGACCCACTCCTACTCAATATAGAAACTGTTCCCTGTCTTAGAGAAGAAATGCCTTAAGGAGTTTGGCTTCCAAGGGTCCCTAGAAGCCAGTAGGAGTGGGTGCCTAAAACCCACTTCACAAATGCTCTGGGAGCAAGAATGAGCAAAGGACCTTTGTGGCTAGAACTTGTAAGGGAGCTGCACTTTCTAGGAGATGATAGAGGAATTTTTAATCAGGAAGCCAGTGAGTGAACTGTTGTTCTCAGACATATGGGTAGATCTGAAATGACTCCTCTGATATTGGGACACCTGATCTTGTATTTTTCTCTTGTTTTTTCTACCTCTGCTACAGCCTATATGCTCTGGTCCTGTCAAGATCCCCTCTCCTGGAGGAATTTTTTGACAGCAGATGCAAAAATAGAGGGTTTCTAATCATCTTGGTGACCTCTCACTGCTGTAATAGTTACTCTGATTAAGTTTTATGAGGGGTGGTTAGAAAACTGAGACCTGGAAAGAGCCATTTACATCCCTCTCTTTCAAATTCTTTAGTCAGAAATGACAATGTGACACCCTGAACCACCTCATCACCAAGCTTCCCTGGCTCTGGACTACACACAGCTCTCCTGTGCCAAGGAGAGGATTTCTGCCAAAACAATGCCATGCAGATGTTGGCTCCCTTTTCCCTGCAGATAATTCATTCCAGTCTGGTAACACACCTTCAGCACTTTGGGCTTGTGTCTAACACCATACTTCTGCAAATATATCAATGTCAAATAGAGATAGGACAGCAGAGACGTGCTGCAGCCTTTTCTCTTTGCCGCTGTTTCTGTAATATTACTGGGGAGATGTTTGTCTGAACAACATCTATCCTGGAAAACAGGATAGTGCCCGGATATTGACTTGGAGAAAACAATTCAGTACAGAGAAATTGCAGTCCTTTTTCAGGATTCCCATCAGCATGGGAGACTTGTGAGGGGCTATGGGGGCTTCCAGAAATTTGCATTACCTAAAGAACTATCTTCAAAATTTGGATAAATGATGCAAAAATAAGACTTTCAAGGCTGGGAGACCTTCTGCCTTTCCTGCTGTGTTCAGCTGTGGAGCTCCCTTTCCCAGGCGTCAGGCCACATGGGATGGCAAGATGGCCTTTGCAGCTATGGCAAAACAGAAGCACTTAGTGGGTCGAAGCATCTCTGCAGAGATCTCTCCTTACCAGCCCTGAAATCTCTCAGAGCACAGATTAGTGGAAATTGAGCAGAGTGAAAATCTCACTCATCAAGAGCAAGCCCTGGCCGCGCCTGTAGTGGGAAGGGGCACATTGGCCGGTTTCAGGTGAGTTCCTACAGGAGCTGAAGTGACCCAGGTGGGCAGCCCCAGGGGCAGAACATTCTCAACTCGGTGTCCTTCAATGGCAATACCATCTGAGATGGAAAATTTGAAAATGGATAAGAACATTTAAAGGGTAAATCATTATTTTAATCACAGTGTTTTCTAAACTATATATGTATCTAAGCTATACTCATTTATGGCATCATCAA
This sequence comes from Acrocephalus scirpaceus scirpaceus, assembly GCA_910950805.1. Taxonomy (NCBI): domain Eukaryota; kingdom Metazoa; phylum Chordata; class Aves; order Passeriformes; family Sylviidae; genus Acrocephalus; species Acrocephalus scirpaceus. The sequence goes on along the minus strand of OU383775.1, from coordinate 19,715,954 downwards.
GCAAGGTACCAAAGTCTATATTTAAGCATGCAAGAACTCTGATCTATTTCCTATTACATGATCAACATTGAGTCTCATCATGAAATGCATTCCTCAATTCATGCTTTTAACTGGCTTTGAAAAGCCCATGTCTACACTGCTGAATCACACGAGTCTTTCGATACAGCCCGAGCCTCAAGTTAGCAAGCTTAAGTCTTAATAGTCATATGAATAGTAATTATCATCTTTGATAGACCTTTTAATTATAAAAATATTCTGGTTTTTTATGGAAAGGTGTAAACAGCATGCAGTTTGGTGAATGGTAACAGCAGAAATATTTAGGGGTATAAAAGAGATGGAGGGAATGACTCACATATGTATAGCTCTGAACACCAGAACTTTTGAAGTGACTTCTGGATAGGAAAGTTAAAATTGTTATCAAAACAATAAAATTCAGGGCTGGTTTTATTTTGAGAACCTTTGAAGTAACTCCCTTTTATATATTTTAATGTTTTAAAATCCTCAGCAAGACCTTTTGTAAAGTTATTTTCGATTGTTTTTTGTCAGAAAGATTGTGGTGAGCTACAAGCAAGTGTATGTAAAATGAGCAGTAATAAAATAACATTGTAAAATGCAAAATAACCTGAACAGCAGGTACTTTCCAGAAGTGTTTCTGTTACTTTTTTGTAAGATACGCTTGGAGGAAAAATGAGTGTTGCAGTGTCCAAATGGCTGAAAAACAGACCCAGTAAATAAACCCTGTTTCGGACTGTTTGTATCTAGCTGGAGACTACAGAGCAGAGAAGGGAGGTGCTCTGCACTGGGACTGCTTGAACTTTGTAAAAGGGAAAAGAAGCTTTGGGGGTATCCTATGCCATAGAAAGAAATGTGTGTCAGAGCTGTATGTGTCTGTATATTTATGTGGTGTGTGTGTGTGAGAGAGAGGGTCCTGGAAGCAGAAACTAAATGAGGGATGTGGTCCTGGAAAGAGAAAACTAGGGAAAGGCCAAAGAGCATTGCTGAGCTGGATCCAGCCCTTGGACATCACTCCAGTCAAGGAAGCTGTGAGTTAGATTTTTTTTCAACATGTACATTTCTTTCTTACATTCTGAGTAATTTCCCACAACATTCCACATTTTTAAGCCTTTTCAGAAGGGGAAAGGGAGGGAGGCTTGAGAAACACCAGAATTTTTTTTTTTTTTTTGAGAAATTCCAGATCTCTTGAGAGCATAAAGCATTTTTAAGGTTCCTTCCCCATATTTAAAAAGCTAATGATGACATAACCAAATAGATTATAAAGGAGCAGCAGCTGCTCAGTGAGAAGAAAACCGTAGGGGGCAGATTCTCTGCTGGCAGTCGCGGGTGAAGTTAGAGGCAGCCTGACTGATGTCAGCAGCTGAATGGGTTCCCTCCCAGCCATCGATGAGGGCTCTGAGCGCTGGTTTCGCTGCCGGGCGCTTTGTCCGCGCCGCTGCGGGGCCAGCCGGGAGCGGGCAGGGGGAGCGCACCTCCCCTTGCGCGGAGAGGAACCCGCGGCCAGCTGACTCATTGGGATCTCACGGAGAGCGTGTGCTGCAGGCAGGGATAGAGCACATCCTCCTCCCTCCTGCGGGAAGCGCGGGGCCAGCCTCCCTGCCGCCGCTCTGTCCTGCGGCAGTCACGCAGCCTGGGGTGAATCCCCACCATCCGCCTGCCCCAGGGCTTGAGGTCAGCTCGTTCAGCAAGTACACAGAACCTGTGCCCGTTTCTGGGTTCTGTGATAGTTATTTCTGTTATTTGTCGTTGTTACGGTCTGGTTTTTAAAAGTTCGTTCTTACTGTTTTCACTTTTTCAGAAGAGCTGGGAAATGGTTACAGCCTGGGGGTGATGATGGTAAAACTCACTACATAATTTCTGAGTACTATGGGAGATACATCCTCCCATCATAACGTTTTTATGGCAAGTTTAATGTTTGGCTCATCTGGAATAAGCTGTGAGAGCCACACTACAGGAAGCTGTCAGGGTTACTGCCGATTTTTTATTCTCTTTGGAGAAGAAGAAAACACAGGCTTCTGTCCTCAGTGGATTCAGTGATTTGTGAAGCACTGAAAGAGATCAGATTTCTGCAGAAAAGGAATATCCAATGGATAATTATTTGTGCCAATTTCAGTTCAAACATAAGCCTTTCTTATACAAATAGTTCATGGCAGAGCAAGAGGTATTAAGAGAGATGTGAGCTGTAATCAGAGTGGAGGGAATGCTAATATTTTGTCCGGACTAGGGTTTGGGAGGTGGGTTTATTGCTGTTTAGAATAAGAATTGAGAAATTCTGAAACAGTGCTGTGCTTTATTTTTGTTCTGTTGTGAAATTCCATCCTTACAGCTCTTTCTGTCCACACAGGAAACCCATTTTCTTTTCCAGATGGGCTAGACTCTGCATTTTATATGCTACCCCGTGTTGTGGGCACTGCAAAATGGTACCAATCTGAGAAGGCTGCAGTGCCCAACCCTTTGCAAGCAAACTACCGGCAGAAAAAGGTGGGGAGGAATTTATTACTTATTTTTAAGTGTTGCAGCCACTCTCTTCTGCTACATGGAGCACAGGAGGGGGCAGAGGCATACTTCTGAGTCCCCCCTTTTGTCCCCCCCCCCGCTTCCCCACCTCCTCTCTGAAGAGTTGCTCCTGTGTTCCCAAGAGCAAAGAGGCTGTGACTCTTGGCAGACTTCACGTCAGCTACTCAGGTCAGGGGGAAGTCATTACTTCCTCCTCCCACACTGTTCAGTCGTGTTAGGTTAGGACAAGACTTTGCAAGATGTTGCCCAATGTTTGCAAAGCGTCTTTCCCATAAAGGAAGAAACTGAAATGCGTCATAAACCTTAAAATTCCAGAAAATGAAGCTGCTTCATTGATAGGTGAAAATGCACCAAAATATAATAAATAAGGGATTTGAATATACTTATGGTTATAGCTCTCATCTGGGAATGGGGAGAACTTGAATTCTCTTCTTGACCACACCTCAGATTTACTTGGATTTTTGATTCGGCTGAGATGCTCTCAGTCTTTGTTGTTGTTATTGCCCTTATATTTCAATAATTTTGAGGTAGTTAGCTCCCTTTGTTAGATTCAAAAACCTTTGGTGGTGGAAGGGCCTTTTTTTTCCCAGCTGAAAAGAGATTATCCACCTGGGAAGAAGAAATGGGAGGCTTTCTTGTGTACTGAGTGCCTTTGTTGTAAAGCAGCCTGAGAGAGTAAATAGACCCTCATTATTGTTGTAAGCCTTTATTTATTAAATACAGTTAGCAGTAGGACTACAATGACAGCAGTAAAACTATAATGAGGATCTTTTGTCACAGAAATGACATTGGGATCTCAGCTGATATATTTAAAGGAAAAGAGAAAAATGGACAGGCTAGTGGAAACATCACTGAGCCTTCTGTCCCTAAACTATTTTTCTTAGATAATTGCATTCCCCATTAATACTAATTAATACTAATTATTATTATTATCTACTATCTATTAGTAGAATATAATGTAACGGCCTTTTATTTCTTATGGCTATTATGGGTAATGCAAGCCCCACAAGGAAGGACAACCACAAGAAGAACACACAGAACTCAGCTAGGGAAATACAGGTTGCCTGCTATGGAAAGGGAACTCTACGCTGGTGTCATGATCACTGCAGACTCCTTCTCCTCAAAAAGAGAGCCCTCATCTTATCAGTTAATAAAATTTTATAAACTTGGCAATTTCACCACCTACCCCTTCTACCCTTAGAAAGTAGTGGAAGCCAAACAGGCTTTACAGTATGGGGGCCTAAATCCCTTCACCCTGAAATTCCCCTCTTCCTCCCCACCATCTTACAGGAAAATTCTGGGTCCTGGTACAATATCAAACAGCAGACAGTTAAGCAAACACCTGGATGCTGCAGAGCATCACTAGTGGCAGTACCTGCTGCAAAGGAATTAACACCAAAATCTGGAGCTCTCACTTTTTCCACGAGCAAGGTGCTCTTAAGCCAGCTCGTGCCTGTTGCTAATACTGCCTTGCCTTTTCAAAGCTTTCACACTAGAAGCAGTTGCAAGTGGGGACATTTCTGCATGTCACCCACACCTTCCCATTCAGGATACTCTGTCTTTTCCATGTTACAAAGATCGTGTGTGTTGATGTTGTTCTAAACTGCCTGGCAGAGCTGGCTGCCGTATCTGATGGTATGTTCTTGCACTGGCACTGCAGCAGACTGGACTAAGCTTCCAATAATAAGCACTGACACTAACATAAATATTTGTGGTTATGCTTCCCATTTCTTCTTTATAGGAAACAAGCTAAAATTTTGAAATACTTCAGTGATGTGATCAGTGGACAGTAATGGGAAAAATTTTCTCCAAAACTTGATTTGTGATCAAAATAAGGAAGGAAGATCTGAAAGACCAGAAAATATTCTTGTTAATCAGGGTATGGCACTTTACAACATCTGGATGTCAAAGCAAGTGTTTTGAATTCAATACTATTAACCTATGTCACTTAAGTGATTTTTTTTCCTTCAGAGATGATTGGGTGGTTACAAATTTTGGCAATGATTTTGCAGTTTGTTGCTTACATTACCTGACCCATGGTCTGTTTGTCTTATGATGTCTGTGGGAAAACAAAACAAAACAAAACAAAAACCAGTTCTTCCCCTGCTTCCCTCTCCCCAGTCCTGAAAATAGCTCAGGACCCAGAAAAATCTCTAGGACTGAGTCTCATCGTCTCAGTGAACCATTCTGACCGGAGGATAACCTCATGGGATTAATGCTGCTTTTGTGTATGACATCATGTAACACCAAACAAAAAAGCATCTGATTCTTCTGAAAATCAAAGAGACATGATTAAACAGAATAAAACAGCCTGGGAATGTAGAAAAGAAAGTTTGAATAAAAGGTCAGAGAAAGATCAGGCATCAGCTCTTGCTCTCTGCAAAATGATAAAACTAACAGGGAGTAGTGACTCAGCTTCCCCTGATCAAAAAGCTCCTTTCTTTGCAGTGTAAACAACTGTAGTCGGTGTTCTTGAAATCCCAGACTGAAACATCAACCAACGCTGGAAAATAAGGTTCCCCAGAATGCTTCCCTAGCCTAGGCATAACCTGTGGCTGATGTTTCAGGGGATTTTATTCCCTGTGACTGGGATTCACTGTCTAAAAGTGGCTGCAGCATGAGTAGAAGGGAAAAAGTTTTGTGTGTGGATTGTGACCTCAAGAGTGTGAAAGAAATTATTTTGTTTCAAATCACCCCTTAACCCATTTCAGCAGTAAATTGAGTCACCAGTATTATAAACCAAGACAAAAGTGGGGAAGCGTGGCTTTGGAGAAATGAATAAAAAATGAAGCTAACAAAGAATAACTCTTCCAAGCTAAAGCTTGGTGTATAATTTTTTGCTGAATAACTTGTTTTGAAGAATAAGAGACTCCTGCTCTTGCCAGGTTGCTGCAGCTAGATTTTACAGCTACAATGAACAAGTATGCATCTGTGTAAATGCTCTTTCGTTTTCTTTTTACATCAGATTTACACTGCTCAGACAGTAAAACTGCTGAATGTTTTAATTAGCACTGCCATGACTATGAAGTTGTTTGAAACTTTCAGGCGATGTGAAAAGGCTGGCACACCAATAAAGACTGCAGTCGCTCGATGCTGACAAAGGGGGCGAGATGTTTGAAGTGCACCAATTGTATTTGTTTTAGGCTGGGCACCGGCCGGAGTGCCGGATTCCTCAGCCCTTACACACAGCGCGCAGCCCCGGCCCGCAGCTTGGGCAGCGCTCCTTGGAGCGCCGCTGCATCCCTCGGGACGCCTCCGGGAGCTCTGCACTGCTCAGCCGGAGCTCAGGATTGCAAAGTCAGGCTCAGGGAGGGCTAGAGCCTGCTCCAAGGTGGTTTCACCAGCGTTTGTCACCTGCGGAAGCAGACGTGAGGAAAGTTCGTCTGAGACAGCGTTTTCAGAAATTCCCCGGTGAGATTATTAAGAAGAAATCAGGTAGTTTGAATGAAACGAACGCTTTCTAGGGAATCCTTGTTTTTATTAATGCAGTTTTAATGTAATTTTCACAGACTTATAGAATAAATGAGGCTGGAAAACACCTCAGGAGGTCATACAGTCCAACCTCTTTAAGAACAGTGTTTTGCATGTAAAATACTGTGAAGCTGGCAATACCTGCTGGCTGGTAGAGTATCTCCTGTCTTTGTTTATTGTAGAACACATAAAACCGTGCAAACTAACACTGGCCTGTCAATTCATTTCAGCCCCAGTCCAACCCGTGGGGTGGAGAGCAGCTCCCCTCTGGTGTTTAGACTCTCTCAACACGGTTGCTATTCGCCAGAGCACTGACTGTACCACTGGTAGAAGACTGCGAGAGATGCTCCAGTGCAACTGCTCTGTTGAGGCAGAATCTCAAAGCTGTGTGGGTTTGCAGTGTTTTCCAGTGTACATCTTTGTCCCAAGGACCTAAACTGAAACCATGGATGGTGCTGTGGCTGTTTATAATGTCCCCTGGAACTTTCATAGCTCAGATATCAATCTGACGTGTGATTGCTCTTAGCTTGGACTCAGCATCCCCCTGAGCAAAGGAGCAGTCTTTCACTCGGCATTGGAGAGACAAAGGAAAATGCTGGGACAGAGCAAGTAAATTAGCCCAGGGACTTGAGAAGGCTGTAAGAAATATGAGATTTTATTAAATTTATAGTTCAGGTGAGAGCTAGAAAATGTATGACAAGAAAAAAAAAAAAGAAAAACAAACAAAGAGGAAAATTGTTGGCAAAAAGAAACTAAGATAAGTAGTGGCAAAACCGCAATTTTCCTCATGTTTCTTCAAGCAAAAATAAAGGTGCTTAGGAGGACACATTGTACTGCAAAGGGTATTTGTCACTTCTGTGTGTGAGATGTCATAAGGGTGAGATTTGGTTTGAAGAACCACAGGCCAAAGAGCAAAGAAAAACCTGAAACACTCATCCTCTGTAACAACCTCAGGTTTCATTAACATTACATTTTTGGTGGTTTGGATTCTCAAGTTTTAATGTAATTGCATTGTTCTCTCTGAATTTTGGGTTGAGGTCAACTTCTGATTCTTGCCATCTTGTGGTGTGGTGCTGCACTGCGACCATCCCTCAGCTCCTCTGCAGATACAGCAGCTGAAAAATCATGTGCTTTCATAAGGTCTCACAAAAAAACCACAAAACCCCACCCAAAACAACCCCTCCCCTCCCATTTCTTTGATGATTCCTTTCTATAATTTGCAGTATTTTTCCTGTGTCTAGGTCCTCATTTAAACTCTGTTTCTCTGTTTGTTTCCCCAGTTCTTAGAAGGAGTCCAAATTATTCCCAGTCTCTTTCTAGCCCGAACTCTTGGGCCATTTCCTGCTTGCAAAGCCACAGTCTCCACACTCTTCTTGAAGCTGTTCTTGGATTTGAAATGCTTCAGTTCATCATAGTCTGCACTGTATCTCAGACACTCCTTTTCCAGAGCTAAGATTATTTTTTTAAATAGTGCTTTAAGAGGGAGTTTTACAGTTCAAGCTCCTGTCCTCCTACCTCTTTTGTCTTATCCTTCCATCCTCCCCAGGACTCTACACTTTTAAGCAGGAAATAGTCAGAGGAGAGATGGCCTCTGGAACCCACAGGCTTTAAAGGGAACGCCTATAATCTTGCAGTTCTCTTTATTGCAGCAGTCCACATCCAGGAGCCAAGCCCCACAGAGTTACCACAGGTGTTTCCTATTTTTAATATCCTCAATATTGGGCATGTGTGCTATTAGCAACATGCTTTTGTACTTCAAGGTGCTGGAAAATGATTAATGTGTGAGGGTGTCTACTGCCAACATCTGATCCAAGTTCACTGACTCTCAGTTAAGGGGTTAGGAGAAGTCATGTCTCGTGCAGTAGTTCTGTCTCAGCAATCCTCCTCACTGAGAGGTCTCCACGGAAGACATCTGAGGTTTGCTGACTTTCAGTTCATCTCAGACTTTTCCAATCACAGTGAGAATTGAGCGATTTTGACACTGGGGTACTGTCTCTCCCAGTTTGCCAGAATGATGACTTCATTCTGGGCTTGAAGAACTTGGAGGTCAGTCAAAAAGATGTCTTGCGAACTGACTTACCTAAGGCTGGCCGGCTGTGGCTATCCTCACTATCTGATAAGCCTGGGACCCAGTGAGAAAGAACCTGTATGCAACAAGTCTGCAGGGGCAGTACTCCTATTTAATAGGAGTACTGCCAGTAATGCGTTTAAATATTCTCCCAGTTATATTGTGAGGAAAAAAAATATCCTCAGGTGTCTTAGTTTGTAGGCCTGGTTGCAATGAGGTGCAAGAGAGGAAATAATGAAACAGATGAGTTAAAATTAAAAGAAAGGAAGCAAGTTCTAACTCAAAATTCATGCCAAGGTTCCATTTGTTTGTTTGCTTGCTTTTTTCTCTTTTAAAAAACAACAACAAAAAAACCAACAAAAATTCGGAACTGAGAGCCAAGTGAAAGCATGAATAAAGGCTTCTTTGCTCTAGGATTTTGATCAGAATCCACAAGCTTTATCCAGATACATGAATTTTGCACCTCTTTGTTTATCTTTGAGAGGATTTAAGAAAGCTTGTGCTGTTCATTGTTGGAGGTGGAATGTAGAATCACAGAATGAATCATAGAATGCTTTGGATTGAAAGAGAACTTCCAGATCATCTGGTTCCAACCCCATGCCATGGGCAGACACACCTTCAACAAGACCAGGTTTCTCAATGCCCAGTCCAGACTGCTGGTAGATGACCTGAGAAGAATTTGAACAGGTTTCACCAATATTTTTGTTTTCAGAAAATGTTATTTTTCTTGCAGCTGGTATGAAGTTTAGCTTTGGTGAGTTTTTTGTCCTTTTTTAGAAAAAGGTGAGTAACACCTTTTTAGTGCCTAACAGCACCATTTGTTAGTTAAAAGGTGCAGTGCAAAACCAAAGCACAAAAACAGCAGCTCCCTCTCTCCTGCCAGGAGCAGCGAGCTCTGTGCTAAGAGATCAGAGCCATACAGAGAGCAGGAGCTGCAGACTGCGAGGATAATGAAGAGCTAAGACTTTGTGCCTGCCAAAGGGAAAGCCTGAAAAACAAAAGGCCTGTGGGTTGTCTTCCCATCATGTCTGGGGCTTTACTTGACAGCCACAAGGACTAAGAGTGCCCTGCACTCTCAGCCTGCCTCCACACAGATATAGGATGTTCAGTACTGCCCACCTTTTTCCTACTTCTACCTGCTTGTTGCTTTTTGGGTGTTTTAATTGTATCTGTAAATGTTTGCTCCTAGAGAAGACTACGCAAGCTGGGGGAAGGCAAGGGTAGAGTATGGGAAATGGTGAAATAAAACCCCTCCTTATCAAATTTGCCACAGACTCCCTACACAAGACATGGCTGCTTGATAATACATGGTAGAAGTCTGAATCATAGCACACACTCAACAAAAAACCCGAAGAAACAAAACCCCAAAAACTAAAAAGAATGGCACATACCAAAGTGTGAAAAAGTCAGGTAGAAAAAAAGCTTACAAAAAGGAAAATAGAAACCATGTTAAACACTGGTTTCCTCTCAGAGTTTTGAATAATATTGAGGGGGCCAACAATGAGTATACCACAACAGACACCCTTTTCACCTTGCCCAAAATAATGAGCTCATGTTTGAAGATTGCCTAACACTTTATTTTCAAGCCAAAAGTATCAGATTTACACTTGAGTAACAAATTGTTACAATGTGGGAAGAGGTTATGGACAAAGTACATCTCTGTGGGATGCTTTAACCATCTATGATTTTGCTTGTTAGACCATGTAATAGAAAAGGGACAATCTTGAGCACCATAGCCCCTAAAGGGGAAAGATGGAATAGTGCAGTGCCATTCAGTGCCTGACACTTCAGGATATTTCATTAATGCAAAGCAACTATACTTGTATGTAAAAATGTCTTCAGTTAGCTCATTTGCTTTGTGGCATTTCTCGTTTTAATTCTAAGTAAGCATAGTTTTGAATTTTGTGGGGAAAAATACACTGGGTAGCTTCTTCCAAAATGAATATTTGCTTTTTCTGCTCCTTGGTTAGATGAAGCACTGAAAACAAGCTCCAGTTATTGCTTTCTTTGCAGGCAGGAACCTATGGATGCAACTGATAAGGGTATGCGTGTTTTCCCTGCCCATCCCACTTGTCTACTCTCATCTACCTGCTTCATGCTTCAGTTCTCTGCTAAACCTTGTCAAAGTTATATTAAAGAAGAACTCGGACTTAAGTGAAAACTATATAGTTGTTTCACTTTAGACCAGTAGATCCTATTTGATAATTCAGCATTCATTGCCTCTATATATCGTAAGTAACTTTTAAAGAGCAAGAGTCACTACTGGGTCTCCAAGGAACACTTTGAAAATTTTAAGTATATATTTTAAGTATGAACTGAGACATGATAAACTCTCTCCTTGTTTTCTGCCTTGGCAAGCATGATAAGTATTTTGAAGGATATTGAATTAATTGACTTAGCATCTGTTTCTGCAAATACTTTTTGCTATACAGTTGGATGTTTTTAGGGACACTGCTTCTCTGCATACTAAAACTTCTTTCTTACCTGGTTTTATTTTATTACTGGCTGGAGATGAAATACATGAAAATCTGGGTCACTTTCTTCATTTTATAATTTGAAAAATCCATCTCTAATCTTGGTTCAGAAAATCTTAAAAGATAATTATTTTGTTTTGTGTCTTTACATACTGGAAAATGTTTAAATCAATGCTCCTTCCTCTGTCTCTCTCTGTATCCTCCTCCAACCCTCTTGCACGCTTTCTCTCTGAACAGGAAAAGGGAGCGGGAAAAAATGCAGGGCTTGAAGGAAAGTCTCGTGAGGTACAAATCCTCTTTCCATATTCTTTCCCTGCTTTCATTCCCCCAGGGCCCTTGAAGGCAAAGATAAAAGTATCTCAGATGGCCAACAAAGTATCTCTGCTTGATTTTACTGAAAGGGAGAGCATGACGAAAAACAGACTCCAGTGTGGTTGCCATTTAAATTTGCTATACAAAATTGTGATGACAGTCTGAGTTAATTAATAAATCATTATTACAATTTCATATATTAATGTTCTGACTACAATAAAAAGTCTATGTATCCTTGAGAATACTGCACAAGCCAAATACTGCTTTGTTACAAGGCATTTTATAGATGATTTCCTTCTGTGAGTAATATTCTTTAGAGGACAATTTAATGCCTCAAGGGAGAAAATGTGTATTTCTACAGTCATGCCATAAACGACAGATTTTGGGAAGATTTCCTGAGTTTAGCTTCTTTGCTGCAGGTTCAGAAGGCTTTTTTCATTTCTCAGCTGAATTGACCCAATGACTCTTCCAAGGCATTGAAGAGAGCAGTGCCTATTGTTATTTATTTGTTATGTTCAGTAGGTTGCACTTCCCTTAAGGAAGGATGCTCCTCATTTCCACCTAGTGAAACACCCTCCCTGGCCTGCTTTTCTCCACCTTCCTCTTCCAAAACCTCTACCCTCTGCTGCCCCAAGCATTTCCCTCCCACACTCCCCAAAAATCCCTCTGCGTCTTTCTTTGGCTTCAAAGAGCTGCTGGAGGTGAGAGAGGCTTTGGATTGAGCTGGGCGGCTCCTCGATAGCAGCTCAGTGTTACTGATGACATATTTTGATGATGTATGAATCACACACAAAAACAGGATGAAGAATTGCATTTTTTGGTCCACTGGAAGCACTTCATGTAGCTTGAAATTCAGTGTTTTGGTGAGTGATGAGATACATAAATTTTAAATAGATAAGTAATAAAAACTCGGTAAAACCAATCCAGAATTAAATATTCTTGATTCTTCAAAATTCCACTTCAGTTTATTTTGTTAAAATTGTTTACCAACAGGGGCATGAACTCAAAGGGAATTTTCAATCCCCTGAAACTGAATATTTTGTTACCTTTATGTTTCACACACTGCTGCCTTGAGATAAGCTGCTGAAAGCTGGAACACATTTTCAAGGTTTTAAGTGAGCAAAACGTTTATTATAATCTTAAATTGCTACATTTAATTGGAATTCCAAAATGTTCCACAGTGTTAGATACAAAATAATAAAGAAAAGTGAATAACTTCTGCTTCTTGTAAACATATATTAGCCTGTATTGTACTGCATGCTGTTCTGGCTAGATTGCTTCTGGTACCTGAGACAATTCATTTAAAGCAGTCTTGAGTATCTCAATAATCCATCAAGAAAAAATTATTTGAGGAACAGGCTGAGACCTAATCCTTTTCTCTTACTCCTGGAACAATTGGAGATTCTTCCACAGAATTAATACAGTAAAACTAGTGTGAAGTATCTTCTCTGAGGAAAACAAAACCTGGCCCAAGGTTTCTGAAATATTTGGGTAAAGTCTCAAAGTGAAGGGCACCATATGTATCTAATATTATTTGTTGAAATGCAAATATATCACTGCTGCAGCACTCAGCACTTTGGTCACAGGTCCCTGTTATAATGTGCCAGGAGGCAGTGGAGGTAGGCAGCCCTTTCAAGAAAACATTTCATTCCTAATCCTGACTCTCCCTGCCTTCCCTCTTCATTGTCTCAGCTATTTGAGTGAGTTGTAACCTTGACAAAGAACATATTTTGATTGTTATTTGCTGAGTGCTCTCGAATAGTTTTGTAGTATCAGGCTAATAAATTTACCACTAAGAGATTTTCCAAATCAGCTTTTCTCAGGATGATATAAAAGTCTTGAGGATGAATGACAAAACAGTTTTATTTTCTAATGAAGCAAAAAGAAAAATTAAGCCAGAAATTTCTTGTTAGTGGAAAAAAAAAAATCAGGTAAATTCCTACCCCATGCAGAACAAATTGAAATGCAAAGTTGTTTCACAGGCAAATAAGGCCTGTATCATAAAGCTACAAGAAATACTCACCTAGCAAAGAGAAATTATTCTCATTTTGATCTGTCAATAGTAAAATAGCATCTCATGAGTCATTATCAGCATGTAACTTAATCCACATGATGCCTCTGGTTTTGTTCTTGCATGGCCTCTGACTGTATATACTTCACGGCTCCACTGGGGAAAAATGGGGAAAAAAAAGTGTTTTGTACTTCTCAGCTATTAGAAAACAAAATTCTTGACTTTTTTGTTTTCACTCAGTGAGACCATGACTGGCTTCTGTTCCTAGCCCTGCAGAAGACCTCGGGGGATACCCAGACTTTCTTTTCTTGCATGGAAAAGAAGACTATATTTTCAACCACAACAAGCTCACACATGATGATTTCACATGAAAATAACTTAAACCATAACACTTTCCTCATTCTCAGGTGTTATGTGTGCAAATGGGTTGTATGCCAATGATTTCTTTACCAAGAAGAAAACTTTAGATCATCTGTCTCCAAGAGAGAATACTGCAGATTGACAACATTAAGTTTCTTGGGAGGTGAAACAAAATACATGGGCTTACAGAAGGATTAGAAAATTATATCCCAGCTGGAAAATTTTATGGGTACAGAAAAAATTGTGTGAGTGAAATACCAGTATCATAAAATAAATAACAGGAAATATGGTAATATATGTGATAGGGAAAATTGTCATTTTCAGAATTGCTAGAAAGTCAACAGCATTTCACCCGTTTGACTTCAGAAGTGAACTTGGACCTCAGAGGCTTAAAAATATATGAAGAGAAGTTAAATGAAATAAGAGCATATGAATCCAATAGGGATTTACAAAGAAGAAAGCAATCTGTGCTAAAGGAGTTCTATAGAAGTTGGGAATGCATGTAATCAGAATTTAACTTATTCCTGGAAAGTGATTTAGAATATGCCAAAAAAATTAAATTCCATTCTGCAAGATGAGCAATTAATGGGGCTCCTAATTTAGAAAGCATCACAATTCAGAAATGGCCTTTAAGCCTGTGTAACCTTAAGCATATGTTGAAAACCCACTGAATTCAGCTGGAAATTAAACACAGAAAACAAGAGGAAATCGAGAATGTCTGCGCAGTAGTTTGCATTACTAATGCTTTATATTTCTGGAAATCCTTGCATCGCATGAGAAAAAGGCATTTCACAAATATTGGTGGCCAACCAGTGCAGTTTCCATCTGACAGGAGTCAGTGCTGGATAGGAGAAGTAGGGGTGCAAATCTCTGAGAGAGCCCAAGCGCAGCTAGGTCCTCCCTGCTCCAGCGGACACGGAACAAAGGAGCCGTATCCCACCCAAGGACCTTGCAATGGCCAGCAATTGTTACCCACCCTCGGGCAGTAAGAATGAACCTACCGCTGCTAATTTCTATTTTAAGTGCAGTGGAATGCTGCGGTCACGCTGATAGCGCCCGGCAGACGCTGCTGGCAAGCGCCAGCGCAGTGTTTAGTGACAGTGACTACACGTACAGAAGTGACACCGGCCACTGGGAAGCAGTTGCTGCAGGAATGTTGCTCCTGCCCTCGCAGTTGCTCTAAAGCTTATTGGAAACTGCGTTTTCCCATTTTTATCCTGACATTCATGTAATTTTAGCTTCTACATTTTGGCAAATACCGCCATGTATTTTTGGCTCACCCTTGAGTTATCTGAAGCAGAGCAGTGTGATTCCAGGCAGAAGAAGGCAGAATTGTCTCAGAATAACAAGCAGATTTTTTTAATGCAGTGCAAGTGGTTCATACATTATTTTTGCATGAATCAGACATTTATTTTCTAAAGGAAAAAAGGGTGGGGGGAGGAGGGCAAAATCTTTTACTTAAATCCTCTCATAGTTCATTGCTGAATATCAACTTCTAGAGACAAGGCAATGTATGCTAGGCTTCTTGGTTATTGTGCTTTGGAGATTAGCTATTTTGAGTCATGAGGGTGTGTTACCTCACCCCAATTACAGAACTCCAGCAGAAATGGTAAAATCAGGCAGCATGAAAGAAGAAAGGGGATTTTCCTAGCATTCATGGGACATTCACATGAGCTGCATGGGCAGGATGAAATCATGCAACTGCCAAGGAACAAAAGCAAGTAGTAGAAAAAAAAATGAACAATTATGAAATAAAAGGAGTCCTACAAATGCTAGAAGATGGAGACTGGCTTGCTTTTATGCTGTGACCTTTCTTTGTGTTGTACTTGCCACAGTAGTACTCTACAGACAAGATGGCACCACCTAAATCTAAAAAATGACTGACTGCCAAGATAATTCAAAGAATAATGAGGTCGCAACAACTGCAAAGATGCAAAGAAAACTGATGTCAGTTATCTCTTCACAGAGTTCAGCGAGAAGGAATCAAATGCTTAGTCTTTAAAATGAATGGGTTTAAAACCTGAGATCACAGCTTAGCCTATCAGGACATGCTGACGTACAGGATTATGCAGAAGTCACATGGCTGAGTCTTTGCTTATGTTTCATTTTGTGAAATTTGTTCTGCAGGACATTGTATCATTTTTACACTGAAGGGAAGAAACTTAGTTTTTGTAGAGGACTATATGAATGAAACTTTTAAAGTGAAAGGAATGAGAATAATAAGTTCAGCTTTCTAATAACATAACTCTTGGGACTCGGTTGTGACTTGGATTGAAAGACTGCAGGACTAAAAGAAATTAGGAAATCTCCTCATTACACTGTATGTGTTAAACAGTCCTTGGACCCTGATTGCTGGGAGAGGACTTCTCCTTACAGCAGATGTGCAAGGTCAGGGAATGGATGTAGGCTTGGACCCCTCCCAACTTCTGGCCATCATGGCCAGTGCTAGAAAGGTCAAGACCTACCAGTATATGTTGATTTTAAAGGGCCACCCCTACAGAGAAGGAAATTAACAACACATACCTATGACACCTCCGAGAAATATCCCCTTTGCATGAATCCCTAGGCAGTGCAGAACACTATTGCTGCAGTCTTAGCTGTGACAGCTAAGGATGTGTAGTCCTAAAGGATTTTTTCTGTCCCTGGCTGAATATTGATGAAGATCAATCCCCACCTGCATTGCTTTGTTTCCTACTCTCAGTTTTTGAAATCTCATGATACTGACTCTCATTCCAGGTGCTGGAAGCATGGTATCACCTGAGGACCTTTGCTTTCATTTCAAGCACTCTACTATATTAATTTGCATCACCCATAGGCTGTACCAAGTGCTGTGCCATTGAAAGAAGGTGTGGATCACAAAAATTAAGTATCTCAAGGGCAGACTTTTAGAATCATGTCTTGTGACATATACATTCGTGGAATAAGTTTCTCAGCTTCTCTCATCTTCTTTGGGAGCTCTTCTAAACACCTGTCCAGCTGCTGAAGAAGATAGGAATCTGTCTTTTCATCCATGCCTTGAAATCCCACTTCCCAGGATTCTAGCAAACTCAGTACCTGACAGGGAGAATTGTGTGTAATGGGTGTCTGATCTCCAGCAACGGTGCTGCAGGAACCATGGATGGGAAGCAGAGGCTGCTGTGGTGGAGTTCACTCCATAGCAGCCTGCTTGGGTTAAGGTTTATGGTAAAAATAGCCTTTTTCCCTCACCAACCTACTTGTTGCTTGGAGCTGTGCTTCATGGATGTAATAACACAGAAAAACACATGTTGAGCTGGGTGTCTGTGAGAGGCATGGGGAGAGGAGTTGTCTGAAAGAGTAATTTTAAGATGTCAAAAATAAGGTATCACATGCAATGAACACAAACATGTTATTAACATACTGACAAAAGCTCTCGTAATTTCCACACTGATCTCATGATTTTTCAGATTTAACTCATAATTTTCAGGTTTTTTAAAACTGACAGTATATATTCTTTCATTTCTGTCATACCCTGACATTTTCTCCCTTGGATGCTTGTACAAGAACAAATCCAATACACTGAATAGAGTACTAAGCTTTCAATATGGACCATAAAAGAGAGAAAGAGGAGCTAGTGAAAGTATGAAATCCTCATTAATAGTTTGACCACAACAGACCTTTCATATGAGCATTTTTTTTTCAGGGTCATGACTGGATCAGGGATGGAGAAATGACACTGGCCCATCAAATGAATCTTGGACATATTTCCAGGTTTAGATGAACACTACTTTGATTCCTAGCTGCTTAGAAGCAGCAATAACATCAACCACAAAAAGTGGATCGGTCTATCTGTAGTGCCTATCAGCAGTTTATGAACACTATACTTTGTCTCAAACTTTTTACTCCTTATTGTATTACAGCTTCACCCCAATGGCTTTGTATGTCCAGTAACCTAAAAAAAAAAAAGAAAAAAAAAAGAAAAAGAAAACACACCAAAAAATTTGCTATTTAACAGGTTACAGCCTGAACCATATGATCCATGGATAGCCATATGTCTGGGGAGATGACAGGTCTAAGTGATGAGCCTTGTTGCATGTGCACACCATTCCTCCAGAACCTATTGCTTTGATTTAAAAGGTACGGTGTGCTTGGCTTGCTCCTCCCAACATGTGCTAATGTTCTGTGTTTTTCACTGTAATAGATTACTTAGCAGTTCATACTAATATTTTGGAGGCAAATTGCTTTCCCATGTTTTATATTATGGACATTTGTTTGGGTCTGGTTCTGCGAGGAGCTGTGTGCTTTTAACTGGCAATTAAAACCATGCTAATGGGAGACACGCTATGCTTCCCAGATGTGTCGAGCCAGTCCCCTGGTGCAGACAGTGGGGATACTCTCCAAATGCGGGACTAATACCAGTGACTCATGAGAGGCACTGCACCAGATTGTCCAAGCACATAGGAGGAGCAATTCATTTTGTTAGGAACCAGAGTGAAATTTATTTATTTATTTATTTATTTATTTATTTATTTATGTATTTATTTGGCTGTGCACAGCCTAATTCCCATCTCTTAGTAACAACAAGGAAAACGTTTAAGTCTTTTTCTAGTGTTCATATGACATGTATGTAAAACTCTGGAAGTTACTGTACTCATAAAACATCACTTTCCTCATTCTCTACTTATTTTCACGTGCCCATACTGATGGGAAATGTATTTTACTATTCATTGATGTGTTATCTTTTGGTAATGTATAAGCAAATTTTAAACTCCTTATCATTGCTGTGTGTAAATTAACTCAGGCCCAAGAGAAGTAAGTACAATTCCATGCTGTTCTATGTATTGGTGGCTTTTTTCCCAGGCTGCTCTGGATCTCTGGATCCAGTAATTAAGAAATTAGTACTCAAAAAGGAAAACACTGTGCAATTACTTAGTTAACTAATTTGGAAATAGCTCCATGCTGGCTTACAGTAATTCTGGATTAGCATTTGGAAAGCCCACACACCAAAAGAAATCAGGCTTTTTTTAGGTTCATGGAACATAACTTATCACAGAATCATAGAATAAGCTGAGTTGGAAAGGCCCACAAGGATCATTGAGTTAGCTCCCAACCCTGCACAGCACACAAGAGTCACAGCATGTGCCTGAAAGTCCTGTCCAAATGCTTCCTGAACTCTGTCAGGTTGCCTGGTGCTGTGACCACTCCTCTGGGAAACCCATTCCAGTGCCCAACCATCCTCTGGGTGAAAAACCTTTTCCTGATATCCAACATAAACCTCTCCTCTGAGCTTCAGGCCATTCCCTCAGGTCCTGTCACTGGCCATGAAGAGATCCATATTTGCCCCCTCAGCTTCTTCTTATGAGGATGCTGAAGACTGCAATGAGATCTCTGCTCAGCTTCCTCCTTTTGTTTAGACCTTGTGTGTCTCCAAAACAAAGGTTGGAATGCTGTTTTTGTTTCATGATCATGATTTATATAGCATCATAGAATCATTGAGTTCTAAGACTGAGTCCAACAATCAACCCAACACTGCTGTGTTCACACTAAACCATATCAGCAAGTACTGCTTCCACACATGCTTTTTGAGTGCTTCCAGGGATGGTGACTCCACCACTTCTGTGGGCAGCCAGTTCCAATGCCTGTTAAAATTTCTTCTAGTGAAGAAATTTTTCCTAATATCTAACAAACTCCCCTGGCACAACTTGAGATCACTTCCTCTCAATCTGTCACTGGTTACCTGTGAGAAGAGACTGACCTGGCTACAGCCTCCTTTCAGGCAGTTGTAGAGAGAGATGAGATCTCCTTCTGAACCTCCTTTTCTCCAGGCTAAACACCCCCAGCTCCTTCAGCTGCTCCTCACAGGACTTGTGCCCCAGCATTTTCCCCAACTCCATTGCACTTCTCCGGGCTTGCTCCAGCCCCTCAATGCCTTTCTTGCACCCGAAACTGAACACAGGATTTGAGATGTGGCCTCACCAGTGCCAAACACAGGGGGACAATCACTGCCCTGGTCCTGCTGGTTACACTATTGCTGATACAGGCCAGGATGCCATAGCCACCTGGGCTATCAGGGTGCATACATAGCTCATGTTCAGCTAGCTGTCAACCAGTACCCCCAGGTTCTTTTCAGCTGAACAAATTTCAGACACTCCAATTCTAAATGTTCTAGCTCTCATCTCCATGAAAAAAATGAGGCTTCATTTATCTCTTTTTACCAGTGTAGAAACCTAGGAGCTATATAGGGAAACATCTAACTCTGTTGCAAATAAATTAAAATCATTATTTGAATGGTTTATTGCTGGGCCATGATTTTTGCCCAAGGGCCAAAAGATAAGGGGGAAAAAAGCAGAACAATACTTGGCAGGTACAGTAACTTGGTTGTGCTGTAAACCTTTTCAAGAGTAATAGATAAAGAGATAGTAGTTCACAAGAAAGAGATTGAAGATAATTTTTTCTTGCTTGAAAAATAAAAGCTTGTCAAAAATCAAATAAATAGTAAATACAATGCTTAGAAAAGGATGGCAATTTCTCCGTTATGCTCTAAATATCCTCATACTTTACTTATTGAATGAGAGCAAGTTTGAGTTTAGTGTAGGTAAATAGATATGAACAGAAATGATGTTGTCTATGCAGTGCCACAATGCAGCCCCTCAGCAGACTCTTGCACTGATTTTTAATACATAGATATTAAGGAAGAACATATAGATCACTCTTATCCTGTATTAATATGCCTCACCTTTATCGTCCAAGAAATTTAAAGCCTGATCAAAAGCTTTTCCTAGAAACAATTTGTCATTCTATTCTGAAGCATTTAACTCCATTTCTAGCTAGTGTTAACAGTTATATTGAACTAAGAGTTACTGAAATTTCATAAGAAAAGGTAGCCTGGAAATATTTCCTTACTGTTCTTAAGAAAATTTCACCTTAATTTTGCAAGTCCAAGAAATATTGGGGGGGTCATCTTTGTTAGGAATTATTGAAGGCTTTTAGGGTTTTACTTTTAAAACAAAACATTCAAGTTACTGGAAGAACTTTTCCTCTAGTTTTGGCAGGTGTTGCCAAAAAAAAAAAAAAAAAAAAAAAAATCAGTGAATTCTGAGTTTAGGTGAATCATCTTACACTATTCTTGTGCCAGTTCCAAAAGGAGTTTGAGAAGGAGTCTTGGTTCTGGTTGTAATGCTCTAAATATGTATATATATGTATGTTAAATATACACAGACTCCCTGCTGCCATCACACATCATGTGGTTTATCCAAATCTAAAACTGACAAGCAATAGTACACACCTTCATATTACATTCCATCTGATGGGCGCCAGTGAACTGGACACTGTTGTGTCTGTGTCTGCTGTGGCTTTAGCTCCCACAGATAGAAGTAAACAATACCCAAGGCAAAGTCTACAGAGACTGAGCTTCCACCCAGCCTTCTTTAATCTTCAGCCAGTTGGACAGCTTGGGAGTACTTCAAGAATCCATACCGTATGTGAAAGGGAATCCCATATCCTTGGGTTGTTTTTTTCTCTTTTCTCAGCAATCCTGCTCCAGTCTTTGGGACATCAACCTCTTTTACTTTTGGTGTTTGTGTATCTCTAGTTTTCATCCATCACTGGCATTTACATGTTTCCACACTGGAAGAATATGTGGTGAGAATTCAACATTTGGTACAAATGCATTTCAGCTAATTTG
Organism: Acrocephalus scirpaceus scirpaceus; assembly: GCA_910950805.1. Classification (NCBI taxonomy): domain Eukaryota; kingdom Metazoa; phylum Chordata; class Aves; order Passeriformes; family Sylviidae; genus Acrocephalus; species Acrocephalus scirpaceus. The sequence goes on along the minus strand of OU383775.1, from coordinate 19,695,084 downwards.
TGAATACTGTGGAAGGCTAAGTTTTATCCCCCTCTAATTATTACAGGGCTGCATAGCAAGCTGACATTCCATCTTTATTTCCAGCTCAGTTGCGCCCCACTTGTTGAACACAGGATCTGCCCATACACTCAAAGCTTGCCAGAGGCAAAATCTCTCCCAGTACAGGGACTCTTTTGTCCAGTGTGTTCAAGTTCTTGCAATGTCCTGTCCCTGAGAAATGACCAGAAGTCAGCATCAATACTCATTGCAAAGATTTTTAGCTTTTTATTTTTTTAAGGTTTCATCAAAAAAATTTCCTATCTAAGCGATGTTAGATACCTACAAAATATGGACAGCACATGTGTGAGTAAAATTTCTTCTCAAACCATAATATAGGTCAATATTTAGGATTGCCAAAGTGTGTGAGTGTATCTTTGATCTGTGGGTGGCATTCTGTATCCAAATGAGCAGTACAAATACTATTTATCTTTTCAGTCATTTATGACTATCTGACTTTAAAGAAAAGCCAACAAGATTCCAGTTTAAAAACATAATATTCATAAATTCCCACTCCCCCCCTCCAATCTTATTTCATGTTTCATTCAAATAGACTGTTTTGCAAGTTCTAAACACCTAACAGTTAATTTGTAATACAAAACAATATATACAAGGAGCTCTGTCTAGCCTCTGCCAGGCAACTGAAGAATTGGAATTCTTGATGAAGTTGAAGAGAAAAAATTTTCGAATGCCTTGTTCTAGTAACCCTTTATACATTGCTTGTTTAAACTATGTGGGCTAATGGTTCGTATAGGTTCCTTTACATTTTTTGCTTACAGAAGCATAAAGTTTGGTGTCTCAAAATTATTTTGCATGTTATACCATGTTTAAAGTATTAAAGAGGCTATTTAAAGTCGTGAAGTGACTGACAGCCATCTACCTCCTGTAAAACAAACCTGCGTTTTGTAGGGAAAGGTGTGGCAAGCAGCCAGAGCAGCTGGGGAGCTGCGGTGGAGCAGAAGGGTCAAGACAGGTCTAGGAGGCTGCAGGGAAGGTACTGGAGGGAGCCCTGTCTGCTGGTGACTCAGCCCTTGGCATTCACCTCCCAGAGTGCCAGTGCCAGAGTGACATTAGGGTACCAAAAGCAGGGTTAGGGACTCATACTCATGGCATGGAAAACTGGATCCTGATCAGTAACCATTCATACATACCCCTTGCTTTTTTTCAGGAAAATAAGCAGCCTGGCTGTGCTACATTTCATGTGTTTACATTTGTCTATCTAAAATTAACCTGTCCAAAACCACTTCTTTGGGCTGTGAAACAACATTCAGACATAGAGGTGTTTAAGGAGCCATTGGAATGACACATTTTTTCTTGACCTCTTCATCTAGCCCTTTCCTGAGACCTAACAGACCTGAGCTCCGCACTGCAGGGACACAGCCACACTTGCTTTTGCAAACCAATTTTTTACCATTACCGTGGTCATGGTAATGTACTCATACATGTATATAGATTAGATATAGATACAGATGATAAAGATAGATAGATAGATAGATAGATAGATAGATAGATAGATAGATAGACAGACATATAAAATTGATAGAGGCAGAAGTAGATGGATGCACTAGTCCAGTAGCTCGGCCACAGTTCAGAACTGGGTAGCCAGGGTCATTGCCCCTGGCTCTGTAGCAGGTACACAGACATGCCTTGTGTCTACTTAATACCAGAGTTACAGCAATGAGAATCAGACTTTCAGGTTTATTAAAAACATTTACAAAACTGTACAAATAAAATCTAAAAGTCTAGAGCCAATTAATAAAGCTGTGGCTCTGCAGGGGCTGTTATTACTGCACTGTACACAAGAGACGTTTCACACTAATATAAGCAACAAAATTTGAATTCTTCTGCTCCAAAAATGAAGGGACTAACTGGGAACTTTCAGGAACCTCTGACAATATGGGCCTCATAGCAACCTCTGGAGCTTTCCTGGCTGTGTCCTGCAGAGAGGAGCTGGTGCACAAGATATCCCTTCCTGAAATGCCATAATTTGATCTTTGGACATTTCTTTTTAGAGAGTTATAAAAGTTTTCAAATTTACTTTTTTAGCACAAATTTCTCAACCTAAACACATCAGGTACATTTCTTCACTTAACAATGTCTGAAAGAGTTGTGTTAATGTGATCTCTCTTTGGCAGAATTTGACTTTGGCCCAGCACTGGTAGCCTCCAGGGAAATCCAACCTCCACAGCCCAGAAGGATCTCCAGTGTGAATAAATGGTGAGGAATTTCCATCAGTATACACAGTTTTCACAGTCTGTGGCTTTTTTTTTTTTTTTTTTTTTTTTTAAATAAACAGAAGTGGGATTAAAACTTTCTTGGGACAATGCATAGTAGCTTACCATACATAAGTTTATGTGGTCATCTCCTTGGTCAAGTCAGTAAACTTCAGACAGCAGGTAAACAGTAGTTAAGAAAAAAGATTTTATGGATATAAATTAAAGTTGTCATTGTATCTTAACAATGAAATTGGTTAATTGATGCCAAATACAGTTGTTAACAGGTATCTAATTTTAGGTGATTTGTGTATGTATGATTTACTGCCTCACACAATTATCTTTTGTTACTTAAGTCATCCTGCTTTATCTGATTATCTGGCAGCAGTAATCATTTATTTCCTGAGGTATTGGAACATGGTACAGGCTGTTCTTGCATTTAATTAATGTGTAAAATACACCTTCCCACCAGTCAATCCTGCCTTGAAAGTGCAGTTGTGAGGGTTGATGCAGAGCCTGTGATGGGAACTCATCATACACAAGTGTTCTATCCCTCTGTTAGTACCCTGTTGTGGCAATCAGGATCCACTTCAAGAGGCTTTTTCCTCTCCTTACGAGAGCTAAATCCTTGTTATCTCAGTGACTGACTAATTCTTACCTACATCTCCTAAACTTGGAAGGACTCCAGCTGACAGACTCTATTTCTGACTGGTGACAAGGAGTCGTCCACCTCATCTACGTGTTATGTCTGTATTTTATGCAGGCTCTATAATGTCTTTTTCTTCCCATGCTATCCAAGCCTGAACCAGCTGACACACAGTCCCCGACTCAGAAGCACAGCAGTCTGAATAGACTTGGCAGAAGAAAACCAAGACAGGAAACAGAAGATTTGAGGTACTTGCCCAACAGACAAGCTATAGATCATACCCATACTCCTTGACAAGTGAAGGAATACAATTTTTGCATTGCTGTTTTTTGGATACAGGATGGTACAACACTCTTGAAGGACTCCCAGACAGCAAGAAACTCACCAGGCAATGTTGTTCTGTACCACAGAAGGAGGTGGCTACCAAGAGTGACACCATGACGTAGCCTGCCCAAGAAGACAGGGTTATGCTGAACCACTGTATCTGTGTGTGTGTTTCCCCTAAAGGCTGCTGCTTCTGCACACAAGGAGCAGCATGGACAGGGGCTGCTGCAATAGGACAGGGAGGGTGACTTGGCACTTCTACCCCCAGTGGTTGGTGCTACTGACTCCTCTTTCCTCCTTTTTTTTTTTTTTTTTGCTGTGTCCACACTCCTTCCCCTTCTCCATTCAAAGGGTCTTCACTCATCAGGAACATATAACACCTTTTCTCTGCCCTGTGGCCTGGATAGCAGGCCAGGCAGAAGGAAACACAGAAAGGGACAGTATGGCAGGGATGGTGGTAGGCCACAAAATAAGGAAGGGCACATGCACAGCAGAAGGCTGAAACTGAAAGGCCTGAAAGGCCTGAGCTCCAGATTCATGGAGAAAAAGGAGGAAACCCGAGAAAAAGAGAGCTCTCTCACAACCCCTGCTCTGTGCCTCTGCTAATAGGTTCTCAATGTTCTCACTGCCTTCCATCTCCCCCCCTGGGCCACCAACAGAAATCTGAATGCCTTCATGCACTGAAAAGCCTCCAGTCACCCTCACTGATCTCATAATTTGTGTTTGTTAGACATACGTTTATAAAAAATATTATGAAAAGGACTTCATTATTTCCATCCTGCTCCTTCACCCTCTAAACTAATTTCATTGGCTATGACTTGTGGCCATGAGGTTTATATTTCACTCATAGTCCCACTTACCCAGAAGTCTTGTACTAACTCTAAAACTAACTCTGAAATAGGAACTGGGTATTATCCTTGAAATGACCTGTAAGTACTCTAGTTACCCTTGTCCTTGTCAATAATTAAGAAGTTTCCATAAGAGTTCCAGGGAACCAGTTTAGTGAGATATTGCATATTGTCTCTGTTGAGGGTAGAGCTGTTCCATCTTTTTATGGTGTTATTGTGTAGATAGTAAGTAACACAATATGCTTACAGAAACTACCACTGATGACTTCCTGGACTTGTCGAAAACATAGACTTGCAAAGACATTTGGTTTCAGCATTATTTCAGAAAGTTTGCTAGAGTTTTATATGTAATGTTTCTGAAACACATGCAACCTCAATTTTCTTAACCCGGAGTCAGCAAGAAAAGCAATGCTCTGTCCCACCTGGAAGTGATCTCGCTCTGGTCTAACAATTGTAGTATGTCCAGCTAAGCTGGTAATTATGATTGTTAGTACTGTCACAATTTCTTAAGATCTTATTTTAATAGAAGCAATCACAAAACAACATTAAACATGCCAGTGTTAATTATGCTTATTCTTTAGACAATTGTGCTGTCATTGAACTGATGTGTTAGAAAAAATTTGAGGACCTTTGACAAGCACAGTGTCATACTCAAACATATGTGGGCACTGAAAGAAATAATGCCAGATGTGTGTTTGCACAATAGTATGATTCATGATTACTGAAATCTGTGTGATGAAAAAAAGTTAGTGCTTTTTAAACTACTTTGATATTTTTTTCCATTTAAACACTGCCCTTCTTTCATGACTTTGACCTTTGAGAGAGGATCTTTCTATTTCCCCTTTAGTAATTCTTTCTTTTCTTTCAGGTAGAGAGCATCATGTCATGGATGCCTCCTCTCCAGCTGGAAGATATTCTTCAGACATAATGGGACTCTGGCATTCCACTTAAATGTCAACTGCCAGCCCGTACAATTTAAAAGTCAATAATTTTATTGACTTTAATCAATAAAAGTATTTAGGCACTTAGTCGGCTCACATTTTTACAGTCAAATGTCACAAGCTATCCACTCACATGACTCAGGATCTGTGCTCGTAACAATTTGTGCGTCCTCATGCAGACTTCACTCTAGAAATAATTGCTTCCATAAAGTTATTTGTAACATTATATTGTATTTCTGCAGAGATATGAAATCATGTACTTTTAGATGATTTCTATTCTAGTAAAATACAAGAAGGATTTTTCTCCTGAGAAAATACCCTTCACAAAGAATTACTGCTAAAGGACCTTTATATTCAGATTATTAAAAAAACCCCAAACCCAAAACACTCAAACATGTGATTGCTCCTGTTTGAAGGACCTGTTCAGGATACAGTGGGATTTCTGTGATTGCTGCTTGCAAAGGGCATTGCAAGAGTGCTCATTTCCAGAGCTAGGCTGCCACACAGCCAAATCCTCATGCAGGGAGCAATGGGCAATATCCCAGCCCCAAGCTGCAGCACAGACTTTGCAGACCTTGTCAACACCACCCTATCTTCTGCTCAACTGCAATCCCCTCCTCTGCCTGCCTCCCTGCTCCACGTTTGTGAGAGGTCCATGCTGTTGGCCCCAGATAAGAGAAAGGAAATGTCTTCTGGGAGAGGGCAGACACGGCACAAGAGCTCTTGAGAGCAACATGCCATCCTAATGAGAAACTCTGATGAGAACATTCCTTCCTTCTCCAGGATCTTGGGCATTTCCAGGCTTTCTGTCAGGGGTTTACATTCAAGTGCCATACTTCATTCCATGAGGATCTCAAGAGCACCTCAGAGATGAAGGGTATTTCTCTGGCAGATTTTCCATACAGAAACAGATGTGGTTCTCAGGCACTTGTCTGCCCTTGTCCTTACAGACAACAATGGGATATGTGTTTTTTCTGTGCACAGTAGTTTTCCCTCTTTTGTTCATTCGCCCTATTTCCTGCCAGGTGTCTCGCTCTCCACTGGTCTAGGCTTGTTTTATTTTATGGCTGAGCTTATTTAAATGACTATCTCCATGGAGATACTCAAAACCTGAGCAGACATGTGCCTGGGCCACCTGTTCCAGCTGATCCTGCTGGAGTTGGGGATGACTTAGATGACCTCCAAAGTTTCTCCCAACCCCAGCCAGTCAGTGGCTCTATGAAACAGAAGCCAATACAAATTTTCCTACCACACGTAAATGAGATTTATATTTCCCACACTTTGGAGAATACTTACAACTGACTTAGAGGAAAATAGAAAACAGCATTTAGCACTTGCCTGAAGATTTGCAATCTCCCACAAGCACTTAATGACACAGATGATGATGACGTATTTCAGATCATATACGTTGAAGAGTATTAAAGTTTTTTTGGAGTACAGCTCTGCTTCTTCATTTTCCCCCTCACTCCTGTTCTATGACTGTGTAAAACATAAACTGTCTCACCAACATGCTTCACACCACAGAATGGCATGAGTATCATTTCTTGCAGTTGCTAGACAGTCTCCTCATCTTTTCAACTTGACATAAAAATAAGTGGTTTGATTCAAAATCAGCATGGTTCTTAGATTAAAAAACCTTCTCCTGAGCTGAGGAGATTCAATTTCTGATGAATACTGACACTGTAAGGCCAGCTTAACTGTGTAATCAAGGAACAAAGTATTTTTGTGTGAGGTTTGGTGCACACACCCGATAAAACAGCCATCATAAAGTAAGCCTAGTAAAGCACCACAGGCACTCTCTGCTTTGGGTTTGAGGAGGTGTATCACCTCTTTTACTGGGACATCTCAATTAAGTATTTTGCAACCTATCTGGTAAAGGTAAAGGATAGACTGTGCTCACCTCAAAATCTCCTGTTCCAAGCTATGACCTGAACAGAAAGAAAATCTTAGAATTCTGCATGAGCTGCTACAACGAACAACAGCCAGGAAGCTGAGCAGATCTGAGCACAGTTGGTGTTTTCCAGGGGGCATGTTTTTTCCTGCTCAGAATGGGTTTATTGTACCGGGGAGCCTATCCCGTCACCTGCCATTTCACACCTCTGCACTACTGGCATGAACACCTGAGCGTTAACACTTCGGCTTTTAGAAAAGGGGAACCTGGGGTTGTATATCATTCTGCCTGGCATTCAAGCTATATGTAATGCATCCCTTGGAATGTTTTGCTTAAATGCATGCAACTATCTGGAGACTTGAAGCCTAGGACCCTATTGTCCAATCATATGTAGCATGGAATTAAATACCTCTTTGTTTAGCTATTAGCTTCTATTAGTTTCTTAGCTGCTGCAAGAACATCTGTTAGTGTGCAAGCCACTCCAGCACACAGAAGGCTATAACCTTCCACCTCCCTGTCTTCCCAACTCTCTTTTTCACCTACTTCTGGAAAAAAATGAGGTATTAATTCTTTACCTTATAGGAGTGAAAAAAGAAATGCCATATGTGCTTTCCAAACACAGTAAAAGAGAGTGCAGCAGAGAATACACTATCCAAGAAATAAACAGAACTGTGAGAGGAAAGAGTGTAACAGAGGTGTAAGAGTAAGCATATGCCTTATTAGTTAGGATATTAATTGGGGTTAATTAAAGAGATGTCATTAAGCTCCTTTCCTGTTATGAACAAACTTAAAGGTTCTGGTTAACTGTGTTCTGGAAAAGAGATTGGAAAGGTGATCTTGCAATGATTTGCTCAGCTCTACTGTCCCCCAAAGAGCAGAGGTCAGGGACCAGAACTCAGAGATAAAAATAAAACAACTACACTATTTCATTTAAGCCATTTGCTTAAAAAAACCCACCAAAACAACAACTAACCAAAAAAAAACCCCAAAAAACCATCAAAAAAACAAAACCAAAAAAACACCAAAAACCAGGAAAAAAACAACAAAGAAAATATGTTTAAAGCAGAATTTTGAGGAATAGGGCCCAATTAGATTAGGCAATTAGATGCTAGAAACTTTAATGTCATGGCAGATGACTGTTTCTGCCACAAAATGTAACCATTAAAGTAACAGACAAACAAAAAAAGCAGTTACACTGCAGGTGTAGACCTTGCTCAGGAAGATACAGTCTGTCTGACCAAACTGGGAAGTGACACACCTGCTGTTTAGGATGTGCCTACCAGTGGGTGATGGAGAATCCAAATCATTCCATCAATGGCACAGTTCAAATCAGGATGAACTCTCTTGCCTTTTGACCCACTGCCCCTCCTTCGTTTACTCTGATGACTCTCAAGTTCTAGTTCTCTTCCTTGATTTCTGTAGTACAGCAAATATACTTCAACTTTCAGACAAGCTTTTACCACCTGTACAGAAAGCTATTGTCCTAAATAAGTACTGTAAAACTGTCTCAGATAATAAAATTTCTAATGTACTTCCAGTGTGCAGAATTAATCTTTTGTCATTTATTGTTAGCACTGCATTATATTAAACTTAAAGTGATAAAAGTTACTCACAATGTGCTTTTAAGATAGTATCTACTGTGTTCTTGTTTTTAGACATATCCAGATACAGAGAGTTCCAAGAAATGTTAAAGTGCATACATATATCTAAATATTACCTGCAACTGAACAAGATACCTTCCATAAACTTCACTTCAAAATAAAATTTTCTTTGAATATAAGTGATTTTCCTGTTCTATTTTTCCACTAATCAACAAAAAATGCCCTGGAAAATTAAGATGGTGGTATCTGTGAAATCAGTGTTCTACTTTTATGTTGACAATATTTACTCTATCAACTTGAAGAGTTAATATAATTTCTTGAAAATCATTTAAGAAAACATGGGAATATCTGACAGTAGAAATGTGAGATTTGTTCAAATACAAATCAAAATGTATCAGAAAACAGCCACTGAAACATTTTTCCAATTGTCTGTAAAAGGAGAACTCTAAAGACCTACAGCAGGAATATAGATGCATGCTCTGGGGACATTTCTGGCTTTCAGATTCCTGCTTTTTTGCTGCCAAAGACCAAAGCCAAACATATTGCTAAGGCTTTAAGATGCATTTTCATCAGTAAAATATCTTATAAAATAGATCCCAAAAACATTGAACGACTGCCAAAATGTCAATTTATTTTTTTTATGTCCTCATTGAACAATGAAATATTTATGTTAATGAAGGCATGCTATAATAAATTAATATTATGGAAACCACCATTCACAGTTTTTAATTAGCAGTAGGCACTGAAATTAAAAATGAGGACACCCTATGTTCTTCCTGCTTTAAGATCTCTTTTCAGATGACAGTGCTCTGCAAAATAATTTTGCAGAGATATATTGCTCCAGGAATGTCTGACACTCATTCTGATTCTGTGTTACCCTGGTGCATGGTCAGAGCCCAGTCTGGTGCTGTTAACACTGCATTTGCAACTCATCTCAGTTTAGGAAAGATGCCGTCTCTATGTAGAATTTTCACTTCCAGACTTTAAAAGTATCTGTAGCTGCACTAACTTAGGCTGTTCCTTCACACCCAAAAGTGTTGGTTGGTCCATAGAAATGGTTTAACATCTAAATGCTGGGGTTGTTCAACTTCCTTGTATGCAAAAAGATGCAAGTTATCACTCCAACATTAACAAGTGCTCCTTTCCAGCATCAGTAGGTTGAACACATGGAGAAGCTTTTATTCTGTAGCCCAGAGACCTGAATGGTGTTGTGTTACCACTCCTGAGCTGGTAATTGGAGTAGAGGCAATGGCTGGCACTGAAGCTTGCTTTGAGAGCAAGCAGTGCTCCAGATTACTGTTTCCTATTTTGGACTTAAATTTGATCCACTTGCAGCCGATGTTGGATGTGACAGACAATATCCTAGATATTTAATTTATATTTGATTATTTAAGGTGAGATTTTCCAAATGGTCTCAGTTCTGGAATAACTCCTCTCCCACTGAAGTCACTGCCAAAACTAGAAGAGGTTAAAAAAACTCCTGTCCTTATTAGCCATTGAAATATCTGGTGAAGAAACAGGAAGCCAGACATAATTTTTATGCTGGCTCCCTGGAAAATGTACTGACTTTTAGAATTTTCTTTGTGAGCTTGAACTCCTCACCTGGCTCCCTGTCGAAATCAGCGCACAATAGGAGGTGCAAAATACATATTTTCAACTAAAAGCTCCTGGGATGGTTGCTCTTACCCTCTTCCTCCTCTAGAGCATCTGGAATGGTGTCAGGCATCCCATAAATAAGGACAGCTGCTACTACAAAAAGAAATAGAGTCTGATGAAAGTTGACAGGCAAGTAGAAGGGATTGTGACAGAAAATAAGAAGCAGGGAAAAAGTGGAGGACCTTGCAGTAATTTCCTAAGCACACCTCTACTAATACCTTTTTCCTGAAAGGGAAGGTTATTTTAAAGGGTCTATCCTCCCTTTTACACATTTTTCTCTCATGTGATTTCAGAAGCAATACTTTCTGGATCTTTAAATACTGTGATTTCAGTAAAGCCATTAAAAAAATAGGGGCCTCCTTGGAAAGGGACGAAGAGTGATGTGTGCTATAGAGAGCTCTAAAGACAAGAACAGCCAGATGTCACTTGTTAAACATATGGGTTGAGAGAGTGAAAGGCAGATCTCAAAGCTTAGAGAAGCATCAGGGTATTCACTCCTCCAGCATGACACACTCTGTCTTGTAAGTAATTGCTAAGTGTCCTCACATTCATGCAGCTCATGGATTCCACAGGGGTGAGAGCATAAGACAGCTTTGCAGACACACTTTTGAGGTAACTCTAATTTGAACTAGGAAGCTATCCAGTTTTGATGTCAGGAATTTTTGTAATACCCACAGCACTTGGGTGTTTCTCATGGTGAGTTGGCCTCACCAAGAAAAACAAGTGCCCTATATTGAGTCTAATAAGGCCAGCATAGAGCACTGGCATCAGAATTTGTTCTTCTATCTTTGCCAAACTTAAAAAACCTTAATACAGTCAGGGCTGTGGGGCAGAGGAACTGTCCTGTCACTTTCTAGTTGTGAGGGGTAGCTGAAATCAATGCTGGGCATTGGACCCATCTGCTTAGAGACATCTGTTAAGGGGGTTATTTCTTACAACTCCAGAGCACATTCAGCAGCAAATGGATGAGGTGCTCTGCCCCTTCCTTGCCCCACTGCCCTGCAGCAGAGAGTTGTGCTACTCCTTGGGTGTTACCAGAGAGGAGCTCTGCTTGCTGAGCTCGCTGGCCCTTCCCCAACTCCACACAGGGCTCAGGAAGCAGCGGTGATGCATCTGCCAGTTCTGTGGAAACACGGAGCCTTCCTGGCAGGGACGTGCCCTGCAGGCCCTTTCTGGGCAGATCACATTCACATTGTGCAGTGTGAGTGATGCAAGGTGGACTGGCCAGAGGATCTTTTCCAGTGCCTTTCAGTAGTGTGACAGAAGTCACACTACTACAGTTAAAGCTGTCCCATCCCCCAGAGGGTACAGCTACAGTGATTTACACCAAACTGAGAGGCTGGTCCATGGAGTTAATGCATTGAACTGGCATACATAAGCAGTCTTAGATGTGGACTCACATGCTCACCCATCCGCAAGGTTCAGGCCCGCTTGTGACCTAAGTTCTGCTCCCTGCAATGCTGTATATATCAGATACTCAAACGTGATAATGATGGGAACAGATGTGGAAATATATAGATAGATATGGAACCTGGTCTGAGGGCTGTGTCTCATAGTGCCATGTCAGAAAGGTGGAAAAAAAATCAAAAGAAACAGAAAATATCCTTCTTTCTTAAAAGAAACCACAACTTGTTCTAAATTTATTGTTCATATTCTCATTCTCTATGCAGGCTTTAAAAATGAACAGATTGTTTAAGAACACAAAGCTCTCACTGTGTGCTGAAATGACAAAGTTAGCAGCAGCCAAGGTAGAATTTCAAGATTTCCACTTTGAAGTGGAACTTGGATTTAATGGGCTGGGCATGCCCTGATACATAGCATACAGCAACATACCTTGGTTGAATCATAGAAGCTAGAGATGGAAAAGACCTATTAGGTCATCTTTTCCATCTCCCTGCCAATGTAGGATAATTCACTGCCAATTCAGGATTATTCTCGAATGTTTCCTAGTCTAGTTTTAAATGACTCAGGCTGTGGGGCTTCCACCACTTCCCCTGGGAGGTTATTCCACAGACTAATAGACTCTGCTGTTAGGGAAAATTTTCCTGATATGTAGCTGGACTTTTACTTTGCTCCACTGCATGCTAGTCCTCCTTGTTATAAGTGTACTACACTACCCTAGGTAATTTGTCTCCCTGTGTTGGTGTTTATGACCTTCAAATTCTTTGAGATGTCTTCAAAATCCACCTTAGGATGGATCTTAGGTAGCATTATACACCACTGCTGTCATATATAATATACTTGTAGCATCAATTAGATGATGATACTTAAAACCTATTCATATTTTCACTGTCATGCTGTGAGATCCTCCAGAGTGGAACACTATTGCACTGCATAGTAAAACCAAACTTGCCTCCTGCTGTTTGGCAGCAATTGTACTCGAAGTGATTGAAAAGCACCTACAGCTTGAAAAGTGCCTGAAGCTACTTGATCCTGCTGTGCTGACTTCCACCTGTGGGATCACAATGTGTGATGGGTTCAATTAGCACAAGCACCTCCAGTATTGTCTTTTCCATACATTTTCCACATGGACATTTCAGAGTGAGAAGATGACAGGCAGGTTGGGAAAAGAGAGGCCAAGGGCAAATCACTCTGCATGAGTGGCTCCTGAAAGCATGGAGACACTCTGGTTTGGATAAGTTTGGATTAAAAAAGCAACAGGCACAAGTAAAGCTTTTAGGGCACAATGTGGAACAACAGCATTCTGGAGCCAAGGCACGAGGACTGGGAGGCTTTCTATGGGTCAGGATCTTGCAGCCAGGGCTGTCCCACCACTTCCAGTTGGGGCCAGGGCAGGACAAGGCTGAAATGGTGCCATTTACCAGTAACTACTGGAAAAGAGTAGTCAAGACATTGCTCTTTTTTATACAGTATATTTTAAAGACCTCCCTAGCTGTGCAGACACCCACAGAGGGATGATCCCTTAAAATCAGTTACCTTGCTCCTGCAGTGTGTCCTTTAGTCCTAGAGACTCTCTCTGCACATCTCTGTGTGCTGGTCAAAGAGTGGCTGTGTTCACCTGTGGGTGACCTCTTCCACTGAGGGAATTGTGAGAAAGTCTTCACTGAAGAAGATATGGAGATTTCTTATTCTGAACAAAATTTTCATTGTTCTTTTTTGGACAAAATCTTGTCTTTTCATCATTGTTGCTATGGGGATCACTGGCAGTCACATGACCAAGATTCTGAAACTCCAGACACCATGCATTTATACTTTATATATCCCCCCACTTTAAATTTGTTGCTTGATTCAGAGTCAAATATTTTGAGCAGAAAAACTTATTTAGTCACAAATTAATCATAGCATTTTGATACATGTAAAAATCAACAGGATTAGGACACCAACATATTTTACAAGGAACCTTCATAATATTCACCATGCTACCACAGTCTTTCAGCTTTGTTACATACACTCATAAACACAAAGAGTTTGAAAATTAAAAACTTTTTAAAATAAAATTTTTACTAACAAAAGGAAGTGGAAAACCAAAGCAAAGACATTTCTTTAGACTTCCAGCAGAAAAATGTCTTTAAGATATTGCTGCAGGAACAGTAAAAAAATCCCCCACAAAACAAATCAGAACATTTGAGAGGTGTCATAGTTCAGCCCATGAACTTGCACATATGGAACATCTGCTTTTGCTCTGTGATTGCTCCTAGTTGCTCCACAGAGGTCAATAATTCACTGGCACCATCTCTTTACATTTAGTTGTATGTGTGATCAGAGTCCATAAAACACATGTACAGACCCTTAACATGCTTCCAGCACTTTTGGACCATCTATCCCAAGACCTTCTGTCTCATCAAAAACATTTGATATATGCCATAGTGACTTTGTAGACCATACTGCCTTTCCCACAGATTTATATTGCAGCCTGTTAAGGACCAGGTGAGCAGCAAAAATAGTTCCCTTTAAAACCACAGTGGTCTTCAGTAAAATGACCTTCTGCTGCTTTTTGGGTCCTGCTCCAGCTGGTTCCCTTTCTCCTGCCCCCAACTCCTAGTAGAGGCCCATTTCTGCATGGAATTGAAGGGCAGGTAAGGAGAAGAGCCAGGTCTATGTCACACCTCCCCACCCTTCCCTTCTTCCCAGGCTTAACTTTATTCCTGATTCCCTGTCTCCTGCTCTTCAGCAGCACAGGGAGAGGTGGGAGAGGGAATTATAGTCACTTCATGTCATGGTTTTTGTGCTACAACTTCTTCCTCAGGGAATAGAGTCTTTCCCCTTCTCCAGAGTGGGATCCCTCCCACAGGAGATAATCCTTCACAAATTTCTTCAATGTGAGTCCTTCCCATGGGCTGTATTCCATTATGAACTGCTCCAGCGTGGGCTCCTTAGGAGGGTCACAAGTAGTACCAGGAAATCTGCTCCAGCATGAACTCCTCTCTCAATTGGTCTGCAGGGCCCTGCCAAGATCCCAGGATCCTGCCCCTGCACTGGCTTCCCATGGAGTCACAGACTTTGTTCTGGCATCCACCTTCTCCAGTGTGATCTCCTCCTCAGGTTGCAGGTGGATCTCTGCTCCATCATGGGCATCCATGGGCTACATGGGGACAGCTGCCTCACCATGGCCTTCATCCCTCCTGCTGTAGTTTGGCATTGCACCATTCCCTCCTCCCACACCTTAAATACATTATCCCAGAGGTGCTGCCACCAACACCCATTGGCTCAGCCTTGGCCAGCAGCAGGTATGTCCTAGAGGCATTGGCTCTGTTGGACATGGAGGAAACTTCTGGCAGCTCCTCAGAGAAGTGACTCCTGCAGTTCCTCCCCTACCATAACCTTGCCATACAAATCCAGTATAATGGCATCATCTAACAGAGAATATCTCTGGAAAACAGTACTATTTTAACACTGGAGCACTGACCTAGTCAGCAGCTGCCTTCATTCTCTACACACTTTTAGACATATAAGAATACACTAAGGAATGAATTAATTTGCTAGACACCAATGTTTCATGGGAATGAATCTTTTTTGTGAGAGTCAATTTAAAAATGAGAAGCATTCTTTTAAGGAATTTTATTAGTATATAAATACATTTAATTATTTTATTCCTTAAGACAAACAATATGTACAGCATTGTTTTGAAATACAGAACAAAGGAAATAGCACAATTTTTTTAAGATAGTATGTGGGTCTGGTATGGATAACAGCAAAGTTTAAGTTGCTTTGTGGACATTTGTGAACCCTTCTGGTTCTTTCCATGCCTCTTTGACAAACCTTTAAAACATGCTGGCATTTTATAAAGAGGCTATGCAGCTATGAACCCTTTGGGGGACCCTATTTTTTATTGAGACTAGATGCTTTAAATACACCAGCATGTATTCTTAATGATTAGTGCATGTATGGCAATACAGCCAAACCACACAAAGTTGTGGAGTCACAAAGGGAGCCATCTGGCCCTTCCTTTATTGGTACCACCTCCTCTGTGCAGGGCTGACACAGCTCCTGCAGAGCTGCATCACCTCCTCCAAGAGGCAGGTGAGAGAAAAGGGCTGGGAAGATGGAACAACAGGATGTGCTGTGGCAGCAGTGGTCACTTGGGGCAAGCAAAATGGGGCTATTCTTGGCTCAGCAAACTTCTTTCCTAGAACAGCAGGTGGACCACAACTGCCTCTGTGGTGCTTCTGTCTTTAGGGGTGCTCCAGAGACAGTGAAGAAACTCACTTTCCATAGCAGTGCAAGAGCCATGACTGAACCGAGCGCTGCAGGTATAGGAGGAGGGCAGCACAAGTCAGAGACGAGAAAGTGGCCCAAACAGCACAGAGCCAGATACTAATACCCTTACTCATAGTCAGTAGCATTCTGCTTCATAAACTGTCCCTTGTGGCACTTCTAATTTGGTTCTCTGAGGAAGGTTTTATTAAGCCAGAGTATCAGAGGATGATCTTAGTGTTGAAGACTTAAATTAGGCAATCACTGAAAATCCAAGGACCATTAAGGGGGAAAGGGCCAGATCTTATGTTTCTGTTTTCTTCCCTGAAATGTGATTTAAGGCCTTTAGGGACAGTTCATGCATTTTTTACTGATTGGTGTGTGAAGCCAGCTGAACTGAGTCCCTCCCACCCATGCAGCAGAGCTGAAAACGTTGAAGAAACAGACCTGGGAAGATTTTGCAAATGCCTGTTTATTGAAAAGCACAGATATTAATAGGCACAATTAAAAGGCAAATATCTGAAGTCAAACCAATTAAGCTCACAAGCATGACAGTGATAAAGGCATTACTATTCAGTGCAAAACCAAATGTTCCTAGATTAAGTGCTGGGCACTCACATTTCAGAAGATGCTAGTAATCTGAATTTCTCATTATAGAATTTATGCCAGACTAATGCTCTTGCCAAGAATGATTTAACTATTCACAGTGTCAAACCGACTTTGTAGCTCATAGAAAGAGAGTATTAATTGCAATTTCATTGTATTTCATGACAAATTAAAAACTGGACAGTATCTCAAATTATGAACTCAAATTATAATGAAAACGTCCTCTATGGGCAGCTGTATTTAGAAGTACTAAATCCCAGCTAATATTAACTAAATGGGCAGTTTCTTCTTCCCTTGAAACCAAAGGTATTTCTCTGATGATAAGGTAGGACTTGCTCAGAGAAAGGATGCCATTATCTTCCTGGTGCTTTCTGCAGTTCTTCTTTCCCAGCATCCAATTACAATGTAAACATTTACTTTTCTTATCACTTCTCTGCTGGAGCAAACAAGGTCTTAAGAAGACTTTCAAAGTGACAGAAGGACATAAGAAGAAAAGAGCAAGGAGAGCATAGTTGAAAGAGGAGGATAGGAAGATATAACAGTTAAATTTTCTTTTATTTAATTGCACAGTATACAAGAAAAAAAACCACCCCAATGTTAACTCATTCAAAAGAATAATCAAGTGCAATAGACATGGGTAAAAATGTGCCTTAGACTCACAGATGTTTATAACTTTTAAAACTTAAAACATCCTTATTTATCCCAATATTAGTATAGGTAAAATCTACATCTTCTATAATTGGCATGAAAAAATTTGTAACAAGTATTCTGGAGATGGTAAAAGAGGAGATCTCATCTCACTGAATGTTAAACAAACACAGCTCATATAACTTCTTGTTTGCAGTTTCCCTCCTACAGGCTGCTAGGCTGTGTGCTGTGATTCTTCTGAAAATCTTTGCAGAACTCTATGGAAATTATTTGATATTTGCAGCCTATGATTAGTCCTTTATTTTCTAGTAAAGTTTGTTTGATACCAAGTCTCCATCACTGGATTTAGCTCACTTTGCTTACATAGAATTTAAATAACAAGGTACACCAAAAACTACATTTAAGATTAACATCAAGTTGAATATGAATGCACTATCCTGTAATTAATGAAGAACACTTCATTGCATGAAGGACATGTCAATGGATTATGTCCATTTTTGCTATGTAAATGCAGTTTCTGATGATGATTCTGTGCAGATACAATCCTACAAAAAAAAGTGATGGCAACAGAAGAGAGTATGGTTAGAAAATCTGAGGGATAAAATTTGTGATGCTTGAAAAGCACATTTTGGTGTCTTTTTATGCAAGTAACTCCACTACAAATGCCAAAAGTATTTCAGAATGGTAAGAAAACTGTAGATGTTGTTAAAACAAAACTTTCTCATGTCCCCGCTATGTCTGTTCAGAATTCTGCTTTTCAGGAATCACATCAGAAAGAACAGTGGCAATAACTATATTATCTCCACAATTCTCAGAATATGAAAGTGCTTTGCAAGTAAATCAGGACTGAGCCATAACTGAGTGCACTGAGTGTGTCCTTGACATGGTCTATCATCACTCTGTGCCAGTTAAAATGACACAAGGGTTGCCTACCCTTTGCAGAGAACAAAGAGTTGTGTGAGAACAGTGCAGTGTTTGAACTCCAGCTGCTCTCTGCTGTCCAGAGACTTACCCTGCTTTTTGTCAGAGGCTCCTACACCCAGGAGAGAGGATTGAGAGAACAAAAGAACCCACTAGATATCTGTGCTGTGGGCACACATTGCTAATGGATACACCTCCTGGCCTTTGCCAGCCCCTGGTCCAGGTAGCAGCCTCTGCAATCTGTGGGGCAGCACTGGTCCTGCTCCTGCCTGTAGGGAAAGGAGCCACACTGCAAGGAATGCATGGATTTGATGAGAAGTTTTTCCACCATGCACCATTTTTGATTAATTGTTGCTTTCTCTTCACTCTGAATGTCATTTTAGTATGCCAAGAATGCCAAAGTTTTAGAGGTCAAATACAGCCAAGTGCATTCTTGGAAAAAGTGTGACTGAAGAGAAGGACAAAGTTTAACACATGGTATGTGAAACAGAGAGTGAGAAGTGAAGGACTAGAAGATCCTAGAGGGGGGAAGTAGCCCTTACTGGATGATCAATACTTCCTTCTTCTGAATTCAGTTTCATTTTAAATAACCTCAGAATATGTCAAACTGTAGATATTACTTTTATAAGTAGATTTTTCTTATTCTCCCTGCAGAGCACCTCATTTCATCACTGCTTCCATCAGCATGTCTGTAGATGTGACAGTGTTCAGAACAACACCTTCATTCTTTGCTGCTGCCAGACTGTGCACCTGTAGAATTTCTATTATTTCCCTTCTAAACACACGAAATGGAGCATGATAGACTCGGCAAAGATAATATCTGATGCGGAAGGGCCAGAAGTAAGTGAATTGTATTCCACTGTGAGTTTAAGGAATCATAGTGCAGTATATGGAAAGCACAGCAAGAGACATAAGTCAGGCAAAAACTTGCCTCCAGAAGCTTTATTCCCACCCTTGGCTGCTCCTCAGAGGCATTTTCTGCAGTAGGATGCTCATTTTTCTCCTCTTGTTTGCTCAGTCTGACTCAGTCATAATCTGTGAAAGTGTTTCAGTCTGCCTCATTCTTGGATTCACCACTCTTCATTTGCTGACTGGTACCCCTGGTACAATTATTTCTTTGGCAACGCATCCTGAAACCAGGCAATGTCAGGGATCAAGTGGTGGATTACAGTAATATACCTACCAATATTGATACAAGTCAAACAGAGGCACAACAGAAATGTTAATTCCCACTTTTGTGAGTTCATCTGAGATTAGAGGCTGACTGATTTTGAATCACCCATTCACAAATGTCTCCATGTGGTGCTGCTATCTATTAGTTTCACTCTTTCTTGCCTGGTTTGTTTTAATGGTGGAAGTAAAAAGAGGAGGCTGATTTATTTGAAGCAAATAAAATCGTATGGGAAAAGAGGTGGACAATTGGTGCAAGAGACTTCCAGAGATAGCACTCTTCAATCAGTCCAACCAAATATTTGCCCAATTTGTTTCATTTATAGTCTCAATTTTCAGTAAGAGTGTGAACTATTTCTCTGTTGCTTTCCCTGCAAGAAAGACAGGGATGTACAGCAGAGAGGCAAGGGTAGGTCACCAAGATGACACGAGGTCTGGAACACATGATGTATGAGAAGAGTCTGTGAATGGCATTCATTCAGTCTTATCAGGAAAAGAGTGATTGAGTATCTTTTTTTTGCTGTTTAGCTACGGAATGGGAGGGTACAGGCAAGGTAGATGCCAACTTTTTCTGGAGGAACATGTTGCTCTGGTTTTTGAAGCCTTCTGATGTTTACATTCTTGGAGTCAAGAGTTTCCACATTTTTTACCAAAAAATTATGTGTTTTCCACATTCCTTCTTAGAGGAGGAGAAAGTTGACAGACTGTTCAGCTGGCCAGTGTGGTTTAAAGGAGGGATGACATCCTCCAATCCACTCTCGTTTTAGAGAATCTATAAATTCTAAAAAACTGTAAATAAAGCTCTCTTTTTTGCCTTAGGCCACTGAGTGTGTAGTGCGTGTTCATTTCATGCCACAGTGTGACAGGAAGACACTGACAGCTTGGTCACAAGCTGCAACAAGGGGAATTCTGGCCAGATAGCTATAGATGTCATCTCTAGTTACAGTGATTCTCTGTGCAATTAATGGATAAATAGATATGACTAGATATTTAAATTATTTAATGTTCTGATAGTTAAACATTGTTGAAAGACAGTTTGGCCACAATGAACTTGTGTAAGTTACACTTACACACTTATTTTCATATCTTTTTTCTTGACACCACTGTAGATGCAGTCTATGAATCCAGTGGAGAGTAAGAAAAATAACAACTGTTTTTTATTAAGAGCAAGAGATTAAATCAATTCATTGGACCTGAAACCACATGAGTAGGTGAGGCAACATTCCAGTTCATCTTAGTTCCAAAATACGCCTTCTCACACTGAAGGTCCACAGCAGGATATGAAATCACAAACATCACATCATCAGAACAAGTGCTCATTGCAAGATTGGGAAGGCAGGACACCATAAATCAACAGTTCCTGAGAGCTGCTGGGGTTGGGCTTTTCTAAAGACAAATGAAATCTTTTATGGCCTGTCATTTTAAAAATGAACCCAAAATAAAGAAAATAAAAATATGGCTGTGCAGAAACTGTAATTTGATAAGTAGAGTTGGCGAAAAAGCAAAAAAGTCTCCCCACAAATGCTCCTGCAAATGGGCCACGATTCAATAAAATACTGAATCATAAACTCAGCTTTAAGTCCAATTCCACACTGGTTTTACAAAGAATTTGAGCCCTTTGTTAAACTCACCTAAGAATGTACCTGTTTTGCTGTTCTGGACATATTCATCTGTGTTTTTAATTAATCCATTTCAGACTCAATCACATCTCTCTATGTTTGCTTGCAATGCGCATGCACACAAGTGAATGTCTAGCCCTTTGAACTGATCTAAAAGGGCTTCCAAAGGTATACAGGTGGATATTAGCATCAGACAGCTTTTTAATGTGTTAATAACTCTGGATATTCTTGTGCAACACACTGTGTGAATTAAAAGATGCAATGTCTCCTGGTAGCGTAATAGAAGCAGAGTTCAAATTTTAAGTAAAATTGATTAATATATATAGTTAACAAAAAATACATTTAGACAGAAAAGGTATTGGAAAAACCTGTGATGGGCTGTTGGGTATCCCACTGGAACACACACAACAGAACCAAATATAAGCAGAAGGTGTTCTGCTGTGAAATGATTCACTCAGCCTTTGCCATTAGTTGTTTTGGCCAAGATAACTGGTTACTTGCCATCATTGTGTGTTGTACAGATTCTTAGAGGAAGGTGCCAGAACGGTCTTATTTTAGCACTATTAGTGTTATAGCTGTACTTCTTTTGTTGTGCAGGGCTTTGATGTTGGTTTCAAAACACTTGCTGGGTGTGGTATGCAGAAGCCTTCACCCTGGGAAAGAGAGCAGTTTCCGCAGCAGCATCCCTGCAGTTTCCAGCAGTGGTTGTTGTTTCTTCTCCCCTGGTTGCACAAGGAGCATTCTGCTGCCTGAGTGCTCACGATGGCTATGCACTGCATCAGGAGAGTGTCCTGGACAATCCAACTCCTGCCTGGCTCTGCTACTTTGGTTGTTGTTGTTTGTGTTGCTTAGGGTACCAAGCTGTTTTGGCTGCAGCTTCTTCCTTTCCTGCGTTTCTCTAAATTCTGATACTACCCCCTGGTGTAATATTTGAATGAATTGCTGCTAGATGAGCCAAATGATCTTGCTGCTGACATACAGGGCACTATCTCCCTAGATACACCCTCTGTAAACTGAAACCAGCCAGCCAGCACCAACAAAATCCTTGCACCCATTCTGACACGTAGACTCAAATTTTTAGCAGAGACACGAGCAAAGGAAAAGCTTCCCTGGGATAATGGATTTTGGATTAAATACACCAGTCTTCAGCGTGTCAGTTTTTCTCGGCTGGTAATGAATCCTCAAATCCCAAAGAGTTTATTTGAAAATGTACAGATGGAAAAGCAAACAGATGAGAACATATGCAAGTCTGTGTAGTTGTTTATTTCTAATTTACACAAACATTTTCATATGGGTAGGTGCTCCTGAAACTTAACATTGAATTTCAAATACCCCGTTTAAACACAAACATTCTGCGTCAAAAAATAAATCACAGGCAAGAAATTTGCACTGATTTCAATAGAATCTGTCAGTTTATACCAGGTGAAGGTCAGGTTTTAAATTTCTTAGACTCCACTGTTTCTTGTAACCACAACTCTGAGTAGATGGTAGAGTAGCTCAGATCCCCAGGAACTTAGGAATGATGGATGGTGTTTCTATGAGATATACTCTCTCTCCAAGCTATAAAACATAGAAAAGGAGTGTTCCACCAGTTTTTTAAAGAATCTGGAGGGCTTCTCTTCTCCCTGGTGTTGTGCATATGTAGAAGGCATCAAATCAAATGTCTGTCATTCTTAATAGAAAAATTCTCACTTACTTCAGTATTCAGTAGGTCACCTTTAAGACATCTCTGTAGTTTCATGAGACTGCTCCAAAATATTAGGAAAAAATTGGTCCTCTTTTTTTTCCATTTGAAAGTGACAATAAAGCATCTTTTTTCAATAATCTCACATTAAGTGAGAGTTAAATAAATAAACTGTGACATTTCAAAGCACTCTGCACAAATTATAATCTAACTGACCCTTTGGGGTTTAGGCTATTTTCGCTCAAAGTATACCTACAACAGGACTCTAGAAGTCCTAAGAAAGACATTTTTTCCTGACCATAATCAGAGGGAAAATCTTTCAGCTAGAATGACTGAATTTCAGGTACTCTCCTTTTATCCTTGCAAATTGTTTCATTATTTCTTATTTTAGCTTTTTCAAGAGTGGTCTCCATAGTTGAGAAGAAAGAACCACTAGAAAATTGTTAGCTTCACGTCCTTGAAGATAACATGCCTCATGCCAGCTTTACAAGATATTCATGACGGAAAACAGATCATGATTTCTGAATGCTCCTCTGTTCTCTGCAAGCTCAAAAACCCTACAGTTTTGTTTGCATATTCCTTCTTCTGGGACCACTTTTTCTCAATCAGAATATTATATTTTGCTGTAAACCTCTGCTTTAGGATTTCTCAGGTTGATGTTTATGATAAAGGTAAGGTGATCCTGCCTGAATGTAAAGAAAATGCCTACAAAACCAGTGCAAGGCTTCCTCTTTTTTATGCAATCCTTTTTTATACATAAGCCTGTATAAAATATGGTCACAAATTCCATGTGAATCCATGAGAGGAATATGAACTCGGGGGAGCTTCCTGCTTTAGGAGAAAAATATTCTTTTAAAATGAAATCCAAGTACAACACACAAAAAATAAAATATGTTTTTTCCTTCCATGAATTTCAACATTTTTTGACTTTTAGATAAATGAATGCTTATACAAAAATTATAAACAAAGTCAAAATAATGCAAACATTTCAGTTCTGAGAAAAGTTTTTAGATACTGTCCAGGACTGATGTTCTGAGCAGAAAAAGTAGTGTGTTTTTGGTTTTGCCTGATGTGACATCTTTGAGATCAGCTGCCAAACACTTCAAATGAGAGTAAATCTAATGTTCCTCAAAGCAAATATAACCTTAAAAAGCACAAGGGGCAGGGAAATTTGTTAGATGAAATAATACAGGGCAGCTAGAAGAGGAAGAAAAAGAGAGACACTTAAAGGAGACTGACGTTTTTAGTTCTTACAAAGTCATGTCACTATTTGACAACAGGTGCTGAGGCACAATTTGTAGTTGTACCATGCCTTTTAGCTGTATTTGTTACAGATCCAGTATAAGTCATGTCCTTCTGCATCATTGTCATTGGAATAGATGAGCTGGAAGAAGAACACTGCAGACTTTGGGCTAGTGAGGTAACAGTCCTTGCAAAAAATTCAAAACTACTTCCTCCCATTGTGCCTAAGTGTAGTCCATTCTCAGGCAATACTGTTTTGGCAAAATTAATTTTTTTCTGTGTCACTCATTATTCAAAGAGATTCATATGATATTGAATTTACAAAAATTATTTTCTTGAAGAGTAAAATAAAAAGTTATGAGATGTAGAAGACACAGGATCATAGGATAACTCAGCCTGGAGGGACATCATTTAGTTCTGCCACCTATAGGCAGCAGGGTTATTGATTAAGTACAGTTGGGTTATTTATGGCTTTATCCAATAGGATCTTCAAAACTCACAGAGGTTGAGGCGGCGCAATCTTTCTGAGCAGCTTGTTTCACTGCCTATCTTCATAGTAAAAAAATATTCTTAATAACCAGGCTGAACACTCTGTTTCAACACAATTATGTTGACTCACCTTCCCATCATGGGAAGGAGCCAGAAGCTCCACACTCTCTTCTTGCACCCTCCCCATAGGTAGTGGGCACTGCTGTGAAGGCCTTCAAAACTGACTCTCCTTCAAGCTAAGCAGCCCCAGCTCCCTAGGGATGAACTAAACTGGAAGATCAATCAGTAGATAGGCAAGAGGCACCCTTGGTGCCTCACATATCTCATTAGACATGGCTCTAGATTTAGACAGGCAGCAGAACTACTAGTGGGAAAAAACAGGTTGGGTGACTGGGAAAACCATGCTTTGGTAATTAAATTTGAGAACTCTATGTATTCTTAGTGCTTCAAGAGAGAAGACATGGACCATTCCTTCCCCTTTACAAACTGGGATGCTGGTCTCCAGTTAGCCAAGAATAAAACCCAGTTCTTCTGGAGAACTTGTGTCGTCTTGTCTACCTGACTAAATGGAAAGATAAGCTGTGCTCTGGATTTTGTTCCAGTCTAGGAGTTGTTTTATTTTTAAAGATTCATAATTGTGAAGTTTTTGAGAGGCCGTTAGGAAGGCTAACACATTTTTCATGGAAAAATCTTAAAAATATTTATAACTCATGAAAAACTAAAAGATATGATAGAAAATTCTCAAGGAATACATTCAGTTCTCAGACCAATGAGGTGATTTTGAGAGGAATGGTCTATATGCTGCACTTTTATGCTCCTTGAGAAAATTTAGTTCCTGCCATGACTGGAAATCTCAGTACAGCTTTAACTGTGAAGTGTCTGTTCACTGCCATAATAAAGATCAGCCTCGAACTGCTCTCAGTCCTTGAAGTCTTGAGAATTGGAGCAGTTACTTTGTCTTTTAATTTATAGAGTGATCATACTGAAATGTTCAAACAAAGAATAGCATTGCCACAAAACCAAACTCCATTCCTGCTGTTACTATGCTGATTTCTACAGACTCTTCTTACTATTGCTAAACAATGTAAGATTTAAAGCTGTAGATTTTTTCCCTCTGTGAATTGCCATTATCCTACTTAATTCCATCAAACTACCTTCAAAACTCAGTTTAGCTCCAAAGAAACATATCTTTATATATATACCTTCATCTATTGTTTTCCTCATCCAACTTGGATTTCACTGTTTTCAGATATACACTAGACTTACTGTGCAATACAAAACACAGAAACATACAGTGGCATTTACTTTTGCCCAATATTTTTCTCTTTAAATATCATCATGAGAACACAGTTGTTTAACAGAAGGTAAATTGTTTAAATGTAGGTGTAGAAAAGCATCTTTAAGATAAAGCTCCAGTGGAAATCAAGTGGAAAAGTAAACGTGAAGGGCAGCAGGAGCTGACAGATGGCAGGGATATATGGCAAAGGAAGTATGAAATTAAAATCTTCAGAGTCACAGCAAACAATTAATTAAAGGTATGCACTGGCTCACTGTGGTACAAACAGCTACAGATGCAGTGCAGTACTATACATAGAATAGTCTACATTACTGCAATTTGTTCCTTTGTATGAACCCTTACCTCAGTTTATTTCAAAGAGATGTGATTACAAGGAAATTCAACTTCAGCATGTGACTCTGGCCTGTAATGATAAAACCCTCCAGAATTTGCCTCTCCCCACTCTTCCACACTGCTGACATCCCTCATTTCCTTCCTCTGCTAGTTCAAGCCCAGACTGGCAGTTCTCAGGCTTCAGGTCTGCAGGTGTGCGTGGGCTCTGCAGCTTGCCCTGCAGAGACACACTTCGGGTTACTCCAAAAAGACTGAAGAGTCACAGAACATAAGCAGCTACTTCACTGCTAGCCATGAGAGCAGCACTGGAGCTCAGGACAAAAAAAAAAAAATCCCTGTGCCTTGCCTCAGGAAGACCCCACAGGAACTGGATTTGAGGAAGGAGTCTTCAAAATACCTCCCTGTTTTCCCAGTCTGCCTCTGCCAAGCATCCTTTCACCGAGGAGACAGGAACAAATAATTATCTTCCACATAGATTTACCACAGATGAAGGTGTAGACATAGACATACATAGAGATAGATCAATAGATGGACATCTAGATGGATATACAGATAAGTAGATAAATCAATGTAGATATATATAGATACAGAAAGGGAAGGAGAAAAGTTAAGACAAAGATTTGCAGGAGCTACAGCTTTTTCAGCCCTCCGACAGAGCCATCTGTGAGTGACACAGCACTTCAGAGGGATAAGAACATGAACCAGCACCAAGATATTATTAGAGTGTTATTGTGGCTGCAAATATTAATACATAATCTAAGGAGATTTCTTCAATCAGCTCGACACAGAGAAAGGGTATTTTTGTTCAGCAACATTCTAGATAACTGAGATCCAGCTTTATACCTTGCTGAGCTAACTGTATTCCTGCTCTCCTTGTTACAGGATACATCTGGTTTGCTCATTACTGTGCAAAGAGGAACTGTGTTATTGTACCAGACAGTAACCTGAGGCTATCTGCAATCATAATTTCCATTTTTCTCTTGCTTTAATGAGTGCTTCTCTGTTACTGCTTCTACTACAACAAGAGCATCAACTCTTCTCACCACTGAATTATATCAGTTGTGATTGCATTAGGGAAGTGGCTTAGAACTTTCAGAAAAGCTGAGTGAAAGTATTTTAGTAGAAATTATTTCAGATGGAAAATACAAGATGTTGTTTAAGGGTCTTAAATTTTTTTAAAGGAAATATGTAATGTCAGCAACATCTGTTAATGAGAAACCTGAGAATGTATAATTTTGAACATCGCAGACTGGTCTGGGTTGGAGGGCACCTTAAAGATCGTCAAGTCTCAACCCCTCTGCCATGGGCAGGGACACTTTCCACTAGACCAGGTTGCTCAGAGCCCCATTCAACCTGGCCTTGTACACTTCCAAGGAACATCATACGAAAATTGTCATTTAAATAAGGAACAATACTTTGATAATGTTTAAAATTGTATTAGAATTTTAATTTTAACATTAAAGCATGTCTTTAGTGAATTATATATACTGTTGCTTACAATACCTGAGTTATTAAAATATAATATACTATAGTGTTTCAACATGGTTAATTTAAAATGTATTAACAAGAGAATTAATGCCACGTGAAGCTGATGCTATCTAAATAAAACACTACAGTGAATTTGAAGCAAACTTTTTTCATGAGGAAACACAAGTATTTTAGTTTTTACTTCTGATTCAAATGAAAACCAGTTTTGAAATACTGCATTTTCCACTGAAGATCGGAGTTCTGTTTCTCTACCAGCCCTTGTCATCAAATAAATTTGTCCTTTGAGAATCGTTGTTACAGATGTTCACACCTAAATATATCTGTGGATACAGGAAAGAGATACTGGGATTCAATGGATTACTAACAGGTATAGAAATTCTGAATACCGCAGTTGCAATTCTCTTTTCCTATTGATTTACCACACAGCTCTCTACAAACTTGTTAATTTTTCTGTTTCATTTCTCCCAAATATAGCTGGGACAATACATCCTATTTTAACTCACTGTCTGTTGTGAAGTGGCCTTATTATTGGCCTCAATAATAAAAAGCTTCTTTTTGCAGTGCCCTTTCAAGGAATGAAATACTAAAGTCTGGAAAAGATTGCTATAATAATTTAATTAGATCTCCTGCAAAACACTGAATAAGTTGAACTAAAATACATCATGTTTTAAAAATCTGTGTTAAAGACGTAGGAATTCATAGCCCTTACTAAGTTGTTGTGATAAGTATTATATTTATTGTAAACAGCAGCTTATGTCTAGAGAAAACAACCCCTGTATTGGCACTTGAAGTTTCCATATCCTGGTCCTCTAATGAAGCACTTTTAGAGAATGGAAAGCAATTGGAATGGAAAAAGCTATGGAAAGAAATAGAAAACCATGCAATTGTTAATTTCAGTCCAATAATACCCTCTCTTGTCTAATATCAGCTATGTTACATTAATATGCAAGAGAAGCGTGATTACTAAAAGACATGTAATAGCACAGTTTTTCCACTAATGCCCTTCACTTAGAATCTGGCTTACACAATGAGGCAGATGAGTTTATATCCCTTGCAAATATTTTAATACAACAGTATCCAAAGTGACAGTGAATATTTTTATTATCCATATAAATGACCCATCATTTCCTAAATCCTGTTAAGCTTTTGGCCTCAATAATATCCTGTGGTCATGTGCTACAGAAGTATAAGCTATGTGAAAAAATGTTTTCTTTTATTTGTTCCAATTATGCTATCTTTCAACTCCATCAAGTATCTCTGAGGTTTTTAAAATACAAAATGGGATGTGGTTTGATTCACCCCTTTAGTTCAATAGAGCTTTCAGTTCCTCTTCTGTGCTTGCTATTCCATAGAGAAGGTTAGGAAAAAAAATCTGAAAGCTTTGGAACCCTAAATTTTCCTAGAATGAAATTCAAGCAGCAGATTTCCAAACTTTGGAGAGGTCTCTTATATTTCCACTCTCCTCCACTTCTGTTTTCCATTTAGAAGAAGAATTGTTGAAATACCATGAGGATGGCTGTTTTCACTACCATGACAGGAAGCAGGACTGTTGGAAATGTCATGAGAAAGTCTGTTCTTACAAGATTTCCATCCCAACAGAGCAGTCTCCAGAAGTTACTTTGTGTAGTTTAGATGTGGTTCAGATAAACATCTAAACTTCTGAATAGTTTCACAAGCTGAATCTGTACTCTGAAACTTCTCAGGTTTGTCTGTCACAGACTCTGACATGGTGTAAAATTTCAACAGAACAAAGCAATGCACCAATTGGCACAGAAGAATTGCTCCTCCTGCCCTCTAATCCTGCATCTGTTCTTCCTTTATGCTGTCCTTTATCAGAAATATGTCCAAAGACACCAGAGGTGTTAGAGGCAGGCTCTCTTGCACAATAAGTGCCCTGAGTGATCTCATGTGGGAAACCAGATTTCCTCAGGCAACTCCTCCATTTCCATATCTCTACCTGCTCTCCCCTTCCTGAGCCCACCAAATTGCTGTTCACCGGGGCATATGCTGGAACCCTTTGCCTGGATACCTCTTGCCCTGACAAACACAAGAAGGGTGGGAGAGGAAAGAAGGGAGGAATGAGTGCCCTTGCTGACCACAGTAGCCAGCAAGAGAAGTGCAATAACTTGGTCTTTCTCAGCAGAAAGGCGCTAAAATTTTTTCATTCTTTGGCCACGTCTTGCAGATGTACAGCCACACTCTGACCCTTATCTGGGACCCAGCAGGTGGTGATCTGTTAGTTACACATAATTTCCAGAGCACTACACACAACCCCACTTCTCCTTTCCCCAGTGCTTCGGTGCCAGAGGTGGGCTATCAACACCAGAAGAAAATGTCCACTCAGAACACACCCAACAGAAAGTGATGCAGTAGCTCTTGACAAACATTTTTGCTTTCCTGTATATTGAGTGGACATTTTGTCCTGATGCTGATGGACCACCCCTGGTGTTGAAGCTGCTGTTAAAGGAATAATAGCGGAGTGCAGGAATGAAATTCTTTCATTGCTATCTAACAAAGAATTAAACTATGCGAATCTCTTCAGCTGGGAATGTTGTCAAGCCAAAATGCAGTATTAAAACTCCAGAACAGCTGCTGTGAAGGCAAGGGAGGGCACACTAAGTGTGCAAAAGGAATCCCAAGAAGTATTTCTTTCCTTTCTCTCCACTCTCAGAGCTGCTTTTACCCAAGTTAAGAATGCTGGGGTAAAGCTTCATCATCACAGGTCCTCAGTGCACTGGCAAATCTCCAATTTTTCCACTGGCTCAACTGGGGCCCCAGTAGAAATGGTGTATATGCATGGAAAAAATCTATGTTTGAATTGTTCTATGGTTTCTCCACATGTCCTGAGATTTGTATTTCCCATAGAACTATTGATCAGACATCTGACTTTGAGCATACATCTCCTTGGGATTCAGACTCTTAAAATGATGAACAAGTAAGTTTATATAAAAAAAAGGTTTCAGCACAGGCCTCAGCATAAAACTTGTGTTTGGGGTTTAAAAAATTCTTAACTTATTTTCTCTTTTGGGTTGTTTACATGTGGGTGTCTTCTGCTATTCTTCATCCTAGCTTGGAGAAAAATGGATATACTGATTTACCATGAGAAAGACTGTTCTTTTGCCATTTCTAACATCGATAGAGTTAGGAGGTATAGAGATCTCACAGGGGAAGGTCTTCTCAAGAACTCCTAAATTACTTATGATCCACTTAAGTGTCCAGTTTTTCCTGAACTCCACTAAAGTCAGTGGAACTGCAGCAGAAGCAGAATCATTTTTTTAACCTTTTTCAGTTGGTCTAGGCCTCTGAGTGTTTCTCACTCATAATGTATTTCTGATCTCAGATAAAGAGGCTCTTTTGGTCACCACTTGAATGACACTAGGCATGGTAAATCACACCTGCACAGAGTTAAAGGCTGAATTAATGTGTGTTTGACACATTAAGACAATCCCACATATCCATGTTATGACCCAGGGACAGCCATGGAGAGCTAAAATGTAGGTGGAGATACGAAGGGTAAGGATATATTTATTGATTTTTTGTCTCTCTCTGCCTATCTGGTAGTAGGGAGAGAAACATAAATGAATATTTCAAGCTAGGGTACTTAGTTGCTTTTGTAGGAAGACACCACACTTTTGCATGAAGACACCACACTTTTGCAGAGGCTTATGAAAAGGTAGCATTTCAAGTGGCTTTATTTCTTCAGACCTAAAAACAATCTGAACTGTAATAATGCATCCTATTTGACTAGTAAGCCTAATTTCATTTCTTTGTTTTGTTTCATTGCATTAGAAGAATCAAGATGATGCATTTCACACGGAATGCAAACCATGGCACTGAATTGCAAATTATATGGAAATATGCCTTTCATCTTAATTATTAATTATAGACTGGACAGGGGAATGTACCATATTCTCTCATAAATATGAGACAAGGGAAACTTTTCCAGGGTGTTTTGCTTTTACATTTCTGACTCTTATTTGGTTGAAAACTTATCAACCCATGTGATCCTGAGCTGTCTGACTTTCCATGATAAGACTGAAAGTATGTAGGAAATATTTTCCCAGCACTTCCAGAAAAGGTCTAAAGGACTGGGATAATAAAGTCACAAATTGCTATTTCTTCATAACCCTTTAAACACTGTCCCTTGGCTGAAATGGTAACTTTATTTTCAGATAGCCATGTAATTTTGGAAAATCTTTCTCCATTATATGGAGAATATCTCCATATAATGTTTTATATCTCCAGTCTTAATGTTTCTTCCATCAGGCTTTAGACATTTTGCTAATTTTATCCTGGGTTGTTTTGTTTTGAAATAAGGTAAAATAGGGGTTTTTAGCATTTGAAAAAGGGCCAAATCCCACTCAAAAGAGTTGTACATATAGTACTGAAATCAGATGCCCAAGGGACATGGGATCATCACTATTTTATCTAGGAGGACTTCTGCCTTGACGCACTGTCATTCCTTTTACAGACACATCCTGATAAGATCTGATTTAAACTGTTACAAGAAGAGGTAGGAATTGTCAAAAATATTCCAATGGCACACAAAAACATTTAACTAATGCTATTTTTTTCAGAGTACCTAAAGGGGCTGATATAATGTCAAATACATTTGCACATTAGAAGTGAAATGTGCATTGATTGCCTTTATGTATCAACATTTTCAGAATCATTAATTCCTAATGACACAAAGTGGATTCCCAGTGAGACCCCTGAGCAACATTTTCTCAGGAGTTATTCACAGTTGTTCTCACTCGTCTTATCTGGTTTTAAGCCCTTTTGAAAATTGTGCCCTCTCCATTTTTAATTTTTCGAAAGGAAGAACCTGTGTTCAGCCTGCCTCATATTCACACTTGTACTTTGTCATGTCTATAAACCATTCAGAACTAATGTACAGAGGCCTTCAGCTTGTCCCTGGGGTCAAAAGCTGTTGGAAAGGAGGAAATGTTAGGGGAACTAATATGTGTAAACAATTTGGCAGAGGTGCCCTAAAAATAAACCTTTGGAGTGGAATATAATACTAGCATTAGGAGTGGACAGAAGGCAAGGAACAGTGGAACTGAAGTCAGGAGTCTTTGGATCATTTGAGATGATCTGAGCCAGCAGGTGGTAAATGTAGTTCAGTACTAGCACACATCAAGTAATTTGTCTGCAAGCAAGAAACTGATGCAAGAAGTATTGTAAGTGTTGAATTAAATAGTCATCCAGCACCATTCTCTGGAAAAAGACCTGGGAGTTATTGTGGAAGAATAAAAAAATAATTGAAGCCAGCAACCAGCTGCAGAGCTGTGCTAAAAAGATGAAAAAAGAGAAAATAAGAAGGGGAAAAATGCAAGCAAAATGCCAGTAGTAGCCAAAAGATAGAAGGGCAAAGACAGGCAATGTGTTTTCTGTGTAAGCTATTTGCAAGAGCCTGAACAGAGTGCCAGTGATTGTACTGTGGGAAAGATATTATAGCCAAGGAAACAGGGAAATGATGAGAACAGCTCAGGAGAAAGTAAGGAAGAGTTAGGACTAGACAGTCTTAGAGAAAGGAGTTACTGAGTAGCTTAATGAAAGTTAAGTGTGTAAGAAAGGGAGTGACTGAATACTCAGAAACATAAAATACCCTCCTGTAAAGAGCTCCAAAACTACACATATAAACTTAAAATTACAATGCAAGAGCTAAATAATTAAATCAGCCATAGCCATAAGAGAAAAGAAACTTCACATTTCAAAGATGTGAAGTTTACAATCAATGGGATGAGACAGAATTATACCAGCTGAAGGTAGGGGTTATCCAATCAGCTGCAGAGGAAGAGCATAAATCAATGATGAAAGGAACTTATGTTTCATATTAATCACTCACGAAAGCTCTGAGGAAGAAAACAACTGACTCACCTCCACTAGCATGGTGGGTGGAAAGCTGCTGGCTGTCTGCCTGCCTGTTTGCCCTCAGATAATGCCTCTGGTGACTGTTCCTGCTTGGCTTAGGAGGGGGGAATCCTCCTGAGAATTTTTTGAGTTGCTTGCAAGCCAGCGCTACTCCCTTGGAGATTAATTTCCCTGAGATATTCTTGTTTCCGTGTGTCTTCCCATCATCCTGTTCAACATCTCCCTCTAAAAAATGTGCTTACCTTGAGGTGACTGCGCTGCAGAGAGCCAGTACTAATTTGGGATGCTTCTGTGGGAAGCATCTCCTGTCCGTTGCATGAAACCATCAGCTGAGTCAATATTTGATACTGTTCCCTCTAAAGCACAAACTAACTGCAGTGCTCTTACTGCAAAATATGTGGAGGCTAGTTACCCTGTGAGGTAGAACAGGCTGTCCTGGAAATCCATGGAGCAACATTTCCTGATCAAGTGACATTTTCAACCTTTTCTATATCATCTCATTTTCATATTTTTTCAAGTCATCAGCTGAGCTGAATACACATGTTCTTCATGCTCAGTTCAAGGAAATGGAGCAGACCTATTACAGAAAATGAATGAGTCTGAAACCAAGCAATAATAATAATGAAAATCCATGTTATTAAAAGCAAAGCCATAGGAAATGGGAAGGAAGTAATTAGAAAGCGTTTTAATATTTTACCTTAACTATTAGGATTATATTAACAGGCTTGGGGGTTTCTGATTGAAAGCAAGACCTGCTAGTAGACTAAAAGCTCTGAGCTTTCTGATTGCAAATCATGTGAGAAGATGTTCCTCAGCTCAGCAATGAATAGTGATTGGTGATGCAATCAGTGAGCCTGGCTGGAATTTCTAGGTATAACAAGGCATGGTGAACCCACAGGGTCAACCCATCTGTGGAAAGGAAGGAAAACATATTGTTGATTCAGGGATGTGGTTAGCACTTAAGGTAAAGACTGACTGACAGTGATTTATAGCTTCAAATTCCTTTTCACACTTGTGTGAGAACCTGAACCAAAT
The DNA here is from genome assembly GCA_910950805.1 of Acrocephalus scirpaceus scirpaceus. Classification (NCBI taxonomy): domain Eukaryota; kingdom Metazoa; phylum Chordata; class Aves; order Passeriformes; family Sylviidae; genus Acrocephalus; species Acrocephalus scirpaceus. Next base: position 19,660,867 of record OU383775.1, on the reverse strand, counting down.
ACAGACGTTTAATATTGTACAGGATATAGAGTTTTTCAGGGAGTGCTAGCATATTGGGTATCAGAGTTACATCCTAAGTGTATGACGCTACAACCTAAATATTTAACATAAAATTACAGCCTCTGTAGAGGGGAGTTGGGATAGCAATGAGGGAACAAAACATGCCTGCAAGTTAAAAACTTCATTCTCAGATCAACAAGCTTTTCTTCAGGCAACTGAAGAGTCATTTGCATTTTGGATCAGGAGGACAATTGCACACAGGTGTGATCTTAAATTCACATAGTTAAAGCCACATAGTTAGGTTTCATGTTAGAAGAAAAACATCAAATAATTTCACTCAAACTGGGTGAAGTACATGACTCTTGAGCTGACATATTCAAATGACAATTGGTAGACAGGTAAACCAGCTGTGTCAGGACTGGCTGAGTTTTCTATCACTGGATTTCATTGAATTGAAAGAAACTTGCAGAACTTGTAAACAGAGATTATGAAAATTTTAGAGTTGTCAAAAATGTGTAAAACAGGTAAAACAAACAAAAAACCCCCAAACCCAAGCAATTTGAAAATCACGCATTTGAGCATAACTTTTCTAAAAACAGTTTTAAAAATCTATAAGTAGTTTTGAAAATTATTTTTTGTGAACTCAGACAGAAGCAAAAGGGGAAATGATGGTTCTAAGACTGAAAATTATTTTTATAGAATATTAAGGACTACTGTAAGTTTATTATTTCAGAATCAGAAGCTCACTTCACTTGTTTGATTTTAGATTTTTTCAATGTAACTTCCAAAGATAGAATTTTATTGCTGATGTTCTAGATTCTAAATATTCTCTTTAACATATGGGCCAGTTTCAATTATTTCATTTGCTGTACTCTCCAGATAAAATTTTTGTGCTCCCTGTATTAGATACAATATCTGGGGGGTTACCCTTTTCTTCCCTGAAACAAACATAAGAGAAGGAGGTATATGGATAAGAGAAAGAGAAATATTTTTTTATCTGCCTCCTCCTTACAGTCCCCAAAGTAAAATTCTGCCCAAACTACATTACTCCAAATATCTTTTCCCTCAAAAAGACTGTTAAAGTAGAAAACAATGACAGGATAGATGTTTGTCACATTATAGATGTGCTGCTGAAGGCCATGCAGACACTTTGGTGGCAACTAACAAAGTAAAATGAATACAGACAAGAACAGAACATTCTCTGTTTAACTCAGGTTTGGTTCTACCCAGTGCCATTACGGTAAGTAACCAGCTTGGGTTTCTTTCACGTCTGTTATGGGTTTGAGACTTTGCTGGAGTACCTTGAGGGAACGACAAGAATTTGGTTCTGCTTTCACTTTCAGAAAACTTGTCCAACTCAGAGCAACCTTGAACAGTGCCTAGCATTTATTTCCCCAGAGTAGACATAAAAGAGGATTCCCTTTTTAAGTATAATCCACTCTGTAAATCCCTCAAGAGCCATTTGACTCAGCCAACATTATCCTCTGGCCTTCCATGGCTCAGAGTGCTGGCAGAGGCTCCACAGCCAGGCTGGGGCTGAGCTTTCGTGAGTGATCACTGTTGTCATTTATAAAGTGTGTGGCGGTTGTGCCTTTGAGACCCAGGCATGGGGGAAACACCCTCTGCACAGAAATGAAAAAAGAAAAAAAATCTGCTTGCCACAAAGCCCTTACAAAGCAGCAGCTGCCTCCTCAGTAAACATCCTTGTTGGAGACAGCTTGGATTAGCCCATATATTCCCACACCTCTGTGTCTGGGTCAGTAGCACCATTCATTCTCCATGGAAAGTTTTGCTTTGCTCTGAGCCAAGAGTTAGTCCTGCCAAAAGAGGTATGATAAACGTCTGTTGCCTCCAAGCAAAATCTGGAAAACAGTTTCTTTTCTCCAACTGCTTATTTGTTTGTTTTCTCATGGTGAAAGTCTCTCTCTATTCTTCTGGGGACATTACAGGCTAGTCTAAAACTACATCTTAAACTATTTCTGAGATACTCTCCCAGTCCAGCTTGGAGCAACACTTTTGATGTTGATAGGCACATCTAACCTTTCAGAACAAAGCCCTGCAAATCACCAGAGCCTTTCCATCAGTTTTCTCCTGGCTCCAGCTGAACTGGCTGTTCACATCACTGGGAGGAAGAAACAGAATCAAAATAGGATGGGGGAGACCTGTTGGTAGTAGCCCTGTCCCCAGTCCCTTGCTGCCCCTGTCCCCAGGACACAGCACCCCTGAGCAGCTGCCACCAGCTCCTTGAATCCCTTCTGGGAATATGGGACCCTGACACAAGAGCTCTTCTCCATATTTCTCCTGATCCTGAAATTCCTCACAGCCCTTGTCTTTTGTTGTGCTCCACAATCTGCTGTTTACCTCCATGTTTGTTTGTCCTGTGTCTCCTTCTATTACTGGGAGGGCAAAAGGTCTTGAACTGGTGCCTGCTCCTAAATGAATTACAAAAGGAATTATAACTGACTTTTCAGTTTCTGCCTTTTCTGTCAGAGCTTGTTGCTATCAGTCAAGCAAACAGTATCTGAAAAGGGGGAAATTATTTCTTCCTAATTTCTTCCCTCACTTGTGTGGAAGCAGAAAGGGTTTATGCTTTTATGCATATGATGGATGAGTGACTGGTGAGATGAGAGGAAACATTTCTACAGCTTTACCTAAATTCTTATTTTTGTGGTATTAAAGATTTCAGAAATACTTTTGTCCTAGGTTACAATGTAAAATTGTGCCCAAGATATGTATTCTATCCCCATGAGCCGTTGGAGCCAAGGTGGGGCAGTGCTTTCCTTATCTTCTGTTAATGAGCCTAACAATGCCTTGCCACATGACTCATAGATAACTCCCTCTGGGAGTTATCTCTGTTTAATGGGCCATCAAGGACCCACTGCATGACTCATAGAATGAGATCATCCCCATTGGGAGATGCTCTGCCCAGGGGGAGGAGCCAAGCATTCCCACCTGGATAAATCCAGGGTTTGGGACAGCACAGGCAGGTTTTTTCCACTGGACTCCCAGAGGAGACAAGAGCTGCCAGATGTTTCTACAGGAATCACTGCTTCGACAAGACCATCTCATCTGGACTGCCACTACCGCCCTAACTAACAGGGTGTCAGGTTGTATTCTGACTCTGTCAGTGGGGTTGTTTTTTTTTTTTGTACTGTTACTTTTATTTTATTTTACTTTCCTTTATTTTCTTTTCATCTTATTAAATTGTGTTTCTGACTTGGAGTCCTTCACTGGTTTTGCTTTCAAACCAGCACAACTTTAAACCAATAAGCCTGAAATTCATCTGAGGAAAAGCCCTAAATTATTAAAATCCCCCTTTCCTGCTCCCCCTGCATAGGAAAAGGCACACCCTCAACTCCAAAGAAAACAAGCTAAATGAATAACTGCTGCAACAGGAAGAGTGATATTAAATATGATTTAATGAGAACTTTGATCCTTTCAATATGTAGATATAACCTGGGCAGAGAGGCATTGTCTTGGAGGTGGAAATTTACAAGTCACCAGCTAGGAAAGAGTAAAACGCAGATATTTTACTCTTTTTTTCAGTGCAGCTACAAATGGACATTTGGTATTTTTCAAACAAGTGCATATTTGTGCCAAAGAGCTGCCAGTGAAAGATGCACCAGGGCTAATCATATCTGTTGTTCTGGTAATTGTCCCATCCTAGAGAAATGAGATTTCCTCTGCTTAGCCTGTAAAGTGAGTGCTTATGTGGGCTTATCTGAAACTTAGTGTGGGAATATCCCCAGTACTGCAAGGGCAGAATAAAGCAGGACCATAGGCATATATATGTAGAATTATGCTGCTGCTTGCCATGATATCGTGACAGCACTTGCCAGATGCCACAACAGATGTTCACCATAAATTTATTACTGAAGCAATGGATTTTATGACTCAAAAAATTATCATTTTGCTGTTTTGTGAAATGTTTGTAAGAAATGTCTTTGTTTTTAAATCCACATCTTTTCCTGCCTATTATTAAGTCACTATTCCTCCAGTATCTTCTCCCATATGTTTTATAGTAACATCATTGTGTTGTCATTATGTTATTGTGTCTCCTCTTTTGCTCACCCCACACTTTTTAAAAAAAGTAGAGTCCATTTAAACCTGAAGAATTTGTCCAGTTTAAAGAAAGAATAACCTGAACAATGTTCTCAGCAGAAGTTTCCTAGCAGATGGTGTTAAAAGTTCTTTTCTGTCAAAAATGTTTTGTAGAGACTGAACCTACAGTATTTTTTGTTCTTTGTTGTTGCTTATTTGCAGAATTGTTAATGATCATTATAAAAAGATCTCAGCCTGTATCAGAGCACCACTGTGCTACAGATTGGCTAATACCTGTAGTCAAAAATTAAGACGAACTTCTATATAGAAACCTGGAAATACTATTATTCTCTCTTTAAATATGGAAAAAATGTAACACTGGGACAGCTGGCCCACTTAAGAGAAAGCTGACTTATTCTAGGCATTGAGAAGGGACCAATCATAAAGGCAACCCAAGGCAAAGACAGAACTGAATCCAGTTTACCTGAGCTCCAAGAGGTTTAAGAAACTTCCAAAAGATCTTCTAGTACCCATCTAGATCTTCTAGATCTAGATGGGTACTAGTCAGTGAGAAACTGAATTAGAATTGTTAGCATCTAAGGTTAATTACTGAGACATTAAATGCAGATATAATAAGAAAATTATACAGTTCTCTACCACTAGATAATAAAATTAGATTTTTATTTTTAGATTTAAGGTTACTGGGTTAGAAGTGAGAGGATAAGGGTGTACAGGACTGCAAAAATGAGAATGGTCAACACACTGCAGACAGAGCTGTCCAGAGTAAAGCTATATCTGTTGTTGCTGTAGAAAATTAACTTTCTTTTGTTACAGGTAGATGAAAAGGGTCATGACAGTCAGTAAATACTTAGGCAACAAACAATATGTTAAGGAGCATTTCTACATGTATTAAGATGTCAGTGTCACAAAGCAGGTCATCTGTTTGACAAACCTTCAGACAAACTTTTTGACAAAATCAAGGCTTTGTGAGAGCCTAATTCACAATTTAACAATCATATAAATCATTCTTCTTTCAAGTAGGGTGTCAGTGGGTACTTTTTCCTGACTGATGTTAATTTCATCGATGGGCTTCTGAAAAACCCTGCAGGGCTCTTGTCTGATGGACACCCTGGAAAAATGCACCTTTTCCCTTATACTTCCACTGATGCCAGAGATAGCAAAGGAATTGTGCTTTGCTTCCTTAAACATGTCTAATGTGCTTTTTTTAGACTGATCACCAGAATCTCCTTAAATGCAGTTGAGCTCATTCGAGGGAGGCCTTAAGTTCCTAGGCTTTGATGTCAGCGTGCAGGCACTGAGGACTCTGCTGGCCCATGAATCATTTTTGTGCTGTACTCTCTCACAGCATACTCACGCCTGCCACTGAGCTGGAGGAATGGTCCCCACTGTTATCAGACTTCTCCAAGAATGTGGATGCAGTAATTGCTCCACTCTTTAAGCTTCTTGTGGTTTCTGCAAATGGCATTCTTTCAAACTGCAGCCAGAATGAATTAACCCAGAGACACAGAGCTAACAATCAAAATAAATACATTTTTAAAAAATCTTAGTTTTCTCCAGTAGAAGAAGATACTGAAAACATTCAGGTGCTGGCAGTCAAATGTACATTTTAGTAAGAAAATCATCGAGGATGCTCGAGTGCTGTGGGTGCTCAGATGGGAAGCACAATGGAGGCACAATCAGGGCTGGGCCTGGATAGCAGGGTAACCAAGGGAGAGGAGCAAGGCAGGGCCAGTGGAACTGCCTTTTCCCCTGTGCTCTGCCAGCAGGGCATAGCTGCATTCCCCATGCACCCTATAAGACATCAGCAGGGACTGGGCACAGCCCCATCTCCTTCAGAGAAAGCAAATGCTGAGCTCAGCGCTTTCATGGGCAGCTGAGGAAAAACCTATAGCTCTTTGGCTGTGAAAGACAGAGTGTGAGCCTTTCACCCACAGATGCGTTTTCTCTGGCCTTCCCATGCCACCCTCTGCAGTACAGGTCTGCAAAGTTCTTTTTTTCTTCAGTAAATTCCAGCATCTCTTACATGTGGGAATGCAGGAAAAGTGAGTGTATATTTTAAATGAAATGTAACTACTGGGAAAAATTGAGCTACCACCCAGCTAGATCTGTGGGTAGGTTTTTTTATAATTCAATAGAAAAATGAGACAGCAACTCACACATGCTACATCCATCACACTTCAAAGAAGTGTGCATATAAAAACATATTTGTGGTGCTGTTCAGCATGCTGAACAAGCTTCATGCAACAACCTGTATCTTCCATCTGTCTGTAATTTCCAGTGGCTCCACTAACAACTTGCTGCATGAAAAGGCATCAACATTAATATGAGTTTATATCAGCAGCACCTGTCAGGAAATATTTCCCTACCTTCCCGTGCCATGCACCGTCTCACAGAAACACATAAGGCATTTTATTGCAAATGCTTTCACTTTTCAGCCAGAAGCTGGAATTTACCATAGAAAGCAGACAATCCATGAAAAAAAAAAAAAAAAAAAAAAAAAGAAGTTTAGCTGAAAAGCTTATTTTCCTTCCAAAACAGATTATACAGCAGTGTTTCAGCCAGCTGTGCCTGGAATACTGGAATACTGCTAACAGAGAAGGCCACAGGGATAAGCACAGGGCACCAAACCAGCAGATGGACTTGGAGGTTCTGCAAGCTCTTAGCTCAGGGGACAACATCATTTTCAAAAAGGATAATACCACCCATTTTGCAGGCATGAAAAAGAAGGTGTGAGTCATAGTAGAACAGATGAGGGAGAAGTCATGGCATGTCACTGATAACCTCCCAGCTGGAGAAGCCTTTGATAAAAATAAGATTCAGCTCCCTGTGCAGAGCTCAGTGTTTCCATGTTTCTCGTCTGTTGGTGCCCAAGCAAGCCTGTTACACAGATCTTTCTGTGCAACAGCACCATCATTTCATACACCAAAAGATCTCAGTCTTTCCATGGGTAACTCTCTTGTATCCTACAGAAACAGTTTCTCCTGTGATGTTTCATCCACATCTTCACAGGACCTCTCACTTTCCAGAATCAGGAATGAGAAAGCTGTAAAGATGAGCTCTCATGTACTCTGTAGGGCCATTTGAAACTATTTTGGAGTTTTATTTTTAATATTATTCCTATTAAAGCCCAGCAGGTCTGTGCTTCGTTTTGTGACTGGCCACCCTGGCATGGCCTAAATTTCAGAGCCTGAACTGAGACTCCTGAAACTGAAAAGCACTGGAATTCTGGGTAAAATCTTTGCTCTGGTGAGTTAATGATGACAGTGTTAGCCGGCGTAATTAGAACTACAAGTTCACTGGTTTATACCTTGCAGCCATGCACAAGAAGTGACTCACCTGTTAGGGCACATTTCTGTATTAGGGGCTTGATCCAGAGCATACTCTGGATCAAGTGGGCCTCTATAGGGTGGATTTTTCCACAAACTCCAGAAGGCCTCAGGCCTCCAGTGTTGCCACAAATTTCCTGCAGGATTTTGGAACAGCTCCCACACAAATACTTGCAGTTCCTTCCTTGTTTTCACCTCACATGCGTCCACAGCACAATAATTAAACCAGCAAAGCTATAGGGCAATTTTGTTGTGTTCTTCCCCCACTTTCTCCTTCTCAAGATAAAAGGGACAAGAGAGGTTTGGGAATGTTGCATAGTGGGAACGTTTTATTTCCAGTAATGACATCTGTAGTCACATGTGCACCGAGGGAGGAGATGAGACCCCTGTTGTGCCCAGTGGAAGAGATAAAAGAAGGGTCTTGTAAATATGTCTTGCACCTCGTGCATATCTAAGAAGGTTCCATTTAAATAGCACCATAACTTTTGCACTTGATGGCTCTTGAGCACATTATAAGCAGCAACAGGTGGAAGGCATGTTTGAGCAATTGAGCATGCTCTAATAACCATGCTTAGGAGATCTATTATGTTCCTAATGCAAATTCCACATGCATATTTGGTTGTTTCAAACAGTTTGGGCTTTCTGACTGGATTAAGGGCTGTTAGACAGGCTAGACAATGTGAGTCTATAGCTTGAGAAAGAGTAAGATGGGTTTTGTTTAAGCAATCTTGGGGAGAAGAAATAAGGCAGAAGTGTCAGCCACAGAGCCAGTTTGTTCAGCTGAGTGATGATGGGCAGCTAAAATGTTCACACTTTGTATTTCACACAGGGTTAATGCTACCCTGAATAGCCATTTCCCCCCAGGATTGCGTAGTACTGAAGGATGTAAAAAGAAAACTAAGTTTAGAATTAGGATATACAAGGGAAAAAATGCAGATATGTTTTTGGCACTGGACTGTGGATGAAACCCAAGCCAAGAGCGCTTTGCATTTTCTAAAGATATTTGGAAGTGAATCGAAACTGCAGAAATTCCTACCTCTGGGAACTAGAGAACAGGGCATAGGAATCTGGAGAACTAGAAAAAAAAATGAAAGAGCACAGCCAAAAACTTTATATGGCTCAGCACTTGATGGTATAATGTTGCTCAGCAGGACAAGAATCACAGCCCCTGCGCCACAGATGTCAGTCAGGGAGGAAGGTTATTGTCTATAGTCTCTTTCCATGAAAATCAGGAAGACAATGAAGGGAAGTGCTATTGCTTTTTGAGATTAACAGCAATTTGTTAATCACAGTTTTTTATTTCTGAAGTAGAAATATAATTTAAAGAGAGACTTCATGAACAAGTGTCTGCACCTTTCTCAATCCTTCAATCTCAGTCAGCAGCACATCCTGCATGAAATGAAATTCCGTAATCTAGAAGATCTGCCTGGAGGAAAACAAATGACAAATTGTTAAAATTATTGTTCCCAATTATCCCCAAGAGCTGAGCTCTGCAGAACTATAGATGCCCAGATTTTAAAGGGCACAGAAAAACACATTATCCCTTATGCTTTTTGCCCTTGAGCAAACCCGATGTTATTGTGTGTGTTATTTTTGCTCTGAACTTCTCAATATGCTCCAGCTGGAATTTGTGGTTAGCTTTCAAGCAGATAGAACAGGTAAAAAAACCAACACTTAAAACATAGGAAAATGTCAATGATATTTTCATTTTTCAAGATTTAAAGCAGACTAATCTGATGATCAAGTGTAATTGAAGAGATATTTTATTACCCTTCCTCCAAAACAATGTTTTTATTATGTTTATTCTCCTGTTGTCCAAAGCAAGGGTTTTGTAAATCAGCCATTCATTTTTATAAAATAAGTTATTATTTTACTCAGAAAATAAGCTTGAATTTTCTGGTTTATTTAGAACCTAAAAGAAAATAGGCCATTCCTATTTCAATAACTATGTCCATTTAGAAAAAAATTTTTTTGAAAAAAAAGAATACCCTCAAAAATGATGGACAATCCATCACTTTTGTGATGGACTTCAATACAGGCAATTCTTTAAATGTAAATATTTATATTTGAATACTTTCTGCCTGGCTTTTCTCCTGGGTAAGTAGCAGCTCATTTTGTAGGCACTGAACACGCAGGCTTCAAAGCTACACAGTAGAAGCCAGTGGGAGTCTTGCTGCTGACTTAGTGGAGAAGGATTAAGCTCTCAGACATTATATTGATGACTGTCTTGGAAATAAACTGTCAGTATAAACTCACAAGATGCAAGACAGGGATTTTAGCTCATATTCATAAGTATGTGAGCTACTTCTTCTCTTCAGTTATCCCCAGTTCTGTTCCTGTAGTGCACCTTTCACCAAGACCCTATTCAAGGGTCATTTTTCTAAAGAGCACTAAAAAAAAAACAAAACCCAGTGAGCTCTTTTCTTCTTTGCACTCATGTCCAGGAAACAAAATCTGTGAGTTGTTTTGTATGGGTTTTTTTTTTTAATATCCATTAAAATTTTGATGTGAATTGGCCTGTAGCCAACATTATTTCCTTGTATGAATTTATTTTAACATAATTACTAGATTTGAGTGACATTTTCTGCAAGTGAAGTTCTTTTAACAGGCACAACACCTGTAAAGACACCATAAATTTTCACAGCTCACCCTGTTTCCTTTCCTTTTTGCCTCCTTCTTGTGGAGAGATCACCTCTAAAGATATGGGGTAAATTCCAGTATCTTTTTCAATTAAATCTTGGCTTTCAAAGGAGTCTTAAGTCAGGCAACTCTGAAAAAGGCTCTTACTTGTCTAAATTGCTTAGGCCTTGCAAGACAGGAGAATATCTTTAAGAATCTGGAAACTCTCAAGAAATGTGTGACCACCAGCTATCATGGTGGGCCTTGACATGAAGACCAGTACATTGAGAACTAGACTGAGATCTCTAAGCCATCTCAAAAACATGTATGATAGAAAAGGAATTGATCTCATGCCACCCATTGTTATACTCAAACCACTTATATGACAGTGCAAATTAATAAGTATCAGATCCAGCTAAATCCAAAGTGGAAGGTTTTACATAGCATTATTGTCCCTCTGTACCCTGCAGTTCTACCTCCACTACAATTTGCAATAAAATTACTTAGAATTGTTGAAATAAATCCAACGGGATTAGTAGAAGCTATGGTCCAGTCTTGATTTCACTAAGGATGTGAGACAATGGACTCAAGTTACCATACAAGAAATTCTGTCTCAATATCAGGAAAAACTGAAGTCACAGTCAAGCACAGGAACAGGCTGCCCAAAATGGTGGTAGCATCTCCATCCATGGAGATATGCAAAAGTGACTGGGCAAAATGCTAGGCAGCCTGCTGCCACTGCACCTGGTCAAAGCAGGAGGCTGGGCTGGAAACCCTGAAGATCCCTGTCCAACCCCGGGGATTCTACAGCTCAAAGTCCATCTCCCTAACAGTACTGGAAAGTAGGAAATGGGATGTGTACATGTCTCTTGTATAACACTTCAAAAACCCCCAATGCTTCCACATCAGACACCATTTCATGCTCACAAAGACATCCTTCGTATTTTCACTGTCAATAAACTTTGATAATTCTGTAATTCTCCTCCAGCTTCTAGCTGGCTAAGGGTTAAGGCTGAGTGGTTCACAAGAGCCCAGTGCTGGGTTTGTAAGGGGTTTTGTCTGGTTTTTGTCTCTGAGAGCTGCCTTTCAGCCAGCCTGTGCTCCTCTTGCTTTTCCTTGGCTTGACTCTTTGCCTCCTCTGCATCTGAGTACATTAGATACGGAGTGTGGGGGATTTACAGTGCTGCTGGCAGTACCAGACAGAGGAGAGCTTTGTAACTGTATCCCTGTCTTCCAGCAGAGAAAATCTTTGATGGAGATCTCTACTCACTAATGCACATGTAAGAACACAACCCCTCAATGCCCGCCTTTCATTAACATTGTAATGATTGTTATGCACATGCTGTGAGGAGAATGGTGAAGCCTGAGCATGATATGTGTGCGTCTCTGTGTGCCAAGCCAGACCTTCCTTCTATAAATCTGTGTTGCTTAAATATTGCTTTGTCATATTGTGGTCATTCACATCAGGCAAGGAGAATCTAATATGAATGTTTATACTTCTGAAGTAATAATATCTATAGGTCATTAAATTTTCTCTGTAACTCACTGCTTCCTCAAAACTAAACCCAGTGGTCACAGAAAACCTTTAAGGACATGTGTCCTTAGCAAATTATTTCTGAATAACAAAGCTGAGGTCTAAAGTTGGGACACTTATCTGTGCCTCATCTCAGCAACTAGAAATGTGCTGAGCTCTCTGGATATTTGGCTAAACACGCCAGCCAGATGGCTTCCCCGTGGGCAGAGAGGGGAGAAGCATTCTGGAAGATTTGCACAACATCATGTTACATGACATCATGCTACCTTGTCCAGGAGAGCCATAAAGAGGGTCTGAACCTCACAGAAGATATCTGCTCCTGGAGCTTGGAGATTGCTTAGGAAATGAGCACATAGCCTGTGTCTACAGCACTGCAGCAGAAACAGGCTGGACACGAGGGGATGGCAAACAGAAAGAAATCTAAATGTGATTTTCTGATGGCAGGTCTCTATAAATACTCTCCATTATATTTTCAATGACTTCCAATATTCATCCATAAGCAAAAGTGGCAAAACATCAGTTCCCAGTACACAACCAGCAGTGAAAATATAAAATACCTGGCTTTTCAGGGACTTATTACTTTCTTATAGCCTATTAAGAACAGACATAATGCTTTGAGCTGTTCCTAAACATTCCTTCAGGATCCCAGCTGACAGTAGTTCTCTCAGAATTATATTCAGCAGTTGACTACTAAAGAAATGTTCTATTATTAACTAACATGTAATTAGTTCATTAAAAAATACCTCAGCTGAACACTGTGTAACATAATACAGCCTACTACTAGAGTGAGGAGATTTCAGCCCCGGCACAAATGGAAGTGAAATTACAGTGCAAAGAAGTGGAAAGGAGACAGTGCCAGCTGGCAGGGTACTAAGTATTTCAAATTACTGTATGTTTATGACCTCTGTGTTCTTAAACAAAATTAATTAGAGTATGCTATTTGAGAATCCTGGAATGCAGTGGCCACATGCCAAACTTATCTGAACCACATATCTTAAGTTTAATTAAGATGTTCTTAATTTCTCCAGGTATTCCTTTTATACACACATATACTCACATGTGTGTGTTTAAAGTGGTGCCTGTGGGCAGTGATAAACAACAGACTGCAATTCCTGAGGTATGTTAAGGATGGCTGTTTGCTTAATAGGATTTGGGGGCTAAATCTATGAAAGAGCTTGGATACGACTTCAATGCTCACCTGCTACTTTAGGTCCCTAGTCAAAAATTCTGACCCTCAGGTCCCTTGTTCAGCTGCCACCTAAGTGTGGGGTATTTATCCTCGTTGCAGGGAACTAAGCTTTCTATGGTACAGTTTTCTGTGTCTTGATATTCTGCTGCTTATTGTAACAAGTTGCTTTGCCTTCTTAGCACTGGTAATTTAGCAGCTTTCTCATGCTGAATTGGGCTAAACTTCACCAATATCCCTGCAGATTTTGAGGTGCTGTGGGGGTGCTCACCAACAGATTGAGCGCCACTGGAAAAGAGAATTCAGATGGTGCTCCTTCCTGATGCTGCTTCTGAGATCAGAGCATCATCCACCTGTGCTATGAAAGGGATGGGTCCATTTCCTTCACCAGCCAAGGAGATTTGAAGTCTCACCTACCATGTTGCAGAGAGCATCTTCACATTTAGAAGGTGATGTTCAGTGGAAGAGGGACTTTGGAGAGGGTGAGTCGGTTGGAGGTGGGAAAGAAAGGAGATGAGGAAATGCTTATTGCTTCATCAATGCTGATGTGCTAATTGGAGCAAGGAGACAAGGCTCTGTCTCTTAATCATCCTAATGATTGTCATTCCTGCTACTTTTCTCTGACATAGTGAACACTCCCCAGATCTGAGGAATGTGGGAAAAGCTTCAAAGAAAGGTGAGAAAGTCCTTTGACTGCAGAACCCCAGAGACTGGGCAGTAATGCATATTCCAGCAGAGAGTGAAATGTGTACTTGAATTTTATCAGGCTTACAACATCCTTGATGCTTTTGCTGAACTCTGAGCAACAATGGAGACAGACTATCACCATATACTCCTCTGGGCATGCTTTGAAAGAAAGAACAATCTTTCTTTCTTCCATCAGCTTTGAAAGCATTCAGATGCATATCTTTTATAAGACTTTGATGTCTCAGGAGAAATACTCAAGGAAAAAAAACCATGCAAAAAAACCCCCTTGAACTGAAGGGAAATTTAAGCTACCCTTTAATGTTGATGCTTACTACTGGGCAGTACTGTGATTTGCCAATAAATATGATGGTCCTTTTTGAAGCTCTTAGGCATGTAGAACTCACCTCATGCTTAAGTCCCTATGTCAGGGCTCGTGATTCTCCTGGAGGGAGCTGAGTGTGGATGCTCACCAGTATGGATGGATAGATCTGCCAAGCTAGTGGTAAAGCAGAGCTCAGGGAGTGTCCATAGCTCACAGAATTTTTGTTCAGAACAATATTGTTCAGTGGTGGTACATCATTTTACATGCTCAGTGCACCAAGCATATTTGTAAACTCAGAAATCTACTTGTATGAATAGCCCCTTGAAGGGCTTGTCTCCTTGTCCTTGTTGGGCAGGCACTTTAATACTACTCTGTCTCCTGCTACTCCTAAGTAACAAGTGGTAAAGCTAAAATTTTCACCACTGTCATAGAAGAAATTGAGTTGCAAAGCCTCTGGTAGAAGTAAAAATTTCCCTTGAGCTCCAGTTTCCTAATTCCTCTGTGTACCATTAAATTGGCAAAGAAAGTGTAAAGAGAAATCTTTGTGACTGTTAAGTAGCTGCCATTTTGGCTAAGAAAAATAGATCTGGTGGCTCAACACTACCTGTTCAGACTGAAGAGACCTCTCTCCAATAAACACAGACCAAGGCAGTCATCTGTAGCAAATACACATTAGTTATCACATGTGATGGGAAAGTTTTTAAGGGCCACTGCTGTGAAAAATTAATCATGTTAAATCTTGATCATATGTTCCCTGAAACAGCTGGCTGCTTGTCCCCAGGATTGAGTTTCAATAACCTTTTGCTGAAAACTTGTCCTTTAAATACACTCTACTGAATTAGATTAAAAAAAATTAATGCTCTGATCCTCAAAATTTCCTTCATTTTCATTGTGCAGAATGCAACACAGGCAGCACATTCAGTCAATTTTGTTGTTTCTCTTAAATGTATTCTCAAATTCCTCTATTTTCTCTTGACATGTGTCTTCCTCTCAAAATGTTGTGATCCTCAGGTAACAGCCTGCCATAAAAAATTATATTAAAAATGCTAAAACATCATCAGACTACAAAAGGAAACTTCAAAGCAACTTGTCTTCTGTGTTTACTGTGGCATTTATTATATTTTTTTTAAATCAGAGAATTGCTTCCTTGTGAAGCCCACTTAAATTAAACTGTACCTAAGGTGGTTTCTTCAGAATAATTGAAAAGCTGTGTGAGAGAAAGGCACAGATCCTATAGATAATGTCCTTATTTGCAAAGAGAAACTTTTCACCAGCTCTATTTCTCAAGGGGTTTTTTAGTTTATTTTTTGTGTTGGTTTGTTGTTTGGACCTTTTCTGGCTCTTCCCATAACAAAGCTAAAAGCTAGCTAAGAAAGGTAAAGACAGACTTCTGCACATAGAGCTGAAGCTGCTTTTCTAGCTGCCATAATCTTCTTAGACCTCCTGGACCACAGCTGGCTGCTTCACGGTCTGCATGTCTGAGTTGGAATAAGGTGAAGAATGTGTTAGAATGGTACAAACCTTTTACCTCTATGCAAGTGTGTTGCTTCACTAAAACATTATTGTTTCCTCCTCTTTGGCAGAAACTTTTCAACTGATAGATTAGCAAATAAAATGCCTCTGGTACAAAAAGAGAATAAAAATTGCTTTGGCAGAATGCTATGCTGTTGACAGATGATTTTTCTAAGAAAAGTACTTGCCTGGGGTAATGGGCATCATTGGATACTGTTTTATTCCAGCTTAATGCCAGGCTTTGCAGACTAAAACAAGGCCCTTTGAATTCAGCAAGCATTATTTAAAATAGAAAACAATTATCCTGTGTTCTGGCTAATGTCTGGTAAAAAATAATTTGATTAATCAAATATGAGAACGATAGGAAGTGTTGGTGTTGGCTTGTCCCAGTATTTTCCAAACAGTAGAGTACAGTAGTTATGCAATACATTTCCATGCAATGAAAAACTTTTTTTCCCATGTTGTAAAATGGACAATACTTATATCATTGTGGTAAATGTATAGGAGGGGGGTGCTGCTTTTCATTACCTTCATTTTTTATCCTGACATCTGGATAGTTTCAGTGTGGCCAAAATTATTCCCACAAGCACAACTTTTGTTCTTTCCCTCACAGTTCCCTTACTCCTGGATAGCTTAGGTCCTTGTCATGCCTAGAAGTAGTCTGATGTGGAAGTTTTATAGGAAATATGTTCAAAATCAGTGCTTTAACAAAAGCTGAGGGAAATGGAATGTGCTTGGGATCCAAAAGGCACAAAAGCAAAGGTGGGCCATGGGCTGACTGTGCAGAAACAGAATTTCTGCCACAGATTTCAAAGCCATGCACACTTCCACTCACACAGAAAAAGGAAAATAACAGCAGAATCAACCCAACACTTACCCAAAGTAAAAAACCTCCAAGCCCAAAAGACCAAGGAGTGCAAACCAGCATACTAAGGGTAAAAGTTTCTAATTACTCTTATATCTTCTTCTGTTTCATATCCAAATACAAACTTATATACTTTATCTGCGGAAATATTTTTTTTCCTCTGTTGGCCTTATTTTTTTTTTTTTATTTCCCTACCCTTAAACTCCTATTTATTTACTCATGTTTATTCTTAAAGAATCTGTTTTGTTCATTCTCTTCCTCAAGATGCAGAATACTATTTCTAGATACTATAAAAAACAAACGAAAAAATGTGTGGTTTTCCCTAATTTTCTCCAAGAAAGAATCAAGCAGTCACAAGGCACTCTCCTAGGCCTGGGCCAAAGAGATGTACAACTTCTTTAAAAGTCTGTCTCAGCAGCAGTCCCTGCCAGCTCTCTGCCCATCACAGCCAAGGCAGTAAGTCCAGGACAGAGTGCTCTTGGAAGGGGCTTCTTTGCAGTTGGGAACTCTGGCAGGCTTTGTGCCAATCTTTTAGCTACAACTGTTTAAGATTATTTAGTGGCTTTTAAACACTGTTCATGCCCATTCTGAACGAGCCCACAGAACATCTGCACAGTGTGTGCTAGCTGTGCTCAGGGAGCGTACCAACAATCCTATATTGTTCTAAGCAAACATGTATCAGTCCAGATTTTTTCCTGTGTCTTACTGTCCTCTTCGATCATTGAGGAGGCTGTGACCTTTCATTGATTCAGGCATGGAAACTATAATAACAATACTGAGCAGTTACATTTGCTTTGGGAAAGTAATCCTATTGTTCTCCTCCTTTAAAGCTTAAACTAACAGTCAGCATGAATGTCATCTTTTATAAAACTATAGGAAACCTACAGTATCTGGTATTAATAAATGCCTCTGTGTTCAGTGTCTGAACAGGGTTGAGACTGAAAGGAGAGAATGAAGTCTTCATGACAGAACTCAGGGGTAGTCTCTCTTGTGAGTATTTTTATAAGATGCAACTGCTACAGAAGTGCATCTTGTGCATCCCAAGGCAATCAGTTTGCTCATCCAGGGAGCACAGTGATAATTTATTCCTGGCAGGAGAGGAGAACCCATAATAGTGGTCTGAACTGCCACTGTTGTTTGCTGACTCAGTTTGAGTCTCCTCTGAACTGTCGATAGTATGATCAGAGGAAGAATTCCTGCTGGGAATAGATGGGGAGAGAGAGCAGTGTCACCGAAATCAGTGAGCCCTGCACTGCATCATAGTCAATCCCAAACACTGCTGAACTTCACTTTTCATAGAATCATCCAATGGTCCTGAGGTGCAAGCAACAAAGACTTTATAAGGATAAAGGTGACAGCAGAGAATTATGCACTGGCTACCACTGTAGCTGTGAACTGCAATCACTTAGAAAGTTGATCTAATTTGCTACAGTATTTTTCATAGCCTACTTGCTATTGTAATGAGTGGTAACTGAGGACAGTGGTGGAAGATTTGTCTTAAGGTTATTATACATGGCACGGTCTCAAGACAACCAGATTTGGTTCATGGTTCCTCTTTAGTCCTTATGCATGGATTCAAGAGTCACCTAATCTTTCCCAGCTCCTTTTCCCTGTCTATAAAAGAATAATGTTTTCTGTCTGTTAAAGTTGTAAGCTCTTTAGTTCCAAAGTGTAACTGCATTATATGTTTATACTGCTGAAAATACATGTGGCTTTGATCTCAACAGTGGCCAACATGCAGTCATTAATAAAAATAATATTAATTAAAAGTGAAGACCTCATTACATTTTAATAGGGTTGTATTAGATAACAATAGCTGTACATACTGAATTAATGCAATTTTCACAATTGTGCTCAAAGTAGGGAATGATTTTGGCTGGAAAAAAACTTAAACAAGCTGTGCCAGCAGCTGTGAGGTAAGGAATAACTGCTGGGTTTTATTTTTCTCTCTTGGTATTCTTACAGTTCAGTCAGTAAAAGAAGGAGGTGAGAACCATACAGAAAGTTCTGATGGTGTCCAGCACTACTTTTCTGAAGCTGTTCTTTGTTGGTAAGTAGGCATAGCTCAGACTCGCTGCTTTTATGTGGTCCTAGGAACAAATGGATCAAAGCAGATTGTATGACGGTAAAGACAAAATATATGTAGCTATTATGCTTTAAATCTTGTTTTCTTTTGCAGTTCATTCCCAGAGCTAATTTCCACAACCTACCCATCATATACAAGCCCCAGAGTGTAAAAATGTGGAGGCTTAATGTGCACCTTGTTTCTGTATGAAAACAGGGTATTTCTTAATATTTCATACAAGCACAGTTGTCAGGAGGCCAAAAACGTGTACATCAATGTATGCCAGTTCTGCAAATGAGTTCACTTTTCAGCTCTGAACACAGGCTTTACAGAAAGGCCTTGCCATTACAATGGCAAGCAGGCAGAGGCAAGGAACAATGCTGCCTTGCTAACAGACTCTTCAAAAGAACTTATGTAAGAGGAAGACTTGTACAAGAAGTTGTACATCTCTGACTCAAGCCTTGAAGAGTGCATTGTGACTGCTTGCATCTTTCTGGGAGACTGCTAGGAAGAGTCACAAGTTTTTTGGTTTCTTTTTAATAGGATATAGGAATAATTTCTCTGCAACTTGTGATTGCTCCATGACTGGGGCATGATTTATATTTAGAAGTATAAACTTAATAACTTTTTCACAACCCCAAAAGAAGTAGCCACTCCTTACTGTGTTGTCCAAGACTTTTATATCAGTCCAAGACTCTTAAACCAGTCATCTTCTTTCTGATATTTGGCTAATCCAAGTAAGAAGGAAGCCAACACCTTACACAGATTTATGCTTGAAGACCTGTCAGAAACAAAATGCCTTAAACACAAAGTATCAGAAGAGTGTCTTAAAACAAACAAACAAACAAAAAAGTGTGGGTTTTTTAATTTTAAAAATGCATGCATGAATTTTTCAGTTTTCTTTCTGACTTCAAAGTCTTCTGTGTTGTTTTTGCAGACTTCTGCCTGCAACCAGATATGTAAAGCAAAAATATTTCAAGTCTCCGCATCTAACTGCAATAGAGCTTGTTAATGCCTTAAACTCATGAACTAACCAGATGGACTATGCAGAGAGATCATGTGTCTGATGTAGTCCACTTTTTGGATACAAATATCCATGAATTTGAAGAAATTCTAAATTCTCTAACTGTTCTCTAACTGTTCTGCTCCCATCAAATGAAATTTCTGGCTGTGAGTGATGATATATCCACTCTGTAAGCAATGGATTACAAACATATGGAAATAAACAGCCAGTTTGCCACAATTTTTACCTTCAGTTTGGTGCTCAATAGTCCTGGGTTTTGGTTAGCAGCTTATGCTGTGACCTCTGTCTCTTCCTTTTGATTCTGTGATCTCTCTTTTAAGGTGACGTCAATAGGTTTAATCATTATATCACGAGTATTGGGCAGATGACAATAACAAAACCAATGCATTACAAGCTTTTTAGAAAGAGGAAAAAAGTACAAACCATCAACCACTAAGGACAAGGAAGGTAATGGACAGAAAATGAAGTCCAGACACACTTCCACTTACACAAATTCCTAAACTGCACTGCAATTGAGGCTGATGCAGTGACAAGAATCCTCACTATATGCCAGGGAAAAAAAGAAATGCATGATCTGAACTGGCATGTAGTAAATCCCAGCTTTGCATAAGGAAGAAGGAGACAGCAGGTGCCATGAAGAAACATCATCATCGTGATCATCATCATTATCGAGGTAAGTTCACATGCCTCATGAATAGAAGTTTGAAAATTAGTTGGGTTTTGAGTTTGTTTTGTTTATGGTTTTGCTTTTCCTGGAGGATTACTGACCTCTTCCTTGATGATTCAAATTCCTGCTCTTAATGTGCTAAACTAGAATGTTGTTATGAACAATCCCAAGTATGGACAGGCTTGTACCCACATAATCAGATTGGCGGTACCAGGAATGATCTGTAACACATAAAAATATATATTTTGTCTACTTCTTCCTCACTGAGCTACTTTGGTCTTCTGTTTGATCTGTACCCCAGACCAACACATGAGGTGAGGAGGAGAGTCCTGGTGTGACATGGTCATACCCTGTTCCTGTATCTCTCAGAAGGACTCCCACATGGTTTGTGCACAGAAATGCCACACATCTCCTTTCAGTGCCTCAAAGCACCCAGATGTGGCAAAGGGGATGATTTGGAACCCAATTCCCTTGTGAACCAGTGCAGAATGGGAACCAGCTTTGCTGCAGCTGTGTTCTCATACAAGATTTCCTGGCACGTGAACAACATTGACATTTCTTGTGGCTTCATTTTAGACTTTTTGCAGAGGAGGCAAAGTCACCAGCTCCTTGAAAGAAGAAAGAACACAGAGCCAAGCTTTTAGTGAAAATTAACAGTGATGTATAAAGTAACTATTTAATACTCTGTTATGCTGTATCCATGAGTCTGAGAGAAGCTGCCAAAATGTGGAGTGTGAAATAGGATTTTTCTTCTATTTCATAGGAGGCATGTCTAAATACACAGAAAAAAAAAGGCTGCACACTGATGGATATGACATCTGAGTGGTCAAAGAGAAACTGTCTGTAAACTGGACTTCCTTCAGGAGCTGATGCCTGAGGACAAGGCTAAGCCTTAGCATCCATCAGTTGTTTGAAACAGTAAGGCACACCATAATAGGATTTTGGACTTGCCTACCCCAATGACTATTGATAAATTCATGCAGTCAATATCACACCCAAAGTAAATTTTATTACGTTTAAGCATAAGGCAAAATGAACCCCCTAAATATTATTACATCCATTTACACAGGAATCATGTCAGTCCAGCTAAATGTGTGAACTTTTGGCCACTGTCTCTGCTTCCTTTTTGATGCAGAAGTTTCTGGCCTTGTTCCCGAACACTCCAGCAAAGCCATCAAAACAGAGGTAGGGGACAGTTTGGCAGAGTGAGATCATATGGCTGGGAGTCTGGAGACCTGGGTTCTGGTCTGGGCTTTATCACAGATTTCCCATGGACATGAGATGAATTCACTTAATCTCACAATTCCTTAGTTTCCTCTTTTGTAGAAGAGATAATAATCACCCACTTAGCAGAGGAGTTGTGAAGGCAATTAATGTTTCTAAAGCCTGTCGATGTGTAGCCACTAAATAAGCAAAATATATTACAACTATTATTTATTTTACTATGTGAATATTGCCAGAGCCTGTAAATTTCCCTCAGAGTCTGCAGATGAATTAGCTGTTCTCCTAAATACTCAAGTGAGAAAGAAACTATGGCCAAGGAAACTATTGCATCCTGCTTCAAGAAAGTAGCTAATGAATGAACAGTTCACTCTGGAAAGGTAGAATTTGGATTTGAAATCCAGACACTTGGGGTTCACAGGTGAACAAGCCTGTGAGCAAGCTGCTGGTTAGACCAGATGACCCACTCTGGTCCTATCTAACCTTACCCATTTTGTAATTCCCTGATTATGTGGTGTAGGAACCAATGATTATTTTCAAAGACTCCATCATTAACGGATGTGAAGCTTGCTATCTTGAAAAATAAATACTAGACTTTACTAACTAAACTGATGTGTTATGGATTTCCCAAGTTCTGATAACAACATACAGTTGAAGTACTTAACTCAGAATCTAAATATTTTTCCATTATGTAATTATTGTTTTCGCAAAACCATCCTTTTAAAATGAAGTACAATCATGATCTGGTACATACTAAAAAACCCACTGTGTATTTTTACTTCATAAAAATAAATTATTTTTAGTTCTCATTACCTCATTATCATGACTGCTCCAGAATTTTATGAATTATTTCTGCTGATAATAATTTTAATTTATTTATTATATAATGTTATGAATATCTAAATTATAGAACCATTTAACATGATGGGAATTTAGGTATATCTTGCCACAAATATTTTACGAGATGTTATTCTCTTATATGACCAGTGGCATGATCCAGTGCATCTGTATTACTCACACGTGCAAAACACTCAGAAGTTCATAGATCAGTTAATGTACCTAAACATCATGAACCAGAAAGCATTAACATCTACTAAACACTCATATGAATAATAAAAGTTCCCAGTATTTCACAGACACTGAAGTTTCCTGCTTTGCATTATACAGATACATCAATCTCATTATTAGAAGACCATAAAGCAAGAGATTTGGAATGTAAAAGTTCTAAAATAGACGTTTAGAGACAACCAGTTCCAAATTCAGGAGTAGGCTGTAGACCCACTGGGCTGGGACAAGACACAGAAAAGCAATGCTGTCACACTTTTTCAAGCCTGTGTTTAATATGTTACAACCTCTATTTAACATCTATTTTGGAGCTTTGTCTATTCTGCTTTTCTGTTTTAAAATTTCTATGAAATGTTTTTCTGAGTGATTGTCCTTATGGAGTATAAGAATCAGAGCAAAACTGAATGCACCCCCTCAACTCATCCTGGATCAAAACTGTGTTCCAACATTAAAAAAAAAAAAATCCAATCAAAGAATTATATAAGTAATAGTAGACCAGATTAAAACATGAGTATCAAACTGGTTATGTTACATTGATATTACTGTTGTGTACACAAATATAGGGGATTTCTAATCAATAAGAAATTTTGTAAGAAAGAAATACAAAGGCTTTAAAACAGCACAGAAAACCAAGCCAATAAGAGAATGGGTCATAAAGATGGAAGTTCTTACTTAATTTAGTTTATGTTAAATTTTAATAACCTTGCAGAGACAATAATCTGAAGTACATGATTCCAATATTCACATATTCTTTACAGTATTGACTGTCATGGGTCCAGCTTCATACCTGACTGGAAATGTAAAATATATTCTGACAATCCTTACTTCCATGTAATGAAATAAATGGCTGCTTTTCTTTCTCTTCCCTGCCCAATTCCCACTACCTCACCTTAGTGTGGAATTCTATGCTTGAAATTAGAGAAAAATGGAAAATGTCTCCTTCCTTTCTAAAGTATCAATCCAGCAAAAGCTGGAAACTTCCAGTAGATGATATTCAGCATTCCTTACCCCAAAT
Organism: Acrocephalus scirpaceus scirpaceus; assembly: GCA_910950805.1. NCBI lineage: Eukaryota > Metazoa > Chordata > Aves > Passeriformes > Sylviidae > Acrocephalus > Acrocephalus scirpaceus. Next base: position 19,637,697 of record OU383775.1, on the reverse strand, counting down.
AAATGGATTGATAAATGCAATGATATCTGTGCAAAGTCAAGGAGAAGATCAAAAGGGATATTCCTTCCACCTTTAACACACAAGTGACAGGTATTCTTATATGTACAGTCACTGAAACAAACCACATTCCATAAGCAAGTTGCTTTCAGTTAGACCCATGTCAAGAAATAGTAGTGAGGAATCACACTCTAAGTTACCTTAAGCTAATTTAAAATAAGCTTGTTCCTTCATCCAGTATCTCCTATACATTGCATTGCATTGCATTACTAATTCAGCAGGACTTCAGAGATCTACTTCAGAGATTTGTTTCTGCAGAAATAAATTGCAATCTATGGTCTGATAGTTTATCATCCAGCAGATTTACATATGCTTCAATCAGTAAATTGGGCAAGGAGACTCAGTCAAGCTTAAGTGATCAGATTCTGATCTAACAGGTGTTAAAAATAATGGAAACGCTGTACTTGATAATTTGGTTGCTTTTCTTTTTGGCATGGCATAATAAATGCAATGAATGGATACTGCTGTACTCCTTCTGCACTTTCTCACCTTCCACCGATCACATAGGCATGGTTTCACCATCACTTCTGGCAACAGAAAGAAAAATTCTTTTTCATGGACTCAGAACCAAAGAGATTTTTCACTGGAAACTTCTCTGAATTCTTCTTGCAGAGCCTCTGCATTTAATGAGGGAGCAATGAAAGATCTGCACTCTCTGGTCTCCGAGTATTTGGGAGTGGAATTATCCTGTGCAAAGAGAGAGTGCCTGCAGCTGTCGGAGCAGAGCTCAGAGAAATATGCCAACATTTTCACAGTGCAAGAGCAGATGTGGTTGACACGAAGCAAGGGCACAAGGTCAAATGCAGATTTTCCAAATCAGTTTTTTCAAATGTCTTTTCTGATTAAGGCAAGGATGGTACTTGGCCAGGGAATTCAACACAAATCTTATGAAAGGCAGAACTGGTCAGGAAACAGAAGCTGGTGTAATGTATTCCAGCTCATAACAATACTACTTCATGAATAATGCTTTGGTTTATTTCTTTTTCACTTTTTAAACGTTATGAATATGTACTACAATGCCTACTCTCAGTCTTATGAATGCATGTAAACACTCATTAATGTTAACAGGAAATGTGTATGATTTTCAGAGGAAATGTAGACTTTTCCTTCTCCTTCCACACCCTGTTTTGCTAGGCAGAGTTCAAGGGGAAAACCCTAGAGGCATCCTGCTTGGACTGGTGGTTTTGATCAGGACCATTTTGCTTCATACACTGTTTTACGGAAGAAATTTCATCTCATCTTTCCTACAGAAAGATGAGATAAGACTCTTGGTCAACAGAGCCATGTACTGGGCTGAGCAAGATGCCAGCACATTCAGAGTCCTGAGCACTGACAACCACAAAGAGAAGGAGAAAGACCCCTAGAGGGAGGAGACTGGGTTAAAAAATGACCTTGGAAAAAAATAAAGAAATCATCTAACGTCCCCTTCCCTGGTTTTGAGTCTTAGAGGTGTACAGGAGTCCCAAATTTCTCAGTATGATGTGAGGCTTTTCTAGAAACCCAACTTTTTAAATGAAAACTGAGATTACCTTTTAATCCTAGAGCTGGGAGACATGAAACAGTAAGGAAAGCATCAAATGTTGTGAGATTCATCATAACATCTCAGGATTTGGCAAGGCTGCATCCCAGTTTATAGCTGAGAGAACTCATATCCCAAGCAAATGTTATTTGCTGCTGAGCACTGCACTCCTGGGTCCTGCTGCTCCAGGACACTGCCTGAAGTCAGCTGAGCTCCTCTTGCGTGATACTGGATCAGCGCAGTGGTGAACCAGACCCCAACTTTTATTGACTTTTCAGGCAGTCTGCCACTTGGCAGGAGAACTTAGATTCAAAACATGAAAGCCATTTTTTAAAGCATGAGGGATTCACTGGTAATAGCAATGGGAAATCTGAAATTGAAACCAAAAAGGCACAGTACCCTGTTACCAATTCCCTGAGCCATCTTGTCCCCTTTACTGCTTTTTTAATCTCTATGCACTGATCACTAATCATTTTTTGCTTGGACTAGAAAATGGCAGTTAATGTTCCAGTTTTGTAGGTTTTTTTTTTTTTTTGTTTGTTTTTTGTTTTTTTTTTTTTAATGATTATTTCATAGTAGTAATATTTTGGTCATGCAATCTTATTTTCTCACAGAAAGGGTTGGAGTTTTTTTTACTTTTTCAATACTCCAAACTATTTTGAATATTTTCAATATTTTTAACTTCTGGACAAGTGACAAATATTAGAACTATGAGCTGGATTGAGTAGCTTTTGCCAGACAGATTAAATCTCCTGAGAATTTTTTTCTTCATTCATGGACAACCAACAAACCATTATTTGCTGGAGCCTGTAAGTGCAGAGTTAAATTTTGGGTTTTGACAAATATTCATGTTTGTGATTTGGGCATTTTCCTTCAGAGAAATTTTTCTGTAAAATTCTGTTGCTCCAGAAAGCAAAATGGAAAGTGCAAAAACATTGGGGAAGCAAACAAAATTAGCATTTTTATTGCAAATTATGTCTACCCTATGAGAAAAATACAACCTTTCCCAGCGAGAAAAGTTTCTTTATTCTTGTTTTGAACATCTTCAAAAGAGGGTTTATTACACACCCAAGTACATCCTATAATCTTCAGTAGGTTTTTAGATATTTTTTCAATTTCTTTCACTGCAAGTCCTATATGTTGAAAGTGGGTCTTCCTTTATGTGTAGTTTGTTTCAATGAATCCCAGGTTTTCAACAACACACATTTGTTTAGGTGTGGTGGCTCACTGTTCACTAGCCCTGTGAGGTGAGTTTGGTGCTTCCACTAAACTTTACTGAGGATAAGCCCGATAAAACAACATGTTGCATTAGTGAGCACAGTTCCTTGCTTTTATAATGGATAGACCAGGTTTTAAACAGTGAGGAAGGCTTAGTCAGAAGTGGTTAAAATAGACCAACAAAATAACGTGGGGTTTCTGAGCTGCCTTTGGTTTGTCTTTCCGGAGGTAAAAAGAGAAGTTGCGATAATGTCATCAATCCATCAAATGGATACTTGTGGTGTTTCACTTTTTCTTTTGCCCGCCATTTGGGATAAAAACCCCAGTGATAAGAAGCCAAGTGAGTGCTTTTCTCTTGGCCCTGTGTTCTCTGATTTTTCATGTAAAAATTGACCCATTAAAAGGGTCAACCAGGAGTATGTCCTTTCCAGACCATTGCTCCATGCTGAAAAAAACTGAGGTTGGTGAATGGGTTACTCATGGGAAGGGAATTAGAGAGATAAATCTGATTGAAGACATGCAATATATTGAATGCCTGTAAGGAGCACAAGATTGGGACCCTCTAAACATCCCATCCTAAATTCTCACTGTGAATCACTCTGAAATAAAATATGGAAACCAGAACACATATATTTCAGATGGCTCAGATGTTTCCACTGGTTCAGAGAGAACTGAAATAAGCCTTTAAGATGCTATAAAAGTAGAAAATATCAGAAGTTACTTGTTCATTACTTGTTAATAATTTATTATTTTATTATTGTTTCCTCTCAGCTAAGCATGATGTCTAAATCTGTATTTGTGTATCTGCAGATGGAAGGGGTCACAATCTGCTGAAGGCTCAGGCAAAAGACTGCATTAGTAGTGCTGAGTAGAAAAAGCAAAAGAGCTGCCCAAGACTGAAAATCAGTACATAAAAATAACATAAGAAAATAAATTTTAGTTTCAAGGAGCTCCAGTCTGAGGTATGGCAAAGAGCCTGAGATCTGATTGTTGCTCTGATGGCAAATTTTTGGGGGGGCTGGGAGATGAAAGCAGTTTATGTGGCATATCTGACCCTCTATATGCCAGTCTCATTTTATTCAGTGAAACATTCCTTTCCTCTAGCATTTGCCTTATGTATTTAGATAGCAAACTTTGCAAAGTCCATGACTATTTCTTGTGAAGCCTGTGTTTATGCACTTGCTAGCACGTTGAGGGCCCTAAGAACTATTACATAATATAACAAAAGAATAGAAGGTCTCATGAAGTTCAAGGCCTTCAAAGGCCTTAAAGGGTATGGAGATAATTTTTATGTCTTTTTCTTTTTTTTTTTTTTTTAAACTTTTAGTTCATAACCTTCCATATCTCACTAGCAATATAATAGACGACCTAAGAAGCAGGTCATAGTGGAAAAGAGCAGAAAGAGCAGAAATTTATCAAAGTGCCACTTCAAGTTACTCAGGAAAAGTATTCTTTTCACTCTTTACTCTGGGCACGTTTTACACACTTTTTACATAATCATTTCATTACTTGCATCACACACTGCAGAATAAGAAGGAACAGGAAAGATCATTTATGAGGCAGCAGTCTCCAAAATTATGAAACTTTTCTGTTTTCAGAGAAGTTCAGAGACAAGGTAGGTGCCAGTTTTGTAAGTGCTCATTGACTTTCCTAGATGTTCTATCTCATTAATAGATCAAGACAATAGTTCTAAATTTAACTGATTGGGAAACAGGAAGAAAGTGGGCTGAATATATTGTATGAAGGGCTATAATCTGAAAAGGCTACAAAAGGGCATTTTCTAGCTGAACATTTGCAGTGCTGTTTTTAACAACTCTGGCTTTTTAGAATGCACAAAGAAGCAGATAACAAAGCCTGGAGGCTAAAAAATTCCCTTTTCCATTACTATATCACTGGCCAACATATGATGAAATTCAATTTGTACCCTACACAGAGAAAAACAAATCCATTAAGATGATGATAAAGCAACTGCCAAGGTACAACAGTTTGTGATATCAATGCTTGTTGTTACACCAAATCCAGAACATCACAGCCTTTCAGTTCCCATTTCTGCACAATAATTTAAATGATAAAGTCAGTGGTAATTGAATGCACTATTTTAACCAAAACAATTACCAAAAAAGCCCAAAAAACAACTTATTTTATATGGGATGAAGCTGTTGACTGAAATATAGAAAGGGAAAAGTAAAAGTGGTAAACCTGGCTGGAAGACTTGTTTACACCTCTGTAATTTCCTGTGTTTCATCTGGTTATGAACTCCAGAGACTGAACTATTGCTTTGGGCCTCAATATGTTTCTAAGTTTTCCTTCTGTTCCCAAATATCTTAATTTAATGGCTAGTGTAAGTTTTCTTAGTGCTTTTAGATTTAAAAGCACAAGTTTTACCATTTTTCTGTTAATTTTAGCACCTTAAACAAGAAATTAAGACACCCAGGATTCCTAGTTCCTTCTCAAGTGCCTGTGTCCCATTCGTGTGGTTACGTGATATTCAGTGCTGCACAAATTAATCCACAGCCAAGCAATAGGTTGTTTCTTCGTGTATAATTTAGATTATATAATTAGTATGTCCCCCCAGCTCTTTCAGAGTGTGTCTGTCTCTAGTTTGTGGGAAGGCTTGTTTTTTATACAATCCTTCCTCTGGAGCTGATGAACTATTTCTGTACTTTTTCACTAACTATGAGAAAAAGTGTCTGGTATCCCATAGTGAAGGGGAGACTGTCTCAGTCCTGAGAGCATTTAGGTATAAACTAAATACCTAAGCCACCAGCCAGAGGTGAGCTTTCAAAGAATGAAGGATTGAAATATATACTCTGTGTCACAAAAAGAGTAATCAAGAGGGCCTGTCTACTCAATCTGCTAGTCTTTCCTTCCTGCCTTCCTTCCTGCCTTCCTGCATTCCTGCCTCTCTGCCTCCTTTCTCTGTCTTGTTCTCACTCTCTTTTTCTTTCTGAATCATGAACTCAAACATTAATTTTATCTAATATTTTCTTGTCAACTTATTCATTACATTAGGCTACTTTCTTTACTTGTTATTGATTATTTTATGGCTCCATAGTGAAGATAAAATAATCTGACACTAATGAAAAGCATTCAGCACACAAGGAATCTGTCCAGTGCCCCTTTTCTGTGTGCTGTAGTGCTTTCATACCCACTGAATACAGCTAACTACATTTGCCTTCTTTTACTACAAAGCAGTGACAAATGTAGAACGTTCTTCATAAGAACTGACAACACTCTCCCTTGATTTTGAGTGTCTTCAAACAGTCTGTTGTTTTGGTACAACTAATTTTTGGGATTGCTACTCTTAAACATCTCTTTTAGTAGGCCAGGTGTGAGAGCACATATTCTAACCATATTTGCATGTGGGAGAATGTGTCGTAGTGGACCAAAGATTGCTTCCAAATCTTTCTTGCTATTGAGTTCTCTCTGAGGCCCTCCTACCCAAATATAACAATTAAACTTTTTCTTTTTTAAATTTTCACAGCTGTTGAACACAGGGAAATTCCTTTGACTCTGTGGGTGCTGTGCAATTCAGGTCACTTATTTTTAAATATGTAAAATGAATTTGTGACACTGAATATTAAGTATTGAGTTTCAAAACGTATATCTTTATTTGAGGGACATCACAAACTGCTTGTTGCTGTTAATAAAATGTGAGACAACATTTGCATAAAGCCAAGCACTTAGTTAATCCCTGGGTAGGCAGTGTGAAGTACAGTGTGTACTGACTACATAGCCTGGAACGCCACCCCCTTACCAAACTGAACCTGGAATTAAGGTCAGCTTGAGAACTGACAGGTATTGAACAAAGAATACAGATGCTCTAAATGGAAAGTTTACAGTTTTAGCACACTGCACTCAGGATGCTGAAATTTTTACTTCACCTATCGACTTAAGCATTACAAATTTCCACAGTCCCCACATCCTTTTTCAAAGAAGCATCTGTTTCTCATGGTTCATTGAGGTATTAACCATTTCAGGCACCAGGTGGTTTTTATGATCAGATTTAATGCCTGACCCCACAGCCCTTACTTGAAGACTATTATATTGTGCAAAGTAGCTTTAATAACAATGAGAGGGAGAGGAGGGAAATGGCTTGTTTATTGTCCATCCATGTCTTTGATATCATCTGGAGCTGATTAGACAAAACCTGTAGCTTGTCTGCGTCAACCCCAACCAGCTTTGCACACCCAGCTTGAGATGTGAAGGTCTAGCTGAGTTTGTCCCTGCCATCAGAGCTGCAGAAGCTCAAAGACTAAGGTCTGAAGGTTCACCCGCAGAACCCACTGCGGAATGTCAGCAGAGACACCAGTCTTGTCTGACACCCAACACGGCAGTCATGAATTATGGAACCACCTCCACAGACTGCTGCTGCTCAGGAGGAGAAGAGGGGTATGAGCTGCTGTGTGCCAGCTGCTCCTCTGGCCTCTGACAGCTGGCTCCAGAGAGACTTATGGTTTCTGTGACCTTCCTTAAAACTTCCACTCCTTGTTTGCTCTGGGTGAGGGCTTGCTCAACTTGCCCAGTTGCTGGAAGCCTACCTCATATCACTTCAGTGTTTCAGCTTTCCCAAGGGGGGATGGCTTTGTAAAGCACTCAAAACACGTGTGCTTTCTCTGCAGGTGAGGAGCAGAGAATGGATCTTGCATCCTAGATCACAGAATCCTCATGCTTGATGCACCACCACAAGACTTTCAGATGTACAGTGTCAAGACAAAGAATGCAATGAATGTATGAATTCTGGCTTATGCATTTTAAGTCATTCTCTTTGTCTTCTAAAAGTTCCTTAGATTTGAATGGAACTTATGGAGTCATATTTTCCATGGATATCCTTTGAGATTTGTGGGGTTTTTTGTTTTTCTTTAGGACTCATATATCCACTACTAATTCAATTCTGTAGGCTCAGCAGGGACTGCAATTTTATCAACATAGATTATCTTCCTAAAAAGAGGCAGGGCCTTGGTGAGACAAGCAGGGGAAGCCTGTCTCTGTAATGATTGTGCTTTGGATAATAAAGAGGAATTATATCCCAAATGATAGCTATCAGCCTGACAATATTCAAACCCACTGGAAATGAATGGACAAATTAGAACAAAATGGTTATTTTCCTTCTCAGCTATTTATCTAAAGGCTTTTCATGGTACATGATACAACAGTTCAGTGAAAGTTCAGTTTTCAACCTACAGCATTTGCTGTATTTCTAAAACTGAAGGGATGAATAGTATTTTCCTCCTGACTAGTATTGCATTTTCTCCTGCTTGGGCAGGGCCCAAGTACTGGCAATGAATAGATGAGTCCTTAACTTGTCTGTGCTCTGTGCTCAAAGCAGGTGAGACACACTGGGGTAGAGAGGTATGAAACTTGTTGAAGCCAAGAATTTAAATCAGTGAGACGTGAGAAGGCAATACAGGGTAGTTGGGAAGAGGCCTGACCGAGGCAAGAAGGGGAAGTCTGCTCTTCTGTCTACAACAGAGGACTTCATGTTCTCTACCTTATGTCTTTTTAACTTGCAGTGTCTCTTTAATCTGAAAAACAGAAAATGGAAGGTGATTTACAAAAGGCATTCTTGTTGCTTAGGAAGAATGTCAAGAGCTCTGTTGCTCTTAGTACATGAAAGCTACTTGAAGTGGCCAACTGCTTTGTCGTGTGAAAGTGTGTTCCGCTCAGAGGGGAAATAGTTGTATTTTCTAGGAAAGAGATTGTATCCTAATGATGCTTAGAGAAAGAAAGGAAACTGGCAAAAAGCAAAATATAGCCTAAGAGTAAACGACAGGCCTTGTGATTTTGTTATAGTAGTTCCTTGTTAAACTAAATTTTTCCAGAAAATGATGGTATTTTGAGGATTGTGAAATGTGTGAGTTTATGAGAAACAAGCATGGTGCCAGGGGCCCTACACAGACACTAACCAGTGAACAATCTCTTCTACCAACATCACCAACATCAACTCAAATGCAGACAGTTTGAGGAGGCAGGGGAGAGCCTGTTGAAAACCAGAAAATATAATGGAGCAGTGGGGAAACACTACAGGCAACATAATTATGTTTAGTTTTCTTTAGTGTCTTTGGTCAATTTGTCTTTTAGTTATGCCTTCTTAGACTTGTTTCAGGGGATTGAAACATCTGTTAGTTTTGGGGGAAACAAGAAGATTTCTTAATTAGTTTTGGTATTTTCAGAAATTCTGAAGTCAATGTCTGACAAAAAAAGCCAACCTATATTAGAATACATATAATTATTTGTTTCTATGAAACTCACAAAGCATATAACAATTACAGAGAAAGGAAAATAACAGATAGGAAGGAACACCAAATGTCAGGATGTTTGGGTTTCTAAGCCATACTAAGATTAAGATCAAGAGCAAACTGAATTTCACCTGTAGGGAAAAAATATAAAGCAATAAGAGAAAATGGTAAAGCAGATACAGGAAGTAAAAATGGGCATCTGAAAGACCTTGAATGTCAGAGCCAGAAAAAAACCCCTGATCTAAACATTGGCAAGAAACAAAAAGTATGAAGGGGAAGGCAACATGGCATGAGTATGTATGCAGGAGGTAGCATAAGAAATAACTTGGATTCCAAAAATGTTCATGATAAAAAGTAGCTGATAATGTGTCATGCATCTAGGAAATAGTTAAAAACAAAGAACACAGAATATAGCTGTAGGTATAATAAAACTGAGCTGTGACTACAGATTTCGGTGAATTTTTCTTGTCACAAACCATATAAAACCTATTAATGATGTGATACGTTGTCTTTTTCAGCACAAGTGTGAAGATCTGCGTGCATATCTAAAAACTTCATTGGGATGAATTTTTCTCTATTATGGGAACAGGAACTTCAGTGAATTCTGCATCCACAAAAATTCAATAGAGAGGAAAATCATAATGTGTATACAGCCAATGTTTTTATGAATATTACAGTATTGTAATAAACATCAGGATATAAACCCAGCATATAAATAGCAAATATTATTTATGTTAACATATAATAAATCTACATATTAGTACTTAGGGAGTGTAACATTTAATACAGATAATGATATTTTAACCTAATAGGAGGTTGGCACACAGAACGTTTGCAAACCCCTTGGTTTTGCATATTACTAGATGCTAATTTATTTATGTGCCAACAGTGACATCAACTGCAAATTAAACTCTCACTTTCCAAGGTGTGACAGGCCTTGATTTGGGCTGCTAGTAGAAACATGTTTCCTGCAGACTAGGAAAATGCCACCATGTGTTAGCAGTCTCAGTCATTAGCTACCTGATCCCAGGCATGGACTGTAAAATTACAGCCAACTTAGTAATTGAGGCTGAACCTACTGAGGGGTCACTACCCAGCTGCAAAATCCCAGCCAGGATTTGTGGGAGAGCAGGAGAAGTGCTCTGCCTCTAACCCTGCTCCGTGATACAATGCAGAGGGCTCGCGGTGCATAGCAGGTTTTTATGGCTCCATGAAAACACTGTGTGGGAAAAGTGTGGTTCCCAATGACCTTTCTAATGTTATTTACCACTGGGATTTATCAGCTGCTCTTTCCTCTCAGATTCGAGGGCTATAATTATGAGTGGCTGTAAAAGATGCACCAGGAGAGCAGCAGAAGTTCAAATGGGGGTCTCAAGAGACCTGTCCCAGGAGAAGAGCACTTCAGGCAATACAGTACAGTATTTTAGTTTATGCACTCGAGAATTAGTAGAAATACAATGAGAAGGATGACAAACCATATCAGTTTTACAGTTTTAGGAGGTGTGGAGACTTCAGCAAAGCATCCAAACATTCCTTGGGTTTATCAAACTTTTTCTAGCTCTTTGATGTTTATTATATACACATGCTCCTATTTCAGAGCATCAAACAAACACATCTTTTTCAGATCCTTAGTAAAAATGGTTTTGAACGTTCCTTCAGTACTTCTATTGTATATTTGCAAGGAAAAAGAATAAACAACATGTTTTGGGTTTATTGCTGTTTGTGGCTTGGTGAGACTATAGAATTGCAATATAGAGGCATTGCTAGAAAAGGACAAAGGACTCTTGTGCAGAATCTGCCTTTATTTTGCTCAGTTAAATTTTCCCAGTCAATACCTTGCGTTCCTTAACATCAAAATTCATTGATTTACAGAAACTACAATCCCTTTCAATGCTCTCTTAAATCTGCAATCATGACTAGGAATTCACAGGGCAATCAGTTGTGGCTGTTTGTTTCAGACAATCTTTCTGTTCACCATTATAGGTGCAGATTATTTTACCTCCTTAAATAGCTCATGTTCAACCTCTACAAAACGCAGAAAACTTTTCAACTGTAGTTGAATAAGATGTGTGTTTGTTAAGTGCTTGATGATTTTTTATATTTCTTGGGAACCCTGACCATTTTAATGAGCTATGAAGTGGTGAAGATTTGTGTGTCGCCCAAAGCCAAGCTGTTTAATTTAAAGTTTTCCTATAGTTTATGCAGAGATTTGAAATATGTTCTGGGTTATTTGTTGTTGTTGGGCTTGGGTGTTTTTTTTCCACTTCTGGCTCCACTCCTTTTAAAGCTTAGTGCTAAAGTTTCCCCAGGCAGCATTTTCCAAAACAGCTCAATTTGTTGGTGTCATAGGCTTGCTCAGCACACACAAGACACATTATTTCTTATTCATTTTGAGTTCCAGTTTAAACACATTTGCAGCATTAGGACTAGCTCCCTTCTGCATGCCTGTGATTTCTGCTCAGTGGGTGCCAAGCTGCTTCTGAAGACCTAAGGGTGTAGCCAGAATCCACTTTGGGTGGCTTTAGAAACCCAGTCTGTCATTCACCTTATGTCTAGCAATTATTAGGTAATACAGTTCATGTTTGCAGCAGAAGGTTTTATGTATTCTCACATACTTTCACTTCAGCTGAAATAGGGGAAAGAAAAATGGCCCTGGGGTCATTAAAAAAGAGATGCTTGAGATGCAAATGGTATGGGTGGTCATTAATGCTGTATCAACACTGAGACATGAATCCAGGCAGAAGCTACTGCAGACTCCACAAGCACAGAGATTCTGCCTGCTACCTTCTTGTGTATATTCACCTCTTCTCCATGTCTGGCTGTAACACCATCAGAGCAGGCAAGTTCATTGCTGTGCTAACCATGCATAGCTCATTGATACTGCACACCAGTTTACAAGGCAAGGTATTTTGGGGGCTTTTTTTGTGTATTGGAGGGGAAATAGGTAGAGAAGATTGCTTGTGTGATGCAGTGTCCATTGATTTAGAGATTGGATGTTTGCTCTTTCAAAATGTTTGCCATCAGCACTGCATAATGTAGCCCGCAGTCTGTGCTATGACTATTAAGCCACTCAGGACAAAAAACCAAAGAGGTTTTCTAAGGTGAGGAAATTGCTCAGGTTTTTATTTGACTTTGGAGGACACTACTGGATGCTTAAAGGTTTCCTTGTTCATATCTTTCCTGAGACAGAGGTCCAAGGAGTCACACAGGCTTTGGAATATTTCAGCAGGTGTTTTCTACACTTAGATAGTAGAGTAATAGTGGATTAGAAAGACACTTAATATGTGTTTGGGCCAAAATTTCAGCTGGCATGAATAGATACATCTCCACTAAAGTCAAGAATCTGGCCTTATACTATCTAAGCACTTGAAATCTTCAAGACTTTGCTGCAGACCTTGAGACCAGCTTTGTTGCAAGACTTTCAGCATTGAATGCTTGCACTTGGACCACAAAATATCCTTTCGTACAGTATTTTGGCACTTTACCTTCTGGTTTGGGCCAGAATCAAGATGTACATGAACATGGAAAATAAATTTTAAAGCAATGGAAATGTTCAAATGGAAATTTCAGATGGGTCTATGCTAATGTTTAGTTTGAGGGGAAAACTTCTGATCATAGTTATTTTTATGTGTACTGTTTCATTCATCTGTCTTTCAGTAGTGGTCATTTTGAAATGAAGTGAGTTTGAAACTCCCAGGAGGGAAAAAATAATCTTGTGGTTTATGCGCAGAACTAGGAGTCAGGAGTTCTGGCTTTTTATACATCTAGAGTGATTTTAGGCAGTTCACTTAAGCCCTGATTCAGCAAAGTATGTAAGCATTGGAGTAACTTTAAGTACATGAGTGACCTTGTTAAATCTAGTAGTGCATTTAGGAGTGCCACACAGCCACGTAAATCTGTAAACAGATTTTGTTAATGATGAATAAACAACTGTTATTCCTCATGCTGTGTGCTGGAGCTCTGATAAGCAAGAACAGAATGCACAGGGCAATGGAGCAGTTCCCAGCACAAAAATGAATATTGATAAGTATGCAATGCTGGGCAAACTCTGAAAAGATCCCTAAATCGTTCCTTGCTCTTGCCTGAACAAAACCCCCCTGTGTAAGGTCTTCAGGCATCCCTCTGAGCTTCTGGGGGGATTTTTTTGATTTTCTAATGGAGTAACTAAATAGCTGCCTAAAAGTAAAAAAAACCTAAATAAAGTGTATTCAGACGGAAAATGCCTACAAAAGAGTTGTAGGGAATGGCTCTAAAGTGGTGAAAGAGCTAAGGAAACAGTTCCTTCTGTGAGGAAGAACATTTGTGTCAGGGGACTCTTGGATAGGGTCTGGAGTTTCATAAACACCAGCGCTGATTGTCAGAACTTCCTTCTCAAAATACTGAAAATAGTTTTATGTAGAAATGCATAATAAAGCACAGGGAGTGAGGGGGTACATGATCCATCACTCTCCTTTATTACTCCGCTCAGGAACTGCAATGGCTAGTGTGAAATGTGTTGTTTCTCCCAGCAGAATCTCTATAAATGGGAAAATCAAAACTTATTCTACCTCCAAGTAAACACACTAAAGGTTGAATAATGTGGTGCTAGCTAGTTGCTATTTGCACACAGCCCGCACTAAGAACTGCCGAGTGGAGGATGACCCTGAGACTCGCCAGTTATGCTTAGGTGGGGGCTCATTTGAAATCCCTCTTTAAAATGTGTTGCATCCTTGCTTCCTACAGTGAAACAGACTGCAAGCTATGACTGGAACACCTCCACATCCCTCAGAGCCCCTCACTGCCATGTCTGTCCCAGGGAGAAAGGGTCTTTTGCTCCTGTGCATGGCAGCATCACTGAGATAGTGGGCCCCTAGCACAGGTCTGCATTAGGAGGAGATTCTTTCTTCTCACCTTCATAGCTCCAAAAGAGTAAAAATACATCCCCTTTTGCAAGTCCTTAGGGTGCAGTCCTATGATGGAAAAAGGTCTATAGAGACACACCTTTTATTTCATATCAGGCTATCCATACTGTGGAGGAATCTGCAGTAACCTCTACCCTTTGCCTTGGCCCCGCTTCCTCATGGCCTAGCTGGACTTGTCTAGTTAGGTACTTAATGGGGAGTTGGTTTCCTACCACAGGAAACCTGACAGTAATCCTGGATATATCCATGTCATTGCTGGTTCCATCTCAGGAAGTGTAACCAGAGATTAATATTCCCTTTTGGATTCAGACAAGTGTGCAGTTCTCCACCTCCCCACAGATTTCCTACATAAGATGGCACATCCTATTCTAAGGAGCTAAAAATTAGGACAGGCAGCTCAAGAGCATCATCACCAAGATATAGTCATGAGTTATGCTCCTTAAGCACCTGATGTTTTAACTCTGCAGAGCCTGCCTGGCTAAAGTGGATATCTCAGATATCTCTCTTTTTCTGAAGCATTTCTGGCATTTACCACGTAGGTCTTTTGACACTGAGCTGGTAGGATTCACTCGTCACCCAGGAGAATGACTCCTATAATGTTTTATACTAAACTTGACTGAAAGGAATGCAAAGTCCAGATAGAGATCCTGACACTGTATGTGTATTTAAAGACTCAAGACAGGAGCAGAGCCTAGGATCCTTCAAAAATTTAAATTCCTTACTTTTAATTAATAGAGCTCTTTAAGCAGGCTGCAGGCTTTCCATCTTGCAAATAGAGATGACAATGATTCTCTACTCTTCTAATACTGGAGGGATTTTGCAAAGAACAATCACTGAAATAGAGTAAAGCATTAAGGTTACGTTAATTGATGCTTCATAAGTATCTCAAGAGCCTATTCTGAGCTTTCAAAGAAGTCATAGGTGAACCCCCTCTAATCTACTTTCTCTTTTAATGAATGTCAGTTAGGAGGATTTGGTTTTGTGTTCTAGTTAGTATGATTCTAAAAAGCCCTGGAAATTATTAGGAATTTTTAATTAGCAAAATAATCCTAGAAACTGAATCAATTTGACCTATACTTGTATTCAGTTGCCGAAATATATTTCTTTCTCAATGGCTGAAGCACAAAATCAGCACACAAAAATGTTTCCATGGGGGACTCAGTAGCTTTGTTGGTCCCCAGGATCATCATTCTCAGCATGACCAGTCTAAGGAGGTTCAAGGCTCTAATTTTGATGTTATTTTTGGAAATGGCTTGAGTTTCTGCAGTTTTGGCTTTTAATGAGATCGGAGTCATGCTTCTCAGCCTCAGCTGCCAAGCTAAACTTTTCCCTTGGTGTGAAAGCACGTGTTTACCCATGTGCAATCTAAGCTACAATGTCTTGCTGTAATTGCATATACGAAATGTCTTCCTAAAAATACTACCTTTCGCGAGCATGATCATTTTTCATTTGTCTGCACCCAAAAGGGGAAAAGAGTTAAAAAATGCAAGTGTCATGTATTGTACATGAGCTAGTTTGTTTTAAAATGAAAATATCCTGGGGCATCAGATGCTATTATTACTGTTAATTCGTTGCCTCACAGTATCTGCCTCTGTATGACTTGATGAATTTCCACTACACATTCATTATTGCAAACGCATTTCCAAACACTTCACATAAAGCAGGCTTTAGATAGCTCACCACATTCTTATGAAAAGCAACATTGTGAAGCAACCACAGGGAGCAGTCATATAAAACAGATGCTCAGCACCCACTACCCAGCAACACAAAAGGAATAATCAACTGACGCAAATAAGTTGCTTTATACTCAGAAACTTGGACTCCAGTGGACCCGTGTTTTCTGGGCAGGGATATTAAATACTGTTGGGAAGCTTGTAAAGGCTGCTGTGAATCTGCACAAGGGAATTTGGCACCCAGTTGCTGCATATCTTCTGATAGACCATAAAATCAAATTGAACTGGGCAGCCTTATGCGAGGGCTACCAGCATGCCAGTTTGACCTACTTGAAACCTAAAGCTTCATTGAACTATTTCTGCCAAATAAAAACTAACCTGAGCCCTCCCAAAAGTCAAACCACACTTCCATTGTGGTCCAAGAGCAATACGCTCTAATGCCCCTTTATGCTCCTAGTCCTGTCTGTCCTTGAAAATTGACTCCAAGGCAGCTCTAGCTTCTATTTGCAGCTACATAGAAATTCCTTTAATGAAGAGTAAAGGAAAGACTTTCTGAAACACTGTCTCATCCAGGCACTCCTGAATACTCTCTGGCCACCACTCCACACACTGCTTTGGCCACGCTGGCTGCCAAGAGATTTTCCAGTAAATGTTGAAGCTGTTGCTCTTTGCAGCACAAACTTTACCTCTTAGATTGCTCTTCAGTCAAAGACCTACAGCTTTGGTACTGACAGTAGAATCCCTGGGAACCAGAATAATTGAAACTGTTGATATTTTTTTTTCAGCCATTTCACACTTTTGTTCAGGCTAGCAGATGACAGTGCTCAAATAACACATAAAAACCATGCTAATCATCTATTTTTGGCATAACCAGGAAGAGACGATCTGGCAAGTCTCACTAGGTAGGTTGTTCACTGACGGTTTCTATCCTCCATTTTGTAGAGGCAAGAGGTCTAAATAAACAATGAAGTTTCAAAATGTTTGTCTGGCCAGAAATCTCTACCAGATTTGATTTCCCTTTCCTTCTAAGAAGCACTGTGAAACTTCTGTGACTTCATTACCATGTAGTGCAAGTCCTTCTGTCATCATTACCCACTGATTTCTCTTGTGGAGCAATTTTTGCAAGGCATGTCTTTACCAGAATCTCTAACAGTGGGTTCCTTATCACTCAAAGAATCCATTTAAACTTCACAGTTTTAGATGGTAATGAGGTCTAAAATTTAATTATATGCTACACAAAGACATTGCCTTCTTTGTCTATGAATGGAATGTTTATTCTTGATGATGATACTTCTTCAAGTACTTTGCTAGTGCTCCTTTTCACATTGTTCATTTTATTTGGCATCAGGAGACCAAGAAGACCTGCTGCATCTTTGGTGCATCTGCAATAAAAATAAAGGGCATATTTATATTTGTTTTTCTAATTAGATCTATTAGTGCTTGTGCTTTTCATAAATAAGGAAATGTTCATAAGAAAAAAGGACTATGTGGAATTCAGTTATTCATGAGAAATAATGATACAGAATAAGTTAAAAAACAACTGGTGGAAAATCCTTTAGCAGAAACAACCAAAAAGGTTGGTTTGCTGTAGAAAGGAAAGGAAAAAAAATCTCTACTGGGCTTGATACTGAGTCATCTGTTTATTCCCAGTGCATGATGAAGATAAGTACAATTTGCAAAGTTTCAGTTTGGCTTATGTTTTGAAACACTCTGCATACCAGAAGGATTCAATCTGGAATCTGGTGAAGAGAAGGTGCCTCATCTGATCAGTGTATGCAAAACTTCTACAGTAAAAAGACAATAATGGGATATTCACCTGTTCTCATTTTTCGTTATAAACTAAAATTTTAGGCTGTATGTTTCAAGTGGTTGGCTTAAGTTCATGAATCTGTTGAATGAAAAGGGGAAGATTTATGATTTCTTACTGTTTGACATGAAGTAAGCTAGCTAAATGTGCGGTCTTTGCTAAATTTTACTTCAAAACTTGGATCTTCTTTATGGCATAATTTATTGACTGCAAATTACAATGAATTGAGCCTGGTGATAGCCAAAACTGAACCTGTCCTATAACTGAGACCTCAAAACTCATGCTATATTCTGTTTTGTTTAAATTTTCTACATTGCACCCTAGCAACCTTGTTGCAGAACTCCTTTATTTAAACTGGAATAGCTCTAGAAAGAAAGGCTTTTGGACTAATTATAGGGATGAGAAAAGATGAGAATAAATTGATAATTACGCTTAAGAGAATAAAAGCAGGAAGGAGATACTAACACACTCTGTAAACATTGGAGGGAGTAGAGCAATTGATTTTCTATGGCACTGCTGACAAAGAAACAAATGGCCTTAAAGTGGGAATGTGAAATAATTCCCTGTGCCCCCTGGAGATGGTCTTCCAGCTAATCCCGGCTGCCCTGGCTGGGAATTGTTTCAAGTCTGGTTGGGCAGTGGCTAGCAGACCGGCCACTACCTCTTTGGTAGTTCAGAAGCTGCACGAGAGCTGTTAGTGAGGCTCGACGAAGGTAAGAAGAAGGAGGCCTCGTGGCAAGATAGAGTTTATTGTCACATGCACCCCACGGTGCAGGCACTCACGCGTCCCAGGAGAGAGAGAGAGGGAGGCGGGCTCACTGCTTATCAGGGACTAGGGGAAGGGGGTGGATACAAGAGGGAAAACCAATCAGGGGAATGGGGAGGGCACATAGCCAGCAAATAGGAAACGAGGGGTGAGGGACTCCCAGCCTGCTCCAATCCGGGACTGAGTTCCTCCAAAGTCTCTGGAATGAGGGGGAGAGGCTTCCCGGAGGGGGGCAGGCACTGGGAGGAGAGCAACGGATAATTGCCAACATATTGCAACAGAGGGGAACAAAGGGAATTTCCCAGCCAGGAGATTGTACCAAATGGGGAGAAGTACAGGGGGAACTTGGGAAAAACCATTACAGAACAAATGATTATTAACAATAAGTAAAAACCAGAAAATGCGCCGCTACAGGAATGAATAAACATAAACTGAAAGGGAGAAGAGGTTATCAGCTCTCAGCAGAGTGAGGGGCTGACCCAGCCTTCCAGCAGAACAAGTAGGAACAGAAAGCCCCAGATTAGTTTCTTAGGCAGATTGTCTACCACATTTGCTAGTTATACTAAAGGACTGAGTTCCTTGACCCATGGTTCTCACAAGGTTTCATGTTCCTGCCTTCAGATATTGTACATGGGTTTAGTTAACCCTGAGACGGATTTTCAGTCCAGATTTTTGGCTAGTGCAACCAAAGAAAATATTTTTGGCTTCACTGCAACCAAAGAAAATATTTGTGAGAAAGAACTGCAGCAAAGTCCAATGCTTTGGTTTCTCAGGAGCAAACAGAACTCACCAGATGGGGTCATAAGAGAAGAAGAACTAATCTAAAGCCTATCTTCAACCACCTTACAGGTTTTTTTGCAGGTATTTTTCTAACTGATATTGTATTTGTTTTCCTTCTGTTGAGCTTCCTGGTGTATGAAAGAGACCTGATACTAAACCTGAGCTCACAGAGAAAACAGTTTTCAGATGTTTTTCAGTACCTGAACTTCAGCAGATAAAATTTTTGTGATTTGTCTCCAATTATATCTTTAGTGAGCTGAAGAAAGCACTGAATGTCTGTGCTCCAAACTTCAGGGTGACTTGGCTGTGAGTCCAGCTTTTGCAGCTTGGCCCAATTTTTAGTATACATTTATGTATCTTCTATTTCTACTTTCTTATTCATCCTACTCATCAGTAAATCTCATTTTCAGAGAATTCTCTCAATTTTTAACTAAGTCAACACTATGTTTGCCAGGGACAGTATCATTACTGAAGTAGGAATTTCACCTTGTGCCAGCAGAAATCATGGGACTCATGCTTGAAGGCAGCCTGCAAATCATGCTCATTAAAGGCATAAGAGCAACTAATTCTAAGGTTCATATCAGTAAGTGAAGAGTGAAGCCATATAAGCATTATTTCACCTTCTGGAAAAGGGAGAAGTGCTGCTTCTCTGTGGAGAGCTGGTAATCCTGCTTCAGGCAGAAGGTAGGACTTTTTGGAAGTCTCTTCCACACATTATTTCTATGATTTACTATGATTAATAATACCCAGTTTGTAGTATTTTTATATTGAATGCCAATGATGTATTTTTAACTTTGGCTTCAATAATATCTCTGAGAAGTCATATTTTCTGTGAAAATAGAAAAAAAATTCCAGATGGCTTGAAATGAGACCTTAGCTGCAGATTTGAAATGTTTGCCTAGTGCAAAAAGAGTATCATCCTCTCCAGGCATTTCCCTTTCCCTATTATAAACCTCACTTTTATTTCAGTGGTATATTGCCATTGTCTCAGTGGCGGTGGGTTGCCACATTTCAGTGATAATTGTGTTTACCCTTTGGGATTGTTACGAACATCTTGAAACAAGTGTTTCTAACCATAAATTATTTACATTATTTTAATTATAAGGAGATGAGAAAGCAGAAAATATATTTACATTTTCTAGGGCAAGGTTCTTTATTCAGAGTCATATTTTACAGAAACTAAGTCACCAAAAAATAGGAGTTTCCAAAATTGAAACTGAAGGTAACTAAAGACTGGGAATAGTCTGGCAGCTCAGAAATATGAGCTTAGTAAATCAAAGCGGTTAAAGGACACAGACAAATTGAACTGAAATGAATGTCAGCCCTGTGTTAATAAATTGGATGCTACTAAACAAATTAATTATGTTGTTTATTTGTATATGTGTGTTACTCATCTTTTGTCATGACTCAAAATTCACACGCTTCATCTGTAGAGGGAACTTTCTGAGACAGAAGTAAAAATGAAAAGAGCAACACCACAAACCCAGTGTCACAATGATTTTACAATATATACAATTAAATAGTTTATTACATTTTCAATAAAAGGCTCAGAAAGAGCCCACTATCTTACAATTTTATTTGGCAAAAAAAAAAAAAAATCTGATTTAAACACAACAAAAAGACTTGCATGGGTTCAAGAAGGGCGACCAAAGCACTGTTTTTTGCTATCATTGGAACGCTATCAAATTATGTGTCCAAAACAAATGAATCTGAATGGAAGTAGTTAAAATACTGAAGTAACCCAGTCCAATTTTTTTAAAGATATTATTGCTAGCAGTATCCTCCTCCATTAGAAATCTGCATTGGGAGATAGGGACCCACTTCAAGTAAATGAGTCACTTTTGCTTCCTAGCCAGAACAATTAAACTTCTTGTATAAAACATGACCTGAAGCCTGCCCTTCACCACATCATCCCTCCTCAAACTCCCAGAGGTCAGCTCTGACATTTAACAGCTCACAAATCCAGTTTCTTAGCTCCTGAGGCCAACTTCATGCTTTTAAAACCAAAACTTTGTTACTGAGATTGATATATGCGCCTGTGTGTGCCTGGATATGTGAGTATAAATATGTGTATGCACACATTTAGCAAGAACATTCTTCTGCTTCCAGTCTATTCAGTGTTGTCAATGGTTTTTCATCATTCTGCAGAGATAACACCTTTGTCTTTTCTCTTGCATAGCTGCCATGAGTTGTAAAGGTACACATTGTCACACCAAACACTATTTCAATGCTGGTGCCAAGATATGAGCTTGTCCTATGAAATTGCACAAAACAGATGATACAAACAAGCCTAATAACCAGTTAATGCATTTTGAAACTTGGTACTTTTTTATTGTAAGCAGCTGAGTAGTTTTAGGTGTTGGGTTGTTTTTTGGGTTTGTTTTTGTGCTGGTTTGAAAGCAAAACCAGTGAAAGACTCTAAGTCAGAAACACAATTTAATAAGAGGAAAAGAAAAGAAATAAGAGAAAGTAAAATAAAATTAATAGTACAAAAAAACCACTGACAGAGTCAGAATACCTGACACCCTGTTAGGGTGGTAGTGGCAGTCCAGATGAGATGGTCTTGTCGAAGCAGTGATCCTGTAGAAAGGTCTGGTAGCTCTTGTCTCCTCTGGGAGTCCAGTGGATAAAAGCTGCCTGTGCTGTCCCAAACCCTGGATTTATCCAGGTGGGAATGCTTGGCTCCTCCCCCTGGGCAGAGCATCTCCCAATGGGCTGATCTCATTCTATGAGTCATGCAGTGGGTCCTTGATGGCCCATTAAACAGAGATAACTCCCGGAGGAAGTTATCTATGAGTCATGGGCAAGGCATTGTTAGGCTCGTTAACAGAAGATAAGGAAAACACTGCCCCACCTTGGCTCCAATGGCTCATGGGGATAGAATACAAACCTTGGGCACAATTTTACATTGTAACCTAGGACAGTTTTTGTTGTTTTTTTTTTTTTTTCCCAATTGCTATTGATCTCTTGGCATATTGTGCATAAAATTCCCTAAAAACATTAGCTCATTTCTACACCAATTTTAAAGCTTAGCTAATCTGGGCTATGTGTTCTGGTGTGTAGGTGTTGAGTGCTAAGTACAATCTACTTTTTCATTTGTAAAAGGCATGCTTAACAATAACAGCTACTTAATTAGTTTGATCTTCTGAGCAATTTATCACACTCTCTGTACCAGCATAAAAATTAAGTCATCAGGTGGCAGGTGCAGTTTGAGGCATCAGGAGGAGAAAATTTTAAGTTGTTTGTATACATTTCCCCAGAAATTCCCTCACTTTACCATAATGTTTCCTTTTCAGTGGGGGTAGGAATGCAGTAATGTCATTATAGTAAAGGTAATGACTCAAAGTTCACTAATATATAACAAATGAAGACAAATAAAACGTGACTTTTCCCTACCTGATCTGGCTTTTTCAGACAAAGTCCACCAGGGCACAGAGGAACAATGAATCATTTTAAATATTTGATAAGGACCTAATAAAATCGAAACCACAGATGAAAAATTTTTCTTAAGTTTATTCTTCAAAATAGCTTTGTGGTGATATGCAAACTATACAGCAAGCCTTCCCCAATGCAAGTCATTTGTGAAATCCATTTTGTGATACAGACAGAAAATAATAATAATTATCTATTTCAAAAATACTACCAAACACCAGATTCTGTCTCTTTCTAGGTTTTCAAAGACTTTTGAAAACAGCACCCACACTTTCAGACTCTGACGTCAGTGTGTCAAAAGGGATAGATGACTCGAAAAGATGCATTGAAGCTACTAAGATATGGATTAACATTTAAAGTGTTAATGAAGACTAACTTTATTTTTATGATTTATGTACTGAAAAAACTCTTTCCTAAACAAACAATTTAGTCAGCCAAGCCATAAGTTCCATTATGTTCTTGCTAGCCAGATTTCACAAGGTGGCCACTGAGGTCCTGTAAAATTAAACCAACAGCTCATCACAGAACTTCACAGTGTGCGAGAACATCGAGACAGAGAAGCCCAATTAGATCATCCACTCAGCCCACCCTTCACCTCTGCCAACGATGCAAACTTCCATGGTGTTCTCATTTTATGCTAGCCCAAGGAAAATGAATTTCATCTCATATAAAAGAAAGAATGTAAGGTCAAGCATCAAGAGCGAGTAGTCTGTACTTATAATAGTCAATGCAATTCTCTCAAACTCCCTTTTTTTCAATCACAAAAAAAATTAAAAAAGGGAAAAATAAGGAAAAAAACCCTCCTAAACCTAAATCATCTGAGCAGCTGAATGTTATTAACGTTTGTCTATTTGTGATAATTGCTGACATCAACAGAGGGAGGTATCCTTGGTTTTGAATGTCATGGTATGTGACCTGGTGTTCCTTTCCTACAGTTGTAATCATATTATGGCACTGAAATCCATGACGTTGTTATGCTGTCTGAAGGAGAAAAAGAATTTTTTTCAGTCAGCAGAATATTCTCTTTTTTTAAGGAAAACAAAACTTTCCTATACCTCTGGTCAACCAGTTTCTCACAGATAATATCCCATCTCCCTTTATTTTGACTGATCTAAACCTGACTTCTTGCTTTCCAAGCTCTGGCTTCAGAGATTGCCCTGATTTCAGCTTGTAGCATTCATTTGATCAACATTACTAAATAGTGAAAAGATTAAGCTAGGTTATTTTTCAGAATGTTACTTAGATATTTTGATTGGCTGATTTAATTTTATTTTTTTCCCCTTTAATTTTTTGCAATCCAAAGAACCAGCTTCCAGAACTGTGGGAATCCCATTGCTGAATTAATTGACAGAGATGAAATTTCTCAACATCTCAGCAAACAGAACCATTACATCTGAATCTGCACAACTCAGAGCCCATATTTTGCCCTTTCTGAGCAAAAATACTGGACAATGCTTTACAGAAGACTGCAGGAGATGTTTGGCACTCTGAAGAATACAAGTCTTCTTTATGAGTGGTTTTTTTCAAGAGGGAAAACAAACAGGGGGTGATTCCTCAAGGGACAAAGCATGACAGGAGGTGCATGGTGCTGTGGCTACAGGAGGCAAGCAGCAGGGAAATAATCCCAGTCTGGCATCTCCTCCAGTGTGCTTAATACCACATCCAAAGCTGGACTATAAGGTTGGTCAGTAGAAATTCCAGGTGGCTGAGACTAGGGCAGGCCAAAGTATTGCAAACTTTTATCCTTGGCATGGAGAAATGTTTCTAAGACTTCCATAGCTCTTGCCATTTGCAACAGTGATGCCCATTAAAATGCTTACAGCAAAAACCACCCTCCCTTTTTTGTACTTTGCTTTAGAAGTAATGTATTATAATTGGAATTTGAGCTGAGTTTTCCAAGACCTCAAGTTGTGTTAAATGAATATACACACACACTCTATTTCAAGATACGCAATAAAGATAATGCTCTAAAATTAATGTGTTTCATATGTGTGTGTGTGTATGTTACAAATTAGCTGTTATTTTAAATGTTTCACTATAAAAAGCCCCCACACAACATCAGAGGGGAGTCCGGCCCTAAATGGTATTAAACTCTAGGGGTATATTTAAATAATTGCTCAAGTTCCAGTTTTTATTCTGATGTAATTAAAGTATGTTTTACACACTAATCAAAATTAAATGAAAATTATCAAGTGTTAATTTATATTTAATTAGTTTTTGGTAAAATAATACTGCATTGCCATGGTTCATTGTATAATACACAGAATGAACCAAAAAAGAGCATTCTACTATAGAAAACTTACTACTGTAGGAGCGATATGGGAGAATGTTCACTACAAAAACACACTCCAAAAACATGGAACTGCTCTCATAGCATAGAAACACTCTGCTCCTTCATC
Organism: Acrocephalus scirpaceus scirpaceus; assembly: GCA_910950805.1. NCBI lineage: Eukaryota > Metazoa > Chordata > Aves > Passeriformes > Sylviidae > Acrocephalus > Acrocephalus scirpaceus. The sequence continues at coordinate 19,612,906 of OU383775.1, read as the reverse complement.
AGCTGACCATGGCTTAAGGTCTCACTCATGAAAATTATTACTTCAGAAAAATATCTTTTTCCATGTCTTAGCCAACATACTTAAACATGGCATGGGTGTGGGATGAAGGGATTCAAGTTATTCACTAGGGAGCTGCAGAGGTTTTCAAGAAGTAACAGTGCTTTGTTCTCCACAGAAGAAAACAGGCAGCAGAGCACAACCCAGGAGAGGCACTTAAGAGCAGAAAATTATGTCGTTAGGAAAATAAAACTTTCTTTTTCCCTCAAAATTTGTCCAGAGAACCCTGGGTTTTTTTCAAGAAACAATCAAAGCTGAAATATTTTGGAAAAACCTGCCACTCTCATTTCTTGAAAGAGTCTTGATAGGTTCAGGTTCCCTTTCTCCACTTGTCATGGCTCAGCAAGCCTATGGAGTTCAGGTCCATGAAACGAGCCAGGTCATGGGACATACATGGAAGTTTGTCTGAACTCCATCTCTGGCAGACACTTCTAGTCTGTTAAAGTCCTTTCAGAACAAAAGCGCTGGACTTAGTCAGGACAGCAAGAAAAAAGCTTTCTGAATTCAAAATATTTCAAGGTTTGGGGTTTTTTTAAATTATTCCTGAATTCTGAATGAAAGCCTATATATTTCATATTTCTCCTAAATGCTTGTTTTCTGCAGCAAAATCGTATTTCAATGGTTCTCTTTCCTAATTTGTTTTTGCCAGTTCTACTTGCAATGAATTTTATGGGAGCCTTTGCAACACTAAAATGAGTGCAAGTGAAAAAGAATCTCTGGCTCTTCGGCATCCAGACTAACCTGGCACCTGTTGTTTCATGTCATCACACAATATCTTTTCCTCCTCCTGGTCTGAGATGGAAGTGATAGTAGGGTGGAAGTGGTAATTGAATAGCACCAGTCTACCAAATTGATAAAATATAAATGGAGAATAAATTTCTCCCCAAACTCTCAGTGTGAGCAATTTTCCTCCTATAGCAGGTGATGGATGTGATTTCACAGAAATCACAGAAAGGCTTGCATTGATAGCAACCTTAAAGGTCATCTTGTTCCAACCCCCCACCATAGGCAGGGATTCACCCACCAGACCAGATTATTTAGGGCCCCATCCAACCTGGTCTTGAGCACTTCCTTTATTGTTTGAGATTTCATAACAAGATATTTCACTTAATTATTTCTCATTCACTGGTCTGGTTCTATACAGTGTGCCAACTGCAACTTCAGAAAAGGCAGGCTGCTAGCTAACATAGGATAACTGACATTCAACAACTGTCTGCAATCTTTGCACATCACTTGAATTTGCAAGACATCTTTGAAATGTTGCCATTACATGTTGTGTGCTGACAGGGGGTTTTATGGTTCCTTTTTCTTATAAGGCCTGAATTTTCAGGATGAAAGTTTAAAGGTCTGTCCAGCCTCACTGTGAAAATCCTTCTACAGATGAGTAGTCAGTGGCTCTCTAAAAGTGTAAGGTTACTTTTGGGTATGGAGAATGGACTGAACTCATTCCCAAAGGGACTGTTTCTTCACGTAAAACATGGGAAAGACCATCTATGGCAGTGGATTGGGAACACTAGACATCTTTCTGGAGGTTTTTTCAGAAAGGAGGCTTCTTGAAAAGCCTTATTTAGTTTTCAGAACCTGCTTAGCACACCATGGACCGTTTCTTGTTTAAAGCCTATAGATCCTTTAACAGTATGATTAATAAATACTAATAATATCCAGCAGTATCCATATCATTACCCCTCTACTGCTTGACTGCTTGATTTTCACCTGGCACAGAAGAACAAGTTAGGATAACAGCTGCTTTATGCACAGTACAAAACATGGTCTGACCAAGGACAGGCATTACTCTCAAGATTACCTGGAAAGGAAGTTTAAAAGTGTACAGAAGAATTTATGCTTTGCCAACAATGCATGGTTCAAGAGTTTGCAAAGCTAAACAGGTAGAAGAACAATCTGAAGCACAAAGAGCCATCACAACAGTAAAAACCAGGCTGGAAAGAGGGCTATGCCACTTTCAGGACCTCAACTAACCTCTGCCCTGCCCTGCTTGGTGTTGTGTCATGCCTTCTGCTACCACTTTCCTTACAGTGCCTATTTCCTTACAGGGCCATGAAGAATAAAGAATGGGATAAATGTTTGTGAAGGATGTCTTTGGCAGAAATCCCCCTGTGGCATATTACAAGCAGCTTAGAAAAATAAATGGGAGAAAGGAAGAGAGGAAGAAAAGGTACCCATTTTATCCCCCTCCATTCTCCTAAGATTAGCCATTTCAATATGTGATCTTGTTTTGAAGGGCTTTGGATCAAAATCAAGGATTTTATTTCTTTGGTTTTAAGAACTTTTCATCACTTTTTAGTTCTAGCTTGAAAATGCAACCTCAAATACTTTACCAGGGAAAGCTTCAGTGTTTGAAAAATAATTTTACCCTGCCAGCATCTGCATTCAAAATCAATGTCAATCCAGATTCAATTCTGACTCCCACAAAGGGATATTAATTTTCACCAGAAAACTTCTTTGCTCTTTATGTACACCTATTACACAGAAATGAAGAAAAGTGGGGAATTCTCCATTACTTGAGAGCATCCTTTCTCTTGTTTGTTCTTACTTCTCTGATTCCCTTCATAACCTGCAAGGCTGGAGAAGACAGAAAAATGCGCTCTACCAGAAGATTCCTTTGGCCCTCAGTTAGGGTGGAAGTCAGAGTTTTGATTACCGAGCACTGAATACAGAATTTGAACTAATTAGCAGGGGTAGGGAGAGGTAAATGGCTATTAGTATGATTACTGTGCAACAGAGAAGCATATGCAAGGCCACAGTGTGTGGGAGGCTGGAACACAAGATTTTCTCTCCAAGTTCAGGACAGCTCTGTGCTGAGTATTCTCCTGCCAGCCAACTTCAATGTGTGTAGCATCTGGATAGAGTGAAAAACCACAACAATGAACCCACCAGCTCTGAAGAAGGGAGTGAGCTAAAGGTAGAACTCCCTCCTGATCTCAGAGTGAAGAATGGAGTTTAACTTCACTTCTGTTTCACCACGCATGGTTATAAAACCACTCAGCCCAAATACCATCTTTTCCAAGATCCTTTTGATACTCTACTGTTCCTATGTCTGCCGTGGTCATTCAGTGGGTTTATTTGGCATGAATTCTGCATTTTTGTTGGGGAAGATGAAACAAGAAAACCTTATAAATATGACTGCTTATTTGTAGAGAATATGAAACATATTAGTGAAATAGAGTTGAAGGCAAGTTTCGATATCTAAGATGCCAAGCTTTAGTTACTGAACTACTGAAAAACAATGGTATGGTCAGCTGAAAGTAAATCCCCCTTGATGAAACAATGCCCTTCTCCTCACTGAAAGTCTAAGGGTCAGAGCAGACCCTGACAGCTTGGCAGGAGGGGTCCAAAGAGTAGTTTTTAGAGTTTAAAATGTAACACTGTATGGTAATGTAGTGATTCCTATAGGCTGTATGTAAATCCTATAGGATTTGTATCTTGTACTAGATTGGTTGGTGTAAATTAGAATATTCAGTATAGAAGAAGATTTAATGTATTGTAACGGGAATTTTGCTCTCTTGCTCTTGCTCCTTCTCTTCTTCACTATCTTCTCACTCTCTCAAACCTGCTCCGAGCTGCGGCTGGCAGCTCGAAGCAGGGCCCTTTCACCCACGCCCTATACAATAAACTGCATGCTTCAAAACTAAGCTTGACTCCAGAGATCTCTTGTCTCCGTCCATCAGGATTGACCCGTCGTTCTCACACATTTTAAAACTGCTTGCATCTCACAAAACCGGTATGCAGGCTTAGGTTTCTGATTCATGGTGAGCTGTGCTGGGTTTGGATGTGACCACTGAAGACGCTCTGGCTCACAGCTGTCCTGTGCACCCATGAGCTGGGAACTATGGAAACCAGATTCTGGGAGAGTAGAACAAGTGGTGTCTGCCAGTCATTAGTCACAATCATTCTACTAAAAAAAAAAAGTAGTTTTTTTCTGCCATTTGTATCAATTTGTCGACTGGCAGCAGTTCCAACCTGCTGCTCCTGCTGGACCCTCAGTATCCTGCAACTGAATGTAGATGAGTATGGTCATAATTTTGCAGAGCCACAACCAGCCTGGCCTCTGAGGCAGCTGGATAAAAAATTAATATACTTCTAGGTACAAACATCTTGTCTGTGTCAGCTGCTTTTGGATGAAATTTGGTGTGCTCAGGGTAGGCATTTATTTTAGCTCTTGCCATCTTGTTAACATAACATAATACTTAACTTTCTGTATGGTTTGTATAGCTGTATATACGTGTCTATATGTTAATGCTTTAGTGAAAAAAAATAGTACTGACACTCAAATTTTAGCCTCTGGGGCTTTTAAAATCTATGTAATTGATTATTTGGTGTCCAGAAATATTTCTTTTCTGTAGAAGGTGATTTATAACCTTAGTTTTAACACAAATCTTGGATGCAGTTTATGCTTCCAGTTGAGTGCCTGATACTCTTTAAACAAAAGACTGCAATGATGACAGCTACTGTATAATGGACTTCTGTGATGAATTTCCAGATGATTGATTATTTGTCCAAAAACTTTTGAACTTCTGGTATTTTCAAACATTTTCATGACTAAAATATGAGTTAGCTTGAATATCCATGAACAACAGATGACATGAGCTTAAGAACAACAAACAGTGAAATACACCCTGAAATAATTTTGCAGAAATACTTGCACATTATTTTAATCAACTGAGAAATTCTAATGTTCTGTCAGAGGCGAAAAATTAGTTGCCACTGAACTGATTGCTTCATGGGCCTGAACTCAGCCTGCAGAGTCAATAGGATTTTTTTTTCGCTTGCCATCAATGGGGTTTGAATAAGACCTTAAAAGGAAAACCTTTCTGATTTCTATAGGACTTCACTCTAACGATATAATTGCTCAGAAGGGCAAATCCTAACAAATCTTCAAATGCTCCAAAACACTGCCAGCAATCTGGGACCAAGTGACACAGCGCTTTTGTTTATTAATTGTTTTTTACAACAGCTCAACCATTCTGAAAATTCCAGTCTGTGTGAAACAAAAGTTTATCTCCAGTTTTAAAAACGGAACTCTGCATTCTTCAGTAAATGGTGGCAGGAGCCACTCCTTGTTTCAAAGCCATTTTGGTCCCACTTCATTCCACAGCTGCTGTCATTTTCTTGCCTCAATTAAAAAAAAAAATCAGCACAAATATTTTTATAACAAACTGATAATTAAGCAATAATGGCATGATTAAGAAAGTGGAAGGGTTTCAAGCCCCCCTCCCCAAAATGCTAAGGCCACCAGGAGTTAACTTCATCTTACATTTAATTAAAAACTCACCTGGATGACTGCATCATATTCTTCCCTCAACCAATGCTTTTTCCCAAGATGTAATGGAATTTTGGTTCTTGCTATATTACATGCAAGGCTGCAACTTCCCTTTTTATTAAGAGCCTTTTCAGAGGTTGAGCAAGGATGTGAAAAATGTACTTGACATGCAAACATATTCTTTAAAAAAAAAGAAAAGATAAGATTTACCAAGTACTGGAATCTAATCTAGTGAAAATGAAAGTAAATGGAAATAACCAAAGTACAGATGCTATGGAACTTAGCCAGTAGTTCATACACTTGTGAGTGGTGCCTCTGAGGTCCACTGTCTAATTTATTCTTGGTATTACTCCATGGATAAATCTGCACTCTTGGGACTCCTCTGTGGGATGCAGGTTTGAAATCTCTATCTGTATTGAAAGCTGAATTGCAAACCAAAAAAAACATTCAGTGAGAACTGCAAGAATTTAATGAGATAGATACATATATTAAAGGATGAATACTTTCAAAGGCTGTTATGTGCCTCCATAATAGAATATATTCTTATTAAATGGGCAGATGCATCTGTTGAGACTGTTATTGAAAGTATATTCATGACTCTTCCATTGCAAAATCAGTAAATCTCCACTGTACTTTTTTTCCTCACCTGTTCTGTCCTAGCCCTTCTATGTAAATAAATCTAGGTTTTGCACATTGCTTCAGTGCCATTGATATGTTTTATGCCGAATACATATTAATCAAAAAAAGGTGACATTCTATTGTGCTATGAAATTTCTATCAAGAGACTTAAAACAGTATTGTTTTTTCTCTTTTATTTTTTTCCCACATCCTAGTGACATCAGTGGATGCCACAACAGTTTCAAAGAAATAATAACAGATTTTCTTCTGTTGCTTTGGTGCGTGACTACAGAGAACAACACTTTTTGTCATCATTGAATGTGTGCTGCACAATTAGTGACATTCTGGTTTCCAGCTAGCTGTTAAAATGTTCTCAGTTCAACAAGTGATTATTTATTTCCCTTTTTGGAAATAATGCAGTGGCAAATAGAAGACAATTTTTTTACTTATCTTTATTATTTATACCCAAAATAAAACAGATCCTAATTGAGAAATAAAGGCAGCAAGACAAATTCCTGCTTCGGTGAACTTGCATCTAACCATCATCATGGTTTTGAACAGAGATGAATGCTGCAGACAAAAAAAAGAGTAATCTGTGCAGCTTTAGGGTCAGCTAGGCATTCCCAGGAATTATTTTCTGTGTTTTTCAGCAAGTACAGCACTTACCATATATGTTCATAATATTTACATACCATAATACTCTTAGTTGTAAAAACTCAGGGTCATATTGTCACACATCTTGGAGGATTAGTGGGAAAGTTATTCACTTGTAGCTTGGTGCCTGCTTGTCTGCACATACATTGCAAAACAAAAGGAAATCCCCTTCAATTCAACTGATGCCAACAACTCTCCATCCTAACAGTAATAGAGAAGGTCGACTTTGGTGTAAGACTACTGACTTAGGATTTATTAACATTTTGGTCAGTTTTCCAAACTGAATACATTCATATTTCAAAAGAAATATTTCCAGAAACACCTTGAAGATTTAGGAGCACAAATACCACAAGTAAAGGATTTGTGCTCCCAGAATGCATAAGTTATATATTTCCTAAAAGCATCCTAGGAAGCTTTCTTTATTCCAGACTCTCTCACACTCTGTACCTCAAGAAGAGTCTCAGATGCAGCAGGAGCACACTCTCTCATGTGCCTGAAGCCCTGCTGGGCAGGCTAGAAGCTGTCCATTAGGTATCTGGATAGACAGGAGGATACCAGGAGGTGCAAGGGAAGGCTGGGGACTGTTTCACAAGCCTTTCCTTCAAGAAACTCACCTTCAGCTCTGGTCTTTGATAGGCCGAATGCTAAGGGTGAAACAAAGAGTTGAAGAATATAATGTCATATTATCATTGTCATATTATCACTAATTTCTGCATTATGTGTATGTGGTTATGGCTTAGTCCACTACTGCCACACACCTTGGTTTCAGTTAATATTACCACAAATATTAAAATTTATAACCAGTCATGTAAGTAGTGAATCAGTACCTCTGTATCCATACAAGTTCTAGAAATTGTTATAAATGACAATTCCCCCAATATTTTCAGTTAAGAAATTCATTGGAAAAATGACAAAATGTGAAATGAGAAAAAGCCACAATCAAGGGACAGTTCTGACCCCAGGAATCAGATCTGGGTGAACCAAAAAGGACACAGCCTCACCGGACTGATGTCCCCTCCCTGGTTCACGTCTGCCATCTCCTCAAGGCCAGGTTTTATACAGTTTTTGTGCCCTGAGGCTAGTTTACTGTTCAGTCCAGTCTTTGAATATGCACATAGATTTTCCTTTCGCCAGGTGTGGATGTAGAATAGAATTCCGGTAAGGTCAGTCCAATCTTTGAATATGTGGATGAATATTCCTGGGATTCTGGTAAGGCAAACATGCCTTGACTACTTCTGCCCCCCCTGCCCCTCCCCCTCCCCGAGGGACAGGATTCCAGGAAGACAGGAAAGTGACTTGATTGAATTTTTCTTTGGCTGAGTGGGGATGAATGCCCTGGATGGGTATTTGTGATTCTTATCTTGGTGGTGATCCTTGTCATTGACAAGATCTATTCCTCCCAAGTATGGTTACACTCCACACTGTTGTGGTGAAACCGTCTTATTGTTCTATCTGGTGGGGAGGAAGGCATACCTCCTGCCCATTCACCTGTGCACTGATCCTGTACAGGGGGGGTATCTTGGAACACAGTTTGTTTTATACAGGTATAGAATAGTTTTAATAAGACTCAAATTAACCATATGTTTATAACAAAATTTTGTAGGTTAACATGGCTGTTTGTCTTTGCCAATTTACAGCTCCTCTTGCTTTTGTTTGAGTTTCACAAAAATCCCCAAGTATTTTCTGCCTTTCTTTTCCTCCCCTTCCTCTCCCTTCCCTTTCCTTCGGTGATGGTATTGCTTATCTGCATTTCTTTCTTGGATAGTTCCCTGGCAATCCCTTTTGCAGTAAAAGATGAAAAGTATGGAGAAATCATCTCAGAAGAATTACTGGATCTTTTCTCCCTCCTGAAAAAGAGAATTAAAACAACTGTAGCATCAATGAAATTGACTGTGATACTGCCAAACAGAAATTGTTACAAGGCCTTTGGCTGTTAGCATAACAAAATAGATCTTGGATTACCGTTACCCAAAACAGCCTTTAATGGAAAAAAAGCCACACCCTGCTAATGTCTCTGAATTTAAGGGATGCAAAACAACAATGATAAGGAAGACCACACAATTCTGTGAAGAGCCCTATGTTCCAGAAGTTTAACAAATAAGGGCATTGCAGAGCAAATCCTGCTGGTAGTTCTCATAAGTAAAAGATGACTTCATTTATTATTTTACAGAATGACAGTCTCTTGTTCAAGTAATTAGTGCTTATATTGGAGGACTCAGTTCATGATACAGTCCTAAAAGCTTACATTTTTGGAATACTAATTCCAGATTGCATGATGATATTAAAGGGGTACTAAGATGAACTGATTTTTAAATATCCCAAGTGACCACACTCCCAATGAAAACTGTATTTTGTAGACACTTTCATGCTCCCAAAAGACATGTCCTTACGATGACCTTACAGCTATGCAATGGGCACTTAGGATGACATCAAAAAGAGGCCACTACATTCCAGATTAATTTGCTATCTACAGTTTTAATTTACTGTCATTAAAATGGGAGCAGAATGACCACATCTGTGTCAGGCCATGTTAATGTCTGCAGTGAAACTGTGTGACAAGTCAAGTCAGAGACACATGACCTCATGCATACATTTTATTTTGAGTTACTGTGCTGATGTTGTGCTAGCAGTTACTCTGAACATTTTCTCATGTTGTACCTGCAGTGCTCAAACTTCTTCCTGTTGCCTTTAACTCTGCAACCATCTGTTAACAAGTTTGGTAAATGGAAATTCCCTCCAAGCTTCTTGGCATCTTCCTGTTTTTTATCCTTTTTCTATCAGTTTTCATACATTCCTTCTTTGCATGGTTTGAGCTGAGAAGCCCTTTTTAATTAGTGTATAGTGATCTGATCACAGGTGCAAGGGAGGAATTTTTTCCTGGGGGGTAATGCTGTAGACTTAGCTATGAGGAATAATACTTCAGTTGTTTTTACCTTCCTTTCACAAATCAGGTGTTGGATTCACTACACAACATTTCATGGACCAATGGTCTGATCTGATAAGGCAAATCCTATGCTCCTACTAACAGTGCATGGCTGCCATTTGACTTAAATCATTAAAACGTACCCTAAACTGAGGAGCACACGAGGAATTTTAAATACTTACTGCTAACCTTTTTTCTTTTTGGTTTGTGGTTTTTTTGTGGGATTTTTGTTTGTTTATTTGGCTTTTTGGGGTGTTTTGTTGTTGTTGTTTTTTCAGGTTTTGGGTTTTTTTTTTAGCTAAAGACCTTAATTAATGAACAGAAGGAATGCCAGAATAGTATGAATCAGATGGGCTGGACACATGCAATGTCCTGCTAAAAGAGAAATCCCCTTTTAGAGCTGGAGTATCTGATGAAATAAAAGCTAATTTTCAGGCAGCTGTGAAGTTGACAGAAGAGCCTTTGTAACACTATAACCACCACCTCCTGCATGGGACAACCTCAGAACATTCTGAATTGTCTTTGAGATACATAGAAGCCAAAGGCTGATAAAGAGATGAGTCGGTCTCCTCAGAGGCTTGAAGGGGATTTCTCTGTCCTCTCTGTTCTCTGTTCTCTTTTGTTTGACTGTGGTTTTAATTCTCAGGGGGAGTCCTGGTGGAAGTAGAGACCTTGCAGTTGCTGTTGCAACAGATTAAAAAAAAATAATAAAATACCAAACCATCCAAATAACAACAAAAAATCCTGGCATCTTTTTATTTAAAGCCAAAAGCTTATAAGCTGCTTTACAGAAACATTCCAAAGGAAGAAACAAAGTCTCTCTGAAAAGAGACTGCTGATGAATGGAAGCTTGTAGCCTCAAAGGAAAGCCAGGCCAATAGCACTTTATTTGAAATATTTGAAATCCTCCTGTGTGTACGAATTTTGTTAGGCATGGACTGGAGTTTGTTCAGCTTCTGTCCTTTAAACAAATGTAGGCATGTAGTTGCACAGATTGAAAATTTCAGACCTAACCAGGAGACATTCTGCCATGCAGAACTCCAGTCAGATTTCCAGGGAGGGCCATCTGAGTGAATCCTCTGGTCAACTTTGGGAGCTGAATGCCTAAATCCCCTATGCATATCTGGAAACCTGTGCCACTATATGCCCATGTGGGGAACTGTGTGACTTGGTGTGGCTGCAGCTCTGAGTCCACAGAGCTGGAGGCCATTTCTCCTTCTTACAGATGTGGATATCTATCTTATCCAGGAGCTGGCCCCATTATTCCCATGACACTTTTTGTGTTTTACTTTTCGTGTTTTACTTTTCCACTGCTTTAGGCCTACAGTTGCTTCAAAAGTCTCTTCACAAGAACTTCATAGGAGATCAGAGGGAAGCAGGAATGTGGTTATTACTGCAAATAATGCTTCTGAAGATGAGCTTCACACCTTCTGGCCATGAGAAAAGGCCATCACCTACCCTTCACATTAAACCTATCTATCAAACCATCATTTTTTTACTAGTGAATAAGTATGAGAGGGCTAGATTGAAGATACTCTCACCTAAAGGCTTCCTGCAGTATAATTTCAAGCACAGGCAAAAAGAAGGGAAAACAATTTATAAATAGGTTAATACTGGAGGAGGTGATGGTCACAGAGTAGTATAACTGTAGACTTTATAAAAACATGGTTGATTCCCATAGACTATTTAGGATTCAACCTTTAAAGGCTTTGCAGGATTGGTCTGCAAAGCTTGCAATGCCTGTCCATGTTTATTCGATGTATACTCAGAGTGCTCATGGAAGAAATACCCTGGATATTAGTTGACGCGTTCCCCTGCCGTTAACCAGCGGCCTCCCAGCTGGTCCCGGCTGCCCTGGCGGGGAACGGTCACAGCCTCGGTAGGGTCTGCAGGAGGACCGGCAGGACCCATCCGGTGGGTAAGTGCATTGCTGCACAGGTGGTGGAGGGCGGCTACGGTGAAGGAAGGAGAAGGAGACTTCCCTGAGGCGCTATGGGGTGACGTTTATTGGGCTCCCCCAGGCACAGCCCAGCGAAGCCCGGAACTGCGGCCGCGTAGGGGGTTTTTAGGGTACAGACAGAAGGAGTGGTCACACAAGGAAAGCCCAATAACATAAAAGGGGTGGTACATACAATACCAAATGAAAACTGAGGGGTGGGGGATTTCCCAGACTTGCCCCAATCAGGGACTGAGCCTCTCTGAGCTTTCTAGAAGGAGGAGAGGCCCCCCTGAGACTGGCAAGGTCTGGGAGGGGAGCAATATATGACTGACATATAACAGACTTGGGGTAGACAACTCAAGGGGATTTCCAGGGGCGGGGACTATACCAAGTGGGGAAGGGAATAGGGGGAAACATGGAATGAACCATTAAATAAGCTTTTACAAAACAGAAGGAAAACTACACTTAAATCATTAGATAAAACCACACCGCAACAATTAGTAATGAGGGAAGGGAATTAATTCCTTCCATTTAGTATAAAATGGAGGAATTGAAGGATCACTAAGAAGCTTCATTTTCTTTTAATATAGGGCAAGTTCCACCTACATGGTCACACTTTTTATCTGGAAGGGAGAGGATGCCTAAATTACTGTCTCACAGGACTAAAAATGCTTAGACCACCAGCTTTGTGCAGGTACCCAGGCAGCAGGGGCCACAAAGCCATTTGCAAAATTTGAACCGATGCTGTGTTCCCCACTCCAGTTCTTAAAAAATGACCAGGAAAATCTAAAAATAAAGAGAAGTGCAAATCAGAGATGCAGTAAAAACTGCCTTAGAAAAGATTGATAACATGTCAAAACAGATATCACACTTTACAAAGCCCTTTCTTTTAATGATACCTGTGAATAAGATCCAGCTTTTTTCTTCTCCCTCACTTCTTTCCAGATTTTCACTGGCTGGATTCTACATAGCAGAAACATTACACAAGAAGGAGTTCTTTGCAGAAATGTAGAATGAAGGGTTGATTGAGGGCATTAAAACAGGATTTATGATGGAAATTTACACTCACAGTATAGGACAGTTCCTTGGGGTTCCACAGTACATCAGATTTTATCTGCAGCTTATTAAAAGATATGCCTATTAAATTGCTATCTGTTGTAACCAACTGTTTACTCTTTGCTATTTCCTTTTAAGACTGAGGGCAGAAATGCTCTGTGAGTCTCTGCTGGATAGAATGACTGCTGCACATTGCTGACTTTTAATAATTTTCAAAGGCTGGTAGCCAACAGTGAGAAGCACAACCTTCCCATTGAGCAGTATCATAAGAACTGTTCTCAGTTAGATGTCAGGGCTCGGCTGCAGCAGAGGATATTCACTGGGTCCTGATATTTTGCAACAAGTTTTCACTTTCTTGTACTCCTGTGTTGTCCTTCAGACTTTCTGATATGATCCTGGACATTGGGGGCATTTAGACATTTGTTAGCCAAACAATTCTGAATAAAAAAACTGTATGCATTTTAGGGATTGCCCAGAGGCAGGAGAAATAAACTCTCATGATGAGCTGCTGTGACTTTGTTAACAGAGACAATGCTTTCAGAAGTCCTCACTCCACTGCAGTGATAACTTCACTTGTCCGTGCCCATATCAGCTTTCCCAGTGCAAGCTGTCCTTTAGTATTTTCACCCCAATCATATTCCTGATACTGCAAAAAATAAAATGTTTAATAATATATCTACAGTTGAGCAGAAGCAATTTTTTAGAAGTCTTCTCCTTTAATTTTGAGTAGGAAACAGGAGGGGGAAGTGGAAGGAAGGGAGGCCCTACCTGCCATATCCATAACTGGTGGACATCATTCTCTATTAACTGAGCTCTGGGTGCAGAAACTCATCACTTTTTACATTTTTCACTGGCTGCTGGGAATAAGAACATTAAAAAGGAGAAAGTGGAGGCTCAAGGCTCTGAATGCTGCTTAGGAATTCTCCAGAGAGGAACAGAGAGAACCAGCACGAATAACTCATAGCAACTTTCCCGTTAATTAAAATCTGACAAGCAGATGGCAGCTGAAAGGGGGAGCTGTAGGTGGGGGAATCCTGTGGTTCACCACCACATTCCTCACATTCATAAAAGCTATGGAATATTTCACTGTAGGCCTGCCAGAAATGTTGATGGAAATGTGAATTAAAAGAAAGAGCTGTCTGAAGGTGACAGAGATATTGGATGTAGCCCAGGTAATACAAAGATGAAAATATATGAAAGTTTATGACATGTATGAAGGAACTTCTGTAAAAACCTTTCATTCAAAGGTAATACAATTCGAGAGATGCTATAGTCTGCAAGATGAACCCATTTAGGCAAGAATTTAATTTTGGGGGAGAGGTAGAATAAATTACCTCTTTGCCATCTCTCAAACATTGGGGTAATGGTTTGGCCACAGTAGGTGAGTTATTCATCATTTTTGTAGGAGCTTTTCTGGGCTGCAGCTTGCTGTGGGGTACCTTTCCCTGCTCTCTCAGGCAAAGACTGACAATTTTCATGACAGTTCTCACACTCTGAAATCACCAGCCTTGTGATAGTGGCTTTCAGGTTTCTGATAGTAGATAATTCGTCACAAAGGACCCACTTATTTCCTGAGGGAGGGTACCTTTTTTTTTTCCACAGGACCATATGATTTTTTTCATAGCCTTGGCATTGGACTGCACACATATGGCTAAACCAAATGCAATGATTTCCTCTTGCAGCACGGTCCCTTAGCTGGTGCCTCTTGGTCTTCTCTACAAATTATCCCCCTCATGGTCAGGCACAGATTTTTAAAAGAATGCAGTTATTGCTTCACAGCCATTATGCTTTGGGCCTCATACGATGTAATAGAATCTTATTTCATACTTTTCTCTGTTCAGATGTTAGTCTGCAGGGCTTTACGAAAAATGTGAGGTATCAACAGTGCCATGTCTGGGAGGGCCACAGCAGAAGCCATTTTGTGTGCAACAATTAAATGACATTTCCTTGCTCTGAGAACAGTGGAAATTTGGCCAGTCATTATCATGTGGAAAAAAATTTTAAATCCCCTTGGACAATCACCACAGACAGCTGGAAGGGTTTACCCTGAAACAAAAAAAATCACATTGAAAAATGCTGTCTCTGGTACTGTTATTCTGAATGTGAACCAAAGTCTTGAATGTAAAGGAGAAAAAACCCCCAAATAAAGAAAAATAAAGGCTTCTAGGTTTTCTTAATCAGTTAGTTTATTCCCCATTTCAACTTTCTAAGGGTTCATTTCTGTTTGGTGGCTGGAATTTAGGTAAAATGTTTGTTGCCCAAACATTTCCAGATTCCTGGAGGTGATAAAGGGGAAAAAAACCATGTTATTTTAGGCATGCTCATAGAGACCCTTTGCTGATTCCTTTATCTCATTAATATTGCTCCCTAAGTTAACTTTCTCATTTGTGTAATTGGACACTGCAGGAGATCTAACTAAAAGTGACTCTAATCATCTTTTCATCATTAGAAGTTCAAATATAGGGAACTATTTAATATTTCCTTTTTCTTTAATGAAGTGCTTCCTCTTAGGTAACAAAACTAGTAGTCTTCAATTTATCTCTACTGAGACACCTCACTGTAGTTCTGTCTTCCAGATGAATATTTTGTCTCTTCTTGTCTGGTATGGTACAAGAGCAGCAGAGAGTGCTAATTGCCGGTGTTGTGTTCCAAGACCATCTGCTGAAATCTGGGTTTACCATGGTGGTTCCTTTCTTCAACAGCTTATAACTCAATGCCCTCACTTTGTTTTTAGGCCCTGGATTTCTTTGCCCTTTTTCTGGAAATCATTGCCTTCAAGACCCTCACCCCGCCCCCTCACCAGGATGTCTCAATAAGAACAGATAATTAGTGCATCCAAAATTAGTACATTAACAGTTTTTACACAGATTTTCCAGTTTTTTGGGTTTGTCTGTTCCTTTTAATTTTGACTTCCCATTTATTCTTTTAACTCTTCTTAGAACATGTAGTATGGAAGCAAAAACTGAAAGTGGGGTCTGAGGCAAGGAAGTGCAGGATCCCTTTGCTGGAAACACCCTAAACATACAGATATGAGAATGGTGTTTAAGATCACTCAACAAGCCTAAGAATGACCTCCAGGTTTAGTGTTCCCTGAGTGTCACCTCTACCTGTTCACATGTATACCTTGTAAGGGCTGCAAACCTGTGGCCTGAGAATGTTCATCAGCTATAATAACCAAACCCTGAACTAGTTAATTCTATAATTCAAATCAATTAATGTCTGATGCTTCATTTGAGATACTACAGTTCCTCACTGCCTTTGCTTCCAGACAAAGAGCAGAGTAAAAACATTTCCTCCCAACCTGAACTAATCCACTTTCAGTTTAAAGTCACAATCCCTTGTCCTATCATGACATGTCCTTGTGAACAGTCCCTTCCATCTAGGCCTCCTTTAGGGACATCAGTATTGATGCAGGATTGTGATCTCTCTTGCAATATGGTCTTGTCCTACATTATGACTTGCGCTTGAGTTTTTTTAACTTTTCTTTTTTTCCTCATGCAGAAATCAGGAAGCATCACAAATTTGCTATACAATATTTTGAAAAGCCATGTGTTCCTTCTCAGCTCTTTCCCAGTGAAGCATTGAACTATGTGCACCTGGGAAAATCTTCATTCATACCATGGCAGCAATCCCCACAGAGCTTGAATCAGACACCTACTCCTGGACTGGTTTAGTCATTGCAGATGCTCCTCATGGCTTACCTGTTATATTCATAGGAATTTACCCTTTCCATAAAATGCCTATGTTTGCTGTTTCCTGAATAAGCATGAGACACACTCAAAGCAAAAGAAAGTTTTATGCTCATGATTATAAACACATTCAATTAATAAAATACAGGTGCAAAATATATTCAATGTGAATCTTATGTTCAGTTGCTCCTATGTTAATTTTCTTTCAGAGAATCTCTCAAAGACTTCCTCCTAGAATAGGATCCTATACTTTGATTTCTCTTTCTTTTTCACACCTAGGCAGCTGGGAGTTTCTCAGTTTAAAGGAAATTCCAAAGCATTTATTTAGTAATCTTTTCTTTGTGAATTTAGAAGACCTTGCTGTGTGTCATTGGGAAGGATGGTGAAGACACACTCAGAAAATCTGAGTGCAAAACTCTAGTATCTCCTGCAAACTCTGGGATGTTGTGACAATCTTTCTCTTCATATAATACCTTTCTACCTTTTTGGTTTTTTTAAACAATCAGTTCATTGAAATTTTCTAGAGTTTTCAGGTTCACATTTTTGAGAAAGATAGAAGAATAATAAAAGAGATGGCTTTTCAAGAAATATTTTTATTTCCATTAACCAATATTCTCAATACATTAAAAATCTTGGGAAAAAAAGGGTTTTTAGCACACTTACATGCTGTATTTGTTCCACATATGTGTAAACATGCAATACATATATTTATATGTGCTAACACTACAGCACCAACATGGTTCCAGCAAACAGTTGGAAAGATCACACTTATCTCTTTTCTAAACCAAATCGTGGGAGAATTCTTTTGATATTTCCTCATACACCTGTATTACTGGAACCCATAACTTCCTTTTACTATTTGCTACTGCTCTATATGTGAGACAAAAAGAAAAAAGTGGTTGAGTAGAATTTATTACATAATGAAACATTTTTGTGATAGACTTCTTTTCTGATTAATCGAGAAGCAGAATAAAGCAGAATAACCAGAATTATTATTCATCCTGATTTTTCTGGATGTATTTATTAAAAGGGCGTATCCTGTAAGAAAAAATTAGTAATAGGACAAAAATAATTAATGATACTGTGTCAGATTGGCTTAGTATAATGGTCTGTATTCCTGCCTTCATTCTACAAAACAATATTTAGGGTTTTTTTTGCCAGGGAATCCAATGAAATATCCCAATGGAGAGCTATGGACTCCTTGGTTGTGAAGACACTACAGTTAGCATTTCCAATGAGGTGCTAGAGCCAGAAAACCAGATGCGTCCACAGCACACCACCTCCCTGCCTTGCCACTTCTGTTTCTGTACCAAATACTCTTTTTTTTCTGTCTGCCCAGGAAGCAGAAAGTTGTATTTTCTTGTGTTTTCATTTGGAATACAAGTTTCATGTTTTGGGGTGTATAAACATCGTCATAATTCTGCATCCTCTTTCCATCCACTCAAAACACTGCTGGTAGAATTCGATTCATGACTTGGCAGTCTGATTGTACTCTTCTCTTTGCATTCTTGTATTATTTATTTCCCCATTACTGTATCAAAAATAAACTTCTTATCTTTGTTTTTAAAATCCCACAGTGTTTATCTCCATCCTATTCAATCTTCTACACACACAAGTTTTGTTTCCATCTTCCTTCACGTCCATAATGCTTGATTTGACCTCCTTTCCTTAGTCTACCCCAAGCACATGCACAGACCGATCATTCATCTGTGCATGTGCTTGTTCAAAGGACAGCTGAAGCCTTTTGACTCTTTTCTGTAACAGACTTTTTCAACTCTTTTTCCCATGGAGATAATAAAAAGCCCTGAAGTAAACAAAGCTCAAGCAGATCTCCTAAAGCACCTTTTCTTCAGGTGGTGTCATTCAGTGTTGCACTGAAGAAAAGATGCTGTGTTTCCAGACATCATTCCAGCTCATTAGTCAACATACCCATGATTTTGGTTCACATTTTTTTTTCTTTGATTTTTTCTTCTCTGCTCAGTTCCTACCTTAATTTCAAAACCTAAAACCTTTCTGAATAACATCCTAACAGATATATTTCATATGAGTGCTTTAGGCATCATCACTTGGGTTTTTAATTCTTTATGCAGCGCTTATTACAACAGCTGCTTCACTGGGACTTTATGGTGTTCACAAAGATCTCACTGTTTAGGAATAAGTGTTGGAACAAAGTGACCTTTAAGGTCCTTTCCAATTCAAGACATTCTCTGATTTTATGATTCTATGAATACAGATGTGGAAAGGAAATAGATTTTCCCAGAGTCAGACTTCTAGTCTGACTTGAATCAAGCTTGAATCTTGGCCCTGTGCTTTGTGCAGGGGAGATTATGCTCTCTCCTCATCATCACACAAGATACACAAGAGAAAGAAGAAACAAAAGGGATGCACAACTGGCACACCATGACATTTCTAGCAGTTAGGATACTTCCAGTGGCATTCACTGCCAAGAAGCTAAATATTAATTCTGGAACCTTCAGAATCAAGACAAGAAAAAGGCTGTGCATCTTTCACAACAAAACACAGCAAATGCACAATGAAGAGAAGGAAAAAATTATATAATGAATGCAGAGAGGAAGAGGAAAGAAAAACTTCAAAACCAGTTCTATTTTAAAAGATGTAAACAAGCTATCATTTACTTACTTCTTTTTGTTTCTAACTCCCCCTTCCTCTTTTATTCCATTATTGAAAATAATACAAGTGTTCAAAGGACAGCTGAAGCCTTTTGACTCTTTTCTGTAACAGACTTTTTCAACTCTGTCTTTTTCCCATGGAGATAATAAAAAGCCCTGAAGTAAACAAAGCTCAAGCAGACCTCCTAAATCTTTCAATGACTCCTAACAAACTCATCAATTGGAGTATGTGTAATTATTTGATCACCTTCTGGTTTTATATTTCATCCAAGGATATTTTTGGTTTTTTCTTGATCTCCTTTTTTAGGTGACTCCCCCTGGATTTTATGTTTACCACGTGAGATGGATATTTAAAATATTATATCTATGTAAGGAGGTGCAATATCTGTTGAGCTAATTCTGCACCCCAAATGTATCCTGCCTCCCAAGCAATCCCTGTTCCTTCTGTAGTTATAAGAGATCAAGAGATTAATTTCCTTGCCAGAATTTTTCTGAATTTTGCATGATAAAATCATCGTGGATGTGAAGGAATAAGGCATTTCTGGAATACTGGCCTATTTTTAACTCTGTATATTTCAGTGGTCAAAGTTATGCAAGCGTTTTCTAAAATAGTGCCACATGTCCTCATAGTGAAACACAAATACCTTATGGTTTTATCATCAAATGCAGAAACAGCCCAAAACATCACAGGGAGACTGCTCAATGGGTGGTCTGAAACTCCTAATTTTCCTTCTTGGAGCAGAAAGGAAACTCAAGTACCTGGTCCTTGCAGAAGAGACTCATGTGTAGCTAGATCAGATAATTATGGAACTGTTTACACCAATAAGGTCATTAAACTTTGTTGTTCTTAGGTTCACATGCCTAATTATCAGCAATGTGAAATTTGAAGAAGTGGGTGGCCAATTAATCTCTTATGCATCTTTACACAGTTTAATGATATGCTATGGATATTGTAAGGCATTAGGATCTTTAAACTCATACTATAGGATGCAAAGGCAGCTTCTATCTCTGCAATGGATAGATTTTCCTCCATTTAGAATTACATTAAATTATACACTACAAAAACCCTGCCTGCAAAAGAACAGCAGTAGCTGTTTTTTCCTTGGAATGTGTGAAATCTGTTGCCTGGTAATTGCTATTTTTAATGCAGCCATGTAGGAAAGTGCAGTGTTCATTAACAGTTTACACATCTCTGCACATAAAGATTATAAATCCATTCATTCTTCAGCCTGGATTATTCAAATGCAAATCTTCTGTAGAATGGATCCAGTCTAAAATACAGATGAATTTCTTCAAAATGTCAAAATTCTTATTTTAGAATCCTGCTTTGTGGGAGTTTCTAAGGCCTTGTTCCCTTAGATGTCTCCATTTAAATCTTTGGACGTAATGCCACTGTTTGGCAGGAACTGGAGGAAGTGCAAATCCACCAACAAGGAATATGATGTAACCAAACACTTCCCTAAAATCTGGTGAACCAGGTCTGCTTTCAGATCATAATAACATCCAAACACTTGACATTTAGGACACTCACTGTGGATTTAGCGCTAGCAAACCAAATGGAATGTGGTCTGGAGTGCATCCTGAAGTCAGATGGACAATGGCTGTATTATGGAAGTATTAAATGTTCTTCACTGTGGTTCATAGGTTTCTCTCTTTTAATCAAATCACTGAAGTATTCAAATATAAAAAAATGCTGCAAATTCACCATATTTGTGAAAGTTGGGGGGAAAAAAAAGCTTTGGTTAAATTCTGCACTCCATGGTCCTTTCTTCTTTTTTTTTTTTTTTGCTTTGAGTGGATGACATTCAAAGTTTGAAAATTATAGCATTGAACAAATGCTAAATTTTTAATAGCAATGCTGGGTTTGTACAATCAAAAAGCTGAAAAGACATAATCAGCTTTGCTTCTCCTTCCCTTGCTGGTGGTCTGACTAATACAACACCCTTGGTTATGGACTGCAAATGCTGCAGGGGAACATAGCAAAATTATTTTAAAAAATGTTCTAACTTACTTTTGCCTTTTAAAATCTCAAAAACACTCCTGGTAATGGAGCCTTTTGTAGATTTTCTATCCTTTCCTACCAAAACTTGCATTTTTGGTCTAAGTCACTTCACAGTGACCCTTTTCAGATGCTCAAATAAAACATGTAACTTTATTTGCAGTTCCTGAGGCAACCACTGTAAATGGCAGCAACACAGAGAATTGCTGTAAGTTTACTGTTATGTCACTATGGTGTCCATATATAAAAGCAAACCTACTGTTTTCTCTGGAGCTGTAATAAATACATTTTAAGGCATCCAGTTGCTAAGGGCACTGATCGTGTTCAAGAAAGAGCTCAAAAACATGTTTTCCTGGTGACAGGGAAGGGACCCCAGCAGCACCGAGTGTCCCAGCCTGGCATCCCACAGCTCACCCTGCCACCACTGCTCCTGCACCAGTCTGAAGGAAGAGGGAAAAGATTGCTCCATTCCTTCGGACAGCACCTCAAACCAAGAGGATTAAGGCAGGCTTTGTGATGGGAGACCAGAAAAGCCATGGATGCTCCACCTTGCGCACTGTCACAGCTCCCAGGAGATTATGAACTCTAATGGCTTCCACTCTCCCTGTTCAGTGTGTAGCTGAGCAACAGGACCCCAGATTTTTGGGGGTATCATAGCAAAGGTCCCAGCTTGTCACATGTATCCTTGAATGTGTGCACTCTCAGGCAAGGTGTCAGGATCAGCAAGAAAAATCTGAGAGTGCAACTTAAAACGTAGGTGCTGAAGGGACTCCTACCTTGCTAGACCTTCTCTAAAAAAACCCCAACAAAATATTTGCTTTAATTTCAACACTTTGATTGGTTTAGATGTGTAAATGGAGTAGCAAGAAGCTGTACTCAGGAAAGTAAATGATCCCTACATGGCACCAAGTATGTCAGATCTGACTCCAAAATACATCCTGCTCTCCTTCATAGCATTTGGTCTTCAGAGATGAGCTAAGGTGCAGAGCCAGAACTGTCTCTTCTCTGGCAATACTTTAGAATCCTGCACACTGGCATTAGTTTGAAAAACCTGCAGTTTCCTTTTGCCTTTGTTACGTTTCTTTCATAGCAATCTTCCAGTGGAGAAGTTTGCATGAGAAACCTCCTTATTCACCAAGAAAGTAAGAAATGCCTCTGAATGATAAAGAAGAGCACAATGCACAGCACCCAGGTTGTACAAAACCTTTTAAGAACCTCATCAGCCATTCCAACAACATTGCACCAGCTGTTTCTGGTCTATTTGGAAAACACAAGGCAGTATTTACACTTTCACATCATCCTAATCTTCTTTCAAAACCCAGCAGAAAGAAGAAGATACAGACACCTCACCCTGGTTATGCTTCTGACTCACCAGTCAGAAAGGACATAACTCTGCCCTGTTTGCTCAGCCAGATCCCCAGTCTCAGAGGAGAGGTTGCTGGGCACTCTGTGGACTCTGCCAGCTGTGGGAAGGCCATGTGAAATTAGCACAGTTGTTTCCATCCGGGTGGATCCAAAGTGAGGAGCAACTCTTAATTTTAGTAAGGCAAAAACTTTTTCACCAAGAACTGAAGTATTCAGGGCACAAAAAAGTGAATATTTATCACCCATGAAGGCAGAACATTTTATTTTGTGAAGTCTTTTAGTATTTCTTAAAATGTCCAGGTTCAGCAAGTGTGGCAAAATAAGACCTTATGTTAAATAACCATCCATAGCTAAAATTTAGAAACATTCATGTTTTAATTACAATTTAATTACAATTATTGCAATTTTTTTTTATTCTGCCAAGAATTGAGACATAAAAGAAACTTAGTTTGTGCTTTGCAAGCCATTTGATAAGAGTTGTCTCGTGGCCAAAAGTGTTTGCTAAGGGACACAAGATTTTAGCTGAGCTACTCCAAACTTGATGGCATTACCAGTGACTAACCCAAGAGAAAGGGGCAGCACAAAGAAGGAGTGTTGTAGTTTCTTGTTTTATTTAGTTCAGGTCCAGACCCACACTCAGAAGCGATGGCCCCACTGACAGCAGCCAGATTTCTATCCCTGCTGCTGATCTCCAGCCTGCAGTCTCCAGCCGTGGCGTGGACAGTGCCAGCATCCATGCCACAAACAGCAAACTTGTCGGAGACATCCATGCCACAATCTGCAGGGTTGTCAGAGACATCAAGAACAGGCTGTCCTCGGGCATCCGACTGGCTGGCTGGACTTTTTGAAGACTGGGGGCTACCTGAGTGGGCTGGATCCATCATTTGTTTAGTTCTGATTGTTTTGCTAGTGCTTTTTTGTGTTTCTGTTGCTGCTCGTTTTACCTGCTGCTATGTCAAAAAGTTTATTTTGCATGCCAGCACATTCCCCCAAGTATTCCAAGCTGAGTGTGCCACAGCTCCTCCACTTAAAGATGAAGACATCTGCGAAGATGAGCCCTTCCCCGAAGAAGACTTTGAACAAGACTGTGACCAGGACTTTGAGCTGTGGCCACCGACTAGCTGTTTATAGT
Organism: Acrocephalus scirpaceus scirpaceus; assembly: GCA_910950805.1. Taxonomy (NCBI): domain Eukaryota; kingdom Metazoa; phylum Chordata; class Aves; order Passeriformes; family Sylviidae; genus Acrocephalus; species Acrocephalus scirpaceus. The sequence goes on along the minus strand of OU383775.1, from coordinate 19,589,566 downwards.
TTAAGTTACCATCTTTTTGTAAAAAGAAAGGGGGAAATGTAGCGGCGTGTTTTCTAGTTCTTACTTATTGTTAATAATCATTTTTTCTATAATGGTTCTTCCCAAGTTCCCCCTGTACTTCTCCCCATTTGGTACAATCTCCTGCCTGGGAAATTCCCTTCGTTCCCCTCTGTTGCAATATGTTGTCAATCATCCATTGGTCTCCTCCCAGTGCCTGCCCCCCTCCGGGAAGCCTCTCCCCCTCATTCCAGAGGCTTCGGAGGGGCTCGGTCCCGGATTGGAGCAGGCTAGGAATGCCCCACCCCTCGTTTCCTATTTGCTGGCTGTGTGCCCTCCCCGTTTCCCTGATTGGTTTTCCCTCTTGTGTCCACCCCCTTCCCCTAGTCCCTGATAAGAGTGAGCCTCCCCCTGCTCGCCCTTTTTTCCTCTCAGCCTCTGCCTCGGGCTGGGGCTTCGCTCAGGGCCCGGGCCCCTGGGCCTGGGCCTGGCTCTGGCCTTGGCCCTCTTAGCTCTCTCTCTCTCCTGGGACACGTGAGTGCCTGCACCATGGGGTGCATGTGACAATAAACTCCATCTTGCCACGAAGCCTCCTTCTTCTTACCTTCGTCGAGCCTCACTAACAGCTCTCGTGCATCTTCTGAACTACTAAGGAGGTAGTGGCCGATCTGCTGGCCACTGCCCAACCTGACTTGAAACAATTCCCTGCCAGGGCAGCCGGGATTCGCTGGAACACCATCTCCAGCGGCAACAGGGAATTATTTCAAAGGAGCAAATCCAAGATGCAGAAAAGGGTATCAAGAATGAGATTAATCTATCTGGGAGAATTCAGAACAGAATACATAAGTGGGAAACAAAAGATATAGGCAGGTGTGAGATGACGAACACAACATCCTTCAGACAAAGTCAGAAAATCTGAATGTTGTGACGTAATGTTAAGCCAATGAAAGGAGCTCATGTGAGAAGGTCAACTTTATTAAAAGAGCAAGATAAAATATAAAGTTGAAATATTTAAAGTGCAGTACTGGTAATTCAGAAATTTACCAGTTCACATTTTCCAAGATATAACCAGATTCTGTGTTGGGGAAAGAATTAAAAGCTAAAATGAGAGAGAAAAAGGGGTCATATTCAGGATAGATTTACAGAAGGCCCATTATGGGTATTTATCAGGGGTTAGTTACAAGAGGCAAAGAGTCCCCCAGAAACCAAACAATAATAATTTTAATATTATCTTTTTCAGAGTATAACCGTAACATCTCCAGGCACCTTACTGAATTTCTGTGAACTGGAAAGGGATTTCCAGTTATTTTAAAAAACTCTATCCTGACACATATTTTTCAATGACATTACGGGCTTAAAATCTTGAGCTAGAAATTTTTCTCATTCAATGCAGTCATAATCCCCCAACAAATGAGAATATTAACATCCAGTAATAACAATCACTGCAAAACTGATGTAAACCAACTTTTTTTAACCATTGCAGTAGTCATGCAATTTTGGTATTGCAGATACCCAAATTTAAAGACCAAATTTAAATTTAAGACCAAATTTATTCTAGACAAGCCAATATTAGGCACTCCCCAAATGTGTCAATAGATATATGCTAAATCATCTGAACTGGAAAGTTTTCATTTTTGATGTGGATTGTAAATTTGCTTGTACTCAAACCACCACTTTTAACATTTGAATTCTTCTTACTTTTTCATATACTTTTAAGAACTTTAGAATATTTTGCACATAAAATCAAATTCCATAATGTTTCAAGGAGTCATCAGCTTGCTGAGGCATCAGCTGCCCATGTTCTTCTTTCCAGGAGCTATGTTAAGACAGTGTTGAGTTGTTGACCTACCCAAATGCTGGTGAATTCTCAGTAAAACACCAGGTATTTCCCATCATATCTGTCCAGTCCTCAGCATTTGTTAAGTTTTTCATGTGTCTAATAACCCCCCACCCCTTGTAGGAACTAAGACTGCTCAGAGAGACCAATATTTGCATTAAAATTGTAAGTGAAATTTTTAACATGTTCTTGAAAGCTGCTAAGTGTTCCTTTTAAGTGGAAAAACCACCATCGAAAATTATGGGCAATAATCGGTTCCTCTGAGAGTTGCTTGTTTAACTTCAGTTTACTTTCTACAGGTGTTCCCACAAGCAGGAGACCATTTTTTGATTTATTATTCCCATATTTATTACTCTTGATTTCTTCAGACTAAATTGTGTTGTGCACTGACTGACCTGGCACACAGAAAGGCTTTGCTTTCTCTAGATCTGCTGCAAATGTTCCTCACTATTTCCTCACCAACTTTTGATTGATAGGTTGCTAGCAAACATTTATTTTTTTATTGTTGCACTGTTGAAATAATGGATTGGACTGCTATCCCTGAAGAGTTCTGAGCAAAAATTTCAGTAACATCAATATTCACCAAATTCAACACAGAAGACGAAGGAGAAAAGACCACTATGCTCAAATCACTTCTGGCAGAAAACTCCAAGTTTCCAATGGAAAATTGCCATTGCTAGGGTAAATATTGTGGCTGCATTTAAACACCAGCACAAAATTGCACCTGCAAAAGGAGAGAACGAGGTTGCAAACCAGGTGATGTTACTTCATCTGGCGTTCAGCTGCTGGCAACACAAGCTGCACTTTTGTTCCTGAAGGGGCCTCACCATAAAGCTAGCCCAACATTTCACTTACACTGATATACTTATCCCCAGACTCCTGAAATGGTTTGGTGTCTGTGTCCTAAGGCAGCAATGAGGAATGAGGGGAATGAGCCCTTTCTCTAAAGAGGCCCTCAAATGAATATAGCAGTAGATAAAATGTTCTCTTACAAAGATTATAGGCTCCATAAAATACAGTGATGAATGACTGACAGCTCCAGCACCACCTATTTGTAGCAGATAAAGTTAGAAGGTAACTTCTAAGTGATCCTGGTACACTCTGCTTAGGCTGCTGGCTTTCTCAAGTGTGGGTGTTCCTGATTCTCTTGTTTATACACATAATATTTAGTAAAGCTGTGCCTTCCTGTGCTGGTTTGAAAGCAAAACCAGTGAAAGACTCTAAGTCAGAAACACTATTTAATAAGAGGAAAAGAAAAGAAAGTAAAATAAAAGTAATAGTAAAAAAACCACTGACAGAGTCAGAATACAACCTGACACCCTGTTAGGGTGGTAGTAGCAGTCCAGATGAGATGATCTTGTCGAAGCAGTGATCCTGTAGAAAGGTCTGGTAGCTCTTGTCTCCTCTGGGAGTCCAGTGGATAAAAAGCTGCCTGTGCTGTCCCAAACCCTGGATTTATCCAGGTGGGAATGCTTGGCTCCTCCCCCTGGGCGGAGCATCTCCCAATGGGCTGATCTCATTCTATGAGCCATGCAGTGGGTCCTTGATGGCCCATTAAACAGAGATAACTCCCGGAGGAAGTTATCTATGAGTCATGTGGCAAGGCATTGTTAGGCTCGTTAACAGAAGATAAGGAAAACACTGCTCCACCCTGGCTCCAACGGCTCATGGGGATAGAATACAAACCTTGGGCACAATTTTACATTGTAACCTAGGACACTTCCCAAGGGTCCCATTTCAGTAACAGGGGTCAATGGTGATTGAAGTCAATGGGATTTCAAAACATGCCTAAAGATAAACACATGTTTTGGTGCATTGCTCAATCAGAGCCAGAATGAATAGCCCTCTTCAGCACTTCTAATCAATAAGCTCTCATGGTTTTGAGACATACAATATCTGATTATGCTCCTTTTCTGCTCTCTGCCTTGGGAGTCCATAGAATTTCTTTTATTTCTCTCTTTGTTTTTAGAAGTAGGCTTTTAGTTGAAAACTTGATCTGCTGATCTGAGAAAATATTCTGAGATAGTTAATAGCCAAAATTGAATACCCACTCTATTTTATTTACAGCTCACATTTGGCCTTTCAAAGCCCTCATTTCCAGAGCGTCTCACATTTTCTGCTCCATGAATTCTTAATGAGTTCCAGTTGAAAGTGCTACAGATCCACATTAGGATTACAAAACCCCCCTGAAATGTACCGTGTGGCTTCCCTGGAGCCCCACTCCACCCCGCTACCCTGGCCTCCCCCTCTTGCTAAATGCTGGCAATCTCACCAGCAGCCAGGCTGACCCACTAGGTTTAAAAATCCTTTTAAGCCTCTTTATTGTAACAGAAACATTTGTGATTGATCTGTGGAGGCTTTGTACAGTGCAGAACACCTGTGGCTCAGAGCAAATGCCCAGTGTGAGCCTGGCATGCTCTGGCACAGAGGAGTAGTGCTGCACAGTTCCATGGCCACAGCCAGGCCCTGGCTTCACCTTCACACTGCCACCTGCACCCCAAACTCTGCCCCCTGGAAAGGCCTGAGAGCCCAATAACTTACTGTGTTTGTGTCAGTAAAACTCGTTCACTGCACTGACTGGAAGCTGAAGCCGTGGATGCCCCCACCACACTGCTCGGTGAAGCACAGAGCTATCCTTATTTCTGCTCTGGGCCTGGAGATGTGAGAGTTTGGCTAACTTGAAATTCAGGGCTAGATACAGGCTTCCATCTGCACTTGTAGAAATATCCTCTCTAACATCCTGAAGCACCGTGACTTTAGGCATTACTCTAAAAATAGATGTTTGCAAGCACGCAGATGGAACGAATTTGATGAGAAGTAAAGGTTCCAGAAACTTCTGAAGCCTTTTAAGAAATGTCACTAGAAGAGATGTCATCTATTCCTTTGTGTTTCTCTGTTGTCTTTGAGATGTTCACCTTCAGCATTTTATCTCCACTTGCATCTTTTCCTTTAGAAGAACTCTGGTCTACCAAAATGTGATTTTATTTAAGCATAAGCTCAGAAACTGCTCTGAGGGAGCTAAGGATAGAGAGCCAAGACATGAAGAAAAGTAACCTGTGCTGAAAGATGTAGACCCACAATTACATGAGGAAATCCATCCTGGTATCCTACAGGCAAAAAAGGTAATTTAATGCAGAGGACAGGCAAGGAAGCCACACTAGCATTTGTGAAGACTAACAACTCACGCAGGAGGGAGGCTGGAGAGCAGGAGCTACACATTGTTCACTCTGGATTTTGGAATTTGTGCTGACTGTTTTAACGAGCACAGCTAACCGGGTCCTCTGACACATGCTTCTCCAAATCAGGGGATTTATGTTTTTTAATTTATTTTACTTCCTGGGAATACTATGGAGTCCACTGAATCATGAACATACATAAAATGTTTTGAGATTCTCTGAGGACACAGACCACAGAAGCACAAAATGCATTCATGGTAAAGGCTACAAGTACTCTGTTGGATCCTGAGACATTAGAAACTGCTGGGGCTCCAGTCACATAAAGGAAGGGTAAAAAGAGGATTGCTTTGTTTTATGTCCTGCTGACAAGCATGACACTGGTTATCCTGGGGAGAGCAAATGTACATCACATAGGAAGGCAATAAGAACTTCGGCCTGTTGTCAGTGTTCCCTCCACATTCCCTCCTCAGCTTGTGGGAGTCAAACATTCCCAAACTGATAACAGCTCAACCCAAAAATTAATTTCCATTGCAAACTGAGCCTGCTTAAAAGATGATCTTTTTAGTGAGAAACAGCTATCAAATGCCAATTGTATTTGACCTCTTGAATTCTCAGTTCACCAACACATGATTAATAATAAATAATAATATAGCTCAAAAGTACCCTTAAACTGCCACTGAAATGTTTTAATGAATCTTCACAGGCTTGAAACTACTTTTGAATCGAAAATACTGAGCAGCTTAAAATAAAATGGAAAATTAATAAAGTATCAGGCTACATTTTGCTTCTATATATCCTGGTGAAAATACAGATTTGCATTTCTAATCAACTTTTATGTAAACCTACAATCCTTTTTTCCCCCTGAATTTTTTTCTTGGAAGAAAAAATGTGTTGCAGTTTTGCCAGTTTAGCCAAGCAAATTCTCACCAAATCCAGCTTAAGGATGACAAAAAATAGGGTTAGGTCTACATTTCTCCAGGCACTCTAGAAAGAGTTTGATGTCTCCTGTGACTTGCAGCAGTAAATGGCTTCCAGGAAATAGGGTGGTCTGCTCAGTGCTGGGTCTCTGCACTCTGCTGCCAGAGGGTGTGATGAGCTCTGGAGTGACGGTGGCTTCTACTGGAAAAAGATTTTTAGGACTATGCCTTTGGGACTTTCAGAGACTATCCAGCAAAGTGTGCATCCAAACTTTCCTGTTTCTAAACTGCAAGGTGGCCCTGAGCTAATTCTTTAAGGACATAAACTGTCGATATAGTTCAATTTCTCTCCAGGTTCATCAGCTGCCAGAAGTGCTCCAGATCACACAGGTTTTGATTCAGAGATGTTGCCCTTTCATTTTTTTTTTTGACTGGAGGTCTATGGTCACACCCTTTACACACTCAGATTGAAATGCTTCTTTGCATAAACAGACACACAGGGTAAGACCCAGAAACTGATCCAGAAACTCTTATGAAATTTCCAAAACAGAGCTCAGAGGTTGTGTTTGGAAACTGCTTAAGATAAAGGTTCCTCTTTTGAGGAGTTCCACCTCTACATTTCCTTCTGACAAATGTAATTGCTGATGAAGCCCTATTTACTGATGAAAAAAACAAAACAAAACAAAACAAAACAAAACAAAACAAACCACCAAACCAAAAAAACCTCACCAAAACCATTTTCAGCCAGCTCTAACTGAAAACACAAGCAGCAATCTGAGCCAGTCAGAGAGGAGCACTGCTTCCAGCTGAGCCAGGAGGAGATGATTTGGTGATTTTAGCTACACCATTGAGACAAGGCCCGTAACACACAGTCCTCCTGCTTGTGTGAGCTACAGCCAGTGCTGCAAATGCATCTCCATGCTGAGTAATGACTGACACAGTTAGACCTCAAAATCTCCTGCTTCTGAACTATCTTGAGGAATGTGTACACATGCTAATATAAATAAAGGGGTGCTTTTGAAAGTATACCTTTGTGCCAAGCTTTTACCAATTTTTTTCTGCAGTTGCTATGGAATCTCTGCAGAATTGTACACCGCGGTGTTTGGGTCACTAGAGCTGCTGCCCCACACAGGTCTGTCATCTCAAAGAGCTATTGTATTCACTTGACATATGTGAATGGCAGAGAGAAATGAGATGAAGATAGATTTATTTCTCTCTGATTTTATTTCTCATATTCTCTTGCTGAAGTAGTACCTAAATGGCAGAGCTCTGACTGGAAGGAAATGTGGTATCAAAAAACAGAAATGCAGAAATTGAAAAGCAAAGCCGGTGCTTCTTTATGCTGAGTCCTGGTTCAGTTTAGGAAAAAACTTGGAATATAGCAATGCAAATAATTAGCAGTATATCTCTCCTAATAACCCTAATTATGCAGCAAAATCTAAAACTCACCCAAATAGAGAGAAAATTTGGATCAGAGTCCAAATTTCAGAACACAGATCCTTCCAGTGATGCAGTAATATTCAGTAGAAACATATTCTTCAGGATGAATAAAAATGTCTCAAACACCTGGCTGATACTCAAGATCATGAATTAAGGACCTAGGTAAACTCTAGTTTGACAATATTAAAACCAGAAAATATGATTTACCTCTGTGTATCCCACATCATGCCATTGCATCCCAAGAAATTAAGGAGCCCAGGAAAGAGGATGGAAATGAATGATTCTGAATCCTTCCTCCTTATTTTAAAGGCTCTGAAAAGTTCATAATTCAACCAAATTTGTCTTGAATTGAAATTACTAGCCTTCCTTCAATATTTAAAGAGTTTATACTTGTTTCTTTGATATAGTTCCTCTGAGGATCTGCCAAGTTCCTAAGTTCTTTGACCTTAGATGTCTTTTCTCCATCTGTAATTCTGAATGTGTTTATTTTACCAATGAAACCAAATTCTTAATTGATCTAAGGAAAGTCAATATTTTAGATTAAACAAATGCTCAGCTGTGCATATAGGAATAGTGGTATATATGAATCAAAACATGAGAATCAACCATCAAATGAAGGTCAGATATCAGCATAGTTGATGTATAGTGAATCCATGCTATGCTCCTAACTAAGACCATGAGAAACAATAAAACCACACAGTACAAACACAGAAACATAAATCATGTTCCTTGAAAAGTTTGCCAAGGTCCATGAATCTTTTGAACCAACCTGGGCCTATTTTGAAAGGAACACAAAACATGATTTTGTATTGAAACCATGTGGAACTCAGAGATTTTTGTTATTTGGAGTTCATTTGGACTTGAAACTTGAAGCTGAATGCAAAGAGTGGAACACAAAAGTCATCCAACTGAAGAAAATCTTTTTGATATGACCAACGAAAAATCACAGATTTTTTAAAATTTGTTTTTTGTTTTCAAGTGAAGCGGATCAGGGCATGCAAGCTATTAGACTCTGAATCACATGGCATAATTGCATGCATGTTTTTGGAGAGTAATCTGAAAGAAGGCACAGTAGGGAAACATAAGTAGCTGACAAATATCCATGAAGAGACTCCTTCTCTATCACTGAAGGACATATGTCTTCCTGTTATCTTCTGGATATAATCAAGGCAGTCAAGAGTCTGAAAGTCCAAACTCTGTACTGCTATCATCAGAGACAATTGCAAGCTGTCGTTTGGGACAGAGAAACAGAAGAACTAAAAGCGTTCTGAAGGGCTGAGCACTCAGACTGTCCAAAAGGTAGTAGTCATCAGTGTCCATAAATCCATAACAGTATAATTGTACCAAATTATAAAAAAGAAGATGTCTTTGTGCAGTTGGAGGTTTCTAAACTTTTGTCAAGCAGTCTTGACTCTGCTAGAAATGATTTTTGTTTGGTGTCACTTTCTCCATTTACAAAATAGCTCTCATGGTGTAAAGAAGACATTGTAAGGCATCTTAAGATCCTCACCAAAAAGCACAGAATAAAAGAGAGCATATAAGACAATAAAACCCTAAAATATTCAGTTCACAGTTGCTGAGGTAAATGCTCTCTTTGATGTTCTCTTTTGAATAAGAGAAGGAAGAAGAACTCAGAGGAAAACAGGGGGGGTTGTCCTTGTTAATAGTCACATGAGAAAGCTGGTTTTTTGTTTTTGTTTTTTAAGTAAATGAACAATCCACAAACCAAATAGCATCTTCTGAAGTAGCTTTATTTCTGAAAGTAAATTAGTAGATGAACAAGGAGGCGACTGAACAAGATTTGGAATGTAAAACTTTTTCCAGCAGAAATTATGTTTTTCCACCAGTTCCTACATTAAACAAGAAGAACTTTTAATATGTCTTTGAACAGTAAATGTTGCACATTTTACAGCAACAGCAAAGGCAAGGCCAAATAAAACCCACTAAATTTTCTGTATCATTGTCCTGGTTTGGAACAGATTAGGGGGAGAACCCCTAAAACAAACCTCCACCACCCCTCCCCCACTCCCAGACCTGGGTTCGGGAGGGAAGAAAAACTCCTTGAAGGGAAAGTGGAAAAACCTATTTTATTAACAACACTCCCCACACAAAAGGAAAAAAAAAGAAGGAAACAAGTACTGTGTGGGAAGAGGCGCCGATCTTCTGTGTCGAGCCCTAGAAATTCCCGAACTTCCTCAGGTCAGGTCAGTCCAGAGCCGGTCCTAATCTTCGGGAAGGGGAAAGAAAAAAGGAAGAGGGAAAAAAAAAACAAGCAAAGAATAGCAAGAATAGCAAGCAAGCAGCAAGCACGCCAAGCAGAGCAAAACCGTGAGCCAAAAGTGAAAGTAAAAAGCCCGCAGCCGTTTCCCCCCCCCCCCACCCAGCGAGGGCCCGCCTATCAGCCGCAGTCCTCGCCGAAGGGGAAGAGAAAACAACTGCCAGACCCAATATAGCCCCACGATGTAGGATATAGAGTAGAAGTCACCTGCCAACCCAGGACAATCATGAAACCCCTAAAGTGAAAGCTCTGGGGAACAGTTCAGTTCATTGCCGTGAAAGCAAACACATGAGAGAAAACTCTTTGGATCCTTTTCCTACCACACACAGCTAAAGATACATGAACGTGGGAAAGGGTTTGATTGACTTTTTAAAACCCTTAATGACACTATTCTAGTGTTTGCAAAAGGTACTGGATTAAGACATCTCTGGAGAGGGCAATGACCCTGCCAGGCCAATTTTCTCATGTTATCTCCTGGGTAGTTTGCAGATCTGCCTAGCTAGAAGAAGTAAACAAAATCCATTACATTCATTTCATAAAAACCTTTAAAGAGAAGCCAGGTGACCCATGTTCCCCTTCACATCTCAGTCTCTGCAGAGCTTGAAACAGGCTCAGATAAAAGCGTGTCTTTGCCTCCCAGTGTATTTATTTTTTCTTAGATATCAGTTTCTGGATCCAAAGTTCTCAAAAAATTGGTGTGTTCAGATCAGCAGCTCTGGTCCCCCTCTTCACACAGTGATCTTTCTTGCTTAACAGGATGAGAACAAAGAGCTCGTGAATAAAAAATGATCAAAGCTGGTGGAAAACACTTGTTCCTAATATAATTTGTGAAGGCATTTCATCAGTCTGCCTTCAAAACTCATAGAGATAAGAAGTTAGACAGACCTCATGTATTTAAATATAAGTAACCAAATGGAAGTCATTAATAGAGATAACAAGGTTAATTCTTACTGCATGGAATCTGGCTCCATGCTGAATGAATACAATAAAATCAGAGGAATGACTTTGTATTTGCAACTATGCAGCTCTTAACATACGATGTGATCAAAGTACTTTTCAATCCAGAAAGGGACTATTAGGGCAGCAGAGTTGTGTTTTCCCTGAGGATGGTGACCTATGGGCAGTTTGGGCTTCCTTTATCCCACTGTGACCTTCTGCCTAACCTGGCTCTGCTTGACAAGGAGGTAAGAGTGAGAGGATCCCACATAAAAATGATGTTGTGACTCAACCCTCCCAGTTATCCAAGTGCATTATCATCAATCCTATGTGTATAAACATCTGAAATGAGTGCCCAGAGGATTTGATATCTGATTAGCATTAGATGTGTAAGGAACTGAGGAAGTAATCAAATCTGAGGAAGAACATCAATTTTCACTTCCATTACTCTGCTGATCTGCCTTCTGGGCCACTTTCTTATTCTTTCCAGTAGTTTCCTTCCTCTTCTTTTCATGTCCTTTTTCTCCCTTCTTCCTTGATGAAACAGGGAATGATTACATGGCTGAACAACACCTGAGGGGCAGGATGGAGCAAGCAGCCAGCAGTGGAGGACATAAACTTTAAAGGAAAATTAAAAGATAATCCTATTCACTGATTACTGCTTAGTGAGCCATTCTCAGAATCCAGAAGACAAATTAAAAGTGTCAGTTTAGGAACCTCATTATTTAAAGTTAATCTGGTGAAAGCTTGATTAATTTTTTAGCATTTGGTGTTATCAAGACTGTCAGTGGAAAAGTAACAGCTCCCAGCTGTTGCTGACAGCCAGCTTCCCAAAATGGAGGGCGAGTTTGGGGCTGGGAGTTTTTGTCTCTTTTGGTTTTGTTTTTTGTTGTGGTTTTTTTTTTTTTTTTTCCTTTGGTGGGGTTGTTTTTTTTTTTTTTTAATTAATTTCCCATTCTTACAAACAAGATCAACACAACAGGCATGAGTCTTTTCTTGCACGTACTGTGAATAGAATAGTTCAGGACAGTGACTGTTTTGATGGACAACAAAAGTACTAAGAAACTGGACAAAGAGCCCAGAAGGGTTGAAAAAGGCCTCTGATTCAAAGCAAATATTTTATTTGAATTTTCAAATGAATGTACTTTTACTGCATTCCTTCCCTTCTGGGCTCACTTTCCATAAACATGCTAGTGAAAGAACTTTATAAACAGGAATACGTGCTAAAAGCTAATTTTAGAGAATGGGTTTTCAACTGCTTTCCAAAAGCAAATTCCAAACCAAACTTTAAAACAAATTTTACACTTTGTGATACAATTTGGGCACACTTGGCCCACCTAAATCTGCTACTGTTGACCTAGCTACAGCAACTGCCTTCCTCAGCCTCCTCCCCATCCCTTACAGTCTCTGTGTCTGCTAAAAGAAACTCTCCTGAGATCCAAGTCCCGCCAATTCAGCTCTGCCTGCCTTGCTTCCTAGCTCAGTTCTATGATATGGTTAGGGTGTAAAAAATAACATACAGCAATACTTCCTTGGTGACACTTTGATTTCATGCTTTGAAACATGAACTTCTTAGTGAGTTTTTTAAGCCACTTCTTTGGGGAGTGGCTAAAACCATCTAAAAAAATTCTGTGCAAATCTGTGCAAAAAAGAGTTTTTCCTTAATGCGGAGTTTTTCAAAGATATTTAAAAGGGTCATCTTGCAAAGAAGTACATAAAGAACATGATGATAAGAATAATTATAAGAACATATAAGCATGAATGCCAGTGGATAAATTGCTATTGATTAGGCATATAGCTCTAAAGAAAGGCTGCTTCAATCACCTCTCAATGGGTTGTTCCATCAGCTGCTCTCTGTTTCCACAAGAAGTAGATAAATGGGAAATCAGTGGAACGTATACACCTTAGTGTCCCCAAAGCGTCAAGAAGCAACACATTTGCTGTCCCATCTCAGGCCCATCTCCAATAAGCCTAAAAAATAATCTAAAATAAGGTATAGAGACATTGAGCAATATAAAAAAATACGAAAGTAACCCAAGAAGTTTGCAACAAAACCACAATTGGGAGAAAATCAGTTAAAGGAAGTAAAATCCCAGCTCTGCTCCTAACTCACTGTGTGGTCTTGGGCAAGCCACAAAGGGCCATACTTTGAACATCTTACTCACACTACTAACCAGCTCCTTACAAAGCATTTTTACTTAACATCACAGTCCATGAAACTTGCACTTGAGCTATGGAAACAGCATGAACATGGATCTACTTACATGAGGCTAAATATTGCAGTCTTCTCCTGAGGGTTTTTTTTGCCTCCATATATCCATAAAAAACAGAGAAAAGCTCCTACCACTGTGAGAGTGGTGTTGCTGGGATTCAGTCTAATAATTAAACATTTGTAGAGCTCTTAGAAAATGTAAAGTGCAAAGTAAGTGCTATGCAGCTGGAACACATGTATTTAAACCTAATCTCCCAGCTTTGAATCTGCGGACTTTTTAAATAGCTGCAACATGTGTGTGAAAGGAGAACAAAGGACTGTAAGGATCTCCTCTCAATGAAGAGAAGATAGACTCTATAGAAAGACACAACACATGCTATTTTTACCTGTGTTTCTGTGTCCTTGCCATGTTATCAAGAGAGTGGCCTGTCACAAGCCACAGACACTGCTCCACAAGTCTTTTAGTGTGCTGGGAAATCCCAGGGATAGCTTCATACCACATCTCTGTTATTACATAGTGTGGGTCCAGCAGCAGTACATTTCACATATCCCAAATCTTTTCCATATATTTGGCACTGCCATACCTTAGTCTCCTAGATATTGCTCCACCTTTCTTGTTTTCCTAATACGGTTAATGCTACCCAGCTGTTTGCAGTCAGCTTTAAAAACTATAACTAAATTAGCATTCCTGCTGAAGGCTTATTCCCTGAGCATATATTCCCTACACTACTGATGTTCTCCATATACTTCTTGACATTCAAGTATGGCTTCACTTTTATTTGCACAGTGTTATGTTTCAAAAAATAACAGTCATTTGAAAAAAGAAGAGATGGGCCTGGAGAAAAACTGGATCCAAACAGTCCCTGGATGCTGGAGAAATTTACATCCAGGCTGGATTAAAAATGTGCAAGTAAACCTCATCATTCATCAGATTCCCTGTCTTTCTGACAAACTGTGAGTCCTTGTAGCATGTATTCCCTAGTAATGGCAAAGCAAGACCTTCCACAATAATAAATTATTAGGGGCATAAGTTCAATGACAATTGTTTAATTCAACAATTACATATTTAAACAAAAAGGCTGAAGTTCTTTCCTGCACAGGTTGAACCCACCAACGCATTGAGGCATCTTTAGAAGAATCCTGGTTATCACCCATACTTTGAAAACCAGATTGGAGAGAGCCCCTGAAGTTACCTAGTTATTCCTTCTGCTCTGTGCAAGCTGCAGAGCTCCTGCACCAGAATCATGTCCTGGGGTTTTCAGTGTGCAGACTCATAGCCATCCCATGCAGTACCTGTATGCTGTGGCTCTATCCCCAGAAACAGACCCTCTGGAGCCTGTAGGACCTTTCACAGAAATTTAGGATTAAAGGATAATTATGATTTATTATCCTCTAACGGGGTATGTTAGCTTGGGTTGCTGGTTCAGATCTTTCAGGATGGGATTCTAAAGTAAAGATGTGTTTTGGTAATACCTGGTATCAGAACATATGATTTTCCTGGTAAGTGGTATTTTCAACAATCTCACAATACTTATTATGGATTTCTAAATCTGCAAAAATAAATCCTCTTTTTATTATTCAACCCTCATGCAGCCCTTCTACCACTGTAAATATCTGTCTTGTTTATGTGGAGCTTATATAGATGATTATTCAACAGAATTACTCACCCCTCCTGTGCCTGACTCATGTGAATTTTGTCCCCTTCCTTGTTCACTATAATTTGTAAAGGCAAATTTCCTTTTCTACTCTGTGTTTAGAACCCGAGCTGGCGGTGAGCATGTTTCCCACCTCCTGCTAAGAGATAAGTTGGCCTTGCACTCCTGGGAAGGTCTGAACCCCTCTTCCAGAAACAACAGCTTAATGAAGGGGCAGGCAGAAGGGAATTAAAAATGCATGGGGACAAAACAAACCAGTCCCCAACAAGCTCCTGTTGACAGGCTGTACACTGGCCCCCAGATCAGTGGGATATCCAAGCACAGGCTAATGAATGATTTCCCTGATGGAGAGATGAGTTCATGTGTGCTGAGAGTTCACTGCATACTGGAAGCATTTGTTCAGTCAGGTTTCAAAGGCCTACTCTGTCATCTGCGGCATTGAGGGTCAGATTATTAATTTAATGGAGTGGTTGTGCTGTGCAAGGAAGTGGAAAAAATCTGCTTCCACCTTGGCCAGAGCAGTAACGCCTGCAGCAGCCATACACATTTTTTCATCGCTGTCAGGTCCTGAGGGAAACAATTGTGACCCCGCTGCTTCTCGCTCCTGGCATGATCCTACCTCCTCTTTTTGCCAGTAGGAAAACACTGATTGCAGCAGGCCTCTTGTTTATCCATTGTTGATCCCAGCACAGCCTACTCTCACCAGGTGTCAGTGGATCCAACACAAGCACTAGGAGTGCACAGCACTAAATGTGCATATATGTAATTCCAGGTTTTGTTTTAAGGTCTTTAGGCAGAGGAAGGGGTGGATAACTGTATAGTGAGAGGGGGGATCAGGCGGACAGTTAAAATGAACTTCATAGGAGGGAGATACTTGGAAAGCAGTGGCACTGAAAGAGACCTAATAGACATTAAATGAGATAGAAAATTTCCATCCGGTAAAATGGCAATAAGCCTCATGCAAGTATGGGATGCATTTACGGAATTCATGTCACTAGCCAAAAAAAGGAAACTTTCTTACTTAAAACAGCAGAGTACCAACAATGGTATAATACCTAGAATGCTTCAGACAGCGCTTGACTCTGTTGGCTTCAAAAACGTCAGAGAAAATTAACAGAAATGAAGAAAGGTTGCAAGAATTAGTCTACAAAAACTGTTACTGACTCTGCGTGAGTGTCAAAGACACAGTCAATCCACACATCAGCCCTAGAGCACATCTCTAAGTGTCCAACTTAACCCAGGCTGCTTTTAGATTGCATGAACCAGGCCCACCAGTCCCAAAGAGAAATTAATCCCTAAGTGGGGAGTTCCCCTCTGCAAAGCTGAGGAGGAGCAGACCTAGGTGAAAAATGATGGCTTTTCAGCAGAAAATATTGAGAAAACAGAGCTTTTTTCTAAAAGTGTTTCCAAAAAACAGTGTTCTGGTCTCCATGTAGAGAAGAGGAATCCAGAGATTTGCTCTGAAGATAGAGTGCTGAATTCATTGACCACAAACATCTGATGAGTACAACTTTATTATAGCTTTCCAAAATAAAAAGAAGTGCCTGAAAATTCCTGGAAAATACCCTATTCTTTTCTCTTTTGTCACTTTTCATATCATATCTCAATTTCTTTCACATAATCACTCAATTTCAATCACATAATCATATCTCAATTTCTTTCTGTTTGCCTCTACCACAGTATCATGTCCCTGCATTTTTTTTCCTGTTCCTTTTGTAGCCAATCAAATGGGAGCACAGAGTGATCCACTGCAGGGAGTCCAAAATTTCCAACTCTTCTTTGTCATTAATCCTGCCTTCACTTGACCTAAAGGTCAGATCGGTGCAGATAATTAGCTATATTCCAGTATTAGCATAAGATGGGTGGTAATTAGTGTTGTGTTTGAGGGATGCATTCTACATCCTGGTCTCTTTCCTTGTGGCTATCCATTTGGCAAAACATAGTGACAGAGGGATATTTTCAATACTGTATACTCCAGCTTAGGAGAACTCTAACAGAAACACAAGATAAATGTATTTTTGCTATTTTTTTATACTTAATGAAGATTACTGAGTCACAAAAGAGCACAATGCCAAAGGTGCTTTGGAGGAAGGACATCTGACTCCAAATTATTTTTGCACTTAGTATTTTAAGCCAAAAGGGAGGACTATGACATTCATTCTGATGAAATTTACACTTGACCTACTAATTATGAAAGTCATCACAGGATATGCTGCTCACTAATAGGAAATAATAAATAATCATATCACTACAAAACTGCTTCCTGTACTGCTAATTAAACCAGAGAAACTCTTTCCAGCAAAAGGATATGATCTTTTATTATCTTAACATTTCTGGCCTAATTGATTAAATTATTGTCTGAGTGTGGTCAGGAAATGAAGTCCCTGTCCCTTGCAGGGACAAGGAAATATGCTGTAGAGATTAGCCTGAGGTGAAGTTCTCACACTATGGGTGATAAAATCTGATAAGCAGGATTTCCTCAGTGACTTGGCAGAGATTGAAAGGAACCTGAAGAAATGCTGAATGAGTTTTGAAATTAAAATATGGATTGAGAGGGAAAATATATTAAAAGTTCATGAATGGAAGTCATCATGGGGTCAGCATGCAACATCTTTCAAATCCCTGAGAAAAATCAAAGCATTTTAAGGAGCTAATTTAAAAACACACTCTCTGGATCAAAATGTGCTCTAGATGAAAGCATTGGTTGGTGTTGCAAAGAACAGAAATTGGCATAACTTTTCTTGCTCTAACAAAACTTCCAGAGGCTTGGAGTAGCTGAGCTGTCAAATTCCCTGGGGTTGTAGAGTGTGGAAGGAAATGGCCAAGAAGTTCTGCCAAGGAATGAATCTATCACTATTGCCCATTCCCCATACTCCCTGTTCTCACATCATAAGTCATTGGAGAATGGCTTGCTGTACAGTTTATTTCAGCCAGTTCCCATGTGAGTGGATAAAATGATCTGGTTTTCCAGTCATGCTTCCAGGTTTTTGAGGAGTTGTACGGAAATCAGGATATTGTCCTGCAGAGTTTGGGAAGGAGGCTGGAAGGAAGAGAATAAAGTGTAAGCTCACGCCAACCAAAAATATGGGCCCCCAAATCATTATTTCCTATGTTCCTTCCTTCACTGTTCATCCAGTCTGTCATCCCACTGTGTCGTCCTGTGACATGTGTTTCACATCCCAGCCTTTCCAGATCTAAACTAGTTTTCACCCTTCTATTTCTCTCTACCCTGTCTTTCTTCCAGAAAATAGCCACCCTACATGGGCTGAGCAAATGCCCACACACTGAGTGTCCTCAGAAAAGCTTCCAGAGTTGGCTTCCAAACTCTGATCACCCTCCCATCCCAGAACTGATGTTGAAAGGCTTGCATAAATACACACCCTGTGTCTGTTCTCCTGTTCTGTTCTTCATCCTGGTGTGAATTAGGGAAAGTTCTGCTAACATCAGCTGTGTTACTCTGGTAGAAAAATGACATGGGTGAGTGGAGAACCAGATCCATCCATTTTCTTCTTTTTAAGTCAAATGATGTAATTTGTTTGCCTTCTTAAAATGAAATGGTCTTTCAAAGGCTTGTTTGTTTGGCTTTTTCCGACTGGTTATCACATGGGTCTTCCATAAATAATAACAATAGATACAAGAACAGACTGATTACAGCACACAGTCTCCTTAGGGTTTTTTTATTATTGCACTCAACTGTTGAGAGAGATATGTATAGCAGGAAAATAACTCAAAATACAGCTTCAAGAAGGCTGATTCAAGTTGCTGCTCAGAAGATACTGCTCCATATGGAAAATGTAACTGAGTAGCTGCCAAATTTGTTTAATTTAAACAAGGGTAGGTAAGATCTGATAATGCATGGGAACATTTTGGCACATAGTACAGCTCTCCCAGACCCATTGCATTATGCCTATCATCAAGTTAGTTCATCTAACAGCACGAACTAGATCACCCTGACCCTTCTTATCCCTGTTAATCACTCTTAAGTAAATAATACCTCTTTGAAGAATAGTATGCAACCTAAGATACAGTCAAGCTGTGAACTGGTCTTCCTGTAGTGATAGGTAAAGTCAGGGAGCAAAGATAAGGAAGAATTTTGTCAGACTATTATCACTACTTCACTTTTCAATTGCCTATAAAAGGTTTTTTTAAGCAGCAGGACAGCATAGAAGAATACAATTCTTTCTGTTTTCTTTCAGTACAGCCTCTAAACAGCTGTTCTGTTTCTCTCCCATCATCACCTATTTAATTTTAAGATAAGAGATACTTAGGAATCATTTCCTCTGTGAAGTAGCTAGGAAAGGTTATATATTTCTAAAATGTCCTGTGCTATTTCCTTTAAAAAATGTCAGACCACTTCTTGGTTTCCCAAGGCATTCACATAGCCCTGATCACTCAGGGCAAAAACTGAGCAAGACATTGAGGAGTCTTGCAATTCAGAGATATATTTTCTCACTTTTCTTTCTGCTTTCCTTTTTCACAACCCAACCCTCCTCAATACTCATATGCTCCTGTATAACCACAGCCTGCCATAGTATCAGGTTGAGCTGCTCCTGAGCTGTCAGGATTTTGGAGATCTGGACAGCCAGCTGTCAGTCCCTTTCCTGTGATTTTAAATCTCTTCATTGGGATATGGAGCTGAGATGTACCTCTGACACACTTCTTAATTTTTCAGCCATGGAGATAACTCTAATGCACCCAAAAGGGTTGTCCACACCCCAGAGGGCAAAATTATGCAGAATGAGCAAACCACCTTGGATTGAGGTGTTTTGCACTGTGTGGTCAGGTAGAAATCCTGACTCAGGTCCTCAGGTGGGCCCAGCAGTGTCACACACAGTAGTTCAAGGGCTGATGACCCACATGGGTCTATGACTAGAATTTTGTCCCTGCAGTGCTTTATGGCAAGGCCTATTCCTTTTGTGGAGAAAAAGCCAATATTCTACTCCATTAAATGTTTAAGACAGTGTTCCAAACCTCTCAGAAAGCAGAGACAGTTCATTCACACGAAGATGGATGATGTGTGAAAGGCAGGTAGTTTGCATTGGACAGGTCAGGAAGCACCAGCTTATGTGTTAGACAGATACATTGAAAGTCTAATTTCTTAAGCCATTTGAGATAAACACATCAAGCTCCAGGGAATAGTGAGTGTATGCTTTTGTCCTTCTATTCATGAGATACCGTAAGTAAAGACTGCTGAAGCAGACCTGCCTGTGGATTTGATTTTGGTTTGATTTGCTCTCATATATATTTTGCTGAGGCTACGGAAGACTGACACATCACCTGGCTTCCCTTCCCTAAATATTTTGACCATGATGCCCACAGTTATTTTTTGTCAAAGATTATGTCCAACAAGAGAGGTCAAATGCCCACCCACAGTACTCCACTAACCCCACAGTACCCTTAGGTCAGTGGAGCTGTGCCAGTTTACAGCAGCTGTCTGGGTTCTGGGTTTGTGCTGGACCACGTAAAGTCTTCTGAGGTGTTTGCAATTGGCTTGAACATGTTCATCTCCAACTAACCTCAGTTAGAGAGCACTGATAATCTCTAGAAGCAGACCTAGAATGCTTTATTTCCTGAGGAATGGACACAGGGTAAGAGTGTACCTTTAATAAGGTCTAGGAAACATATGTAAACTGCTTTGGCAGAGAATCAGTTCTTTGTAAGTAACTAATGCTGAGTGAAATCCTCCATAAGACACTTTCTTCTCCTACAGAAGTTTTCTGCTGATGTTGATATTCCCTTTCTTATCTCTTTACTTGCCACGATATAAATAGAGCAGTCCTATAAGTTTCTTTATTTTTTTTAAAATTCTGAACTGATTACAAAACTCCTTCACCCTTGTTATGTTGTGTAATTTAAGCATTTGCCAGGTCTAAATCGAGCTTGAAATTTTTATAATTCTATTTACCCTAGAATAGGAGAGGAAGAAGAACCAAAATATCACTTTTATTTAGTGGGTGAAAATTTTTCTTCCACTGTAAAGTGTAAGAAATTTTTTATCTCTGTCCTTAGGAACAGAGATTTAGCATAACTTTATATTTCAATGCAGACCAAAAAATGAAAGTCTAGAAGGACTCAACAACACAAGTTTGTTTATGCATTCTTTGAAGATCTACAATGAAGGGAAAGAGTTTCACCTATAGCACAACAAAACACCGCATGACAATTCTTTTCAGTGTATCATGAAACCAAACCAGCTCCATGTTAAGTACCATAAATCAGATGTGAGGGGTTACAATGCTATAAATTCATATGCATAGACAAGCACATGAAACACTGAGCTTGCTGAGCTTACACAATACTTTGTGTTTCTTTACTTCACTTTCATGTAACAAAACAGAAAGCGCATACCCAGTGCTTTACTTCTTGACATCATCACCATGCTCAAATAAATTGTTTTAGTATCCTTGGGATAACTTTTCTTTGTGTTTGTGTGCCTTCTCACACACATTCTTCTTCTATCTTTTGGAACTGAATAAAAAAAAGTCAAAATTTTTATAGAGACATGTAACATTTCACTTCAAAAAAGTGGAAGATGTAAATAATTTGCTGTCAGAGCACAAGTTTAAAAAATAACAAAGAAACATGTTTTTGGAGTTTTAAGTCTTATTGTGACCCTGGAAACTTGCTGGGTGGTGAATTCATTGAAAATATGCCAAAATATAAGGTCAAGGTCTCAAATTTATTTAGTGCTATAGAAGTTTTCCATTCCAGGAAGAAAAGCATCACTAAGTGGATGTGCATAACAAACACCAAACTGTGCTGTGCTAATGGTCATTCCTGTAATATTGACTAGTTAATATAAAAATTCTGATTAAATTAAAACTATTTTCTTTTTTTTAGATATTCTCAATTTTTTTCCAGACTTTGTTTAGGGCAATCATATTGTGCATTATGTAATTCAGATCAGAATTTCCACTGCACACAAGCAGAAACATATGATGCAAATTAAAGGTGGGCAAATCCATTCAGACATAGGCAGGATGAACAAACTCAACCCTCAAACAAGAACTTACTCTAAGGTGCTCAAAATGTGCTTTCAGTTTTGGAATGTTTCCTTTTCAACCAGTTTTATATTTCTTCATTCTGTATAGCCCAGCAAGTACAAGAGAATAAACATTACTTTCTCAGGCTGTTTCTACTTGTCTCTTTTCATGGCCAATACCATTGAATCTGCCAGTGGTGCCAGTCTCAGTCCAGCATTCATTTCTTCTCCCATCTAGCACTTTTGTTTTTATTATCCCTGATGCCATGCATTCAGTCCCCAGATTTTGTTAATTTACATCATCTTGAGACTCATGGGTTTAGAAATTACACATATTCTCTTGTTTCCTCACAAAATTTTGAGCATTTCTGCACAAACTAAACCCAAACCCCAAAGAGTTCATGAGTGTTGATTCAAATAAGCAGGCTGTCCCAAACCCTAAAAGGATTAAGAGGACTGATACAGTGCTCGCTAGGTAAAAGAACAACATAAGTAAAAGGAAACCAAAGAAGAGTGGAAAGAATGTAATTATAAATAAACCAAGCCCTCTCCCCCCTTTCCTTCTTCCCAGAAACTGTAGTGTGAGTGGAGGGATAGCAGATATTTCCTGGACTGTATCTCACTGCACATTTTGCACATAAACTCTTTCTTCCTTTTGCCCTAATACTAGGAATTTTAGTAAAATTCAACACTATTTGACACATTAATTGAAAATTCAATTCTTGCATAATTATTTTCACAGCTCTTGTTTGAACCAGTGGACTCCACAACAGGAACTCTTGTAGAAATTGAAACTTCTTGAAACCCCTTAAAACACCTAAAACCAAACCCTCTCCTCTTCTTTGAGGGACCTGCTCCAAAACCTGAAGAGGAAACATTGGTCCAGAAATATTTAATCCTTTCTACCAGGTGAGAACCAGGTTGCAAGAAGCTACTTCTTGGTAGCAAACCCAGACAAACACTGCATCAGTGGCCACTGAACTTAGGGAATGCTACAGGAATATTCAGCATTAATGGGAAAAAAATGCCTTGGCTCAGGCTGCTGGTATTTCTTGCAGCTTGAATGGGAGACAGATAACTCCACAAATACAATCTCTCCCCCCCTTAAATGAGCAGAACTGCATGGGCAGTAGCTTCTTCCCTTTCCAGAATGTGCTGGTTTGAAAGCAAAAAGACTCCAAGTCAGAAACACAATTTAATAAGAGGAAAAGAAAAGAAAAAGAAAAAGAAAAAGAAAAAGAAAAAGAAAAAGAAAAAGAAAAAGAAAAAGAAAAACAACACTGACAGAGTCAGAATACAACCTGACACCCTGTTAGGGTGGTAGTAGCAGTCCAGATGAGATGGTCTTGTCAAAGCAGTGATTCCTGTAGAAACGTCTGGCAGCTCTTGTCTCCTCTGGGAGTCCAGTGGATAAAAAGCTGCCTGTGCTGTCCCAAACCCCAGATTATATCCAGGTGGGAATGCTTGGCTCCTCCCCCTGGGCAGAGCATCTCACAATGGGATGATCTCATTCTATGAGCCATGCAGTGGGTCCTTGATGGCCCATTAAACAGAGATAACTCCCGGAGGAAGTTATCTATGAGTCATGGGCAAGGCATTGTTAGGCTCGTTAACAGAAGATAAGGAAAACACTGCTCCACCTTGGCTCCAACGGCTCATGGGGATAGAATACAAACCTTGGGCACAATTTTACATTGTAACCTAGGACACAGAAAGAACTCTTTTAATCCGATTCCAGCTCGGTTGCTCTCTGGGCCCCAAAGAGACAGTGCAGAAATGATACCACATGTGGGAAGATGAAACAGGTTAACCTGTTTCAAAACACAGCACTTACAGTTCGTCAGGTCTGGTGAGGGGGCACACAGGGAAGAACTATACTTGCAGGATGGAGCTTGAATATGCTACCTGAGAAATATGAATTTCTTGGTAGAAAATCAAAATCATCCTGCCTCAGGCAGCCAGCACACTCACAATTGCAGACCAGTCATTTCTTCTCCCATCTAGCACTTTTGTTTTTATTATCCCTGATGCCATGCATTCAGTCCCCAGATTTTGTTAATTTACATCATCTTGAGACTCATGGGTTTAGAAATTACACATATTCTCTTGTTTCCTCACAAAATTTTGAGCATTTCTGCACAAACCTCTGTCTCCAGCATTCAGGTGCTGGAGACAGAAGGAATCACTCAGAATCAGAGATCTGTCAAAAATCTGGCCAAAAACAATAGTCCAATTTGCCACTTCTGCAATGCAGCAAGACATTTTTCACCCTTACCTCAATATTTTTGTGAAAATAAAAGCAATTTATATTTGATGCCTAAGAGGAAAGTTTTCTTCTAAACAGAAGGACTAAGATTAAGCCCAGGAACAACATAATAGCATAATTGAGTAGGCAGGAACTGGCTTGTCATTGGAAAGGAAATTCTGCTACTTTGAAAGGAATAAGACTTCCTAACTCCCATGAAATACAAATTTAAAAAATGTTTGAAGTCAGTAGCAACACCTTATCTAGATAAAAGGAGTACGTATTTTGGTTAAGAGCTGATAATTTTTAACTTTTTAGTTTTTAATACGAAAAAGAGTCCACTTTTAAAATCAAGATATGTCTTGGACATTACCAAAAGGTGTTTTTTTTTTTTCTTTTTTCAAAGCAGATATTTGTTAAAATTAATGTAGTAACATATTTAGTTTTAAATGAAAATTAAATTTTTGTTTGAAAATTGTTTTGGTAAAAACTCTTATTAATGTTAATTTCCAAGAGCTGTACCTTTTCTAGCTTGGGCAAAAAGTTAATGTATTCAGCCCTGCTATAGTTATTTCCTGTATTGTTGGACTTCAATAAAGTACTTTGGCTTATTCTGTTGGTTAGTATATTAATGTTATTTTAATTTAGACCGAGCAATACTTCACTCTTGGTCTTTCCTCACAATTGAAAAGTGCATTTTTTTACATCATTATCAATTATAACATCTAGTAAAAAATTTTTGTCATTCTCTCAATACAGTGAGAATTTCTAAATCTGTTATTGGGAGTTAAAAGAATACATTTACAATTTGTCTTATTGTAAATGTAAGTGCATCTCCCTATTCATTACAACAGAATATGATCCAGAATCCTGAATTTTAATTCTAAGGCTAAGAAACATCAATATATTTCTAAATTACTTAGTCTGCTTTTAATCAAGTATTTTTACCACTTTATCCTTCAACAGAACCTCTTTAACCTGCATTTAACTAATGCCTGTCTTTCAGACAGGCACAAAAAATCCATCACTTCTCTATAGGTTGCTTGGAAAAGTATCATCTTCACTGTTAAATCTGTGCATTCAGGGATAATGCTGATAGTCACACTTATTCAGAAAACTAATTTCTCTTCTTTTTACATATGGCATGCTTTCTTGTGGCCAAAAAATGCCAGATGAAGTAAACTCAGTTCCAATTTTGATCCCTCAGTCTAAAAGGTCCAGTGATTTCAGGGTGGCACTGATCTGTGCAGGACTGATTGTTTTTAAATTTTGTTTTCAGATGGCTGGTGTAAATTGGGTTTTGTACATTCAGATAAAATTATGGTTTGGGGTGTAAAATGTGAAAGAAATATTTAAACAATGCATGGAAAGAAAACACTGAATCTTTAAAAAGGGGGTAGACTGAAAAATATTTCATTACTATATTTTGAGAACAGTTGGTTTAAATTTCCAAATAACTTTCATTTCAAAGGGACAGTATCAAAACACATGCAAAAAATAAAATTCTAAATAAGGCACAATAAATTATTTCACTGCTTAGGTATTGGATTTCAAAGGGAGAAGAGAATATGCACAAGGATATTAGAATGGACTATATTGTATCTTTGGGAATTGCTGTCAAATATTGATGAAAACAGAGAGACTGTTGGAGATCAGATAAAAGAAAAAAATTATTACATTTGGAAGAACAATGTGAAATGTGTGGCCAACAGAGACTTCGAATGTAAGCTAATAGCAATCCACCAAAGAACAAAGCTGGAGGAAGTCCCGCATATTCAATCACATTTACAGTCAGTTAGAATACGTAAAAAATTTATGGTGAATTTTTGTTTATTTTGAAACTCACAGAATTTGCCATTCAGTGGATCTGACTATGACACAGCATTACAGGGAATTGACAAGCATCAAGAAGACAGATGAAAAAATTATGAACCCTGGTTTTAGCCATTTTCCCCAACTTGTGCTTATTGTAACATAAACACAACTTTTGGCTTTTCTAGAATTTAACTGAGTTTTGAAATTGAAGAGATTCGCTGCTTTTACATAGTGCACATACACATGTGAAAAGTGTTGTCTTGCAGGTGCTACTCTCAAGAGTCTCATGGTACCAGGATGCACAACACTGAATGTCTTGTTTTGAAATTTTTGGTCATAATATGAAACAAAATGCTGTGGTACAAAGGTTTCTTAACATGGAAGATTTCTTAACATACTGCTTTTCCTGGAGTGACCTTTCCTTTCCAGAAGAAAAATGTTTTAAACCGTTTCTCTAAACCCTTAATTTTCACTCAGATAACTGCTGTGATCTTAAAAGTAAAGATTTTAAGAACTTGAATGTCAACATTTACTAGGCCTACATATTTGAAGAATTTTTAAGTTATCATGAAGAACCACAAAATCACTAATCTTTAAATATGGAAGCAAGAAAGTCCAGAGTCCTCCGTGCAGGCAGACACAGGCAGTACCAGTTGCCTGACAAGGAAGGCAGTGTTTTCTGTAACAACATAGCACTGCAGATTTTATGCAGTTTTAATGCTTTTTATGCAGAGGTTTTTAGATTTAAAATGGCAATGTGCTTTGTGTCCCCTGTTTTGATGGTTGATACATCGCTTGTAAAGCTAGAGCAACTCTGGACCTCAGTGTAGTTATTGTATCCATACACGTTGTAACTAAGATCACAATGGGGTTTTATAGTCATGTTGCAGAGAAATTACAACCCATCCCTTGATTTCAGAAGCTCCTAGATCTATATTTACCTTTTGAACTTCTGTATGTTGGCTCTGCAAACCCTGAAGTTGCAGATAAGATGGGGTTCTTGATTCTGTTGCTTTGGGCTTGAATCTGGAATTTCATCCCCCATCTTATCTTTATTGCAGTGAGGGTGTAAAATGAACATAAAGGTATCTCATTATAGAAATCTTCACCATCTTGTTACCTTCCCCTTTCATGACCATGGGGATATTTCACTCACACGTGCTTGCAAAGCCCTGCTGAAGCTGGGAAAATCCCCAAGGAAGCACAAGAAAAATAAAAACATGGCACCTAAGGGGAAAATCTTTAACTATTAGGAACTGTTGGATTTGGTTTTGAAAAGGCACGATAACATCACCCAAAGGATTCAGCACTGATGATGTTTTCCATGTGATCTTTGTCACACTTTTTCATAAACACGCACACATAGGCCTAATTAGAGTGGAGCATTTCCCTTGCTGTGCTCCTTGCTCTTACTGGAAGTGAAATACTGACTGCTAGTGCATCACATAACAGCACAGATCCACACAAACATCCCAGCCTTTTACCAACAGCATTTTTACTGGCATATTTGCTCACTTTTTCCAAATCACTCACCAGCAAGTAATGATCTTCTTATTTTCATATCCTTGCCCATTTTTAAGAAAAAATGAAATCATCTTGCTACTACTTTTTATTTTTCTGTAGTTAGGATCATAGAATCAGTAAGGTTGGAACAGGGCCCTAGGACCAGAGTGCAACTGTTAACCCAACACCACCATGGCTACCACTAAGCCATGTCCCCATGTGCCACATCCATACCTTTTTGAACAGTTCCAGGGATGGTGATTACACCAGTATCCTGGGCTGCCTGTTACCATCACTGACCACCTTTTCAGTGAAGAGATTTTTTCCAGTATCTAATCCAAACCTCTCCTGGCACAACTGGAGGCTGTTTTCTCTCATCCTGTTATTTGTTACCTGGGAAAAGAGACCAACCCCTGCGGCTTTTCCATGCATCCATCTAACAGCTCAGCTTCCCAATCTTCTGGTTAAAAGTGACCTACACCCACAAAGTTATATTCTTCCAAGAGAGATAATCACAGAGCAGAAGCTTTCATAGGTAGCTTCAAGCTTGACAATCTGTCCTGAAAAGTGCTATCAGGAGAGCTGGTCTTGGAAAAAAGATTGCACAGATTTGTTTTGATATCATATCTAGGAAAAACCAAAGCTGCCTAGATCGATAAAGAAGTGCTTTGCTGCTGTCCTAATCAAAATGAAACTGCATTACTTTTCAGGTATATTTAACTTTATCTGGTCTTATAACAAGTAGTGTTAATCTGTCAGAAAGCCCTTAAACTATGATGAAACATCAAATAATCATTGCTTTTCTGTGGATTTTACTGTTTTAAGTCAGTCCTGTTCATTTTAAAGTCAGTGTTTCTCTATCTTGTGTATGAGGATCTTATAAAAAGATTTTCATCTCCTAAAAATCACCATACAGTTGTCACTCTCCAACTGGGACATGGTTAGGGATAGCTGCCCCAGAATCAAAATGATTGGGCAAACTGCTGATTACCAACATACTGTAAGCACGTAAGTGTTGTCTTGGGCAATTGCTCTGATGAATGAAACAATAGATTGAGCATTTGGATGAAAGGAGAGGAGATATTAACATGGCCCACAGGAACTGCAGCTAAGAGGACTTATACTGGAAGTGCACATGATGGCTGCAATGTGCATCTCCCTATTATTAAGAAAACCATTTGTTCTGGAGGGTTGTTCACTACATCTGAGGGCATAACAGGAATCTGGATTTTAGAGAAAGCATTATTTCTGATAGATATACATGTTGCCCCCTAAGCCAAACAGGAAGATTTTGAGTTAAATAAACCTGTGCTAAGAGACAGAGACATGATTCAAATGGAAAATGGTAACATCCAGACTTGTAACCATCTGCATAGGCTACAGAAAGGAGCTTATACATAACAGAGGATGATTGGAGAAAACAGTAGGCTTTGTGAAATTACTGTACAGGGAACTTCAGTTGGACTTGGCATTGCTCTGTAAATAATTTCTTTAACATAGCCTATTCTGTTTACCAAGTGAGGTTTCCTCTCAGGTTTCAGCCTCACATGAAGTATCCAAAATTCAACATTTACATGCAATTAAAGCTATGTCAGAAATACACCACACCAATGCCAACAGGATTTACTAGAAGGCTTTTGGTTACCTGTTTTAAGACTCTGATGTTTTCTTGGTTTGCACTGTGTTTATAAAGTTATTTTGCAATCCTTTAAAATGTTATTTCCTATATTATTTATGTGACAATAAGCAGAAAAAAAATCTGTTATGAAAGCCTATAAAAGACCTAGATTTCATTGGAGTGGCTGGTGATGTGATCATTTACTGATTTCACTTGGGCTGCATGCGTGTAACTAGAAGCAGAATTTGACAGTCTGTCCCTCGCAGTGAGAATGTGCAGACATACCAAATGTCATAAATGTTCCCAGCTGCAACTGAGACCCATACTTTTCTCCTAGGGACAACACATAGTTTGGGAAGTTTGTCCTTAGTTCAGAGCTGGGTGGCCTAATTCCTTCTGTTTTCAGTTTCAGACCAAAATTAATGTGTACATCTGGGTTGTTAGTGCTGAGAAATTTTGGCTTATAGTGGAAAAGATTACAATAAGCCCAGTGTTAGTGGTATAGGAGGAGCTGACAGCCTCGTGTAGTCCCACTGAGTGATTGCTTGGTCTTAAAAAGAGAGACTTTCAGCAGGCAGCCTTGGCAGCAGAGAAGATGAGTAGATGACTACAAGCCTGAAGCATAACTGAAAATGGGAAAAGTTGATGGCCATCTGAGATGTGAAATTGTGCTGCATTTGTGTAATGTCACAGATTTGATTTTGCTTACAGTTATACAGCTTTATTCAACTCTTCAGAATTCAAGCAGATGAAGGACAAGGAGATTCAAATAAATGTTTCTAGTATAGAGTATCTCTGCATGAGGGAATTCTGCTTCCATATCCTCTTAGCAGTAGTAATATCAGTTCATGGTGTTAAGGACCACATCTAGTGTTTCCAGAGAAAATACAAAATGCCCTTTCCTCAACAGTACATTCAGATTACTGATCAGGGGAAAATGTAAAGCTCCTATGTTGCCAGAGCTGTTACTTTCCCTCCATCAGTGAATTCCCACTGCCCATCCAGTACTTTGGGTGACCTTCCAGACTCCCCTCAAAGGAAGCAGTTTCAGCTTCAGTAAAGGGATGGAAGGCCTGGAAGGTGACACAGTATGAGGGCAAGAAAACAGGTTACATGCATTGGTAGTTCACATTTGGTGAGAACTGGTATTAGGCTTACATTTCTGCATACTTAGAGACTCTGTGAGATGTCTCCACTCCAAGCACTGTGGGTGGTTCAGGAACATGAACTGGCCTGTTCTGTCAAAACAAGGAATTCCAAGTCTCTTTTGAAAGGCAGATACTGTTGAAAAAAAAATTCAGTGAGTCTCCTACTACAGAGGGAGGCACGGGGTCTGCTCCTGACACTCAGCAGGAAACACCACCTTGGATATTGTTTTTAACTTTCTTTCTCAGCCAGCTTTAACCAGGAAGGCTTTCATCTACCTTTACTTTCACAGATGACAGAGTAATCCACTTCATATTGAAACTGAAAATTTGAGCATTTCGGATTTTGAAAAGTCATCTTGTCCCTAAAGATGATAATGTCTGGGAATAAGCCAGTCCAGGATGGCAATGAAGCAGCAGCTGCAGTCTGTGTCACTCCATGGACCAGGTACTGTACTTTCTGGCACCTCTTGGTTTGAGCTCAGACTCTGCCTGAAGAGGATGGAACTCTTTGCACAGCAAGGGCAGAGGCTGGACTGTCTTTCCCTCTGCTCCGAGGACATTGAGCAAGAATCATAGCTGGTTTCCCACAACTCTTCGGGATGATTCCACATTATCCCCTATTGAGTTGGATTGCACAGTTTGGCCTCTGTCTCTGAATTGTAGAGATTACCAATGAAAACACAAGTTGTTGTGGAGGTCTGTCGATAAGATTTTGTTTACACACTAGGAGCAGTTTCTCGGAATCTTTAAATTAAATTAAATAACGCATTAACTTTTGTGCCAGTATCTAAGCTCTAGTGCTAGTCAGTCATCAACTCTGACAGCAGTAAATCCAGCATAAATAGAAAATACCATTAACTTTGTGTAATTTACATAATAATTACATTACCCAGATGAATATTTCTTCCAAAAGGAGGTCACAGATGCATTCTGACTCTTTATTGTTTGCAGTAAATTGGGAAGCTCAGTCTGCACGCAATAATATTGGAAGAGATTTTCAAAGCATTATTAAAAAGATACTAGTGTCAAAAGACTGTTCCATAAAAACACATGTACTAAAACCTTCAGCATTAATTGAATCATGCTTGTGTTTTGGCAATGCTGGAAACCTGGCTCAGTCATCACTCTGGTGATTCATTAGTGCTAATTAATGCTTTTTCCAGGCTAGTAACAAACTAAAGAGAGACTGTTTGTCTCTACTGATCATTCCACAGTTACAGTAATGGTTTGATTTATGTATCAGACACTTAATGCTGTGTTTCATTCATTTTTAAACAAGTTTCAAAGGGACTCAGGGTGCTTACGTGAAAATTTAGGCAAACAAACAAAAGTGTTTCCTCTGTGTACTGGCAACAATGCTGGGTTTCTTGGGGCTCCCCATCCAACCTGCTCTGCCTCTTCATTCCTAAGACCCAAACAACGTCAGCGTTCTCCCAGCAGGACCTTCAGCATCCTCCTAGTGCAACATTCCTACTCCCTTCTCTGTCCTCAAGAGGCTCGGCAGAGTTCCTGGTGACAGGCTGGGCTGGCTAGCTGGCTGTGGCCTTGCCACAGGGACCTGCCTGTCCCCTCAGCAGAGCCATCAGCCTCCCTCTCTCATCCCGGTTCCACTGCCAGCTTTCCCAGAAACCGCTCACAACCTCATACAGGCAGTTCAATGCAAAGGGCATGACTGTGTCTTCAGACCTACACAGGGGACCTGAATTTCAATATTATTCTGCTCTCAGATCTACAGGGAAGGTTTTGACTCCAATATTTTGCTCTCTCTACAGGCACAAAATTGTGTGCCAGCAGTAGCATAAAAAGTGTAAATGCTGCAAAAATATGTTGCCATTTCCTCTCACTCTGCTGCCCAGTTTAGAAATTTGGCTGGAGTTATTCACTGCAGTTTGGAATTTTCTTTTAATATCATTTTTCTGTTACTGTTTTCTTTTACATTTTTTAAACATTTTTAGTTCTCAGGAAATGTTTTAGAAGAGGAATCTGGAAACAGAAGCACTTTACAGAAGGGTGAGCAGTGCGCTTTGCTGACAATGAGCTTCAGCCCCTGGATGAAAGGATCTTCTCGAGGGCTGAGGAAATATCTGGAGCTTCCTGCACATTCAGTTCTCAGCCATTTTATGGCTGAGCATTGACAATTCAAGGGATGTGGAGCTCTCTCCATGAAGTACAAGGCTGACATCACCAATAGTTCAAACAGGTTCTGATCAGTTCCAACCAGTTCAAAATGGTTCAAACCACTCTGGACTAGTTCAAATTGCTTCCATCCAGTTAAAACCGGTTGAGACCGGCTCTGACCAATTCCAATTGGTTCTGACCAGTTCTGATTGGTTTAAACCTGCTCAAACTTGTTCTGACCAGTTCTGGGCAGTTCCAACCGGTTCAGAATTTGTTTGAACCACTTGGAATCATTCCATACCAGTTTGAATAAGCCGTAACTGGTTTGAACTGGTTGGAACTGGTTTTTACACGTTTTATCCTGTTGCAACCAGTCAGCACTGGTCGTAATTGGTTTGAACCAATTGCAATCAACCTCAGCAGTACCCCCAAGAAGGTGATGGAGAGAATCCTCCTGGAAACCATTTCCAAACATACAAAGGGCGGGATGATTTTGAGGCACCAACACTAATATGTGTGTGGCAAATCACACTGCGTCACCCATAGTGTCTGTTGGGTGAGTGAGGTGAGAGCAGTTGGTGCTTTGTCCTCACCTTGGCCAAGCTGTTTGTCCATGTTCATCACAGACAAAAGGATAAGATACAGACTGCATAAATGGACAGCAAGGTGGTCTGGAAACCTGAAGAACCTGGATCTGTTGGGCCCAGCAAGGAATTCCGCTGCAGGCTGGTCACAGGTTGTGCACCCAGAGGTTGATATCAGGTGCCAGTTCGACATACTATGAACATTGACAAAAGCAAAGGAAAAGTCCTGCACCTGGGGAGGAATAACCCCAGAGGTGCCTTCTAACCTCAGTTTAGTTTTCTGATTCTGTGTTATTTGATTCTGGTCAGAATATAAAACACCTGCTCACTGCATCATTATGGGGCAAAAATTTCCAGGGATTACTACTATAGGAACCCTTGTGTTTTTATAATTTTAGAGCAATAACATACAGGTTTGGTTTTTTTTACAAGTTGACACATTTTAAAATGAGACAATAAACTTATTTTTCATTGCAAGTGCACTGTAATCTTAGCATTTTACCAGCTGTCATTATGTGCTCACTTTAGAAAAATTATTCAAACTAAATTTAGAATGATCCTATTAATCTGCCTATCTGAGCTGGTTCTTGAACTGATAATGAATTAGAGGACCCTCTATATGAAGAAGCATCATCTTTTGGAAACAACATAAATCTACATACCAAAGACTGAGATTATGAAAAATGCTGTTTCCACTAATCATGTATTTGTTTCTATTGAAATCCTTTGATTTCAGATGGTTGTAATTTTTCTGCTTCTCCAATCACCCTTTAATTTTATATGCTTTAATTACACATAAATCAATGCCTTTGTAGTGTTGCAAAAATGGTTTGAGAGCAGAGCTTGGTGCAGAACTCTCCTAAACTGTGCTTTCCTGTGCAGCATTAGGCAGCTGCCACAACTCACTGTAAAAGCTTTCTGTTGGGTGTATGGGACCCTGGTACATGGGATTATAACACAGTTCTAATTACAAATATGCATACTTTTTGTGGTCTCTGAAGTTATTCCAGTAATATTGATACTACTGAAACTCAGATCAAAACCATTAACTTCCACATCATAACTTTTACGTGTTTGCTCACAGCTTTCAAGGAGCTTTGAAAAATGTGCAGTTGCAATACAGCCTCTAGAAATTACATTTGTGTAGTGTTGCTCTTTGGAGCTTCAGTGAAATGCAGCAAAAAGGGAGGATGTAACCACGACCACCTCCTTTGTGAGCATGTACGTGTGTCACAAGCACCACAGTACCCTTCAGAGTGGATGTACAAGAACTGCAACTTGAATGTGAGGACATTGCAGGGTTAAGAAAAGGGAACATATTCACTGTACAAATATTAGGAAACTGATATCTCAGCATGTACATTTTCATGCCAACTTTAAGGTTGGTCTAAAAGCTCAAAGTTTGTAACTGTTTTTATTTTCAAAATAGCATGCAGAACTAGAAAACTGAGCTTAAGCTAGACTATTGTTCACAGTCATAAATCTAAAGATGATTTTCACAACAACAACAAAATTATTGGCATATATTTAGACCATGTATGACCTTGCTGAATCAACTTGGCATTCTCAAGAACAACAAAATAAAACCAGATGACAGATTCTTCTTTTCAGACTCACAGCATTGAAGAATAATTGCAGCGGGTATGAGGGAACCCATTGCATTCCCCATGGGCTTTAGGTGATATTTTCCTCGCATTTTAAACATAACTGAAATCTTTCAGGTAAGTCCTGAATGGGGCCTTCAGCACAGATAATGAGCTGCATTAAGAATCATGGCATAACAGAATGTCTAATTTGTAAATAAAAATGTCCTCAGACAAGAAAATCTCCTGAGAAGGTAGATGTAATAAAGCTAATTTTCTGAGCTTTTCTGGAATTGCTATAGCATGAACCCCTTGGAGAAACTTTTGCAATAAAGATTTTCATGTGGTCTTCCCATTATATAATTGGGGAAATCCATGGGAAGGCCTCGTCCCAGCTCTGTGTGCCTCT
The DNA here is from genome assembly GCA_910950805.1 of Acrocephalus scirpaceus scirpaceus. Lineage (NCBI taxonomy): Eukaryota > Metazoa > Chordata > Aves > Passeriformes > Sylviidae > Acrocephalus > Acrocephalus scirpaceus. The sequence continues at coordinate 19,555,113 of OU383775.1, read as the reverse complement.
CCTTCTTCTGCACTTTTCTTTGGATACAAATAGGCAACAAAGCCATGACAGAAGCATCTGAGGTTGGATACAGGAAAATGAAATGCCGTTCGTTAGGAAGCAAAACTAGAGTTGCTATTGTTCTCCTGAACTTTCCACTAGTATTGTGTGCAGACATGGAATGTAAAGTGGCTGCTCCCAATCCCAGAGTCTGCTTTGGCCATTTCTCTATCCACCAGAGAGATCTTGAGTTGCACGATAAAATGACTGTGGACTTTTGGGAAGATGACTGGAGATTGTCCCACTCACTTTGCTGGATTTTGGATCATGCTTTGCTGCAGGAACCAGAGCAACTCAAACTACAGACTTTGCAGCCTGGGAGGGCATCTGCAACACACTCCCTTTCTTCCTTCATCCACAAATGTTCATAACAGTAAGAAAATGATGGAAAAAAGCACATGGAAGCAACATAATCACCTCCCTGGATTTGGTTCCTCTTAACTGGATTAGAAATTGTCTTGTGTCTGTAAGTGTCTTGAGAGACTGTAACAATATAGATGCAAGGAGGAAGCTGGAAAAAGGAGCATTAGCTTCTGAAAGAATAATCGTTTTCACAGAGAGCATTATTACAGAGTCTTGAATGTAATCACAACCCTTTGTTCCGTAATAGATACTAATAATGTAAGCGTATTTTTAAATGAGTATCCTCTACCTACACTGTCTGTAAAGTAAATGGCACATTTTCTTTTTTATTTTTCATCCAGAGTGATGTTTTTCTTAATCAAAGCTCACACTTGACTAATGCTCCCCTGCCATCACTACCAGAAAGCTGACATTTAGGCCAACCACGAAAAAGATGTTGTCTGTTGGCAATTCTCCTATCCTTAGCATGTATGTCCTTAATATCCAATGTTAATATGGTGTATACGACTAGACAAACTAAGCAGTAGAATTTTAATATTTCACTTCAACACATTATATTCTGGGAGTTGACATTTTGGCACAGCACAAGACACGCTGTAGCTCAGCAAAAGTATAATTTGTTTTGCAAGAATCTTGTCTACAAGTTGTTAATAGGAAATCCTTGCTCTGCATTGGTTGGACCAGGTGAAGTGTATGTATATTCCTGTCATTGCCTAAGACAGAGAGGGAGCAAGTAAGTGTGTCTGTAAGATTTTGTAAGACTGAGATCCAAGGCTTGAATGAAGATGATCCTTCAACTATTCAGTAGGAAAAGAGACAGGTTCAGAAAATATAAGAGTTCTGTGTATCCCAGGTGAGACTCTGGAACAGGTTGCCCAGAGATGTTTTGGATGCCCCAACCCTGGCAGTGTTTAAAGCTAGGTTTGATAAAGCCTTGAGCAACCTGATCTGGTAGAAAATGTCCCTTCCCAAGGCAGGGGGATTGGGACTAGGTGATCGTTAAGGTTCATTTTAACCCCTTCATATTCTATGATTCTACAATTCTATATATTAAAAAAACCTCACTTTTTGCTGACACAAAACTTTCTGATATTCCAGAATACTTGGGTTTGTTTTCTTTTATTTCTTTTTTTTTTCTTTTTTTTTTTTTTTTTCATCTCTCTCTTTTAGCACAGGAGCAGGAACACAGATCAAAGTTGAGGAAGATGATTTTGTTTAATTTCCAACATGATCGAACTGGGTGTGTGAGAATGCGTGGAACTCTCAGGACTCAGTTTTGTAGAGGGTTGATTCTTACCAGTAACTCTGCTGGTTTTTTCCAGGAATTTGTGCTGCTTTTACACAGCCTCATTACTCTTCCTTCAAAATAATGACTTCTGATTCACACTGGGGCCTGTGAGAGAGGAACTGGCCTCTCATTTCCAGTGTGGTTGTACCAGGGTATATTTGATTCACGGGTGTGAGATAACCTAGTCAGCTGCACATGTGAGCTCTTGGGTGGTTTCCCCAGTTAAAACCATGCTACTAGCTCTCAGCATTTTTTCCTTCACAAATTGATAGCTGAAAAATGCATGCAACTCTGGCTGACAGAAGTTACTGAGGAATAAGGATTATTTGAAACATCATAAAAGGTTAAAAAAAAAAAGAGCTCTACATTTAAGGCTCTGCTTTCTGCTTGATTTCTGGTTGATTCTTACTAATATAATGATTGCCCAGATAAAATGCAAAGCAACTGGCCCCATCTTCTAAGGTATGGCCACCTATGTGTGGGCCATTTGATTGGACTGCATACATACAAACAGTAGCAACAGCACTATGTCACTATGCATTTATTTACCCACATTGAGAGGTACGCCTCTCACTTTAAATTTGAATTTACTCTCACCCTCATAAAACAGATGGTACCTTATTAATAGGAGAAGCTGTGAGGTCACAGAATTTTTGGCAATACTCATTTAGGCTGTGAGCCCAGACTACTTTGTAGATCAAAGGACAAGCAGAGTCTGAACATCTTCAGAGCCTGGTGAACAGACCTCCTATTCGCTGCAAAAAATGAACCTCAAATGAGGTCAGATTCACACTCCAGCAACTCACAGGTCCATTTGCACCACAGAGGTAAAAGAAAAACAGCGAAGAAAAAGATGTGTCTGCAAGCTTTCTGAAACAACTGCTGGTTTTGATTATATTTTGGGGCTTAATCACGGCTTTCTACTGAAAGCTTAATGTATACTATGGCATGGATTAAAGCTCAGTCAGTTTCCTGACAACATAGGAATCCTATACAGGCAAAATCAGGACATTCAGCTTGTCCTTCTACAGTGGCATTAAAAAACCCGAAATTTCCCCAACAAGCCTTGTCTTTGGAAATCCTCCACTAGAGGAGAATTTCCAAGGAGTATAGTTATTCCACATCCAGATCCTCTCCCCATACCAGTGCTCCCATATTCAAGGTACTCTTGGGATGGGGTAGCAGAATGAGCAGTGATCCATTAATCCTCAAACTAGTACAGCTACAGTGACTGCACATCACCTCACCAAGCTTGGCCACCTATATTTTAGGCATACAGGCTAAATAAGTCATTCCTCCTCTAGTCTACTTGGTTGTGTAAATTCCATACAATGTTTTGTAGGGGTTCCTACCTCTCTCCATTGACACGACAGACTTTAAATAAGCATTGCTGAAGTTAGACAACACAGACTCTGCTCTGCTAAGGACCACCATTCACTGGTGTGATTCAGGGCAGTCTTTCAGAGATTTCAGGGAGAAGAGTTGTTAAAACTTTACACAAGTGCACTTCTCACACTGCACTGAATCAGTGCAGTGACACTGGGTGAGTCTGACCCCCCTCATTCTGCAGCATCCAGCATTCAGAGTGCCTGCCCACTCACCCACCAACAAAGTGAGAGATCATACTCACAACATCATCAGTGATTTCACTTGCTGAAGATACTATCCAGCCTACGTTGCTTAATCTCAAAGAAGGCATGATAAATATAATCAAATTAATCCCATCTGTAATGAATTAGAACTGCAACATCAACTGAAGCTCTGCCTCAAAACCAGTCTTCTTGTCACTGTAAGGTATTAAAACTCACCACAAAGGGTTACAGATGAAATTTCTGTAATGCTTTAAATCCTACCATTCAGTGTCTAAAACACTGTAGCCTTTCCTTGAGTAATATTTCAAAATATAGTTTAGTGGCAGCACACAATAAATCCTTCTTTATTATCATTAATTAGTTACAAGATCATTCACTCCCTTCTTTTCTCCTTTTTTAAACATAAACTTTAGTAATTCAAATCATATTTATTTTCTCTTTTTCCTTTTCTTTGTTTTCTTCTTATTGCACCTTTTTTTCCTGAATCAAATTAACACACCATTTTTGTTAAGGCTGTATGAAAAAAACAACCTTTCTCCCTCCTTTCTTTCCGTGTCAGTTCAAATGAATTTTAATTTCTATCTTTGAAATGAAGGCTGTTGCTAAGCAGTTTAGAACTGATTCTTTGAAGGATTTCAAGTAGCAAAAACATCTTTAGAACCAAGCCAGCCACCCATGGGCTTTAGAATTCAGGTGGGACATTCAAAAACATGTGACTCTTCCTGTTATTTTGGGGTTTTCTTTGTATCTAAATTTCAATTAGTTCTTTTTTCTTTATGTTATCTGTGTGCTCTGAAAAATGCTAGCAAACCTCTGTATTATGGTGTACAAGGAAAGTCTGCAAGTTTTCCAAAAGTTCAAAACACTGGAGAATTTAATTTGCTCCCAACCTGAGACTTCAATGCTGTAATGACCTTCTATTTTCTTGGACTGCAAATCAGTAATGATTAATGATCAGATTTAGCTTTGGCTTCTGGCAGTTTTGTCTGATCAGCCTAATTAATGGATGAGACAATTGTCCAGCTTTGGCTTCATGGTGGCAGATTAATCTACATAAGTGGGCTGGTAAATCAGACTTCCAGAACTTTTTCTTGTTCAAATATTTCTTGGGTTAGTTATATAGGACTCTGAAAAGTATATCATAGCATTTAGGTAACTAGATTAAAAAAAAAAAAAATCTGGAAATTATACTCTGTTTGAGGACCATCAGGACCCTGGAAAACTTCAGAGTTTTTTGGCTTATAGTTCTGTGGTGTTATGGGTTAACACAGTTTGGGTTTTAGTTAAAGAAGAAGATAGAATATTGCTCTGTCAGGACTCTAGAATTGTTTTGGAAAAGACTAGGGACCAATTAAAGGCCAGTTTTTGGCTATTGGCATATAGTTTGACCACTGAGAAAGCTGAATGTGACTTTTGATAATACCCATATAAATCTTCAGTTTGTCTAAACGGCCCTTTTCTTTCTAGGCAATTGAACAGGTAACATCAGCTTGGTAACCTTGGCCTGAGCCAGCCAGGCCCTGCCGTTCCGCCTCCCCACCCTCCTGCAGGGCCAAGAGGAGCCAGCCCGAGGCCTGGCCGGGCTCCCTTGGCTCCCAGCAAGGGTAAAGTGAAAATATCCCTCGAGCCCGGCTGGAAAGTGGCTTCCAGCTGTTCCCGGCTAGCCCTGGCTCGGGATACTTCCAAACCCGGTTGGTGGCAGCAGGCGGATCGGCTACCACCCCCCCGGTGGGTCAGAGCTGCACGAGAGATGTCGGTGAGGCTTGACGAAGGTAGGAAGCGAGGAGGCTACTTTGTGGCTAGATGGTTTTTATTGTCACTTGCTCTTCGCAGGGGAGCCACGCTTCTCTCTGAGCCTCTCTCAAGAGTGTCTCCCCCGAGGCGTGGCCACAGCTTATACGGGGTTGGGAGAAGGGGGTGGACACAAGAGGGAAAGCCAATAAGGGAAATATGGATGTCACACAGACAGCGAATGGGAAACGAGGGGTGGGGGTTCCCCAGCCTGCTCCAATCTGGGACCGAGTCTCTCCCAGCACTCTGGAAGAAGAGGAGAGGCTTCCCAGAGAGTGACAGGCTGTGGAGAACAAAGGCAGGGGGGAAACCAAATGGGGAGAAATACAGAGAGGAACTTGGGAAAAACCATTACAGAACAAATTAATATTAACAATAAATAAAAAGCTAGAAAACATGCCACTACAGTAAAGGAGAGGCTACAGCTCAGGGCTGCAGTGGTTGGCCCTGGCCGGGCCCTGGCCAGGGTCCCCGCAGCGGCCAGCAGGGAGGGCCAGCCCTGGCTGGGCCATGCCCTGGGCCCTGGTTGCTGGTGCAGCTGGCCTAGGGGAGGATGGGATCTAAGCCCCCACCATCACCACTCTGGCTTTGAAATTAGACACCGTGAGCCACAGCTGAGAGAAAAAGGAGCCTGGCTGCTTTGGGATCCTTCAGCCTGAGGAGTTGCAGCCTGGAAGAGATCACATGACCATCACAGGCCTGGGCAAGATTTAACTCCTTCTTAACACAAGAAGCTTTCAGAACTCCAGCCCTTTCCTTCCTTCCTTCCTTAATGGAAGACAGAGTGATTTAAAATGTAGAGAGACAGCATGATATACAGTCAGCGAAAGAACTGATAAAGATTGTTGGAAGACGTGATTGAAGAAGTGGACATTTTTGACTAGACTTCTCTGGATGTAAACCATGGAGACTGAAATATCCCTTCAAATCATGGGAAAGATATGCATTTAGGGAGATGAAGTTCAAATTGTGTGTGGATTTTGAACAAAGGTGTTTTTGGTGGACTAAGTGATATTGATCTTATGAGATGCTTGAACACATAGAGATGAGAAGTCCTCTGTGCTAGTGAAGAAGTGAGAAAATATCTCTGTTCCTTGAGATAAGGAATCCTTTGTTCTTTGGAGTTATTCATCTTTAAAAGGTGACACCCTAATATGCAAAAGTCTAGACTCATGACCCATAAGCAGCTTGGGAAACTGCTAATAGGAGGGGTCACAGAAGCAGATTTTACTGGACAGCTGTTTTTGTGACAGTTAAAACCCACAAGAGGACTGTTTTAAGTTGTCAGTGGGATCCATGAGACACTGAGAGAGACTCCTCTCCCAAAGTGATGAAAGATTATGTTTATATGGTAAAACTGACTGAAAATCATAGTTTTGTCTCTCTGTTGGTTGTAGGAAAGTGAACAATTTTGGGGGGAAAGAGAAGTGGTTTAAAGTTTCAAATTTTTTTTCTTTATTCTTTAGTGTATGTGTTAATAAAATCTGTTTACCTTAAGTTAGGCCTGTTCTGCCTTTTTCTCCTTAATCCTATCTCACAGCAGAAAAACATTTAGACCACTATACTAAATTTAGCCAACAGAAACAGAGGTCAACGTAAAACAACTACATGTGGCATTATTCGCAAAGGATGACCTATAACAGGACTGAACTATTGTCAACAATGGTTCACTTTCCATCCACCTGTTACTTATGGATGTTAACATCCCACTGTTATATCCTGGGGAATATCTTTGCCTGCAATTTTTCTGAAGCCTTTTTCAGCTGAGGAAAGGCAAAATTTTGGTGACGAGTCAGAAATGGATTTTTTAGCGATTATTTTAATCTCTTACTGCCTTGACTGTGTAGGACAATTGGCAAGCCTAATTTGGATTTGTTGTCTTGTGTGCATGCCACATATTGCCTCTAAGTGTCCAGGACCAGAGAGCCCTCTGATGGCCCCTTCCCATGGAGGACCAGCTCACCTTCTGGAAGGTTCCTTTTTGCAGCTCCCTGGGCTGCTCTCACCCTTGGGACAGAGCCATGGATTTGCTGTAATTTGCTGTAACTAAACTAATTATAGCTGCCCCTCCAGAAGTCTGTATGGTCCATTTCAACAGCTGCTTCAAGGTCCAATATCCAAAGTATGTTATCAACTGGGGTTCTCTAAGCAGGGTGGGAAAACAACCACATTTCTGCTTTCTCTCCTTTGGCTGACCTGGATAGGAGCACCCTTGGGGAAAGCCAGGGAGGACAGACTTGAGAATAAAGAACTTCACTTCTAAAAACTGTATTTTCCTGACCATGATGACGATGACAGATATTGAGTTCAGGAACTAGCAGCCAAATTACTTGTGGGAGCCCAGTTACCCAGACCTGAAAGTGAGATCATGCACATAATGGTCACCAAGGACAGTAGTCAGGCTCTGAAGATGTGCAGAATATGGAACACCACAGGTGGATGGTCTGTAGTTAAAATTATTTCCATCAATAGAGATTTTAGTGGGGGACAAGCCAGAAAAGTTTGACTTAATGATTTTACAGTCTAGTAAGGCACTATTAGTATTCCTTTGGCAAATGAGGATTGATTTGCTTGTGTATGATAGATTATCAAACATGGACTTAAAAATTGGTGCAAAGTCATGTAACTATAGCTTGATCCCCTTTTTAAAAGCTGTTTGGTAGATCGTTTAAAATCAGTGTAAGAGGTCACTGGAAAAGATTGACATAGCTTCCATAGAAAATGAAAGTACCTGTTTAGAGTTATGTATTCATGCAAACAGACAGTGTACCATAAATAAATAACACCATTCTGTACTTAACATCATAATGAAAGTGAAATAAGGCAAACCCCAATGTATAAAATCTTCATTGGCTCTCAGGAGGAAGAAAACAACAACTTTTTTCATTGAAATGTCCATTGCCCCGTGCTGTCAGCACTAGTCCTCCAATGCAGAACAGTCTTCCTAATTGTCCACAAGAGAGGAATATAGTATTATAGAAAACATTTGGTTACTTGATGCAACCTGGTTTCCTCTATACAAGTTTTGAACTGTTTACTGATAGTTGTCATGCTGTTCTCGAAGCACTGTTTACTTTTCATTTCTCATTAGGTAGGTAAAATGAACTCCACTTTCTGTGCTTCAGCATGAAGTTCTTGTCATCCTTCTCTGGGAAGTGACTGAAGGGACTTCTGCCTTCCATTTCCTGCTTTTCTCAGTTCTCTTCCCACCCAGTCACTGGGAAAATATGCAAGAGGAAGGGGACAAGAACCCAGCCACCTCTTCAATCCATTCTGCTCTCTGATGGGAGACAATTTGTTTTACTGCATAAGTATTTGGGCACAGCTTGAGGTCCACTGAAATAAATGCTTTTCCTTCTAATTTAAGCCCCAGTAAAAGAGCATTTGCTGCCCCCAGCAGAGGCTTCCCTAAGGCACAGCAGAAAAGCCAAGCAAGGAGGGAGGATGACCTTCTGTGGTCCCCTCCCTCTTGCACAACCCTGTATGATGGCTGGTGTAATGAAGTTCTCAGAAAACCTTTTAAAAACAGAGAGAGAGAGAGAGAGAGAGAGAGAGAGAGAGAGAGAGAGAGAGAGTGAGAGGACTGTGCAGTATTGTAAGCTTTAAAACTGGTTTCTGGGCAGGAAACAGAAGGCATGAGTAAGAGTGAAGAGTTCAATACAGCGAGAAGTAGCAAATCATATGCTCAAATAGTCAGTGTGCCACACATCTGAATTAGCTTGTGGACTGTCAGGGTTTTATTTCAAAACTGGTTTTAGAGATAACACAGTGACTGAGAGTGGTAAGGAAAAAATAACAGGAGCCTCTGACTGGGAGGTTAGAAAGGGAATGGAGACAGAGTGGGGGAGGATAAACCTCTCACTTGGTAAGTGACAAAGGCATTTTAATACAGTAAATAAAAGTGAAAAGAAAGTATTTTCCTTTGCTCTTTCTCAGCTCTAATAACGATCACAGCTCCAGAATAAAACCATAAGGGCTGAACAGATGTTGTTTAAAACAATTTAATTCTAGAAAGAAATTAAATTCCCACCAACTTTTATGAAAATATGAAGTGCTGAACAAATTACATTCTGACTGGGATTTTCCTCCCAATAGAAAGGAAGAAGCTTACAAGTCAATATAGTCCTCTAAGACAATTTTTTTACACAAATTTCATGAACATAGGATGTATAGAAACACAGAATCACAGAACCGAGTTGGAAGAAACTCTCAAGGATTACCACATTAACTCCTGGCCCTGCACAGGACAGCCCCAAAGATCACACCGTAAGCCTGAGAGCATTTTCCAAATGTTTCTTGAACTCTGTCAGCTTGCCTGGTGTTGTGACCATTTCCCTGGGGAGACGGTTCCAGTGCCGAACCACCTCTGGGTGATGAACCATTTCCTGATATCCAACCTAAACCTCCCCTGACTGAGCTCCAGGCCATTCTCTTAGGTCCTGTCACTGGTCACCCCAAGGGAGAGATCAGTGTAAAAAGTGTTTCCAGAGTTAACAGGAAGCTCTGAAATTACCAGACTAGAATGTCATGGCTTTATTAGAATAAAAGCTGTTAAAATCATATTTTCAAACTTAACATTCATATTTCCTTATGCAGCAAAAAACTGTAAAGAACATTGCTAAACATTTAAAAAGCACAATTATACATTGAAAAGCATAATTATACATTCATTTACCTAATAGGGCAGATTTTACGTCCGGAATTTTAACAAAGAACTTTTGATTTATAAAAAAAATTTGCAATTTTTTATTACATCTTAGTACACAATTTTATTGCTTGGTAAAAACAGCCAAACACCTTATACTTCACTGGAGGCTGTTTTATACGGTTCTTTTCCAGCTGATCAGCAGTGATGCATTAAAACTCATGAAACATCAAAAAAATGCAATTAATTTCTGAAAACTGACTTTTCCTGTTTGTTTTAGGAGAACAATTTCACCTGAGGAGCTTGCAGCTTCTTTTGCCCCTGCTGTTTTGATGCTCTCAGTGCTTTAGGAAGTACCATCATCCTGCTAGAATAATGGAGATGGAACTCAGTTCTGCTCAGTTCTAATCTTTTCTACTCCTGAAACACAAGGCTCCCACCTCAAGCTTTTACATCACAGAGAGAAATAATCCCTTACATTTTTATGTCAATATTTCACCCTAGAGCCTCAAGGGAAAATAATTAAAATAAGTCTTCTTTCTTACTTGGTCTGTTAGAGATCCTTTACTTAGTCCTCTAAAAGCCTTCCAGAGGTGTGTGTCATGTGTTGTGTATGGGAGAGGTGTTTCCAGATAGCTCATAGTTTGGATTTATCACCTTCCTTTATTTTCCCATAGTTGTAGTACCCCAATGTATTAATGAAAAAGTTTCACTGATGCCAGAAAGGACTTTTTTTCATGTTTTTCTTGCCATGGATACTTTCCTAGATGAGTTAATTTTCACCTACAGAACCTTTTGAGTCATCTAAATCAGAGGAGACGAGTCTTTTCCTTGCAAAAGGCTAAGCAGACCTTTCACACACCTTTCACAGGCCACACATTAACACACAGATTAGTGTTATTTTATAAACTGTGAGAGGAAAAAAAACCTTCCAGTCCTATAAAATAAAGTCAGAGGGTAATTCTGCCAGCAGGTTCTCAGATCTTCTACACATGATCTCCCTTGCATGGTGGACTCCCATATTTACACACCTCCTTGAAAAACAACTCCTGAATGCTTTATTAAAGGAAATGTCACATATACAGCATTCCAGCTCTGGAAAAATTCAAAAGGAATGTCTTTGAAAGTAAATTAAAAGTCGAGCTCATCTCTTAACTAGATGCTCAGTTAGGTTAAAAAGATTGACTGAACAAAGACTAAAGCAAGAGGATTACATGCTTTTTCCTTTGCCAGCTTCTCTGTGCAGATGTACTCCCTAACAAGAGTCTGGATAGCAACACCCATAGAATTCTGTTTCCACACTGGTGTATGTGTGTAGGATGAATAGACTGCATGTCCCGCAGTCCAGGCACCCTGGACACCCACCATTCACTGCTGAAGCACACTGTAGGTAAAATTCATACTGGCATTTCAAAGGAATCTCCAGAGGAATTACTCACATCTGTATTTTCTCCCAGTCTACACTAGGAAGGGTTTACAGGATTGGGTGTATTTCCCAAAACTGTGTTCTGGACAGCTGACTTTTCTTGTCCACCTGCCATCTCTTCTGTGAATTGATCATATCTCTCATGCATCTAAAATCTTCTTTATATCAGAGAAATTCTCCCATACTACATGAAATGCCTTTGGTCTCTCTGAAGTGTTTGTTGAGAAGGATGTATTGGATCCACAGAAAGATCACGATAAGCATGTGAAAACATACCTAAAACTTAAGCCTACATTCATTTATGGTAGGGCTTGAGGCTTTTCTGTTGTGGATTTCAGGACTTCACACTTGCTTGCATGCTGTCAGTTAATGAAACTATCACATGAATTTGTGAAAGTCCACACTTAACAGGTTGTGTCACTAGCTGGGGGTACTAAATGTTTTGGGTTTCCCAGAATTTATCCTTCTCCTTCTGCCTGGAAATGTTCTCTGGGTAGTAAAAGATAATTTTTCCCCCTTGTCTGGATAAGTGAGCCCAGAGAAAAGGTAGTTCTCTGGCTGCCAGATGTACAGCAGCCCCAGGTAAATGTGTGTGCAGATCACCAGGTGGATGTACTGCTTCATGTAGTCAGTCAGATGGACCCCAAATGTACCAATTCTCTTGTGCACAGGATCTGTACCATTCCTCCCCTGGGAAACTGGAACAGAAATATTTGAGCCCTGTTTTGCCTTTATAAGCTGAAAGTACTTGGGTTTACATTATATTGTAGTATAGAAGTGGCATACTGTTCCTTTTTGTCTCAAAAGTACTTGTGCCTGATTTTCTACATTTGTCAGCATCTCTCTTCTACTTGAAACTAAGTCTTGTGTTTGAGCATTTTAGGCTGGTCTAAGTATTAGATTCAAGAGATCCCAACAATGGGAAAATCCCAGCCCATGTGTTGGGGTGTAAAGGCATGTCTGGTAGTGCTGCTGAGATGTCTCTGACAGTATCATGTAATCAACTCCATCCATTTTTGTCTGTCTGGACAGCCCGAAGTTGCCAGAAACTAGGCCAGTGGCTGAAGCACTGAAGGCTGAGGGGTGGAACAGCAGCATGACCTCTTTGCTGAACAAAAAGCAGTTCAGATGTGGATCCACAGTTTGTGTATCTATGGAGATGGAGCAGGTCAGTGGAATTTGTGATTCCAGCTATCTGTAAGGGTTATCCTGTGTGTTTTACATATTGCCATAACCCTATTTAAGCTTGTACCCCTAGTTTTGATTACAAACCCACCAGGAAGTAGCTGGCAAAGTATGGGGAAGCAGTGGCTCAGGAGGCACATACAAAAAGGAGACAAATCCATAATGGGCACTAGAGCTGCAAAAAAGGACATGTAAGATGTGATATCAGATGTAGTTTTTTACGCTTTACTGTGACCACAATTTCACCCAGTGGGGTGAAGGAAAGTGCCCACAATCACGCAACTGCTGTAATAGCTCTGGTGGAACCTCCTTGTCCTGCCCTACACAGTTCAGCTGTGACCCCACTGCTCTGTCCTTTTCCAATGAAAAACAGAAAGTGCTTCTTTTCTTTAAAGCAATAGAAGCACAGAATCTACCTGAACTTCGTTGTAAGATGAGTTCCTTGAAGCTGTAAATCAGCCTCTGAAATTTTCTGTGTGCACCAGGAGCTAAATGAGCTAACCTTCTGTCAAGCAGTGAATGCTGGGACATTTTTTCCACCTTTGCAAACATTAGTCTAAGTGAATCAAGTACTTAACATGGCATGATGAGGAGGAACCCTGGGGAAAAACTAGTGAGTTCATAGTCCAAAACTGATGCAGTCATAGTACTCAAAGAAAAAGAAAGAAAAAAGCACTCAAATTTTCCACTATGATAAAACCAGAAACAAGTGCTAGAATAAGAAGGTTTTGATATCCATTGTTCAGTGTTGCTAGTGTGTTATTTTTTTCTATATAGCAGAACGTGGTAAATTCATAGCCTTTGGGATTTTTTTTCAAGTATAAATCACTATCATTTCCCCCCGCCCCCCCCAATATCTATAAGTTATTTGTAAAAATCTGAAGGGCAAAATAAACCATACAAGCTGGCAAGTAGTTTTAGTGGCATTTAAAACAACTGCGGTAGTTATAAACAGTAAACAAAACATAGTAACCAATTTAAACACTAGAGATTGTTGTATCATAGAAGCATAAATCATTAACTTAATAATTTCAGCAGCCATGACTCAAGAACAAAATTAAGCCAACAGTACCCCCTGTGGCAATAATGAAGTACTGTATTTCTTACAGAAAGCTCACACAATCTGTGGTCACAGTTCGGAAATCCTCTGAATTTGATCCTTGGAAGAGAGACCTCCAAGTAGATTTTGCACAAAGTACTTTCAGAAGGAGTTATATTCCAGACATATATGCATAAATACAATCCAGAGCCTACGAGCAGTAGAAATGAGATTACAGGTATTTCAAGAAGAGACAAGAATATAAATGTGATGGAGACCACTGCTGGGATTCAGTTCTGTGTTTTAGACAACACTCCAGGCTGTTTTTCTGAAGGACCAGTGTTATGAAGCAGAAGATTATAACCTAGAAGGGCCTGAAGACACAGAGTTCACTCTGGATAAACTCCTACAGTAGTGCTGATGGGTTCAGTTCCAAATATCCCAGCTGGTCCTTTACGAAACCCTGAAGCATATCTGAGAGGAAACTACACTCTCCTCACTTCAGCCAAATCCATGCTACATCTCTTCTGACTGCTTGGAAATGAAGTGACTAGGCTTCTCTCTAGGTATTAGTCATGGGTCAAAAGTTAGGTGATTGAATGTTAGCTTTAAATTCTCCTTAATTTTCCAAGAATATTGCAGAACTTCTAGGATACATTTTTGCTCAGCCAAAGCTGCTTTTAATTTTCATCTGCAGATTTTGATACCTTTTCAAAGAGATGAGAAAATTCAAAAAGTGCTGTCAGAGTTGGTAGAGAATGCAGTTCATTTTCAACTTCTTTGTTTTTAAATTTCTCTGCTATTAGTCTTTCCAGTACAGCATTTTGGTGATAGGAACAAATTAAATATTTCTGATGTTAGATGATGCTGTGAGGAGGCAGAAAAAAATCATGTGATAACACCTCACTTCAGAACTGCCTTTTTTTTAAGGATCTCAGAATTCCTGAGAGAAGTCACATAGAGCTCCAAACTTCTACATGCAGATTTCTACATATGAAAATATACAGAAAATTAGTCTTTGGTCAAAAAGTAGGAAATATCATTGCTGGCAAAAACCAAAAGGATAAAATGCAACCATTCAAAAAGGAAAAGACAAGACAAACAAGTGCTATTACAGAAGCAATCGGACAGAAGCTCTAATCTCCTTGTCCAAGTTATTAGCACATCTCATTTAAGTATTGTCTTCTTCTCCTTGTTTCAGTGTTATTTATTCACCAGAAGACTTTTACAGAATGACATAAGGCACCAACCGATGTACAGTGAAGTTATAACCTAACTATAAAGCAAGAAATGAAAAGTTGAATCAAGGGTGAAGGGACACTTTTCACTTCCACATGTACAGTAACAATTCTTAAGAAAATATGGGTTTTCCTCATAGAAATCTCTCAGTCAAACCTATCTTCCTCAGATGTCCTCTCTGAAATTGAAAGGTGGTGCTCTGTAATCTCAGCCTAGTCCCTTATTTAACACTAGATTTTTCTTTTGTTATGTATGTGCCCTGGCAAACACTCACAAAAAAAATCCTCACAAAAAATATGAAGTCTTTACTGAAACCTAAGGGAAGACACAGCCTGAAAAATAAGGGGCCAATTGCAAACATTCCTGCATGAGAATCCAGACTATTGACTCAGGCCAACACATCACATATAACATACACATTAGCAAATAAAGGTGACAAAAGGAATTTGCAGAAACAATGGGTGACAGTGCTGTGTATTCCAGGACCCCCCTCCAATTTCTAGGATTCAATCTTAGAAATTAAGACATAATCATTATCCACAATAGATTTAAGAGTATTACCTTATCCTTTTGCCTGAAAGCCGTGAAACAATATGAGGTCCTTTTTCTTGGTGTATCAGAGAAGATGCATCAAACTGCCTCTACTGCTGGTAAGTAATCTGAGTAACCAGGGGGACTGAGTCAAGCCTCAGCTATCCAAAAGCCTTCCTCAGAAATCCTTCTCAGAAGGACAGCCTTCTGAGAATTAAAGTACAGAACAAGGAAAAGAGACAAGATTCAGGATGAGCACTGTGAAGTTTGAAAGATAAATTTCTGTCAGGAAAAGCAGACAATGGAAAAGCTGATGTCCCAAAACCATGGCAAAGCCATCATGTTGGCAGGGGATACAACTGCAGCGAGTCCATGCACTTGAGGAGCCCCTGCATTAACTGTGATGGGCAACAGCAAACAGGACCCAGGACTCTGACAACCAGTCCAGATGATTGCTAAGGACTGGAGGGGTCATGAGGGGAAGGGGTACTTTGGTATTTTGTGTAGCTTTAAGTTGATGTCATTTACATACTCACAGGTAACAGAACAGAATCCTTCATCCTCAATGATCCAGAGTCTCAGATCACCTTCCAGAGTAATCACTCAGATTTATATTCATTTAATACTACTTACAGAGTAACTAGTTGCTGCATGTGTTACCAGTTATCACTAAATCTAAACTGTATGTGAACTGTGGGCGTGAGATGTGCCAGACTTTGAAAAGGAGGAATCCAGTTCATACACAAATACCATTCCATTGTGTTTACCAGTAACATGTACAAAAAATATCAATTACCTTTTTTTGCTGTGAGAGCTTCCCCTTTCATATGCGCCTTAGTGTTCACTTTATTTCTGAACCTGTATTAACCAAGAAAATCCTGACAATGGCAAACTATCATTGTGTATCCAAACTGAGGATTAAAACCACACTTAGCCAAAAGCAGAAGGTTTAAGGATATTTCCCAGCTGAAATATTTTTCAGCTGTAAACCACTGTTATAGGTCTTTGCACACAGGATTGTGGATCACTTACTAGGAAGAATCCCATCACCAAAAAGATTCCTTGGAGAAGACTGAAAACTAAACGGACAGCCTGGCCAATTACTCAGCTCTAGCTACTAGTAAAAAGCTTTTTAAGAGGAAGAGGTGGTTTATGGACCTTTGCACTTGGACAATATATCCTGGGGTTGGGTGAGTTTGAGATTATCTAAAAAATCATAGATACTAACCAAGACTCCAACTGTGATCCGCTGGGGAGACTGGGAGAAATAAATAATGCAGAATTAGGTGCTCCACCTCAGGGCACATCTTAGTCTCCTGGAATAAGTGGGATTTCTTTCACCAGTGTAGACTATCCATTTTTCACAGCAGACACCAGTTCAGCTCCCACAGCTAATGCTAGCTAGCGCAGGGGTAGCCCATTATTTACTTAGAGGAAAGCATTAAAAAAAGAGCTTCCTTAAATTCACAGGTTTGTGAAGCATTGTAAATGAAAGACTTCCCCTCAAAAAGTAGGCTAATGAGGATCTCAGAAAAAAAAAAGGAGGCATTGTTTTCATGTACCTAGGCAGCAAGCATCTTCAGATGCTGGGTCTGGTTTAACACACATTCTTGCGAGAAAATAATTAGGTTGCTAAGTGTGAGTCAAATGTCACTTACATTATGAATAGTGCATGTCTGTGTGATGAAGAAATGCTGACTACATATGAGTTCAGCCTCTTTAGTAATTTTTCAGGCAAACCTTCTCAAAGTTATTTAATACATGTCAACAACTTAAACTGTAAGCAAAATTAAAGAGGGAAATTTAGTCTCTGAAATATATCCCTTTAGGACCCAGAGGTCATTAAATCAGCAAGTTATGTCTATCATTAATCTTTCCTGAATGAAAGTAGCCTATTTGTGTCCAAGTATATGTGATAATGTGGAATAATGCAATAAGCAAAGCCGGGTTTCAGGCAACACTGTAAAGGTGTGATAAAGGACACACTGCTGTTATTCAGCTCCTCTCAAGAAACAATAAATCTTCTAAAAAGATTTATATTGGAAACATTGTGTGAGATATTTAACTAAATGGAAAGCTAAATGAGGTAAAATTACAAGGTTGGAATGAGACAAGATGAAAAATATCTTAATTTATCCAGTTCCTTATAAATTCCCCTAAATCATGTTAATTTACCTTTAGAAAATCACAAACATCCTTGATATGCCACAGTAATTAGTCATTGTGTGAGTGTACAGACTGGGAAACAAGACATTGTTCTGTAAGGACCCTTCTGAAAGCACACTCATGTTTCTCTTCCAAATTTTTGTCCAGGATGACATTTCATTGCAAAGCAGTTGTACAATCTTCTTGTTCCCCTTCATTTTTCAAAGGAGAACATAAAGAAAACGTTACCTAATGAAAAGTCTGCTTTGTGATAACTCTGCTGGAGAACTACTAGTAAGGACTTTTGAAAACACTCAGTCTTGGTTCCCAAAAAAATATTGTTCTGATCACCTAGAAAAACAGCTCACCATCAGAAAGGGCTAAACCAAACCTGACTGCATTTCATGTACTGTCATTATTTTGGTCATATGAACATTCTGTTGCAGTATTGCCCTCCTTTAGGCACATCATCAACTTGTTTGAGTGGCTTTTATTTCAAGCATCTCACTAAAATTCATACAGCCCATATTCCATTTCTTTTTTTATAGATATAATGTCTGCAGGATACAAAGAAAAGCTATTAATAAACATGTATCCAATACTTAATGTTACTTTTTGATGCTGTTTTGAAATGAAATTTGAATTTAATTTATTTTTGGCATCAGAAACACCCAATACAAACAGAATGGAAAAACAAATCTAATGGTGTTAGAAGCAATCATTTTCTCGAGCACCACAATCCCTATGCTTTAACACTCAGCATTTATAACTTGCTTCTCTGCTGAAACACTGAAATACTTCAAAATATATAATGTAATCATGTATTAGCAACACTTGTCTATGTTCACAATAGAATTTGCATTGACATGGCAACTGGGAGTGCCCATCAAAGCCAGACCCCATACAAGGCACTATTGAAAGGAGAGAAAAATCTAAGACAAGTTGCCATAATAGCATGAAGAGAATGGTGCAGCAAAGATAAAATGAGCATTATGAGAATTTGATTTTAAGAAATCACTGAATGTCTACAGTTAAAGAGGAGCAATCTACACCATCGTCTCCTACTCCAGCTTCATACTGGAGCCTGATGTTTAGATAGAGGGATAGACCTTTTTTTGAGGCAACTGCCTGGGTTTTTTGGGGAAAAGCAGTGACTTCTGCATTCCATTATGTTATTTTTTTGTCTCTGAAAAGATAAGGTATTTTGATGATGCAAACATTCTGTGGGCATTTATACTGTGAATCAGAAAGGTGGAGTACACCCTGACACACTCTAAGGAGAAAATATTGTCCTGCAGTCATTTAAGAAACCAATCTTGTGCCTAAAGCCCTGATTATCTCTTGCATAACTTACCTGTTCCAAAGAATTTGAATTAGTCTATAACCTATGCAACTGCCATGAGAAGTCATGTGCAAATTTTATTCAAGTACTTGCAAAATTACAAGAGTTCTTTAGCTTCTGTTTTACTCTTCAGCCTTCTTTAATGTGAAAGCATCATGATCTATTATCTTTCTAATATCTTAATATGACTAATGGCTACTCCATGGCTGAAATGGTTATTTTATGTATTGAGCAGAACTGAGCTGGATCACATAATTCAGAGCTCATGCAAACTTCCACTTTGAGGTCACTTTCCAGTTCACATCTGGTCCAGATAGATCCTGACTGATATTTGAAAGCATAATAGAGAGGGTCTGACATAGGATGTCCAAAGGACTGATAATAGTAATACTGCTCACAAATGCAACATTGGCTACAAGGCAGTTCTGCTACTTCAGGATCCCTGTTTCCATGGATCATCTCCAACTTGCTCAAACATGGGACATAGTATTTATCAGTCGTGCTAAAATGTGCATCCCTGCTATGTTCTCCTGCATCCAGTGGAGATGTCTAGAGTGGCTTGAGAACATCATCTGAATTTTAATTCCTTCAAATTCATTTGAATCATCTGAATATCCCATTCTATGAAACATGGAAGGATTTTGTAAGTATAACACAAAATAAATGTAGTTTTGGTAATTTTGCACCTGGCTTTCTTGAGGGTGTTTTGGAGTACTCTTTCTGTCCCTTACTCCAATCAAGAAAAACATCAACAAACCAGAGTGAATGTTGTGGAGAGACACCATAGTCTGGGACATAGAAGTAAGAGAAGAAACCAAGGGGGTCAGGAGAAAAGGAGTCTAAAATTAGAATTTATCTCCTGTGTGCCACTCCTTGTGAAAGGCTTATGATAGAAGATACAGAGCCAGACTCTTCTCAAGCCAAAGGAAAAAGAGGCAATACAGATCATAGGAAAAAAGTTTTACCTGAATATTAGGAAAATAAAAATCACAGAGAAGGCAGTGCAGCCCTGTAAGAGTCCACAGGTATAAAATTAGACACCTTCACTGTTGGGAGAGGAGCCCAGTCACGGTTCACCAGCAGATTCTAGTCTTCAGGGCCTGATTTTCTCAGAGGGAGTAAACATCAGCTGTTTCCACTGAAGTCTGTAATATATGTCAACATTTATTACTTTGAGGAAATTAAAGGTAGGTCACTCAAGATTCAAGGACCAGATTTTTAAATCTCCTTTATGGAGCATACTGGGCATTGAAGACAATTGCAGACACATCCCTGTGTTTAGGTACTCTAAAACTGTTGCTAAAAGCACCATGGAAAATCAGCCCCTCATTGTTTGATGTGTCTCTTTTGTTAGTTAGGTCAGATTTCTTTTGCTATCCCACAGTGCTATATGTGGTGCTGTGTTTATTTTCCAGGTCAAGGAGTTTCATGCACTGGAAACTTAACTTTGAAAAAATAACATGAGAGGAAAAAAAAGATAATCTTAAATCTACCAAGTTTAAAGGGAAGAGAAAAAAAGTTCAGTTCACATGATTAACTGTCATAAGCACAGTACATACCATCAGAGGTGCCAAAGCCTGACTTGAAAGGTTTTAAATGTTTCAAGCTGTGCAAGCATGCATTTCTTCAAACAGGCAGAACTGATTATGATGATCACAGGCAAAACCTTAGTTAAACAGAGGATGTGCAATTTTTGTAAATTGTTATACATCAATTACTAACTATTGAAATAAATGGCTTGCTTGTTTATTAGCATTAGAGTCTTTTTTTCTTCCCTCTGTACCCCTGTGAAGAACAGGGAATGCTGCAGGTGATGAAGACAATTTTCATCATCAATACAGGACAAGGCAACAAGTCTGGAGAAAATCAAACTTGACCAAGTAGTGCTATTTAGATTTCAAAAAGTTTAGTAAACTTTGGGATAGTTTTAAATAACTCTTTTCAAACACTTAAGGTCAAATTTTCTTTTCACATCTTTATTACCAAATATATATATACATTCTGGTCATACCAAGAAGCTGAATGAACATTTGTTCCTTAATGTGTCAGGAGCTGAACACACTCCTGTACACACAACATTTTAGATGAATGGAAAGAAGCACAGAAATGATGGAATAAGGGATAAGGTTATGCAATCCTTATTATATTCTACTATTTAAGTTCCTAACTCTAAACAAAACCTTACTCAGCTGAAATTTATATACTTTTTAAAAACTTATTTAAACTAGCATGGATGGTTGTTTGGACACTCCTAAATCTTATTTAACTTGCTCAAGAGACTGAATTGACAAAAAGGTATGAAGCAAGATAAGAGTTTACACAGAGCTTTGTAAGGGGCCAATTTTGTCAATTTGAAACTTAAGTTAAACTGGCATCACTTTAAAACTGTAGAGGCACATGTTATTCTAGCCATGTTGTGCCTTCAGAACAGATAAATGCTCCAAAACACCATCCAAAACACCAAAACACCATCACCAAAACACCATCTTCAAAACACCATATTCCCCAATCACCAGCAGATCAGAGAGAAGGAAACATCTGGAGGCAGAAAAGGAAAACACCTGGAGATGGAACATCTCTTTACCTAGATGATGACAGGAGTTACCTCTTCAGTTTAGGTGAAGGCTTGTTCTCTTTTCTGGCAGTCTCCATCCCATCATATGGCCAAACAAATCAGTAGTTCCCAGGAGCAGGAGGTCTGCCTGGGAAGATCAGGTTGCAAACTGAGTCTTAAAACATGTTCTTGGTGTGTTGTGCATGTCAGACAGAAAATTTGGGAACAATATTCTGAACTTGAACTTATGAAAATAATAAAGAATCAATCTAACTAGCTTTTCACAGAAAGACAAGGTTATTTTCCCCAGAAAATCTTGCTTTATTGTCTTATGATTTGCTCTCCCAGCTGGAGGTAACTGAAAGAGGACTGATTTTTAATAAATGGTAAGTATCTGCCCTGGCTGTAGCCAGATTACAATGCAGCGCTCAGGTTGTGACTCGCAGAACTGTGACTTGTTACGCTGGTCCATGGTTAAGTCCACTGAAATAAGACGTTCAAACACTATACTCATTAAGACATGTTTAATGCTTTCCTGAGGGAATTCCTGACCAGTTAGTGTTAGAGCACCTTGAATAAGCTGAGACATTTGTTCCACTTTTTTTTGGAAAACAAGCAAATTTTATTTATTTTATTTATTTGTTCAGGGTGAAAAAATAACCTGGTTCAAATGCTGGTTCCTAGTCATAGTTTATCCTTTCTTCTATTTCATGATTTATTCCATGAAGTAGGATCTGTAACCATCAATAAAAGGCGGCCTGGGGTGGGGTTTTTTCTTCCTGTAGGCAGAGTTCTCATAATGAACTGATCCACCAGTTTGCCAGTATCTGATCTACTCTCTAGGTACAGCATCTGACCTCCTCTTTAAATACATACATATGCTCCCATCTATCTATACTCAGCTCTTTACCTGTACTATTTACACGTATGTATCAACTTCTGCATGTGTTATTTAGAAGAATAATATACAACCTATGGTATATTGAAGTTGTCATTCCACAGTGTCCTTAGATTTGTAATGGAAAAAGCCAGATCCAAAGGGAAATCTAAGAAGTTGATTAATACCAGAAAAGGAATAAATAAGATTGGAAACAGAGTGGATGCTTGAAAATCTTACTTGCTTCTATCCAGGGTCACTAATTTAATTTTCTCCTACCGTCCATGTGGTTTTTGTTTTTTAATTTCCAGGAATTCCTGACTGTTTATTCTATAGTGAACCAATGGGGTTTTGAGGCCATGCTATGTTGTGCGAAATGTCTCAGTGGTATGTGTTCTTTGTTAAAAGTTGCGGAGGAGCTGCATTGGTGTAATTGAACAAACACTAACTATCTCACTTTTAAAAGGGAGCATAATCTGCTCATCAATTAAAACCAAATCTGCCTAATGGTTAAGACACTGTATGTGTCATCCTTCCAGCATTCATCAAAGTGTTCCATAAGTGCCTTGAAACCTAATTGCCAGTGTTAAGAAAAAAAAATCTTCAAATAGATTTGTGAAGGCAGATGGCTTGTTTATATACAGTATTAATATGAACAGCATTTTTCTAATAAAATGGTGTGTGATTAATCCAACATGTACAGCACAACAAAGGCAAACAAGGAGTTGGCTATACACACACACATCACCAGGTTCTGGTTGCACAAAGTGCTGCGCTGCCTACCCGAGGCCTGGCCAGGGCTGTGCTCCCTCCCTCCCATCCCAACACCTCCACTGGATGAGGAGGGGAGCTGGGGCTTCAGCCTCGCACCTGGTAAGATGATGGCCATCCTGTTCGAGTTTTGCCCTTGCCATATCCCTCCCTGCTTCTAAGAAAATCAGAACGTTACATATAGATGAAGTCATGCAAGAAGTAAGAGGCACTGCCAGTTTTTAGATGTCTGTCGCTGATCTAGGTCCAACCTCACTTGTCCTTCTTTGCCTCCTCCCATTGCTAATATTCCTCTCAGTGCTTCACAGATGTTTTCTTATCATGCTACTGAGCAGTTAATTTTCAAGTGGCTTCTCAGAGCAGATGTTCTACAGACACGTGCTGTTTAGCCTTCTGTTGATGTTATTTCTCTCATCAAAGAAGTGTTACTGCCACATTGCCTTTAAAAGAAAAAAAAAAAAGAAAAATAAACCCCAAAACTCCAAATAAAGAAACAAATCACTGGAGTTTTTAAACACCTGCTGATAATCTGATAATATTCCAAGAGAAGCTTGGATGCTGCAGTTATGACTGTTTATTTCACAATGCAGCTCTTTCAAAATGTCTCTTGCTCAGAAACACCTAGTCCTTATCTATTTGCAGGACAACTCATTTAATACTTAGCAATAAAGGTTGCATAAAAATCAAAATGTAGCACAGGTATGTTAAGACATACAGTATTTCACAACTATATTTTGTTTATTTGTTTTAACACACACCCCCACAAAAGAAAAGTGTCCCAAAACAAACGATGCATCATTTGGTTTTATGACAGCAGGTGAACCATACTCTGTGAATCTTATGTCTGCCCCTTCCATCAAGTTCATATACCAGGGCATGTTCTTCTAGTTACTTGGTCCTAGCATCTTTCTAGTCCCCTTTTTATAATGTGTTTCCTTCCCATTACTCTTACAGATATATGTACTTGCTACAGTTCTGCTCAGGTTTTCAAAGGGTGTTTGGAAGTGCCGCACTTCCTACCCGCTAGTTCTAAGGTCAACATGTGCAAATTAGCAAGGAACAACTCATTGCAGAGAAGTGTTGCTGGAGGCTGATTTTCAAAGAGATATGTGCAGTTCAGTAGTCACGTGGAAATAAAGCTACATTGGAGACACTATCTGGGTGGAGAAAATAAACAAATATTATACGAGTTTGGGAACTACAACCAGTGGCCAGATTTCCCCTAACAAGTATAAAATTGGAATTGCTCCATGAATTAAAACTTGGTTTCAGGGAGCTGTGCCAGTTCAAACCAGCTGAAGAGCTAGCCCACAGCCCACAGCTTTTGGCTTTGACCAAACTGCACATCCCTTCACTACAGGCCCTTGATGTGGAAACACGGCCCTAAAGAATGAGCACAAGAGCAGAAAATCTTTATAGAGCCACCTCACGTCCTGCTCCAGTTGGCCTTTCTCTACAAACAGTTCGTTAAACAATACTTCAAGTGCCTGATTCACCCTCTTCTATGTCAGTGAAATTGTTGGATCCAAGCCAGCATAAAACTGGAGCCACACAGAGCTCAATTAAGCCCAAGGCTTTTGAAAGGGTTGATCAGCTAAAGCTTTTACAGTTCCTGTTAATACTAAGCACCAAATGTTTTTAACTTGCAGAGACTTTTTTGACTTCCAGAAATTTGGGACATGAAGCTGTGGGATAGTGGCAGTGTGACAGTGACAGGTAACTCAGTGAATGGGTTTTGAGACAGTCTATCCACCAGCCTTCTGTGGACAGCCTTCTGTAACTCTCTGACTTCTGCCCTTAAAAGGCAGCTTCAGTTCTGCATTCATCTGTTTAGGAAAAACAAATCCAGTGCTTTCTGTTTACAGTTTCTCCCTCCTTAGCTCAACATCACTCCTTCCTCACTGTCCTACATACCACCAAAACATCTGGGGTGGTGGCCTGTGCCAGAACTCACACCAAGTTGTCCAATTAGTCAGATATCCCCAGGGATTGGACAAATGCCTTGTATCAGATGTCTCTCTATCCCACTAACAGTTCTTGCTACACAAAAAAGAAAAAAAAAAAAAAAAAAAAGGTGCAGTAGTTTAAAAAAAATCCACCCCAAAACACAACAGTGGGATATAAGCAGTTTGGAAGCTGAGGTCAGGAAAGAAAAAAAAAAGGTTAAATATATTTCCCTGTGTGCATGTATGTGCATATTTACTCATACACATACACGCAATATAACATTTTTTTAAACATGTATGAGAGTCGAGAAATGTCAAGAGTAGGCACAAAATATTACCAGAAAGCATAAGAGAAATAAAGTAGCTGACTTCAAAAAGAGTGGAAAGTACTTTTGATTGGGGTTCTACTAACTGTGGGAAAGCTACCAGAGGAAAAGTGGGAAATGTTTAAGTAACTGTTGGAAAGAGTGCAGTTGAAATTCTTCCCACTTCAACCTAAACAGGGAAAAGTGCAACATGGGCCATTGTGGTTAGGTAAGGAATGAAATGCAAAGATTTTTACAAGCAGAAAGCTGAAAGCTTTTAAAAAAGATAAACAAATCTGGTGCAGAGGATTTGGAGGCACTGTATGTAAAAATAAGCAGAAGTAATTTAAAGGATCAAATTAAAGGAGAAAATGGAATTACTGAATGCTAAACTTTCAACTGACAACAATGAGCTCTTTAGACATTCTCACATTAAAGAAAAAGGAAAATATAATAGTGGTCTCCTAAAAATGCACAATAAATGAAAAACAGGGACAAAGGAAATGGTTTAATAATAATACAGAGGAGGAAGGGAAAAACCAAAAATTATATTACTGTTCCTGACTCAGAGCCCAGTTCTACAGGAATTGAAATGAAACTCCTTACTCTATTATGGGCAGATATGCATCTGCACCAGGTAGACAACAAGACAGAAAAGGCAGGACAATTTCTCCACTTTTTCTCCCACTTGTGATTATGGGGCTGGCTCAGGCTCCTATGTTTTTAAGAGAAGACATGAAAGTCCTACAAATTTTACCTGGCCAAAGTGATCCTAAAGATGCCTTTCTGGTATTTGTGAATCACTGGGATTTGCTCTTTTCTGATCACTTACAGAATTCAGCCCAACTTGATGCCAAACAGCAGGGCACTCACTGTAAAGCCATTATAACATGATTTAACAACCCATACTCCAGAGAAATCCCAAGGCAGCTCAGGAACACTTAGGTAACTTCCTACTTATTTTATTTACACCTTGTGTCCATGAAAGGAAAAAAATAAATCTACGCATTAAGAAACTATTAAATATCAGTATAACATAACAGGCTGTGAAGAGCTATGAATGGCAGGCAGGCAGACAGTCGGTGATGTAGAATTTTTGAAGCTGGAAGACTTTGCTATTTTACATTACTCTCTTCTGTCAGATGGACATTCAAAGCAAAGCATTTCTGCAGAGGATTTACAGAGGGAGTGGGCTCTGAAAGTGATTGTCCACTCTTTGCATCAGTATATGTTTGTGCTGTTTGATGGAGACAGACCCTGCACTGAAGTGGATAAACCAGTTGATTTTTCCTTCACGCTTTCTCTCCCCATCTGGCTCCACACCTGTTGTGTGTTAAGTATATTTTCAGTGAAGACAAAAAACATTTAGGATGACCTAATAGATGTATACAAAATAATGAAGGAAGTGATAATGATGTATATGGTAAAACATCCTCCCATCCAAGAAGCCCAACAGCCATGAAATTGTGCAATCATTCTAAGCATAAACACAAATCAGATCCAGTAAGAATGTAGTTCACAAAGATAATGAAACACCTGGAATAAATGGTGGCACTAGACAATAAAAAATTGCAACAGTTTTCTAAGTATTTTTGTATTGTAAATAAGAATGTAAACCACAGGAAACAAGCAGGAATGAGATATATATAACAAGAAAATGAAAACACTTGGGCACATCCATGAGAGGGCTGCATATGTAATAAAAGCAACTGTGAAAAAGCAACTGTTCATTATTATTAGTTATTGTTACTTTACTCATTCTTCTGATATAAAAAATACATGAAGCCAAAGCCAAATACTTACAGTGGAATTAAGTACATCCATGCCTACAAGGTCTGCAGGAATAACTCCTGATTTCTTACTATGAGCTATCACTGTTGAAGATGTTGGCACTGACATACTATGCCATTCAAGAAGGATGATAACCTTCCAGAAATAAGACCACTGTTGTCAAGAATATTTCCTGGTCTGAAAAACCTGTCTGACCTCTCAAAATTGATTTGCTCTATTTAAAGTTAGCTCTGAACCCCAAATCCAGAACCTTGAAAGAGTGGTTCTGTCCCTAGTTTTGAAACTTAGGTCCTTCTCTGAGCCTGGTTCTCAATTGCTTTATTGGAGCAATATGGATTTACACTTGCTGAGTGTGTGGTTCTCTAAAGACAAGCTGAAAAAGCACATGTACCCCATCCCCATCATACATACATTTTGACACAGCCTTTGAGAGGAGAGTTAAATCCTTATTATCATTAAAAATATGGAAGTATATTTGATTTTTTTTCTTCAACAGCTCTAGGCTCTCTTAGTTCTTCTAATTTCCACCCTGAGGCACAGCACACACATGTTCAGATACTGCCCAAACATGTTGGATTAGAGCCTTCTGCTAACACAGAGCACAATCCTCAGCCCAAGTTTTCCTTCCCAGTCTTCAGAAGATATTTTCATGTTGTTCTCAACAGACTGTGTCTCAGAGCAAGAAGCAACAATTTCATTAGTGCTTTGCTTGGAAGACTGCTGACTACCGCCCACTGTGGATGTGGGGGTTTGGACCGTGTTTTGGCCCGAGTGTACTCCAGCTCTGGCCCCATGTCCAGCAGCCAAACCAGTAGAAGATGGTGATGGCTGTCACTCCCCACTGCCCTCTGCCAGCTTGGAAAACATCCACTGAGAAGCTGCATCTCATTACTGCTGCTGTACAGTGCTGGGCCGTGCTTGCCAACAGTGATTAATTCAGTGAATTTGGCATGCAGAAAAAAATTCTCTCAAAATTGCATTATTCCAGAGAAAACACCTGGATATCCTTAGAAAACAAATAAACAACACTAGCATTGAGAAAAAATAATTGCTAGGAATTTTAAAAGGGGGAAATAATTTGCAGTCAGAGATTTCATGGATCAGAACCAGCTTGGTAGAACAGATCCCTTTGTAGTGTTATCAAATGTTCTGGTACATGGAGACATGCAAACTGCAGATTTCCTGTTCTGCTAAAATATTAGGGTGTGACTTCATTAACCAAAGGTTTTGCTTTAATATTAAAAATATCAATAGATGTTTTCTATGCCATACATATAAAAAACTTACACTTTTATGCTTCATAAAGTAGATCAAAGTCTACATTTTTGACTCACAGTCAATTATGTTCCTTTCCCCCTTCCTCCCCCACCTTTTTAACAAGAGAAGGCAGCAGAAAGTTTGAGCATCACTCAGTTTTCTTGCATTTCCCATAATAAAACGTAGTAAAATTGAAAGCTTTAGTAAATCTACATGTCCATCTTCATGTATCAAAACATGCTGGCAAAACTTGGAAATCAGGGTGTCTAAAACAGTAACTCTCCTACGTTTTTATCACAAAGACTCTAATATTGAACACTTCAGCTGATTCAAAAGTATAATAATTTAATTGTGGCCCAGATTTCTGGAGCCCTTCTAAACTTGAAGTCCAGAATTACAAAGGGTCACACAAAACCAGCAAAAAACCTTTGCCAAACAGTCCTATTTAGTATTTCAAATGTTTCCCATATGGAATGGCAGTGACCAGGATAGAGAGGAGTAGAAGAGAATTTCACTCCAAAATCTATCCAACAGAACTTTAGTTATTGTTTCAAAGAATAACACATAATGATTATGCGTACTCGAGATTACTACTCTAAATCTCTCAGTTACCCATTGGAGAACAATCTAATTTTAGCATTCTGAGCTAATTGAATCAGGGTCAGAGAGACAAGTGTTTCCAGTACTTTTCTGCAGAAATGTTTAACGGCCCATTCTATTGAAAAAGAAAACTACATCTACATCTTTAATTTCTGTATTTAGCCCCTAGAGTTAAGTTCACACATGATCTCCTGGAAAAAAAGTAAGCAAAAGTGATGATGTGAGAAAGGTATTTTTTTCCATGTTCCATTGCCACGAAATCCTATCTTCTCAAGCTCACTGTCTATAATACCAATTTAAATGAGATATAACAGTACATTCCATTCTCATTCTGAAGCTTTTACCTGGTTTGTAAAATCCTTTCAGTACTTCAAATTCCTTTTTTACTTTTCTGAAATATTTTTTTTAATTCACCTGTTTCATGAGGAGACTGATGTCTTCACACCAAAGGTCTCTATACCACTTCTCTACTCATCAAACAATTACCATCTACCACCTATGACAAGACTACAAAAAGCTCACAACCTACAGTGTTTCTTTAAGTGAAGTACTAAGAAAATTTGCACTTACAATCACTGTGTTATGTGTACATAATATATGTACAAAATACACCAGAATCTGAGTTGCACCAGTCTTGCCTACACAAGATAAATGCTTGCACCATCTTATGGGCCTCAGCACTTTTTCATTCTTTGTATTTGAATAGTAAAACATGTAATATAAAAGCCACGTGATGCTTAGCAACCAAAACAAAATTGAAATCCTTGCAAATTCAAACTGTTTGAGCAATTGTAAATCAGGATTTGCTTGTGCAAGATGTTACTGCAATGTTTTGGGTGAGACTCTTCACCACAAAATACAGATTTTATTCATTATAATTCAAGACCGTGACAAAAATCTCTTACTTGATCCTGTACTGAACTTTTGCTTAGCTTTAAATTTTATAGCAGCCACATCTGCTTCCATAGTAAATCTAATAAATAGATACACTCATGAAAAAATTTCACCCCAAGTTCATCTTGGTCGTCTTCTTAAAAAAAAAAAGGCTTATTTTTTCTTCCTGACCTTTTTCCTACAAAAGACAGATAGATTGTGTGCAGAGTTTATTACGAGATCAATCAAGATAATTGAGGTATAATTTTCTCAGCTATTTCTGCCATCATTTTTAAAGGCAGAGAGGATTATGTTTCTCTTTCACCCATCTGGGAAAGCACACTGTGTTGTCATGTAATTTGAATGTTTTAGCAAGGATGTGAGACCATCTTTTTGGATGAAGCTAATAGCTCTGCCATTAGGCCATCCTCTCTTGAGACTTTATTTTTCCTATTAATAATTGTCAACACTATCTCTTTTTCAGGAAAAAAACAACCACACCTAAGTCTTTGCTTCCTCTCTGGCACAACACCAGCCAATATGAAGTTCAAAATGTTGTTACAGTTCTGAGGCTCCTTAACAATTCACTTGCATCTTATGAGACTCTTCACAGACAAAACCTTTTCTATAGCACACTTTTTTCAAGAATGATAGCTGAGCATTTATATGATAAGAAGCATGCTCTTTTTAAAAGGTCACTTAAATATTAAACTCCAAGTCTCATATTTTTGCAGGAGTGACCATGCACAAATCCTCATTTATGCCAATCTTCCAGTGCCATAATTAAAGTGAATTACTTTTAATTGCATCTAACCTTTCAGAGAACAAGATCCTGTCTGTTTGCTATGTTGGGTCTCACTCAATCTTTCTTTTTTTCCCTGCTTGCCATTCCATTAATCTATTTCTGGTAACAGTGATATCAGTGTGCTGGTTTGAAAGCAAAACCAGTGAAAGACTCCAAGTCAGAAACACAATTTAATAAGAGGAAAAGAAAAGAAATAAAAAAAAGTAAAATAAAATAAAATTAATAGTAGAAAAAAACCACTGACAGAGTCAGAATACAACCTGACACCCTGTTAGGGTGGTAGTAGCAGTCCAGATGAGATGGTCTTGTCAAAGCAGTGATTCCTGTAGAAACGTCTGGTAGCTCTTGTCTTCTCTGGGAGTCCAGTAGATAAAAGCTGCCTGTGCTGTCCCAAACCCTGGATTATATCCAGGTGGGAAGGCTTGGCTCCTCCCCCTGAGCGGAGCATCTCACAATGGGATGATCTCATTCTATGAGTCATGCAGTGGGTCTTTGATGGCCCATTAAACAGAGATAACTCCCAGAGGGAGTTATCTATGAGTCACGTGGCAAGGCATTGTTGGGCTCATTGACAGAAGATAAGGAAAACACTGCCCCACCTTGGCTCCAATGGCTCATGGGGATAGAATACCTTGGGCACAATTTTACATTGTAACCTAGGACATAATCCACTCCTTATTCTATCACCATCTACATCATACACTCTCACAGATACATACATATCATACATATATACACAGAATGAAACCTTACACACTAATTTTAGTTCTCACTCAAAATTAGGTCTCCTTGTGGTACACAACGGGTTTCTCCATCTTTTTGTATTACCCACCAAGTATAACCAGGTCCTTGAGCAAAAACAATCCCACTGATGGGACTGCCTTTGCCTGAGGTGGGATTAATCCAAACAGTCTTTCCTAAAATCCCTTTCATGTGTACCACAGGGACTTTATCTCCATCCACTGTGTGCAAGGGTTCAGACTGGGCAGGACCAGCTCGATTGATGGAGCCTCGGGTGTTGACCATCTAAGTGGCTTTGGCTAAGTTTATGTCCCAATTCTTGAAGGTCCCTCCACCAAGTGCCTTCAGGGTAGTCTTTAATAGTCCACTGCACCGTTCAACTTTCCCGGCAGCTGGTGCATGATAAGGGATGTGGTATATCCATTCAATACCATGTTCTTTGGCCCAGGTGTTTATAAGACCATTCTTAAAATGTGTCCCGTTGTCTGACTCAATTCTCTCCGGGGTGCCGTGTCTCCACAGGACTTGCTTTTCGAGGCCCAGGATGGTGTTCCAGGCAGTAGCATGAGACACAGGATAGGTCTCCAGCCATCCTGTGGTTGCTTCCACCATGGTCAGCATATAGTGCTTGCCTTGGCGGGTCTGGGGAAGGGTGATGTAGTCAATTTGCCAGGCTTCCCCATACCTGTACTTCAACCATCATCCACCATACCACTGAGACTTCACCCGCTTGGCCTGTTTGATTGCAGCACAGGTCTCACAGTCATGGATGACTTGTGAGATGCTGTCCATAGTAAGGTCCACCCCTCGGTCACGGGCCCATCAGTATGTTGCATCTCTTCCCTGATGACCAGACGCATCATGAGCCCAACAAGCTAGGAATAATTCTCCCTTGTGCTGCCAGTCTAGATTCACCTGTGATACTTTCACTTTGGCAGCTTTGTCTACCTACTCATTGTTGCGATGCTCCTCATTAGCCCGACTCTTGGGTACGTGCGCATCCGCGTGTTGAACCTTCACAGTTAGCTTCTCTACTCGGGTGGCAATGTCCTGCCAGATCTCAGCAGCCCAGATGGGTTTCCCTCTGCGCTGCCAGTTGGCCTTTTTCCAGTGATTCAGCCATCCCCACAGGGCATTAGCTACCATCCATGAGTCGGTGTAGAGACAGAGCCTCGGCCACTTCTCTCGTTCAGCAATATCCAAAGCCAGCTGGACAGCTTTAAGCTCTGCCATCTGACTCGATCCACCTTGTCCCTCGGTAGCTTGTGCAACTCGTTGTGTGGGGCTCCATACTGCAGCTTTCCATTTCCAGTCAGCTCCTACAATTCGGCAGGAACCATCAGTGAAGAGGGCGTATCGTCTCTCAGTCTCCGGTAGCTCAATATATGGTGGGGCCTCCTCGGCACGTGTCACTTGCTCCTCTTCTTCTTCAGAGGATAATTCAAAAGTTTTACCTTCAGGCCAGTTCATTATAACTTCCAGAATCCCAGGGCAATTTGGGTTTCCAATATGGGCACGCTGTGTAATGAGGGCAATCCATTTGCTCCAAATAGTGTCGGTGGCATGATGCGTGGAAGGAACCTTTCCCTTGAACATCCACCCCAGCACCGGCAGTCGGGGTGCCAGAAGCAGCTGCGTTTCAGTGCCAATTACTTCTGAGGTGGCTTGAACTCCTTCATAGGCAGCCAAGATTTCCTTCTCCGTGGGAGTGTAGTTGGCTTTGGACCCTCTGTAGCTTCAACTCCAGAATCCCAGTGGTCGACCCTGAGTCTCACCAGGCACCTTCTGCCAAAGGCTCCAGGACAGGCCATTGTTCCCGGCTGCTGAGTAGAGCACATTCTTCACATCTGGTCCCGTCCTCCCTGGGCCAAGGGCTACCGCATGAGCGATCTCCTGCTTGATCTGGGCAAAGGCTTGCTGCTGTTCAGGGCTTCAGTGGAAATCATTCTTCTTGCGGGTAACCAGGTAGAGAGGACTCACAATCTGGCTATACTCAGGAATGTGCATTCTCCAAAAGCCTATGGCGCCTAGGAAGGCTTGTGTTTCCTTCTTGCTGGTTGGTGGAGACGTTGCGGTGATCTTGTTGATTACTTCTGTGGGTATCTGGCGACGACCATCTTGCCACTTGACTCCCAGGAACTGGATTTCTCGAGCCGGCCCATTAACCTTACTTCGCTTAATGGCAAAACCAGCTTTCAGTAGAATCTGGATAATCTTCTCTCCTTTCTTGAAGACTTCCCCTTCTGTGTTCCCCCACACAATAATGTCATCAATATACTGGAGATGTTCAGGAGCCTCACCTTTTTCCAATGCAGTCTGGATTAGTCCGTGGCAGATTGTGGGACTGTGCTTCCACCCCTGGGGCAGTCGGTTCTAGGTATACTGCACACCTCTCCAGGTGAAAGCAAACTGGGGCCTGCACTCTGCTAACCAAAGGAATGGAGAAGAAGGCATTGGCAATGTCGATGGTCGTGTACCACTTTGCTGCCTTGGACTCCAGCTCATACTGAAGCTCCAACATGTTCTGGTACAACAGCACTCAGTGGTGGCGTGACCTCATTCAGACCACGATAATCCACAGTCAGTCTCCATTCTCCACTGGACTTACGCACTGGCCATACAGGGCTGTTGAAAGGTGAACGAGCCTTGCTGACCACCCCTTGGCTCTCCAGTTTACGAATCATCTCATGGATAGGAATCACAGAGTCTCTGTCGGTGCGGTATTGCCAACGGTGCACTGTTGCTGTGGCGATTGGTACTTGTTCTTCAACTTTCAGCAGTCCCACAGCAAAGGGGTCATCTGAGAGACCAGGCAAGGTATTCAGTTGTCTGATGCTTTCTGTCTCTACAGCAGCTATCCCAAAAGCCCAACAATATCCCTTTGGGTTTTTGAAATATCCATTTCTGAGAGTCTATACCGAGGATGCATGGGGCCTCTGGGCCAGTCACAATGGGGTGTTTTTGCCATCCGTTCCCGGTTAAACTCACTTCGGCCTCCACTACAGTCAGCTGCTGGGACCCTCCTGTCACTCTAGAAATAGAAACAGGTTCTGTTCCTACATACCTTGATGACATCAGGGTACATTGAGAGCCAGTGTCAATCAAAGCTGTATACTCTTGTGGGTCAGATGTGCCAGGCCATCGGATCCACACAGTCCAATAGATCCGATTGTCCCTTTCCTCTACCTGGCTAGAGGCAGGGCCCCCCGTTCCTGGTCATGGTACACGCTACTCTCTTCCTGTAAATATGTTCCTGAGGTTCCTTCGAGAGGATCAGTCATATCATCATTCTTATCCCGTCTGGAGTTTTGTGCTCGAGAGACTGGAGCAGCATTGACTCTAGATGAACTTCTTGTGGTAGGGGTCTCTCTTTTCAGTTCACGTACCTGGGCTGCTAAGGAGGAAGTGGGTTTTCCATCCCACTTCCTCATGTCTTCTCCATGCTCCTGAAGAAAAGACCAGAGGTTACCTCGTGGAGTGTATGTTCTCTCCCTGGCTGGGGGACGCCTGCTCCTAATGGCAGAGACTCTTGTTGGTTCTGGCGAGATGTGGTAAATTTCTTCCTTAAGTTCTTTTTTCAGTTTCTGATGGCCCTCTTCAATCAAGCTTCGGACTTGCTCAGCCAGCCTTGTTTCCATGGATGAGACATGGGTACGAAATGGGGCGGTGACAGTGTCCTCATAAATTCTTAGTTTATTGCCCAAGACGCCCACCCTGTCCTCACCTGCCCTCCATTGCAGCGTTGCCAGGTAATGGGAGTACATCTCTGGTCCAAGCCGTGCGAATCTCAACACATCTGTGATGTGCACTGGACTTCATCTGGGCTTTTAGGAAATCTCTCGTCTTCTGAGAAAATGATCTCCAGCATGGCCAATTCCCTCAGGCATCGGATACCTTGTTCCATTGTGCTCCACTTTCCTTGGTGCACCTGGAGATCTTCTTTACAAAGGTATCTGTCCTTCACACTTGTTAGCAGTCGTCGCCAGAGGCTGAGAGTTTCTTGGGTTCTCCCGATCCTCTGGTCAGTGACCACATCCTGGGACAGCAATCCCAGTTGCCTGGCCTCACATCCATCCAGAATGGTGTCATTGGCTGCAGCGTCCCAGATACGGAGCAGCCAGGTCAGGACGGATTCATTTGTCTGGTGGGTGAATTCCCTCCGCAGGTCACGTAGCTCACCCAGGGACAGAGAGCAAGTGATGATCTCTGGCTCTGTCTCTTCTGCTGGGTGCAAAGGTCCTGCTGCATCCTCATCAGTCACTATGCAGACTGATTTGCTCTCTGCTTTCTTCTTCTGAACAGGAGCAACTGCTACCGGTTTAGGCTGTTCCAGTTCAGTGATGGTTTGTGTGGAAATGCTGGCATGTTTGGCTTCTTTCTCCTCTGTGACAACCTGCACAGACACAGACGTTGTGGCTTTGCTTGGTGTTTCTTTCTCTTCTGTGGCAGTCTGCGTGGACGTGGGCACTGTTGCCTTGATTTCGGTTCCTGTTTCTTCTGTAACAGTCTGCATAGACTTAAACACTGTTGCCTGGCTTTTGGCTTCTGTTTCCTCTGTGACAGTCTGTGTAGACACGAAGTCTGTTGCTGTGCATTTGGTTCTTTTCTCCTCTGCCTCAAGAAGACGCTGCACTACATCATGTACATCATGTAGTGTTTTGTTTCTAAGCATGGTGCAGGCTGTGCAGAGAAGACAAAGCAGTACTAACAAAAACATTATGCTGATCTTGGTATCCAGAGAGAACTCAATATTTTCAAAAACTGCTGTATCAGGCCTGAAAGACTGGAAAAAATTATTCTTTACCCCTCCCCACAGCGGCTGAGTGAGATTGTTGAGGCCCCAAACAAAGCATCCTAGACCGGGACAAGCAAACAAAATTGAGTACATATTCTGAATTATGCTTATGGCCTCGGAGGTTATCATTCAATAGACATAATAGACCAATAAAGCAATTTTAGTGCCATACCCTGGTTTACACCAGAGTATTAAGATCTGCAGATACTGCCTCGTGTGCGGAGAGATAGGCACAAGACACATATAAGCATGCTGAGCATCATGGTGAACAGGTGTCTTTTTTTTTTCCCAATACAAAATAGTAATTCTGACTTTTCTCAGTACCACTTGCCCCACGTTGGGCACCAAAATATGTGCTGGTTTGAAAGCAAAACCCGTGAAAGACTCCAAGTCAGAAACACAATTTAATAAGAGGAAAAGAAAAGAAATAAAAGAAAGGAAAATAAAGTAAAAGTAATAGTACAAAAAACCCACCAACAATCAGTTACCACAAGAAACACTCCTGTTGTGAAATACATTTTTTTGTATCCAAAATTAGATATTTTTTTCCAGTCTGTGATGATAATGCACTGTTTCACTCTGATATCTTATATTTCAATCTCCTTCAACCACCTGTATTCTGCCCTGTATTTCTACAGGTATTTTCTAAGAGTCACCTCCAGTCATTAATGCTTGACTAGTTAAGACTTCAAGTCAAGGTTTTTGCTTCTGTTTACCATTAAGACAAAAACCAGACATTAAATAGGTATGCATGAGTGTGTATTACTGTGTATGTTCTTTACATTAGTGGCTTGAACCCTGAATTTGCTATTTTTCTAGAACTGGCAGAGATAAAATGTTCCTACTGCATTTAAATCCAGTGATTTTCAGCTATGTTGGTGACATAAAAATATCTACGCTTCAGTGTCCACACCATATCTAAGCATCTGTTCCCACATTAAACATTCTTGTTTATATATATATGTAAATATATACACACAGAATCTTTGATATAGCTTTTACACAAAATCTAGTCACTGTATAAACAGAGCTGCCTGCTCTGCATTTGACTTAAGGTAATAATATTAATCAGTTTATACTGTTCCATCTTACTCTTTCATAAGGTGTGGCTCTGTATTTTTTGGGCTTCAGAATTCTGCTGCTAGCTATTGCATGCTGATTCCCATGGGAACAAATTCCCATTCTCATAACAATGTCTTTGTTATTTTGTAAATACTATGAGAGCTTCCCTCTTCTCACACAAATTTCCCAAAACAATCTCAGTCACCTGGTGTGAGGTGGAAGGGGGAGAGAGTGAATCCTTCTCGGACCAATCACAGCCCTTCTTGCAGACCATGTTATAAAAAAGGTCATGAAGGGAAATAAAGAAGCCTTCTGATGACCAAGAACTGTGTGTGTGCCTTCTTTGCCATTTCCCTGCTGTGACAATAAGGTGGGGTTTTTTTTCTTTTATCACAAAAAGTATGGCATCTGAGTTGAATTGTTTGGTTAAAATAGTTATGAAATTGAAGAATCAGATCAAACTAAATAGTAAGCTTTGAAAATTTGTATCTTAATGGTGGAT
Source organism: Acrocephalus scirpaceus scirpaceus (assembly GCA_910950805.1). Lineage (NCBI taxonomy): Eukaryota > Metazoa > Chordata > Aves > Passeriformes > Sylviidae > Acrocephalus > Acrocephalus scirpaceus. Next base: position 19,517,609 of record OU383775.1, on the reverse strand, counting down.
ATGGTCATACAGGACTTTTTTAGGAGTATGAAAATCTCTGAGTAGGAATCACAAATTATTCACTATCTATCTGGGAAGTTCAAAGAACTTTATCATTTTACCCAAGAGTTTGCCTGCTCTGACTGGCCACAAAGTAAATACAATGGGTGGTCTGTTTAAGGCACCTGTCCAAGCCCAATCACATTACATTTCCATAGTATCAACATTTAAAAACACTATAGCTGTTGTATCAACAAAAATGCACGGGAATATCTCCAAAGCAGATGGCAACTAGCACATCACAAAAACATGCAGATTCTTGAGCCAATTTGTATAGCAAAACAGCATCTACCACAGAGCAAAGGGAAGAATAATTAGCATATTTAAACATTCAGAACTTCCCAATATCCCATGGTTTAGGCAAAGGACAATGAAAAGTAATTGTTTTCACATAATACTGGCTTTCACTTGGACAGGACCTACTTACAGCAGGATTTATTCAACTGAGTAATTCCCTTTGAATCTGAAAGGATACACAATTAATTTGAAAATATTCATTGAATTTTGCATAATGGAAAACACAGGAATCCAAATAAGGAACTTCTTAATGAGAACATTTCATTATTTCTGAGTCAGTTCTTATAAACCAATGTGGTTCTAATGTCACGAATATATCAAATTTTATTGTAACTCACAGGTATCTAATACAACCCACATTTCAATACAAAATTTAGCACCAATACAACACAGAACACTTTGTGCCAGATTTGTTCATATACTGCATGCCTAGGTCTCTTTGCAATTGTTTCTGAAAACACTGATAATGTTATGCAAACATAACCAACAATGTTTCCCACTGTCTGAAAATCTAATTATATAATTTTCTACATAATTCTCTCTGTGTTAATTGACTCAGAATGGCGTTATCCAGAGGTGGCTGGTTTTACAGATTTCATGTGTGAGAATTCATTCAGATGCATAATGGAAAATCTACCCTACAGCTAGGCGTGCTTAGAGTAGATCCAACACCCTGTGGATAACCTCTCTACAGTGACCTGTTCATATTTTTCATACTCCAATTCCACAGTTCCTCTGCTGCAGGAAACAAAACAAATCCTTGTTATTGCTAGCTTTATGGTGCTGATTTGAAAAATGTAGGTACATTTCAGATATGACAGAACTGGTTCTTAACTATTTTGTGGCCAATCAGCCATCACACTTCAACCAAGAGTGTTTACAGATCCAAACTGGGACCCATTTAAATTTCTGAGTGGCACAATTTTCAGTGGCCTGCTAATAATTCTATGCCCAAGATATGGAATCCAACAATACAAAATGAAAGCCAAAATTTAGGATGTGCTTAACCTCACCTAACTTGAGACATCCAGATTTCAGGCAGATATAGCTGAGTTCATGGCCACTGCTGAAACCAGGACTCTTTACAGACCACAGAAAAGACTCACTGCCTCTACTGACCACAGAAAAGGGACTCGGAATAAGATACATGGGTCCTTGAAGTCCAACTGAACAAAACAGTAAGGACCAGCCACAGATTTTATCCTCAGCACACAGAAAAAACTGTACACACAGAACTTGTTAACAGATGTTACAGAACTACTGTTTTGGGATATTTAATTTTACAAAATTAAATAAAATATTTTAAAAATATTTAAAAATGTATATCTCATAGTCATTCTGCACTCTGCTTTAGTATTAAAGCATAAAATCATCTGTAGGAAAAATGTATTGATGTATAGTGCATGTCCTTCTGCCACCTCTGGTCTCTGATGAAAAAGACTCACCAGAGTGGTTTTTTTTACTCTAAGGCAAACATTACCTTAAAAACCTGGAGTACAATACTGTACTTTTCATCCTACCTTAGTATTATATGTGTATTTGTGTGTAAACAAGCTGCACACTGTTTTGGAAGAACTTGGTGCAGTGACACAGAAGAAATTTAAAACACAGACCATTCAATTTAAAGAAATGGGGGTTCCATTAATGCACTGTCTGAAAGTGTATCTGTATCTTTAGGATACCCTCTGATTTCCAGTTTTCCAAAGGTCTTGGTGGTTGAGCTTGCCAAATAGTAACAACACTGTACTGGAAATGTGAACAAAATATCAATTTTCCCAAATGAAATGCTACAAATCTAGGCCAATGTAAACCTGTCAGAATTATCCCTCTCTAAGTTTCACCCCAGGGTGTGGTGCGGCACAGCTGAGGAGCTGAGCAAATAAGTGTTGAAAAAAAGGAAAACGCTGCTTTATGGCATCATGTAAATTGGCACACAAAATTGCTTGCACCTACTCCCCAATATTGACAAATAACAGCCAAAATGCAGAAGCTATACAAAGTCCCACTGGTATGAAAGCAGGAACACTGTCAGGGAGTTCTGTAATACATGTTTCCAGTGTTCATATAAATTTCTACATTTCACCTGCTCAGGCTCAGAAAAGGTAAATTAACCAAAACCAGTGTGAACATGACTACTTTCTACTTGCATACTAGAAAAGCACCTTCTGCCATATCCATGTTCCAGTGGCATCACAAGAGTGAGTCCAAAAGATTCTTTTGTTGCATTCAACTTACCTTTGGATCAACCACAGAGTTACTCTAGACTGACAGTAATGTAACCAAAACCAGATTTTAATATTAAGAAAGCAAATGTAGATTTTGTTGTGGCTTTATTAAGTCTTGCCAATAAATTTATATGAGCCAATTTATACCGGCAAAAGCACTCCACATTGGCACAAGATGCTTCAGTTGGATAGACCGCATTTCTATGGAGAAAATGAGAGAGCTTTCTAGCATAGCTGTTATTTGAGACTGTGGCATGTTCAATATGCTCGATTCACATACATATGAAAGCAGAACGAGGCAGCAGTGCTCTGGGCACATTCATTCATGAACTCCAGTGCAGAAACATCACTAGAATATTCCTATTAATTTCAAGAATTCCTGTTTCAAAAATCAGAACTTAAAAAATTGAATCAGAATTTTAAGAGTTTTAAATTAGCAGTCCTGTAGCAGGGAGTATTTTTAGTATGCCTGGATTTTAAGGTTCATGTTTTCACAGCTTCTTTCTCCATTTGTAGTGTCTATGTCCTTTTAAGGCAACAACAACCTGAGATTTGTCTTCAGCAACATATATGCAAGAACAGTGGTCCTCGAGAGAAATACCAAAACAACAAAATTATGAGGTGTAACCAACTTGCCACATAAACAGATTAAACTAGTGAAGGGTCTTTCATTCCCCATGGAGCTAAACCCTTCCACAGCACTTTAATCTTCTGCAGATCTCCCACACTCAAGCAAGTCCACTACCAAGGAGGAGAGTGTTTGAAATAGTCTGATACATAAAGCAGCTCTGCCAGCAACTTTCAAACCCATGTAAAACCAGCCACACCAACATATTAAATAAAAGGCGGACACCTCTAGTCCACATATTGATAGAAAGTAGCTTCACTATTTGCTGAGAATACTGTTAATACAATTTTAGTAAGCCCTGAGCATGTCTATGAAATTCTTTGGGGAGGTCTGGTCAAGGAACATCCCACCAGGCTCCAGCAGGCTCTGAGCTAAACAAGATGGGCCAAGGAGCTTGCCTGGAAGGTGCCTGCTGATGCAGCAGCGGAGTGGACATCCAAATTACTCAGAAATTTCAAACCTGCTGCGAAGAACAAGCAGAAGAAACATACAGGCACCACAAACATAGCCAAGCCTGGGTTTGTTTTGTCAGCTGAATTGCCTGAATAGTAATTGCGGTGGCACTTCCTACCTCTACTGTGGCAGTTGTGCAAAGAGCTCTTGACAAGAACTTTTCAGAATAAACTATGCCAAGATGTATACTGAAATCAGAAACATAAAAATATACAGTCTATGTCAAAGCACTGCCACTGAGTTCTAATATATGAAACCACCTGCAAATTAGAGGACAGTTTCTTGCTTTTATCAGACCACAGTAACTGGCATGAAGGTCTAAAAAATAGGGGACAGACCCTTAAGCCCTGGAAGAAGGGTAGGAGAGGGAAGAAATGTAAAAAAGGGTCAAATCCAGCATTTAATTTTAATGCTCAACAATGAAGAAAGCAAGTATGGGATAGCTTCACTCAATTATGCCATCTCCTGATGATAATGCCACACTACTGAGAAAGATTTAAAGGGGGGATGTGAAAAGTTCCCAACAACTGATATTTTTATTTCCACACTAAAATCCCTGCTTCTGTCAAAATAATTTAGATATATAATAATTACATAGTAATATAATCATAAGAATTATAAAATAATACAATCAATTAGAAATCAGATATAATCACCAGTGAATCATCTGTGGATTAACTCACCTACTAAGAAAATCCAACAGTAACTTTACAATACCTGAAAATTATTTTTCAATATCAAGTGCAGGAGCCTTAGCTCTGCATATACAGCTGTAGTAGTGTTTCTGGATGTTATACATGTACACATGCTGAACATAAAAATTATTCTGCAAACTATTGTTTTCCACTAAAGTCAATTTTAAAGTGCAAAGCCATTTTAAATGAGAAAAAGTATCAAAATGGTTTCAAGTAAATTAAAGTCTTCTGTTTATTTCTGAGCAGAATCAGTGTGAGAGAACAGACCCCAGTCAGTGAGAACTTAGAGCAAGGGCCTATACTAAGGAACAAAACAAATCTCACAATTAACATTTACTTTCTTTGGAAAACTTAAATACAGCCACATATTTACATTTCCATATTTATTTAACATTTAAGTCACAGTGTAGTCCATTTATTTCATTAAGACCAGAAAAAAAAATAAAAAGAGAAGCAGTTGCAACAGAATATGTTTTCAAGGGTGTGGGATCACATTTTATTAATGCTGTGAAATGTAATAAATTCCTTTTGGAGATGTTACATGTCAGCAGTGAAAGACTTGTAAAACACTATAAGCAATAGAACTTAAGCATATGTTAGTTTAACAAAATTTGCAAGGTATTTCCATACTGCCTATAATATTCTACAGTTATTAGCATACTATTAATTTATTCAGGAGAATCCTTTCAGTTAGTAAGGCTAGGTCTCAGGAGCCATGATTTCTGTGGGCTACATCTCTCTGCTTCATTGGCTTTACAGCTTTGGCCCAGGAAAAGAGTTATAACCCTTTTCTAGTTCTTACTCCAGGCAGGTTTCCTCCTTCCCCTCCTTTAGGTAGAAGGCAAAACCGGCAGGGAAGGGAATGTTTATACCTCTAACAACAGAAAACTCCAAGAAACAATAGAATCATCTACCGGCCAAGTCTGAAAACTTGATTCAGACCCATTACAGTATGAAGGGATTTTTTGCTGTGGTGTTGGGGGGGGGTGTGTTAAAATTTCAATTAAATTTCATAAATCATTAAATGTCATTTAATATCTTTAATAGTCAATATAATGAATACACTTCAAAAGCAACCCAAGAAAACGTTTTCCTCTGGTAAAAATAACAAGTTATTACAGTATATTTGTTGTCATTCAAATTGTAACACACTGCTTTTCCAATTATGTTTGTTCAGGACTCCTACTCTCTCACAAGATTCTATGTAGCTGTTTTGTCCTCTTTTTTAAAGTTATCAGTCTTTCCCCTGAAGCCAGCCCTGAAGTCCCCTTATTCAGAGAAAGATAAAGTTAGCTTTTTCTTTATTTTCTGACAGGGGAAAAAAAAAAAAAAAAAAAAAAAAAAGAGATTAGTCTTATGGCTGCACTGTTTCTCTTAAAAAAAAAAAAAAAAAAACACCAAAAAACAAAACAAAACAAAAAACCAAACAAACCAAAACCAACAAAACCCCAAGCCAACAAAAAACCAGCACAACAAAATCCTCCAAACCTTGAGTACTATTTTTTGCATGGTGTGATATTTTATTCTTTGTTTTGTTCCTGGCATCAAGCTTTATTTGTTGGCACAAAGAAATCTTGTACCTCCAGGCTTGTAACTCAGAGGCAGGGAATAACAATTTACAAGCTTTAAAAAAACTTGATCATGATTTGTTGCCATAACTGTGCAGAAGGGTGTGTCCAAAACCACACATCACTGATGTACCCTTGTTTAGTAACTCTACACATATAATAACCCTCAAAAATGACATTGCTCAGCTCATGAAAGATGGTAAGAAAGACAGTAAATTAAAATATTGCAAATAGGCATAAATAAATGAGTGACTCTGTCCTATAACAGTAACAACTAAATTTTTCTTCTAAGTTAATAAAATAAATGAGCCTTAATGGTTCAAATACCACCATTGTTTCTGCGTACTGGAAGTCAAAGGAAAAGAAAGGTGTGGCTTAGCTACTAAACACCATCAATACCGACTTGTTCATTTTGGCACTACATTGCTGAGATTTGGTATTCTTCAACTGGACAACTGACACTTTCATCGCTTCCCACCATGCAATTTATTCATTTCTCCAACTATCAGATTTTTTCCTTCTGTTTACTTCTTGGCCTCACTTGCAGAATGCTTTCAGATAAACTAAAAATACAGCTGCATACATTTTAGAGGGGCACAATAACATGCTGTTCGTTAGTCTACATTTAACCAGTGCCCTAAGATTTCATGGCCTAAATAAACAGGAGAGTAGTCAGGACAGTAATTTGAACAGAAATACAAGCACAGCATGCTCCTCATACTACACACACACTGATGTTTCGTCTACTTACCCCACAGGCCATTCTGAAGGTAATAACGTGTTACCTCAAGAGGCTAGGGTTTCATTACATTTTTAAGAACTAGCAGGTGTGCCCCCGCGGCTTGCCAAAACGCGTTGTGATGAACTGCAAAACTAATCCGTGCGCTCGCCGCTCACCCCGGGTCGCACTGCACCTGGCCAGTGAAATGGCAGCAGCGCAATTTATGGCCGGCCAGCCTTGTCCCACCGTCGCGGACCTCAAAGCGCTAAAGCAGGTGGCTCAGTGGAAAAAAAATAAAATAAAATTATGACCTCGAACGTGTATAGGTTACCTAAAAGTGCAAAAGGAAGCTTCTGCTCCTAACACCCTTATGGCAGTTCAGCAGAGACTAGCAAGAGCATCAGGATAGCTTTGCTTAGACATGGATTGAAATGAATAGAGCCAAAGAGACTCCAAGTTTTAATCAATGTGGTGCATAGTATATGTTGTGTATTGTATAGTTGTGCTATTAGATGTTGTATTTGAAGTTGCAGTATTACATACCTGTTATTTTGAATTGTTTGTGCCAGTGTTGTGCCCTGTGTTCCGGGCTGTGTGTTGACCTTTTCCCCAAGTCCCGAGTTTCCCCTTTCCCCTGTCCACCAAGTTAAAAGCCGTTGCCGCTCCCCGCCTGCCCGAACCACGAGACCCCGCCTGATATGGAAATCGAGTAGACCCCCGAAGTGCTCAGCTCCAAGCAGAAGCCCAGTTAGCAGCAAATGGTCCCTAGACTAACGAGCCCACCCAGAACCGGGACTTATGGAGGACACTGCTGTAGGAAGAGGACACCCAGCTACCTGGAGAGGGTCTCCAACTGGTTGAGGTGTTCTCGCTGACCTAGAGAGTTACTGAAAGGAGAGACACCCCAAGACCGAGCGAGGCAGATCAGACTTCCGGGAAACCCTCGCGAGGAAGGAGTCCCGATTCTGCGGAGAGGAGACGGAGCGAGACCGCAGGATCGAATTACAGCTCCTCTTCAGCGGTGCCCCGAGGGAACAGCGGCAGCGGCGACGGCAAAACTCCACCCAACCCCCCCCTTCTCTAAAAGAGCTATTTTAATAAAGGCACAAAAAGGAGTTAAAACAAATCTCCTGCCCATTTTGTTCACTTCATGGATTAAGGTCGGAAAAGTTCTGCGGGTCATTTTTCACGGTGGTCCTTGCAGGTCCCTCACTCTGCGGCGGCTCGAAGGAGCCACCAGCGCCTCTCGGCTCTCCTGCGACCAGGCCTTGCCCTTGAAGGGCTGCCCCTGGCGAGCTACAGCCCGGCACCTCCGCGCACACGTGTGCCAGGAAAATCCACAAACGCCAGAGATTCATGTCCAGAAAGTAGACAGAGGAGTCCTGCAACTTTATTCGAATAAAGGGAGAGAGTCCACCGAGGCACACGCCCGCGGGGTTTTCTCTCTCGCGCGTGTGACACCAAAGGTACGGACCGGTCCCTGTCACAGGGCACTGGAAACACAGCCCCTGGAGCGAGTGAGTCCGCGCCGCCTGTAAGCACGCTTTGCTAACCGAGCGCAGCGTCTAGAGCGAGAACTTCCCAATCTCGGTGCCAGGAGCTGGCGGTGCCCCAGCAGAGAGCGGGGGGCGGAGACAGGGCGGTAGCGGCCGGGAACCGGCAGGGCTGGCCCGGAGGAGGAGGAGAGCGCTAGGCATGGCGGCGCCGGCAGCGCTGCAGCGGAGCGTGGTGTCCCCCGCGGGCAGGCACACCGCCTCTCTCATCTTCCTGCATGGCTCAGGTGCCTGCTTTCCCTCCCTTCTCTCCCCGCTGCTCCTGGGGACGGGGCGCTCCGGGGAGCGGGTGAAGCGGGCAGGCTCGGCCGCTCCGGTGCTGCGGGAGGGGGGCGGCGGGGCGGGGTGGCCACGGCGGCCGCCGGCGCTGGGGAAGGGCTTTGAGGTGACCCTGTCCCCGCGGTTCTGCCCTCCTCGGGCTCGGAAGGTGTAGGCGGTGGACGGCAAAGCCGTGTGCGGGTGCCCGCAGAGGCTCCCACAGGGACAGCGCCGGCTCACACCAGACCGGCTTCCTTGAGAACACACGCGTTGCCGGAGATCTCAGAACGCTCAGTTGGAAGGGGCACATCACGATTGTCACACGTCAACTCCTGGCCCCGCACAGGACACCCCGAGAGTCACACCACGTGCCTGAGAGCACTGTCCAAAGGCTTCTCGGACTCCGTCGGGCTGCCCTGCTCCTGTGACCACTTCCCTGGGGAGCCTGTTCCAGTGCCCATGCTCCCTCTAGGTGAAAAACCTCTTTCTGATGCCCGACCTTAACACTTCATACCATTTCCTCGAGTCCTGTTACTCCCTAAATTGCCTCTCTCAGAGGGATTGCCCCATTCAGAGGATGACTCACAGTTAAAGTGGCTCTTGCTGTTTTGGAATCGGCATGAGAGTACTGTTGGCACCCTTGAAAAGGCAGTGTTTATTTACCGACTTCTGATTGTTCAGAAGGGCCCTGTCCATGTCCAAGCTGGCTTCATGGCCACTCTCTGCAGAGGGGAGTTACCTACATCAGTGACTGGTCTGAGGGCAGGAGCGGGAATGTATTTTGTTGGGTTTAATTCCTTAAAAGTTGTTTCTAATGAGCTAAATAACAACAATATGCACATGACATTAAAAAAGAAAAGGAAAACAAACCAGTAATCTTAGGTCTGTTCTAGATCAAGGCCTTCAGAATCAATACTACTGAGCTGCCTATGTGCATATGGCAACATGCTCAACACTTTCCCTGTCTTTTGCTTACTTTTGCTTTTAGCTGGTGCTTCTGCTTAGTTTAACAAAGATGTGTGCCCTTACGAAATTAGTTTCATTTTTATAATCTAGTTTAATTTTGCTTTTTAAAAATTCTGTGAGTAAAAGAATGAAAGTGAAAGAGTTTATGTGTTCAGCTCTCTTGTTAATGCTAATGCTTCAATGCTTGAGGAAATAGTTTTCTCTAATGTTGGAGGAGCAATTGAAGATTATGGTTAGAAGTTGATTCCACATGTGGTTAAAGTACTCTACAATTTTTTTTAATGTGATTTTGTTCATAATGTTTGTAATGGGGTGGTTTTATTTGGTTTCTAGCAGTTCCACAGAATAGAATCTAAAACAGAAGTCACCACAGTGCCGTTGCTGTGGGCTGGCCTGTAAACCTGAGTTGTAAACCTTTGTACGGCACTTGTGATGGAAAGTGGCAGTCAAATTGCATGAATCCATTTTGTTCATAATGCTTGCTGTAGACAAACTATAACAAGTGCAGAATATAAATGCAAAATGGTATAGAAAAATATTAGAACAAACCTGGTACTGTACATCAGATTTAGGTAGAGGTTCCATTTGGTAGCTTGGCAGGAAAGGCATATGGACATAGCAAGTATGTAATAGCTTTTTAGGCTGAGGATTACAAATTTGCATGTTGTAACAAGCACAGAATCATAGGCTGGAAAAGACCTTTTAGAACATCGAGTCCAACCATTAACCAAATGCTGCCAAGTCCACCACTAAACCATGCCCTTAAGTGCCACATCTACCCATCTTTTAAATACCTCCAGGGATGGTGACTCAGTGACTTTCCTGGGAAGCCTGTTCCAGTGCTTGAAAGCCCTTTTGGTGAATAATTTTTTCCTAATGTCCAGTCTACGTGTTACATGTTGTTAAATTTAAACTGCACAGAAAGAGAACTTGGAAATGCAAACTATATTTGAAAGGAAAGAAAGTCATATTTTACTTGAGGAGGGAGAAGAGGATAATATAGCTGCCATCAGTCTTTTTCAGTTTGTAAACTGACTCAAAGCAGAATGACCCATCACTTGCTTATTTTTGTAGTGTTCAGAACATGTAATGCTAAAATTTCAGAGGAGCCTGAAAGACTAGCATTTCAGGAGGTTTGTTGGCTTTTGTTTGATGTCACAGTCTCCTTTCCTCCCTCTACTCAAAGTTCTGTTCCTAGCAAGTCAAAATACATTATCTAAGCATACAAGTTCTCACGTTTGAGTGGCATTTGGACCATGACAGTTTTTGACACACAGAAGGTCACAGTTAAATTTTCTCTTACTGAGTTTTCTGTGACGTTTTCATAGACAAATTGTCTTCAATAACAGTAAATGTTTCTGCAGATCTTGGCGAAGTTTAGGAAGTGAGAATAAATAATAGAATAATAATTTCTCCTACATCATTAAGGAATTTGTAAAGACCTAAGTCCCAATCCTTTAATCATTCAGATAGTTGGTTGACTTACCTAAGGGTTCATTCTGTGCAAGTACTTGCAACGCTTAGACCTTGGCTTTCTAACTGAAAAAAAAAAGGACTGAATTGGAAAAAAAAAGTTAGTTCAAGCCTCCCTAAGATACATTGTTTATAAGTGAGGTGACAACAGCCTTGAGGAAACCCTTATATGTCAAGAGCGTCTGTGAAGAATCAGAGATGTATTTGGACTTCAGACCGCAGTACTTGCATAAGCAAAATGCTTGTGGGGGTGTGTTCTGAAGCATCCAGTTAAGGAGGTAACTTTGATTTTACTTTTAACTTAGCACAGGGTAAGATTTGTATCAGTTTTGCAACCCTGTTTTTTATTTGTCACCTGGAATGTTAAGGTCAGAGAACAGTTAGTTCTAGTCATGCTAATTGTGTTTACCAAGAAATAAATTGCTGGGTTTGAATCCTTCTTGCCTCCTGTTTTAATTTTGAAGATACATTTATTATGTTTGTGAATAAAACCACTGAATTTTGTTAGAGTGCTTAAGAGCAGATTTTCTCCATTGGGGAAGTATAATAATTTTAACAATGAATTGGTATATTCATATGGCATTGTTCAGATGAGTTGATGTAGTGTCCCAGTAAGCCTGGCTAAGGACAGTGGGTTTTTTTTTTTTCTTTTGGTTTGACCATTTTATTGAAAAGAATGGGATGAATTCTAAAGTCAAACCAAACAACTTGAGCTGAAGTAATAGAGAATATTAGCAATTTGAGTTGATAATATGTAGGCACCTCAATTTCAAGCAAGAAGTCCTATGGCATGAGAGGCAGTAGTGAAATTCCAGTTTGCTGAGCCTCCATTCAATTTTTTAGGTTGAACATCCTTCCTACTGTAAATTATATTCCTTGATGGACCAGTTTCATTAAGCTTGCAGTATTGTATTACACTGAGGACTTGTGTGTGCCTGCTCTTCAGAGGGGTGGCAGTGAAGTTATGGCTGAAGATACCAGTGGTGCAAAGACAAGCTGGAGGTGCTGCCTGGTGTATATATGTATACTTGTTTAAAAGGAGCAAAGGTTATCTACAGAATTCATCCTGTTCATAGCACTTCAGTCTGCAGGGGTTTTGGCCATAGGCTGTGTTGGTAAGACTAGGAAAAAACCAGATTGGGAGTGGATCTCAACTGGTTTTCAAACAGAACTGTGTGGTTAAGATTTCTTTAAGAGTCTGCTAGATATTTTAACTGAACCTATCACTTTGCAAATTGTCTTTTTCCCTTAAAGCCTATGTGCAATGTCAGCATAATTAAATGTGAAAATCTTTTTTTCTAGGTTCTGAAGTGGGTTAATATAAAATTCTCTAGTAAAAGAAATTAACTTTTCTAAGGGGAGCAACAGTTATTTTACCTCACTTTTTAAGATGTTCATCAAGATTTTTGTTTATCACTTAAGAGCAAGTATGGTAAACTGTAAGTAAGAGATAAGGCCTTGTGTCTGCTTGGGAGATACTTAAGTCATTGAATGTAGTAAAGTATTGATTAAACTTATGTTGTGGGATCTCTTAAGTAGTCTTTTTCTAGGAAGTTTTGAGTCCATTGTAAAGGGGACTGAAGTTGTTCCAGAAATTTATTTTTTTGCATTTTAGTGTATTAACTTCATAATTTGAAATTAAGTGAATCTGAAGTATATTTGACATTGTATAAGTTTCTTGCTAAATGCACAGAATAATTCTTGTACTCTTCTGTGTGATACAGGTGATACTGGCCAAGGAGCAAGAGCATGGATAAAACAAATTTTGAATCAAGACATGGCATTCCAACATATAAAAGTAATTTACCCTACGGCTCCTGCCAGGTACCATTTAATATATTGTAACTGTAGGATTAAGTTACAGCAGCAATATTATAGCACTCTGTTCCAGTGCTATAATATACAGTTCTGGATATAAATAGAGATTGTCTTAAGAATTCTTTCTTCTTTCTTACGTATGTGCCTTTTGACAAAACTGAAGCTCAACCGTGCATTTTTGTCCAGGAACTGTGATTTTAAGTGATTAAGACTCTAAATGATTCCCAGAAGTCACAGCCTCTAGTTGAAATTTGGGTATTGTCCTCATAGTAGCTTTCCATTTCCTGCATATAAATAGAAGATGATCCTGCAATGTGTGTTGCAGTGGCATTAGAGAGTCATGATACAAATCACAATCCTATCCATAATAACTCCCATATATTAACTACTAAAATATTGTGTTGTATTTAATGCCAGGTTTCAGTACTGAAGGTGGTCAGTCTTTTTGGCAAGTGGGATGTCAAAGATCCTCAGCTCCTGGAGAGAGGATTGGGAATTCAAAAATGCACATTACTTCTTGTTTGAATCCTGGCCCAACTATTTCAAAGAGAATTGAGTTCAACATTTGCTGTAAGCTCAAGTCTTGTTATTAAATGACACTGAGCAGTGGTAGATGGAAATATAGATAAAAACACTTTTCCTGTAAGAATTTGAAAGTTTATGCCCTTAAACCTAGAGGCTAAAAGTTGGACAGCTACTCCCATGCTTAACTATCCAAAGATAATATTAAATATAGAATATATAATTAATTACATATATTATGTATGTAACATATATTAAATATATAATACTAAAATTCAGAGGTGTTTAATTTTTCTTAATACAATTTTTTAAGGTGTCTGTGGCTCTAAGTTAGGAAAATGTTTCCTTGAAAGGTAATGGGGTTGAGTTTTGTTCTGAATTTGTGCGTTAAGTGTGGATGAAAGCTGAAAGGAAAAAGAGATTGTGACACACACTTTTGAGGTACAGAGGTTTCAAAGTCAGAAAAAAAATTCCTGGAGGGTATAAACAAGTATAATAGCAGATTTTGTCTGGCACTTACTAGTACATAAAAAAAAAAACAACCTTTTCCTTGACCATGTATTTCTTATGGTCTACTTAGGCAGGAAAATGATGTGTTTGTTACTTCACTGACAACAGGCTAAAGTGATGCTAGAGTTATCAGTGGCACATCACACATGCTGAGGGGCTCCACTGCTTCCCTACCAGCACAGCAGATACTGGGGACATGCAGGAGGAGTTGCTCCACTGGGAAATGATTTTTTCTCCCAATGTTATATGCAGCCAGAGCACCTCAGACCAAATCTGCTGGGCGAGTGCTTCACTTTTCCATCCCACTGTATTTCTGAGGTCCAGTCCTTTTCTTACTTGTTCTGGTTTCTTTGGGTAAACTACAGATGTAAACTATGTATGAATGATTAACCAGCAAGATCTCCTCACTCAAATGAAGGAATTTGTTTTTATCTTACAACTTTGAACTTCAATACTTTGGTAAACAGAAGGGAAGATACTATTGTCACTAAAATATGTGAATAAACAGTTTATTTCACTCTCTTTTTTTGTTTTTTAAGTTGAGGTTACTCTTGTTCTTTTCTAGAGCAGGTAGAGTCATGCATGAGCTGATTCAGAAGTGGCTTTTAGCAAAATAGAAAAGTTATATATGCAAAGAATATAAAATACCCACACTAACTGGCAAGCACTGTTTGCCACTGTTTGCAGCAATGCTGAAGTTTGTGATGATACATGTCATTGGTTGAAACCAAAATAACAAAGCATTTACAGACCCATTTCATATTGTTTTGATAGTCAAGATCAAACCACACTATACTTTTTTGAAATGGTTTTGTAACAGTTGCCTTCCTTTCTTTCACAGAAAACAAAACCAAGGCCTAAAACTTCCAAACTTGAATGGCAGACATTAAAGTAATTAAACTTGAATATATATGTTTGCTTTATGTATGTGTATATTTATATGCATATACATTTTGGTAAGAATTCAAAATGTTTCTGGCAGCAGGGGAGGAATTCAGCATCCTTGTTAAAGAGACCTATAGCTGAGTGGTTATGGGCATGCAGCTCTGCTGAGAAGATTCTGAAACCAGGTTCTTTGCTCACGTAGAGGCTGAGGAATGTGCTGGCTCAAAGTCAGCTGCTGAGGCTGCTGAGAGGGAGAGCCTCTGTGGGTGTCTAACCTGCCACTGCACTGTCAGTGCAAAACTTGTCTGCAGGTTCTTGTGCTGATGATGAAATCAAAGAAAAGCTTGAAGCTTGGCAACACCCTCCTAGGATTGGCTAGTGTGCTCTTCTGGCAAAATACTGTTAATATGGATGTACTTCATACTCTGAGCTCCTGTCTTTTCCAGGATAACTTTGCACATGCACATTGAATGTTCTCTGTCAAAGTAGTTATGCCAGTAAAAGCAGGTTTGATGATATAACTGCAAAACTGGGGACTTTGGCAGGATAAACTGCAGGTCAGGAATACCTCCTCACATTTTTGATGGGAATTATTCTGCTGATAGATCCATAGATATGGTCTTATACATTCTTCACATCTGTTCAACAGAGTTTTGAAAAGCAGTGGAATTCACATTTTTCAACACAACATTGTGGAGTTTTTTTGGTTTTGTTTTTTGGTGGGTTGTTTGTTTGTTTGTTTGTTTTTTGGTGAAGGATGGATTTAGGTTATACTTATGTTTTGTTTAGATTTTATCCCAGGTGCTGAAACATGCATATGCATATTTTTAATTTGTACAGCATCAGAGGTTCAGACAAGTTTTGATTCAAGACTCAATGTGTTTTGAAAAATTTTTTGGAAAACCAGCCCAGCATATAATCAGGAAGAATTCTGAAATATGTTCTTTGGCTTCACTAGCATTGATTTCAGCAAGCACTAGAGAAGATTATGGGTAAAAGCAATGGAATGTTACTGAACTACATTTTATAAAACTGTACTCTATAGGTCTCTATAAAAAGTCACACTTCTTTTTTTAAAAGAGATTTACTTTTGTTTAATAATTTTTGTGATATTCAGGGTTTGTGCAGACTGCAATCACCTGATGCCTCCTCAACAGTCAGTTTGCAGCATTTTGTCTTTCTTATCCCCCATCACATTGGAAAATGCAATGAGTCACATATTTGGTTGTTTCCTGAGCAAAACTAGCAGAATGTGGATAGTGAAATTAACAGTTAAAAAAGAAAAACTTGCAAAATTACTAAGTAAACTGCATATGGTAAAAAGCATGCTTAGATAACAATGGAAAAATATGTGGATTCAAAGGCTTGAAGTGATGTAGTGAGAGTACAGATGCCTGAATTTGGAATATGTTTGGAAATTACTAGTGCATTTACTGGGGGTATGCGAATTTTGCTTTACAAGTTAAAAGTTTTTGGAGGTTTGCTTGGAGGTTTAGGGGGTTTTTTTGTAATATAGTCTACTGGGATACTTAAAAATGAGTAAAGAACTTGTTTTAATTATTTCTAGCTTTCTGTCAAGATTAGTGCTTCTGCATGTAGATTAAACTTGTTAAACACCACAGAACTCTATTTTCTCCTCATTCCATTGTAATGCTAATATATATCTTTAAAAAAAACAAGCTCAAATTGAGCCCTAGTAGCTGATGCAATCGCTAAAGCCACATCTACACTAATAATTTTAAAGGAAAGGGTTTCCTTTTTCCCTTTTTATTTGGGTCAAGATGCCTACAACTTTAAATACTGTTTCAGCTGCTACAACTGTGACTTAAACATTAGGTTTCTATTGAGTTTCTAAATCAGAACTGAATACCACCCAGTTTAAACTTTTTTTTTTTTTTAATAGAAAGTGATAGTTTAAATTGGCATTGCAGGAGCTAATGTGGTAAATTTAAAACTATTCAGGCACTGCTTGTTTTAATACATATAACTTGCCTTCTATAATTCCCTGAAAAAATCTAGGCCAAAGATTCTCTGTGTTGTCTTGCATTCCATTCTGACAGTCCTTCTCTTTAGTTAGTCAGAAAATCAACTATAAATACTACTTTGGTCATTTTATGGATCTTTTTGACATTTACTCAACAAACCTTTCTGTGCGACATATGTCTCTGTGCAGAACTTGTTGTCTGGGGTGAGGAGGCCCGAATCTATTCTAATTTCCATTATCTTTATGTGGCTGGTAAGGACTAAAAGGCCCACTACTCCATCTTTTCACCTAAATTCCCATCTTTGCTCAGGTCATGGGTGGAAATGAGCTTCATCTCACCATAGTCCCCATCTGGCTCTGTCACAAAACCACCAGACAGTTTGGCACCACTTGGCTCCACTGGCAGCCTCTGCCTATGAGAGGTCTCGGATTGGCAAAGCAGCAGGGGTACTGCAGCTTGAACTTGAGATGGATTGGAGGGGAACGTGCACAGTACCTATCATACTGTTTTTGGCTCAAGCAAATGTTATTAATCCTTGACTTTTGTAAGCCCTAACCTCACTCATAAATTTAACACAAAGGAGTCTTTTTTAAAGGTGGGAGCTTGAGGGAGAAATGGGAAAGGTTTAATGGGTTAGTATCATGGGATGGTTCTTTCATCTCCTTTAAGTAGAAATTCAACGTATTCTGCATAATAATGCTTGAAGTATGCTTGGATAAACTTTGTGTTTTCCTTTTATTTCTGCTCTGGAATTAGGTGAGGAAAACTGTACATATCTAACGCTTACAACAGATGCTAAATAGCACGTGAGATGCACTAAACACTTGTCAGAGATAATTGTAGTCATACTTGGGGAAAACAAATTAGAAGACAATGGAAATAATCTTGGATTTCCAATCACTTTTACTACATTGTGCTCTTAGGCATCCTTCCTCTTGTTTTTCTTCTCTCAACCCTTTTCCAGTATAAAAGAATTGGAGACAATGTTTTTAATGTCACCCTTCCAACAAGCAGTTGTGGATTTCTAAGTTATGTGCCATTCTGTGCTCTTGCTTTACAGTCTTTTCAAGGGTTTCTGTGCTTAGCTAGTGTCATTCATCCATCCGCAGTGTTGTTTGCCACCAGCTTGTTAAAGATGCCACTTTGAATCCCAGAGTGACTTTCAGACCCCATAATAGAGAACTGATGCAGACTGGACCTTGGTTTGCCTCTTGCCACTTTCTTTCAGTGAATTTTTAAGACAGCCACTATCAGTTGCTGAGGAACTGGCAATGTGTATTAAAGGTCTTTTATGGTCTTTTCAACCAGAAAATTATTGCTGTTCTCTGATTAGTACCAATCCCCAGAATTTACACCACCCTCTCCAAAAAAAATCCCCCAAACAACAAAACCAACCCAGCAAACGAACAGAAACAAAGAAACAGAAACAAACTTAATTTCTCCCACTGAGTTTTATGCGAGACTCTATTGCAGCTCCCTTTGTCTTGAATGAATAAGATTTGTCTCAAGTAACAAAAGCTGTCAGCATAGTATTTCTTCAGGTAACTGTTCTGTACCAGCTCAGTCAGCTCTCATTTCAGACAATGTGCATCCAGAACAACTCTATCAAAAGCATTTGCATGTGGTTGAGTGAACAGGCACAGCCTTTTCTGGAGAACAGCCAAAATTGCTCCTCATGACTCTTGCCTTCCTTTTGGTAATCTTTTTTTTTTAAGTATAGTTCTAAGTTAAAGCTGCTTGAATTTTGGACACATTATATACTCTGTTACCACACCACAAAGCTCCATTGTTAAGATATGCCGACCTTCAGTTTTAACATAAGAGGTACCTTGGACTAGAGTTTCTGATTTATACTTCTTATTTGGCTAGCTGGATTCTCTGCTTTCCTCCCCATTTCTTTTAAAATTTGCTTTCTGCTTCAAGCAGACAGTGGGAATTAAGAAGCATATTTTGGACCTAAATTTTCTATTGAAATGTGGTACTAAAATTCAGCAGTGACATTATACTATGAGAGAATTTGGGATTAGGGAGTAATTTGCTTTCATTCAAAAAACCTGCCGTCAGCTTTAAGAGAGTCGAGACCTGCTTCTAGAATGACTCAATATTTTGGATTGGAAGGGACCTTTCAAGGTCATCTAGTTTAAACCCCTGCAACAATGAGCAGGGACATCTTCAACTAGATCATGTTGTTTGGAATCCCATCCAGCCTGTCCTTAAATATTTCCAGAGGTGGGGCATCTACCACCTCTGTGCAACCTGTGTTGATGTTTTTCAGCACCCTTATTGTAAAAACCAGTCTTCCTTATATCTTGTCTAAATCCAACCACTTTAAATTGGAAGTCATTCCCCCAGTCCTATTGCAACAGATCTCACTAAAGAGTGTGTTCCCATCTTTCTAATAGGCCCCTTTAAGTACTGGAAGGTTTCAATAAGGTCTCCCTGGAGCCTTATCTCCTCCAGGATGAATAAACCCAACTCTCTCAGCCTTTCTTGGTAGGGACAGGTGAACTTATCATTTTTGTGGCCCTCCTCTGGATCTGCTCCAACAGGTCCATGTCTTTCCTGTTCTGAAGATTCCAGGGCTCGATGTAGTTCCCCAGCTGGAGTCTCACCAGAGCAATGTGGAACTACTGTGGTAGTGTGCCCTGTAGATTTTTTCAGAGCCATGCACAGTCTTCTTAAAGACAACATTACAATTTGAGAGGCCCTACCTCCTAACTGAGAGGAGATGGGTATGGGAAGCAAGAAAATTTGAGGATTTCAGTAATTTTTTATCTTTCTTTGTCTTAATTTCAATCTTAAAGCCCAACTTCACCATAAATTTCCAGTTCTGTCTGACATTTCGGGAAGTTCTGCCTGGAAGCCTGTAAGCCAGCACCAGTGGTCTGGGTTTATATGTCTGGTAATGCAGGGTGATCATAGTGCTGAGCATGAAGGCAGTAATACAATTGTGCATCAAGAGAAAGAGCTGGGGGAAGAATATTTGCCATTTATCAATGTGCTGTCTTCTACTCTTATTTAAAGCAGCTAGAACTGCTAGCTTGTCTTCTGTTGCTGCTTTTGCAACTACAACTGCGGTGGCCTGGTTTAGGATAGACAGCACGGCTGCCACATGCTATGTGTGGAGCTCGGGCATGATAACACGCAGACACCAGTATGGTGGACGGTTAAAAGCATTTATTATCTAAAGCATGCAGTTTAAATACTCTTTGGTTCTTCACTACGTCAGAGGGGTCTTGCTACACTTCCTGAGTTAGTGGGGAGAATGGAAAAGTACTGGTATGTATGTTAGAGGGGGTTTACATTCTTGGAGTGATAGCTTATCTTGGGGGGTTGGAGAGTTCTGCTCTTTCCGTTACAACTGATATCTTCCGAGCGCCTGTCCCTTTCCAACCACATCTTCTAACTTAAAATAACTTGGATAGGGACAATGATTTATTGGGTAATGAACAAAACCACCTGTAGTTTTACATGAATCACTATGCTAATAGCATCATTTTGAAGATGGAATTTGCCATGGTTTGAGATCTGAATTTGAACCTTGTGTAGCATCGTTGGACTGCTCTCCACTTCTGTTAAGATCATTTCAGACTAGCTGGCACAATTCTAAACATGAGTAAGAAAGTCTAGAGGATATATTCATGCTTCAGAAAGGTGGAAATAGATGGTGTTGCTGTTACCCACTTTAATCATGTTTTCTTCATTACTACACAACTCAGGTTAGCAGAAGCTAATCTATCTTGAGTTTGTCAAATCTGTTATATTTATTGCTTTGAAACTTTGCAGTGAAATCAACATTGAAAATTACTTCTGTCTGAGATGGAAAGGCTGATAAGTACTTACAAAAATACTACAGGATATGTTTTCCTTTTAAGACACTGAAATATTGTGTAGGATCTTCTTGAGACTGCACCCTCCTGCCAGAAGTGTATTCATCTACAATGACATCCTTATAAATAGGAGCTATAAAGTAATCAGAAAACATGATTTAGAGTGATTTGGGGATGTTGGGAAGCATTTTAAAGATTCTAATCCTCCTAATGACTATAGTTTCTTAAATAATGTTTGATACTAGCCATGTCTCCTTTACTGTCCATTCTCCTAACTTTTAAATGTTGAGAGAAATTCGTACAAATTGAACTTTCTTTCAATGTCTCTTAAAAATGGATACAAATTTGGAAGCTGGATCTACCCAGAGAGAGGATTCTTGATTCTGATTTTCTGATATGGATTTGAATCTTTTACATGCTCCAGAACAAGCAAAACATACTTACACACACCCCTTGAAACCAAAGAAAAAATGCCCACCCAACTTGGGCAACTCTATATTTTCATTCCCACTTTCAACAGACACAGTATTAGAGATGCAGAGCTTTATTTCTAGTATCATTTTTAAAAGAGAATAAAGAAAGTGAGGCACAGATGGACTAATGGTATGAGTTTTAATTAAACTTAAAAAAGTAAAAAAAATTCCAAACTTAAAGCTGATTATTTGGTCTGACACTGTCCTTAACTGACCATGGTGATCTTGTTGGATGGAGTTTCCACTCCACTCTGTATTTTTTTTGCTTTTGCAGATTTCAGTCCAGCTTCTCATGTCACTGTAAGATAGGGGGGGGGGGGGGTTTGGGTGTGGGTTTTTTTGGGTTTTTTGGGGGGGTTTTTTGTGGTTTAATTGTATGAAAAAATTTGGTGCTGTATTCTTGGAACTGTACAGATGGTTCCATGCCAAACATATTTGTTTACCGTGGTAATGTCTGAGTTGTAGTGTGCCAGTTAATAAAGGGATTATTTAAGGAAAAAGGTGAATGACTAAAACAGATGTGCCAGTTGAGTGAACCATTAAAAATATGTTACTTCTTAGCTTTATGTAAAAGTTATTTTTAATGCATTTCTGAGAAATCAGGAGTGCTTGCAGGGATGTTTTTGAGACAGCTGAAATCCACTTTTCTGTTTGCTTGGGGGTCTTTTCCTGTGGGCTTTAAAGACATTGGTCTTTCATCTGTCTTATGAAGAATTTGCAAAGACAGCAGGTAGAAGTCCTGAGTTTCAACATCTGATCAAGTATAATCTCATGATGAATTATGACCTGTTTTAAATGTCCTGATCTTATCATTTAGTTGTGAGAAAACATGTTTTAATATTTATGGAATGTAGAAGTAAATTGCTATAATGCATTATATGTATGTATCTTTGTTCGATATAAATCCTGTCGTTCGACCCACTTAATAATACATCCAGGTCAGCCTGCTGTAGTAATATCATATCTTTTCTTACACCAATATTAGGTACTCTGACTTTACTAGAAAATTAAGCACTCTGGCTGCTAAGCTTTTTAACCAGGATTGATGCAAATGTGTTTGAGAGAAGCTAAAATCATGGATTAAAAGCTGTTTGCCCAGACATTTCATCTGTTTTACATCACATTGTCCAAGTGACTTCCAGAAACTCTGATTGATTGATTCTGCTCTTGATAGATTTGACTGGAATGTCTCCTCTTAGAAAATGACTTTTGTGAATTAGATATTTGTAGTCATATTTCTTAGGTGTTGATCAATTCATTTGGAAAGAATCCTGGAGATAGAATTCTAAAGAGAAAACAATAAAAAAAGCAAAAACATTTTAATACTATTTTTTAAATGTAGCTTTAGGTTGCTGCATATGCAAGATATTTCTACTGAATTTCCTTTAATTTCGGAGTTAATTTTTAATAGACAAATAAGGACTACTTTGAAAACTAACTGCTCAATTTTTAAAATTCTCATGCATAAGTATACAGTTTGTTTTGAATTAAGGAAGTGAGGGGTTACTTAAGGCACTTGACCACATACTGTATGGTAGTTTCCATAACGCTACATTTTAGGTACCCTGAAGCTCTGCTGAAAAAGATGAACCTGTAATGTTTGTACCTATCTGTTGCTGTTTGTTGCCTCTTTCAGTATATTTTTCTTACCAACTTTTAAGGCATGGACTTTCTTTTGTGTTCATGACAACAGGCAGAAGAAAACCTATGTCCTCTCATTTTTTTATTTTTATGAACTAATAGTGCAAAAAGTATTATCTTGAGCACTCATCCTAGTGGCAGTACTGGTTTAGAAATAGCTGTTTACATATGTGAAGCCTCTCTGGTGTTAATAAAGGCAGAATTTCATTAAGAATAACTGAATTAGTGGCTTTCTTCATTTTAGGTTAGTTGTGGTTTTGTTTAATCCTAGTATTGAAAAAATTCCAGAGACAGCACAGAAGTCAGCTTTAGCATTTTCAGTGTGTTCCCATCCAGAAATGTATCAAAAGCTGTCTGTTTTGTGGACAGTGATTGTAATCTGATCTAAGCTTAAGTAAAAATGAAGAATTTGCTCTGGTTGAACATAGCAAATAAGGATTTCAAGGGGCTTTGTTTGAGATGATCTATCTCATGTTTTGTAATATATTGTAGAGCCATTGCAAGGCAATTAGATCACCTTTCTTGGGATTTCAGGGCTCTATTAATCATCTTTATTTAAAACCAAAGAAAACGTTTCTTTGAATTGAAGTTTTCTTGATTATCCAAGATTTGGGCAGCCTGTTGAAGCACTTAAAACAACATTTCAACAACACGTTATTATGGTGGGCAGTGTCATATCTCTTGTTTGTGCACCAGTACAGTAAGCACATGGCATTTCTTTCAGTTACGTTTATGAGATAACTGCCACATTAAGATGAGGGTGGCTGTATTTATTTGACAAAAAGAAAAATTGGCAGAGATTCACGATACACATCCCCTGTCAGTTGTGTTAGGAATTAGGCAATTGAATTGAATTCCATAAATTTAGCTCCTGCAAAGCTGTCTTGCTTAGAAGTTACTTCAGTTTGTCGTATTCCAGTATGGATTTCAACCCTAATTTTGTTTAGGATTAAGAACCTCTTAACAGGTTTAGGATTTAAAATGTTTAGCTGACCTAACCAACCTTAACATTGAACTGGCTGAAAATTGCATTTTACATAGCTTCCAAATGTTGGCTTCATTCTTGAAGGACCATGACTTCAATGCAAGGAAATGCAGTGTGACTGGATGTAAATGGAGTTAGACCTCAAAGAGGTTTATTCTCTCCTTTGCTGGAGATATACAGAATTTTTTTATTATTTATTACATATGCTCAAGGCTTTTGATCCTGTGCTTGATTAATCATTTGTTTTCTTTCCTTCCACCACTCCAGGCCATATACACCTATGAAAGGAGCCTTTTCCAATGTGTGGTTTGACAGGTATAAGATCTGTAACGACTGTCCTGAACACATTGAAAGCATTGATTCTATGTGCCAGCGCCTTACAGACCTGATCAACGATGAGGTTAAGAATGGCATTGCCAAGAACAGAATACTCATAGGTAAGAGATTTATTTATAATGTGTTTATTCAAATGGTTTTTTAATGGTTAAGAGATCATCTTCTTTTAATTTACTCGATCCTGCAGGCTCATGAGCATGGCTTGAAAGTGCTGAGCAACCTTTTCAGTAGCCAGTCCTCAGCAATACTGAATCCTTATTTAAACCCATATCAGGTGGGGAATGTTGCTAACTGTAAGCAGTATCCTCAAAATGCAAAACTGTTTTTATTGTCTACAGTCATTTGTAATCATTATTCAAAATAGATTGGGCTGTGATTTACTTTGAGAAGTACACAGTTTTACTATTTCCTTTAAGCCCTTTTCATGGATGGAAAAGTGCACTTTCCAAAAATGACATGCATTTTGTAGAGTGAAGATGTAGCATATAAATAATCATGAACTTTTCTTTACTGCTCTAATCATTTTGGGCTGAATTAATTCATGCAGGAAAAATGTGCATGTTACATAGCACTAAAGGCTAACACTTGATAACAAATGAAATATTAGCTGTAATTCATATGTGTCTATTTCTCTTTCCACAAATTTCCAGTAAATTTCACAGTACTTCAGTGAAATAGATGGTAGGATATTGAGGTGCAGGAGTTGAGGATGATGAAATAGCCTATGGCAGAGAGGGAATGAGAATTCACAAGTCCTTGGCTCCCTGTCCCATCTCTAGACCACAAACTATTTCAGGTTGGGGAAAAAACTCTCTAAGTGGGATCTTATAAATTTATGTCCAATTGAGTCATGCTGTCAAAATCTTGCATGGTCGAGCCACTACCATTCAGCCTGGAGTGTTTTCCTGGGCCAGCCCCATGTTGCTCTGTGAAGGCCTGTGCTTGCTTTCCCTTTCTGGCTCATTGCCCTGGCTGCAGAGTGCATTGTTTTGGATGACTGTCAACAGAGTGCCTTTGATCTGTCTTTTGTGTGTTGTTATACCTGCTGTCTTGGAGGCAGCTGGAGAAGTGCAGGTGCTTTGCTTTTGAGCAAGCTGGGAGATGCTCTTTGTTGAGATCCAGTGTGCTACTAGGCTGTTTTCCTTTCTTCTGTAGCCTTCAAAATTAGAAATAGCCAGACTGCAAAGTATGAAGGTTGTTTTCCAAGTCATAAGCAGAGTAAGGAAGTTGGCATGCGCTGACTGCTTAATCCTGTGGATTCTTTGGAAGTCCCCGTCTCTGTGTGTTTGCATTCCTCACATATAAATCAGAAATAACTGTACTTGTTTTGTCACTCTTGAGAGCTCTGTTTCCCCACCTGACAGACTACAAGCATACATCCTCGTGGTTCAGTCCAATATTTTTGCAAGAAGCAAAATAAGGCAGCCCTGAATTACTTCATCCAAAGTACAGAAGGGGACTCATGCGGATGCATAAGAAACTTGGTAGTGGAAGATTGTATCACTTGTGGCTATACAAGATTAAGTGTTCTTCCATGAGAACTTTGTGCCTTTTCTGTGCTGTTTTTGATGATGAACCAGTGTGTGATGCAGTGAAGAATGAAGCTTAGAGATCCTCTAAGGTCTCTATGCATAAAGGTGACATTAATCATCTTAGACGGGACTTTGGGCAGATAATTGCCCATCTTCTGGCATTCTTTCTTACAGGAAGGCAGGACTCTAGTAAAGGCACTCTGTAGATTTATAGTATTCAGCCTGGAGAAGGCTCTGGGGAGATCTTGCAGCACCTTCAATACCTAAAAGGGCCCACAAGAAAGCTGGGGAGGAACTTTTTACAAGGCCATGTAATGATAGGACAAGGTGGAATGGCTTTAGACTGAAAGAGTGTAGGTTAGATTAGATATTAGGAAGAAATTTGTTACTTTGAGGGTGATGACACACTGGAACTGATTGCCCAGAAAAGTTGGGGATGTCCATCCCTGCAAGTGTGCAAGACCAGGTTAGATGGGCCCCTGAGGAACCTGGTCTAGTGGAAGGACTTCCTGGCCATGGCAGGGTGTTGGAACCACATGATATTTAGAGTTTAATCCAACCTAAACCATTCTGTGACTTTTTGATCAAAAGAAAATATGAGGCCAAGTCAGTATGTCTGCACCAAACTGTAATGCCCACTCAAAAAGGAGAAATGTGTGGCCTGAAAATATGTGGCCTGAAATTTTTCTGAGTTTAGGAGATTGGTAGACAGGGCATAATGGAAGATTTGGTTACTTGCTTAGAATGTCAGATAACTAAGTTCTATCAGATCTTTTTAGAATTCTCTTTGAAAATGTCAGGAATATCCATCTGGTACAAGAAGATGAGGCCTAAGGTAACAGATGGTGTGCAGACAGTGGGTTTGTCACTGCTGGTACCATCGAGTTGGAGGAAGTGGCCTTTGTGAGGTAAAGGGAAAAACAAGACATTTATAGCAGGGGAAACCAGGGTGAAATTTTGCTGTGAATTCATAATGCATTCAGTGCTGTTGTGTCATGTTGAAAATCCATAATGGGAATATTGGTACGTATCTTATTAGGGAAAACAGAGGCAAAATAGTTGAAAGAAGCAACTGGAGAACTTGGAAGTCTGTGAAGAACAGTGGGGGCCTTTCTGGGGAGGGTCACAGAAACCAAAGAGCAGAGCAGTCATATGAAGGTACTTACAGGGGATGAAATTCTCTTTAAATGGTTGGGGAGAATTGGGTTGAGTGACCATTTTGTAGTAAGTGGGAGATTTAATGACTGGAAAGAAAATAAAATGACTGTGACGACTGTAACAAGATTGAAGGTTATGGTTTTATATGGAATAGAGGACTAGAAATTACAGGCTGAGGATGAGTGTCAGATATTGTTGGATGAGGGCAAGTGAAGTGTTAGGCAAGCAGGAAGGTGGGCAGCTGCTGACAGCTCAGAGGTGTGGCATAAGAAGGCAAGATCTGAGGGAGCACTGTGCAAAGGTGAGTGAGTGGGAAGAGACGGGGAGCAGCAGTTACCTCTCAAACATGGAAAATGAGATGCCCAGCACCTGGTATTCTGTGGTGTGATTCCCCTTCTTGAGCCATTCAGACTTTTCACAAGGCTCAGGATAGTGGGACAGTAAGAGCATTTTCTCTGAAAGAAATTATAGCCTGCATTGTTTGCTTTAATAGCTTTGAAATCCATAGGTGGCTGCTTGTAGAGCACAGCTCTAAAGCTGAGGATGGAGTCCAGATTGTGCAATGCCACTCCTCTCTTCTTTAGCAAGAAAAATTCTGGTGCAACCTTGCTTTTAACACCTGTTCTATGAATCTACTTTTAAAGAAATAAATTACTTACTTTACTGGATCTAAAAGAAGTCTTACTTTTCAAACATCCGTATTAGTTTTGTGACATGGCTCTTCTACCCATTCCTATCTCGTAATCATTTCATGAGTTGCTTTCCTTTTAACACAATTCTTTTGAAGGAAGTAGACTTCTGATTAAACTTTATTTCCCCTGACCTTAGAGGAGGAAGGAAGGGAGACTAACAGCAATACATAATTATTAAAAAAAAATAATTATATCATCCCCAGAATTTGATAATGGTACTTAGTTTTTAGCCAGACATTCTTGTTGAGTTACTCTTACTGGTCTTCCTGGCTAAAGCACTCCTTGCAAATAGTCCTGTAAATAGGTTTGTATTGACTTTGGAAATAACAGAGTGTTATAAATTTAGTCAAATTTTGACACTTGGAGCTTTGATAGTATCCTTTCTTTAAAAACAGGATGTATTTCTTCTTTATAAATGCCTGAATTCATTACTAAATTGACCAAACAAGCCACGGTTTAAAATGTGGGAAAATAATTTCTTTTTCTATCTAAAGCTAAGTTGATTTTTCAGGTGGTGGTGGTTTTGTTTTCATGTGTTGATTGTTCTGTTTTTTTGGGTTTTTTTAACTGCTTCCATAGTAATAGCGCACTGTAAAATAAGTCCAGTTCAGTGAAAACTGTTAAAGATTTCAACAATCTTACTCAAGAATATGTTAGAAGCTCTTAAAGAAATGGCCCTCTCATTTTTTGAGCATTTTGGTAGGGCTCACTGTAGTCACCTACACTTTGGTGAAAGGCAGTCTTTTTGTTCTTTTTTTGTTCTTAATTTAGTACTGCTTTCCTGCTTTCACAGGTCTCTTTTTGTGTAGTGCAGAAGTGCTGATTCAAGCGCATTGGTCTCTGCCACCTGTAGTCACTCGTGTAAGCAGCCAGTGAAAATAAACTTTCCATAACAGTCCTGTAGATTTGACTAAAGGCCAAAAAACACATGCATGATTCCTGACCCCTTGTGCTGTAACAATAACACGAGACACACAACCATTTTTTTGTTTATTACTAGACTTCTTACATAGCTACTGAACTATGGTGGAAGTAACATGAAAGCTCTGTGCTTCTTGTAGATATTAACATTTCCTTCCCCCTCAGTGTCTGTGAGAATGGGGAGAGTGGAGAAATATCTTGGCTTTGACACCCCAGAGAGTGGATCCTACAAATATGTGAAGATAAAAACTTCCATCAATAAATCGTTAAAGTGTTGAGCAAACTATTTCAACCACAATCTTGGTATTTTATGTTTTTGGCTTCTAAGCCTTTTGCTGTCACTCATCCTGTCTTGTATCTTCTGACTTTATTAGGAGGACATTTTCTTCCATTCAGAGGTACTTACTGCCTTGTTCTTGCAGAGAGTATTCATGGATTTATTTTGCTGTTTGTCTCTGCAATTCAAATGAGATTTCTCTTTCTGTACCTCCCATGTCGTGGCTTTGTGGTTTATCTAAATTGCGCCTGAGATGCTGGGCTCAAAGCAGTACTGTTAGTCCATCTTCCCCACAATATCTGCAACATTTTATTAATTTTCAGTGCCTCAAGCACAGATTTGCCTTGCATTTATACTTTGGTGTAAATGTTTACTCCTCTTGGGTTTTTTGTTGTTGTTGGTTTTTTTGGTGTGTTTTTTTTTTTTTAATCTGAACTGATCATGTTTCTCTTTTGGATCTCTGCTACTTTAGCTCACACATCAGTAAGTAAAAAGACACATTAACAAATGAATCTTTCTGTTTTCTTCATAAGTCTTTCAGTAGGAGGTACAATGCTATATTTTACCAAGGGTTGTCCACTACTTGTTACTTTGTTTCCCAGCATTTGATGGTGTCAATATTAATGTATCTAAAGACTCTGAAAGGTGAAACATTCTCAATATGGTGAATCACAGGCTTAGCAAATGATAGTGAAGATAAGGAGTAAATAAGACTCACAGCAGTAAACTCAAAAATAATTCAATCATGATATTATCATCACATATAAGATGATTTCAGTAAGAAAATAATTATAAAGTGAGTCAATCTGATCTTTTCAGCCTTACTAGGAACTCTCTTGAAAACATGTCCTTACTCATCTTTAATAAATGCCTGAATTCAGTGTAAAATTAAATGGGTGGATGGGCTTTTAGAATGCTGGAGAGTTGTGCAGACATGCCACACAGTACAAGTTAACCTGTACTTTCTTCACAGTTGTGCCAACAGAATCATAAAAGCGTGAGATTTCACAACATTTGCTATTCCATTGTCATGTGCCAGTGCAGGCTCAGCTCTATTTAAGCAAATCCTTACCATTGCTTTTCTGACTTCTAAAAGATCTCTGATAAGGTTCACAGGTCTGCAGAACAGCAACCTGTTTGTGTGCTTGTTAAGACCCGTTCAAAGTGAACTAAGTTCATATTTAGTTTCTTAGAGTACAAAGGAGGCCAAAAATGCTGTTTAACCAAAATCAGTATACTTTATTCAATATCAATGTACCCACCAAAGCTGATATACTTTATTCAATGTACCCACCAAAAATGATATGCAATAACAAGAGAAAGAAATGGGAGAGAGAAAGCTATATAGATAAAAGCAAGAGAGAAAAGAGAGATAGGACAGATAGGATATAATTACCACAGAGAGAGACAAAGTCCTCACAGCAGTCCAATAGGTCCGCCTTCGCAAATCCTCGTAGCGCGCAGCTAATAGATTTGTCTTTGCAGAACCCTCGTGGAGCTGATAGATCTTTGCCTTCACAGAGAGAGACAAAGTCCTCGCAGCAGTCCAATAGGTCCCCCTTCGCAAATCCTCGTAGCGCGCAGCTAATAGATTTGTCGTCGCAGAACCGTCGTGGAGCTGATAGATCTTCGTCTTCTGTGGGGAGGTCCTCAAAAGGGGTCTCTTCTGAAGCTGTATATATAGTTCTCCAGAGTGGGGGGAGAAATCTCGTGAGTCTAGGCCCAATGCACAATGAGAGGGGGGAGAAGTCCCGTGATGGAGTCCAGGCCCATGCACAATGTGAGGGAGGGGGAGAACAGGGCAAGCTGTCCTGCTACACCTCAGGCAGAGGTGGTACAGAATCCAGGGGCAGTGTAGCATACTGCGACTACCATTGTTTCAGCAGGATGTATGTCCGGGAACTCAGTTCCTAAGCAAACACACCTGAGCAAAATGGCAATTCTTGTAGCAGTTACATCAGCTCTTGAGGTTTCCCTCTTGTTCCCCCCCAAAGTCTCCACGACGAAAAACGTGAGACAAAATTGAGGGTCTTTGGGCCGACTGTCACAGTGCTTCACTACTCTTTGCTTTAGAGAGCTATTTTCCACTTTCTGTGATTCAGTTTAGAGTTACAAATACTGTGAGCATACAGGATAAGTTTTCTCTTCCTTTTTCCCATGTTGTGCACTTACACTGACTGTAAAAATGGCAGGCAAGTGTTGCAGCAGGGCAGTCCTGTCATCCTGTCTAGAAACAAGCAAGAAAATACACTGGGTAGATGAAGCAAGCCATAGATTGGCAGAGTAACATCTTAATAAAAATTGGTTTGAGATTTTCCTGGATTTTATTTTCCTTCCAGTGCTAAAAATTATGACTCCTTAGGTACACAGTTTGGGTTCCCCTCTATAACAGTTGAAAATAAAAGTGAAACTGGTTCTGGTTTTACTGCGAGTTGATATGTTAGAAACAATTGTACACTTGTTTTTACAAGAAAGTGGTAAAACTTGCCACTTAAATATGCATTTCAAAATGTGTTTTGACTGGTGAGAAAGCTGGGGAGAAAATTGATTCATGTTCCTAACAAGAGCAAGTGGCTGAGCCACTCAAGGGAAGTTGCCTTTGTTCTTTTAAAGACTCCCAAGTTTGTTGCTCTCGTAAAGACTGAGTAACAAACAGAGTAACAAGGCTATCAAAGGTGGAAACTGTTCATTGCACTTCTACTGGTGTGCAAAGTTTTTGTTTGAGGAAGTTTCATTAAGAGATTAAAAGGAGAAAAATCACTGCTATGAGGAAATTCACTTGAGACAAAGTACATGTTTGAGCACTTAACACACGAGCAGTGTTCAGGGAGTTCTGTGGAGAAGGGAGTTTGCTGTTCCACTGGCATTTGTACTCCTTGCTGATATTCATTTGTGAACACTGTTAAATAATACTTCCATTCATTGATGAAAATGGAAGGTCAAAACAGAAAGTCAACTTCTTTGCAGATGATGCGTAGAACAAGGCTGTGCTGTGAGTGTTAATACAAGGTAAATCACAAAGTTCCTAGGGCGAGGAGAACATAAACTGGAATGTAGCTTTAGGGAGAAATTCCTGATATCAAACTGATTAAAGCAACTCTAAGTTGAAATACTAAAAAAGGAGAAATTGAGAATGAAAATGCTGTGAGAATGGAATGGAAAGGAGGCAAGAACATGTAACGTATTGTAATAATAACAGAACAGGCCAAGACAATTTCTAACTGTGCTGGTGTAGCCTTTACAACAGAAGAGTGTTGGTCTTGTGCTCTGCTGGCACAGGCACTGTGTGCTGGAGGATTCATTCCTTGCCACTTTGTTACCAAAGCTGTAGTGACAAATGTGAAGAAATACAGGAAAGATGAAGAACTACTACTACAGAGAAATTAGTGAAGAAATATTGCTTAAAAAAATCCCCCCAAACTACACCCCGACACCCAAGTCCGAATCCTAATCTCATCAAAGTCTGGGGTTTAGCTTCTCCTGTTTCTTTTTTATTTCAAAATTTGTGCACTAGGTATGATTCATAAATATTTTTTCCCCATGGCTGTGATTTCTAGCATGTCAAGCAGCTTTGAGCACATGTTAAAGTTTTACTGAAAAGATTGAAAAAGTGATGTTTATTGATTCCCAATTCCATAATCATTATAATAAATGGACTAAGACTTTTTTACAGTCAGATCTATATGATTCAGGATGCACTTGGCAGTGTCAAACCTGTGTGTGCTAGAAAGCTGGTTTTTCTGTAAAGATGGAACACATAAAGAACTTTCAAAATTCAGGAGTAGCTCACTGCAGCAACTAAAGTGATGCGTGGGAGAGGAGGCAGTTTTTAGCATTCTTTTATGTATACAAAATAAACCTTTGTGCAGGATAATACGGGGTTAGTCTTTTCTGCTATGCAAACACAGACATTGTTAGACAAACTACAAGGAAACAAATAAAGCTGAAGTTTGACAGTAGGTAAGTACTTGGTTTTCTGAGCCCCATATAATATTCAAGTGTCATCATGGACCAGATTATCATTTCAGACTGTGCTGGTTTGAAAGCAAAACCAGTGAAAGACTCCAAGTCAGAAATGCAATTTAATAAGAGAAAAAGAATAGAAATAAAAGAAAGTAAAATAAAATAATAGTACAAAAAAACCCCACTGACAGAGTCAGAATACAACCTGACACCCTGTTAGGGTGGTAGTAGCAGTCTAGATGAGATGGTCTTGTCAAAGCAGTGATCTTATATAAACATCTGGTAGTTCTTGTCTTCTCTGGGAGTCCAATGGGTAAAAGCTGCCTATGCTGTCCCAAACTCTGGATTATATCCAGGTGGGAATGCTTGGCTCCTCCCCCTGGGCGGAGCATCTCTCAATGGGATGATCTCATTCTATGAGTCATGCAGTGGGTCCTTGATGGCCCATTAAACTCCCTCTGGGAGTTATCTATGAGTCACGTGGCAAGGCACTGTTAGGCTCATTAACAGAAGATAAGGAAAACACTGCCCCACCTGGCTTCAACAGCTCATGAAGATGAGGATAGAATACATACTTTGGGCACAATCTACATTGTAACCCAGGACACAGACAAATACAAATGGGAAGCAAGTTAATACAAATCAAGATCTTTTGCAAATGTGAGCTGGAGTTTTGTTTAAAAGGCTCCTAAGGCCATTTACAGGCTCTGAAAGGAATGTTTTATCACTGAAAAATGGCAACTGTGGTGAGGGTTTCTGTTTTATTCAATCAGGAATAAATTCTGTATGAGAAATTCAATTTCTGTTCCCATTGTGTTATATCATCCTGTGCGTGAGATTACCTGAATTTAGTTACAGATTATATTCCAGAAAAGAATGCTTTAGTTTTAGTGAAGCATTGCATGGGAGTTTTCTTCTGTTCAAATTCTTTAATTTGGAAGTGTGATGACTGTGTGATTTCAGCAGATCTTTCTCTGCTCTCAAGGTGAGTCAAAAGCAGCTTTCTTCTTATTGCAGAGGGGTGTTACCTAAAAATCAGCTACACTGAAGCAGATTTGAGGTCATAAATGCATCCTTGAGTGAACTTTCTCTGCAACTGGAAGCATTTTACATAGTTGTGTCTTTTGTATGTGCTCCCCTATTAGTCTACACATATACCTCCTTTATGAGTTAGGGAAATTAACACAAAGAATTAGGTGCTTTCCTGAACTGGCATCCTGAGCATTGTCAGGCTAACTTTGTTTAACTGTTGTGAAGCATTAATCACAGTTCTCATTAAAATAGGTATGAGGGGAAAACTGAAAATGAACATACTTTTAAATTTAAAACCTACTGGCAAACTCTTAACTTCTATGCATAGTCTTTATGTGTCTTGGAAGTAGATTGGTCTCAAGTAGAGAAGTAGATTGGTGAAGACCTTACAATGTTCTGCCCACTCCTGACATGATCTGCTTAGCAATGCTGTACAGTTTATGTATTCTTCATGCTGAGATCATCTGTATACATGTACTTTTGTGTTTTGTTTACACTCTGTCATTTCATATCTTTGTTTTGTGTACTATCTCTACCTGCCCCTTTTTTTTCCTTCATCCAAAATTTGAATTCTTGTAGAAGTTCTTGACTGAGAATGTCTTTTATATGTTATGTCAAACATACACTTATACTGAAATGGTTCTTGTAATTGAAAAAATAGTCTGCATCTATAAATGTTTATTCAAAATGTTGTTTTTGAAGCATTCACCATATGGCATTTACTCGGAGATGGCGGTGGTATCAGGTGATAAACTTCAGGTATTCCCATGCAAATCAAATTCAAAGAGCTAGTCCTTTGTATTGCATTTGCTTGTAGTAGTATGAGCCACATAAAAGAACCATTACCTAATATTCTACTAAACAGAAGGTGACTGCATTGTCAAAGACTGCTAGTGAGTAATTGCAGACAGTGTGCCAGATTGTGACTAACTGGGTACAAAATTTTAAGATTAAATAATTTACAAACTAGTAATGACTTTTCAATGCAACTTTTCTTCCTGTAATCTGAAATACTTAAAATGGACTTTGTTTTATGTGTTGACAAAGCCTTGTCCCTATTTATTTGTAAGCAAATACAAAATGGTCTCTTAAAGTACAAGTGCTTCTTTTGGGGTTTGGGGATGACAGCATTCTTCAGAATGATCAAAAGGAAATGAAATAAGTAACCAGATTGTGCATAAGAAAATAAAGGAAACTTCACTCTAGTCATTATCTGGATACAGTCAATATAATGGCCTGTGTACTGTGTCCATGTGAAGTAATGTGGTAGTCTGGATTTCTTTCCTAATGAATAAGCATTTGTCATATAAAAATCATCCCTGAGGAATTATCTTCAGTAAGGAATTAGTGTAGTTGAATAGACATATGGATCACAGAAGGCTAATCATTCAGAGATCCTGTAAGAACTCAGGGGGAGTACATTGCATTTGTTCCCTATTTATTATATATCCCAAGGTATAACAACAAAAATATCCTCAATGCTAGTTTAATGTGAATGATTATTGATGATATACAGTAGAGATCTTTCACGTGTGAATGCTTCTAGTCTAGGGGAAAAATAACTTGATACAAAAAAGCAGTGAGAATTACCTGTTCAGAGTTTTACTTTGTTAATGTCAGAATATGTATGGCCACAGTATTCAGCTACCTGGTAGGGACCATACACAAATGGCTTCTGAAGCAATGGCATTTTGGCTGTTCCTTTTTTTGTCCTCTTCAGTAATGAATCTTCAGCACTGCTTTAGCTACCCAGTGTCTTAATTGCATCATGCTTTGATTTAAACCTCAAGCTATGCCACCTAAGGTTCAGGTTGGACTTCAGAAGGAATTTCTTCACAGAAAGGTTGTTAAACATTGGAATGAGCTGCCCAGGGAGGTGCTGGAGTCACTGTCCCTGGAGGTGTTCAGGAAATGACTGAATGTGGAACTTGGTGCAATGGTCTACTTCACAAGGTGGTGTTGGGTCATAGATTGGGCTTGGTGATCTTAGAGGTCTAAGTGATTCTATGGTTCTAAAATCATTGTAACCTTTATGAAACTCAAGAGGTCTTTGTTGTATTATGTATAAAAGAAAGAAGTCTGGAGATAATAAATTGTACATTGGATTACAAAGACTTATAGAAAAATCTAGTCTTTGTTGTTTTTGTTGCATCCTAGGAGGCTTTTCGATGGGAGGTGGAATGGCAATGCATTTGGCATATAGGTTTCATCAGGATCTGCTAGGAGTCTTTGCCTTGTCTAGTTTTCTCAATATAGACTCTGCTGTTTACCAGGTGAGTGTGTAGTAGATATTATAGAAAACCTGCTTAGCTACATGGAAAACATGGTGATTCAAATTCAATATACATGATTATACATCTGAGGCAGTGGATTCATATTAAACTTACGCCATTTCTGGGAAATAGATAATCAGAATATTACCAAAGTGAGACTTCAAAGCTATCTTTAAATAATGTTTTATTGCACTTTTTTGCACAGACAGTACAATATTAAAGAGTAGAAGGAAATTAACAAATGAAATGCTTTACTAGTTGTCCTTAATTTTTAAAGGGTGTGTAAGCATAATTATTCTTTGAAAATGTGTGATGCATTATAACACTCATGAGCTCCATTTGCTGTCATGAATTTTTTGTTTCTTTTATTTGGTTAGGGGTATAGACTTTAAACCCTATAATTTTTCAAGAGTTATTGTGTTGTAATTTGAAGGGCAGTATTTCTTTGTATACTTCTATAGAGATAGTACAACATGATCCCTAAAATGTAGATTAGTAAGTGCAATAAGTTGTCACCATGTAATTGTAAATATTCTAATTTTTGTCACTATGTCTGACAGTGTCTCCTTTCCATCTAGGCTTTGAAAAGAAATGAAAGTGCTCTTCCAGAGTTATTTCAGTGCCATGGAACTGCTGATGAACTTGTTCTCTACTCATGGGGTGAAGAGACCAACAAGATGTTAAAGTCTCTGGGAGTGTCAGCATCACTTCACACTTTTCCAAATCTCAATCATGAGCTCAGCAGAACTGAAATAGAAAAATTAAAATCCTGGATTGTAAAGAAATTGCCTGTTGAAGCACCAAAGGCAAAGGAATAAATGAAGATCCAGCCTCATACTTTGTGATTTTTCATAGTTTTAAAATCATGTGTGACATATATATGGGTGTCCCATGTCCCTTATATAAGCAGAGCTTCAGGCAGACACTTTATATTCCATAGAGTTCACCTAAGTTGTGAAAAAATGGTGCTGACCCTAAACCTCACTTTATTATAGGGGAGTGTTCTGTTTTCTTGTCCAGTTTTTAAGCATATGTCAGTCTACAAAAAATAATGACTGATAATATTAAAACCATTCAAAAATAATCAAAGCAATATACAGGAAGCATATTGCTGTCCTTAATCTGCCAGATAATTTTTCTTTTTTGGTGTGGTGGTTGGGCAGGGAGGTGTTCTAAGATGAAAAAATATACAAAAGGCCAATTAGTAAATGTAGAAATGCATGCATCTATTCAAGTTAGTTTAGTGAGAGGACCTGTATTGGCTTCAGTTGGATTCTCAGCATTTAGGAACAAATTTGCGTCAAAGCAGAGCTCTATGTCACCTGAAAAAAAAATCAGGTTTGTGTTATATTTTAAAAAGTCCTAAGTAGCTGTGTCTAGCTATACCACAGGTCCTTGTTATTGCCCTTTCTCATTGTTTTGTTACTCAGAGATCTAGGTTTGTGTGATTTTCTTGAGCCCTCTATGGTTTGCAGTGTAGATTTAAAAAAAAAAAAAAAGAAGTACCATCATGATTGCTGAGATCTATCCCATTTTTGAAGAAATCATTCTTTGGGCCCTGTTGCTGTAGAAACTTATTTTTGCCAAGAGTTTTCTTTTGGCCTGCAAGACCACATTTTAAATTAAAAGATGAAGATACTTGACTCCTCTGTGAATATTTAAAAGTTGTAAATAATGATTGTGATATAATGAAAACTTGTATCCCCTTATTTTAATGGTGGATGATTCATCTCTCTGTCAATTTGATAAATTAACTCAGAGTATAAATATCTATTCTTATGTAATATTTTCTCCCCCCTCTGCCCCATTTTCTACTCCCTAATTTCAGTAATATTTTTAGCATGACAAGCTATTCAGCCTTTTGCCAAAGCCAATAGATCCAAGTCTCTTGCTTAATCCTCTCCTTTTCCCGTTTTTGAGGAGTGGATCTGGGACACTCTTGTTTGCTCTGTCACAGCAGATTGCTGCCAGTACTGACTATGACTCCAGAAATATCAGCCAGCTCCCAGGGACTAAGTTTTATTCAAATCCTCATGCCCCGAGACCTCAGCCAGCTTTTACCTATCTTGAAGAGTAAGCAAGGGGAAAAAAATGTCACTATTCAAGTACAAGGCATGTAATTGGCAGTAGCCAGTAACAACTTCCTGCTGCTAAAAATATTTTGCTGTATTTCATTTTCTTAGCATTAGCAAGTCAGCAGTCTGTCCTGAAAAACAACATTTTAAATGGCACATGAAAACTCAGCTATTTGAAACAGTAAGTGAACAGCAGTTTTTTCCTGGTGCCCTAGGCTTCCTAATTACTGCAAATTAAATTGAAACAGGTGTGTTCAGAGGCAGCTGAGCTAACATTGCCTTGGCCCAACTTTAATTGTAGTCCTTGACAAGTGAAGTAGCAGCATTTTAGGAATAATGCATCACTTTTGCCCCATTTTCTGTTCTTCCTGAGCTCCTATCAGGAGGCTCTTTGAACCACTAATGCAAGGTGGTAATTCATTTTGGTGACAAGTGCATTCACATGGGAAAGTGGCAGGTTTCTGGCAAGATGCCTTTTAACAGGGTCAGAGAATAGCATAAAACAGTTGAAGAAATACCATGGAGGGAATAGGAAATATTACCAAACCAAACCCAGCTCTTTTGATTGTTTTTGAAATGTCGATAATTGCAAATACAGTGGATACAGGGTTTGGCTTAGTTCCCTTGATATAGGTTGAGAAGCAATTAAAAATGTCATGACATCCCTAGAAAACAGTAAGTCTCCAGTTTGCATCTATTTTCTTCCATCTTCTTGGCTTGTGAGTGAAATGCCAGCTGATCAGGAGATGCATTGTGGCATAAGACTGGAAATCCATTAGGTATATGTTGTAACTGAGTTCCAGATCTCAGAGGTTTTAAGGTTGCTTTTGGGATGTTGGAGAACTCAATAGTTTTCCTTCAGTCTGCAGGAAGTGAGGACACTGGGACTCACCGGTTCCTTTAGCTGAGGATGGTGTGGCTCTGTGTCCCAGATGGTGCCAAGCTCATATTGGACAAACAGATTGAAATTTAGCCCAGAAAAATTTGGATTGCTGGTTGGTGTTGAGAAGCAGCCAGAAGCAATATTAGACAGTGGGTGTGCTGTTAGATATCTAGTCAAATGAAAACCTTAATAATCAAAATTAGACATGCTTGAGAGCATGTTTCAGAAGTAATTCAAGCAGCTTTTTGACAGACTGGACTCTTTTTTTAACCTGGCCCTTTTTTACTAGACTTCAAACAAATTAATTTTTAATTTGATACTGGAAATAGGGTAAGAGTTTATTTGCCAAAAGGGCACCTCTGAAATGCTTATGGCACGGCAGCTCCAGGACCTGCCTGTTGATTTCTGGGTAAGGTGCTTCTTAGAGTCTTTAAGAATCAAAAATACTTCCCTTTTGACTAAGTGATTGCTTGGTTTTGGGACAGACTTCCTGTAAGAGATGCCAGGGCATACAGAGCCCTGAATAGGTATGTCTTACCAGCTCAATCTAGATTCAGATGAAGAGAATGATAAAGGATGCAACCTTTCTGGTTCACCCCTAATGTTTCACTCCTGATCATATAAGAATGTTAAGGCAAAATATGCCCTTCCCTTTTAGGAGGAATCAGCTTGGGATGCTTTCCTTTTTTTTTTTTCCTTTTGTACATGAGCTTTGTCCTGTTTCTGACCTGTTTAAAGATACAGTCCTGAACAGCATTTTGAGGAAGAGATTGCAAAATTTAAGTGCCAAGCCTTGATTTGTACTACTTACTACTTGAGCTACTGAAGATATGACAACATAAACTGGAAAGAGGGTGGCTCTGTCCTGCTCCAGAAGAGGCAGGAGCAATTAGTTTGCAATGCTGGTTTATGCTCTTACTGTAACTTCTGAGGTATTTCTTTCTTTCCTTTCAAAGTTAAGATAAGAGTTCAGCTCTAAAGTGCAAACTTTCAATACCGTTTAAAAATATAACTGGAATAACTAAGTCCATTCAGATTGATATTGTTTTCTTGGAGCTTGGTACTGTTTTGGTGAAATACACAATTCAGCAGGCAAAAGAAAACTTGTTCAATCTTTAACTCTTGGGCTCAGTTAGTGTGTGCTTCAGAAACAAAGCACTAGTGTTTGGACCTTTTATACTTTCTACTTTTCTGACACTACACATTTGTATTTCAGATATTTGAAATCTGTGAGTAGATCAGTGCTGTGAATGTGGGTGCCTTCTGAGTAATTCATGTGCTTGTATAGATATATAAAGCCAGAAAACAAATATGAATAAGGCACAAATTGGTTAAACAATGTGGGAAGCCAGAAGTCATTGGTAACATAATTTTGACATTAAAGCAAGAAATTTTCTATCTTCTCATGTTAGATTTTTCACTGCTTTTTTAGTAAATCATCTTTAAAGCCATTTACCAAGTCTCTACAGATGAAGTGAGCCAAGTGGGTGAAAGTAACTTGTATTTATAAAGAAGAGATTCAGGTGGCAAAACATGGAAATGGAAACCAAGTGGACAATGTTAGAACAAAGTTTGTTAAGACATAGATGGGGGAAAGTGGATATGAGTTTACTTTGCAATTGACATGTGTTCTAGAACAGCTATGAAGGTTGTTTGGGAGATCATAGAAGAGAAACCTGTCCCATAAATTTTCTGGCTTGACTCAATCTTCATTTGAGATACAGCTGGTTAAGGGTGCTCTAGAGAAAGGAAATAACAATTACCAATTCCGTTTCCTACTTCTGTTTCTTTTCCAAATCCTCTTCCATTGTGTGAACCTGATATCACTACTCAGAAGAGAAACTAGCAGTTCTATTTTCAATATCACGTCTGTTCAGATGTTTCTCTGCACACTGCACTGGGACTTAGCACCCAGCTGTGCCTTGGGTGAGTTCTGTGTTTACTGAAGAGATAGATTAAAAGTCATAATTTAGAAGAGCCAATGGTATGATTCCAGAAAGGCCTCTTATTTCCCATGGCACTGAGTTAAGCCTGAGAATCATAGTAAACCTGCTGTCATCAAGATAAGTTTTGTGAGCTTGAAGGACAGAAACTCCACTCTTCTGTTAAGCATGTGAGGGCTGTAGGCACTGCTTTGGTGAAGAGGTCACCTAAAATCTTCCATGGGTTCAGTGTGTGAATATGTAGGATCCTTTAAAAATGCAAGGAAAATTTGGTATCTCATTATTAAGTGCTTAAAATAGTTGTGTAGTGACTGTTAAACATTAATCTTGAACCATTAATTGCTAATGACAAGGAATTTGTCATTTGTCATGATTCCAGAGAACAAAGCCAATGAGGCTTTGTTAACCTGTGTCTTAATACACAGTGGAGATTGTCAAAATAGACCAGAGAGTGTACTTAGAACTTTTCCACCACTTCATAGGGCCAGTACTTTATGGTTGGTGGATATTTTACCCTGGCTTCTTAGAAGTAATTACTGTTTTAAATTAAATGCAACATGAAGCAGTAACAACCTAATAGTCTGGAACTCCTAATAAAAACATAGAAGGATTAATTGCTTGCTTGTGCTCTCTTGGTTGGTTAAAGGTGTTTGTCACCACAAATAATGTACAGTGATAGACATCAAGTGTGTCAGATCATAGTTTGAATCAAGGAAGCCATCAAGATATTGTGTCATGTATAAAGCAGAAAATTTATAAAAATATTTCTTTTGCTACTTCTTGACCTTTAAAAAATGCAGAAAGTAATCAGACTGCAAGCATTACCTGCTGCCATAGTTGGTCTTAGTAGAAAAAATGCTTTCTCGGGCACGTTTCAGCCAAATACCGATATTAAAGCATGTGAACAACCTCTGCTGCCTTAGAGCCTATGGTTCCCACTGATGGATCTATGTAGAAAGCCTGGCTTCAAAGATGAAGCTTGTTTTGTTTGAGTTAGTAGGGTTTGGGGTGAAGTTCTTAATGTAGCCAAGGTCTTGTGAGGTCTTAATGAAGCCAAAATAATTATGAATCTTAGTCACACTAGTATGCCAAAATTGCTAAGGCAGTAATTTATGCTTCTAGAGTAATAAGAGTGGTTGAGTGCTCAACCATGCTCCCCTTCCATAGCTTCCATTGCTAATCTCTAGTCCATATAAGGTATGTTTATATATCCACGGAGAATCTCTTTTGTGTTTGCCTTTTTATGGAATGGAAGTGGGAATAATTTTGCAGGTTAACGCAATGCATGATTTAGGCAACAAACTTCATCTATACTTAAACAGAACTTCCTTTCATTGTCTTTGCAATGCAGAGATAGTAATGGCTGACTGATGACCTTCTGGGCAAGGACTACGGCATTTTCATCACTAGGATTTTTCCAAATACACGATAATTTAAATCAGGTTTACCCATAGACCCATTTTGACTTAAGCCTCGAGCCTGCTATTTTCAGAGGAATTAATGTTTTTCAGTGTTTCCACAGAACAAGTTACACTCTAAATTGGCTAAATAAAAGCTCAATGAAGAACTCAGGGTTCAGAAATGGAATTAAACCTTTATTTGGTTTGCAACAGAGTATTTTTCAGTTAGGACTTACTGGTGCCTGTCTGACTGCCCCCTTCCCCACTGGTTTAGTGAGGCGTGTTCCCTGAACTGCTGGGGCATGGCTTCCCAGCTAACCTGGCAGCCCTGGCAGGGAACTGTCCCAGCCTCGGTTAGGAAGCCGCAGGCAGACCGGCAGCTTCCCCCCGGTGGGTAAGGCCGTCTGGTGACGGAGCGCTGGCGAGCGAGGCGATGACGAGAGAGCGAGAGGGAGGCTTCAGTGAGGGTGCAACAGAGAGCAGTTTATTGTCACTCTGCAGCAGCCCAGA
Source organism: Acrocephalus scirpaceus scirpaceus (assembly GCA_910950805.1). Taxonomy (NCBI): domain Eukaryota; kingdom Metazoa; phylum Chordata; class Aves; order Passeriformes; family Sylviidae; genus Acrocephalus; species Acrocephalus scirpaceus. Next base: position 19,475,089 of record OU383775.1, on the reverse strand, counting down.
CCAAAGGCCTGCTGACAGAGCTGTGCAGGGGGTTAAAAGGGAAGGGGAAAGGGAGTGGCTTTGGGTCAGGGGACCAATTAGGGTAAAGGGGAAGGCATACAGAAAGCAAATCAAATTTGAGGGGTGGGGGATTTCCCAGGCCTGTTCCAATCCAGGGCCGAGTCTCTCCGAACTCTCTGGAAAGAGGGGAGAGGCCTCCTGAGACTGGCAGGCTCTGGGAGGGGAGCAACCAATGATTGACACTTAACAGTATCTGGGGAGAACAAAGGTAGGGGATTTCCAGGGCGGGAGATGTACTAACTGGGGAAGAACAGAGGGGGAACTTGGAAGAAACCATTACAGAATAACACAGCAAACTATGAACATTAATGGTAAAACATAAAATATAAAACACACCGCAACAGTTTAGGAAGGGGAGAAATCTTGTTTAGAAGTAGGTTCCCTCTTCTTTTGTGCAGTCAGAGAAACTGACTGGAGAAGGTTTCATTTCTCCAGTCATGGAGAAATATGGAGAAACATTTCATTTCATGACACATCACATCACATTTACACTTGGAACCATACAGATATTTGTACTATGACCACCTCCAGCAGGTACAGAGGTAGTGTGGAGTGCCACATGCTAATTTAAGATAATTTCCTGAGAAATGAACTGGATGGCAAATGAAGGATATTGCTGCCAGTATTTATAATAATATATTGATGTGGGCTTTTTGAAACAATGTGGCTGCTGCTTCTTTTTGTATTTATAGTTTAGCATGAATCATAACCAGAAGTCAGAACTGTGTTGGTGAAAAGAATGGGTATTAATGTTAGAAGTGCCAGGGCAGATTTTGTATATCGAAAGCTGACAAAAAAGACAATTTGCAGAGGTTTCACTAAGAGCATCATTAAATCATCCTTGGCTCCTTCTCAGTTGTTTTTTTAAACTGTGCTTCTCTAAGCAAAAATATAAACATGTGAAGCACTGAAGGTGACTTTCTTGGAAGAACTGGATTTTTTCCTCACTAAGGAAATATATTTTTTCTGAAGATGTCCAATTGATTAATGGCAGACTGCATGGAATTGCTGAGTGAAATCCTCAAGATGTTTTAGTGTTTTTAGAGCACAACTTTGTTGTCAATGTTTTTGTGTATATGAAAATATTTGGCAGCTTTGTTGACCAGATAGGCAATGGTATGTGAATTTCACATTTAATATATAGGCCCTTGGTTTCATATCTGCAATTAGGGGTTTAACATTCAGTTGAAACAGCAATTAAGTGATTGCCTTCATAATTTCTGTAATGAGAAAGGAGAAGGGAGAGCCTTGTGTCATGTTCCACTCCACTAGCTCTGAGTGTTTGGTTTTCCTGAAGTCATTTTTGGACCCAGCAAGCTGTCAAGCCTGGAATTGCCTGTAGTCTTGCTGGCCTCAGCAGCTCTCTCAGCAGTTCCTTCCATGAAGGAACTTAGATCGGCTCTCCCAGTGATAAATTCAAGTTCCATCCATGTAGTGGAACCCCCTTACTATGTTTGGCATGAGCAGCACTGAGAAACTTACATATTGTATAAATTCCCTTCTTGAAGTACTACCAGTACTTTGGTTAAGCCACTGTAAAACTACTGGTATGCATTTGTTCATAGTTTGGAAAATACTGTTTTCATTACAGTAAACCAATATGAACATCAGCAATATTGCTATCAAACAAATTAGTTCTCATATGAGATGTATGGTAAGTAAATTTGTTGTGTAGCTGAATACAGTGTTATTTAATGGAACCTGGTTTGGTGCCAAGCAAACATATGGATCTTTAAATGCATTCCCCTTGGGGCTATGTTGAAATCATCCACCAATAACATGGGCCGAATTCCCTTCCAGATTTGCAGGCTGGCTGCCCTTATTGTGTGAGGTTTCAAATGCAACTAATGGTGTAACAATTTCTGTTTTGTTCGTTTGGGGATTTTTTTAAAATTGCTTCACTAACGTTTTTCTTCTTTCACTCCCCCTTCTGCAACAACCTTCCTTTCACCCTGGAAAACAGTTTCATGTCATCTTCAAAAGCCACAAAGGTTCTTCATTCCTTTGGGGATTCTTGTCTTCATTTCTCTTCTAGTTCCTTCCTTTTACCAGGGAAAATTGATATAAGGGGAGATAAATGGGAGACAGGGTAATACAGGTAAATATTCTTGTCATTGCCTCTTTACAATATTAAAACTATTACTTTAGGAATATATGTATTTTGGAAAAAATTTTTTTCAGAAAATATTGCCATTTTTTTTAGTTGTGATAGTCTTTGTTCTTTAAGAGGAAGTGGTATTACAAAGCTACTTCAGCCATCATATTTTTAACCACAGGACTTTAACGGACTGTCACAACAGGTTACATTACACTTGCAGCAGAAACTATAGCATAGATCCTCATCTATGATCTTGTGTTGTGTCTACTTGCTTTGCTTGCTGGATGTAGTAGTATTTGAAATCAGTGTCATTCCCGTCTTGTAATGTGAAACTCATGTGTCAAAGCTTAATACAGTGTTCCTCCATAGCAGTCACTATTAAAGTAGGTTTTAAATTACCTCAAGTCATTCAAATTTAACTCACTACAGTTTCTTTAAAACTTTCTCTTTGTACCTAATCAAATGCTGAAGTGGTGCTAAAAGGGATGGGCTTCATTTTACTTTGTCAAATTCCCTCCAGTGCTACAACCACAAGGGAGTGTGTTATAACCATTTACTTGTACATCTGCTGATGTCTCTTGCAGGCAAAATTGTGTTTTGGCTTACTGAGACAACTGAACAGCACATAATGTGTTTCTAGATTTGTGCCCAACATAATCTTCAGAGCTTTGAACACATTTACCTTCTGGCTGGCTGGCCAAACCTGGTCAGGTTACCTGAAGGTGGCACGCAGAATTTTCAGACATTCAAAAACAGCTTAACATCCAGCTCCAGGCACTGATGGAGACCACCTTGGAGGGACTTGGTTTTAGGAGAGCAGCAGGAAAATAAAATGTTCTTTCAATAAATAATTAGGAGGACTGTTAATGCTATACAGAGTAGAGCAGAGTTGTCTGTGCCAGTTCCTTTTGTAAATTGGTGGAGCTCATTTAGGAGCTCACAGTTGAACTGTGCCAAAATACATCATACAACTTCCTTACATGAGTGGAGTTACAGGGGTCTTGACCCCATGCCATCTGAGGATGCATCTCCTGGATAGTACAGATGATGTCTAAAAGTTCAGTAGTATGCTTTTTATTATTATTTTCTTAGAAGCCTCAAAAAAAAATGTAGGTGAAATGGTGGCATAATGCTGACAGCTGCAGAGGGGGAACTCGTGTTCAAATCCATACAGCCACTACTGGCAAGCTGAAAGATGTTCTTACTCCCTCAAAAACAGTTAGGGGCTAATTATAGACCCACTGATGTAACGAGAACATTCTGACCCACCATTGTAGTCCTAATCATAGTTGTAAGTCTGGTAAATTAGAAAGTCTGTTTTTCTTGCTTTCTGCGTACAAATTCCATTTCATAATAACATTTTGCGTTATTTCAGGGAAGTTGCAGGACTCTGAAGGTGATTAAAGTAACTCAGTCATCAACAGTATGACTTATAACCCACCCAAAGGCTGCTTATAATAGTATTGCTTCATTTTGTTACTTCTCTTGGAAATTCTTTACCTGAATGTGAGATGTGGTCTAGGGAACCTCAAGTATTAGACTGAAAAAATTGAGCTTTGTGCAACTACTACAGCCTGCTGTCTATTTTGTTAAAATCTTGGTGGGAAGGGTATGATAAGGAGAGGGGGCAGCCTGGGGCCATTGAGCCCTGTGTGAAGCATGTAGCAATGTCTGTACTGCAGCACTGTGCTCTATGGGGCACTGTCCAGAGCACGACCCACAACAGAGGAGTCCCTGCAGCTCTGCGACTTCACTGTGTATATCCAAGTTCAGTCATCACATGTTTGATGGAACATGGACTTTGCACTGTTTTTACCAGGTAAGAGCACCAAGTCTTGCACCTTATACTTAAACCCATGTTTTTGCAAGAGAACTTGGCCTGTGTCTCATTTCATTTGACTGAAATGTTTCAAGACAAACCCAAACTTCCAGTGCAGTCTGTAGTGTCAAAGATCACTTAAGCTGAATTATTCAGCTGCTCACCCTAGGTTCCCTCTGGTCTTATCTGGGAAGAGTTATCTAGTCCCTTCCCAAAGTGTTTGCAGCTTGGAGCCCTGCTCTCTCCCTGGCTGCTTTCTGTGAGCAGTGTCTTGAACTCAGAGTAGAACTGGGAGTGGAAGGGCAGGAGTCAAATGTTGAAGAAGTTTCTTCTGCCTGCAGGGGCATGATTGGCACATGGATGACCAGGGTATCACATGTGGGGTCAGCATCAGACTAAGGTGAGCCTGTCAAAATGCTTTGAGGTTGGGTGGCTGCAGATAGGTTGTGATCTTGCCCGTTCGCTCAGAGATAACCTGGGCTTTCCTTGAACAGCCCAGATGCAGAGACAAAATCTCTCGGTCTTGAGTGTGTTTGGATCTGGTGTTGCAACCTGAGACCTGAGGTGCACTGAGAGATGAGCTGTCATAGCAATATGCATGGATGCAAAAGAGGATCCCAGAGGATTTGACCTTCTTGGAAGACAAATGACATGTACTACTGTTTTGTTGGGTTGGTTTGGGGTTGGGTTTTTTTCTTTCTTTCTTTCTTTCTTTCTTTCTTTCTTTCTTTCTTTCTTTCTTTCTTTCTTTCTTTCTTTCTTTCTTTCTTTCTTTCTTTTCTTTTAATAGGATCAAAAGCAATGAATTATGTGGGGAGCCAGAATAGTGTTTGAAGTTGGCAGTCTGTACTTGGGAATCAGATATCAGAGATACCAGGCATGATGCAATCCAATGAGACATGCTTGGAGAGGGTGAGGGAGGACTGCAGAGGTGGTGAATAACCTTCAGAGGAAAGACTCTGGGAGACATAACCACATTTCAGAGAAGATGTAATACTTAAGGGGCAAGAGGGGCAGTAGAAAATATCAGAAGCTTTTGGGAGGGCCAGAAGGTTATGATCTGTTCCCCAGCCACCACTTGGAGATAAGCTTCTCTTTAGGAAAGAATCAGAAATATTTAAAATTTATGTGATGTGCATTAAATAAAGTGCATTGTCAGCTGATCACTCAGCCAAATTTTAAACATGGTCAGAAGATTTTCAAAGCTTTGTAATCTTTTAAATTATAAATCAGTGTTTTTATACTGTATTAAAATTACCAAGAACTCCCAGCTTTTGTGATAACACACCAGATAAAGGACTAGAAGCCAGCAAATATTTCTTGCAAATAATTTCAGAAGTTCTTAATTCTTTCCCAAAAGACTGAAAAAAAATATTTCCATATTAAGTTCAAAATGGTGTGGATTATTGCTGTTTTGGATATATAATGGGTATAGTTCTTTGGGTAAAGGTTGGAAGACTGCTGGTTAAGACACTTGAAAGTATGTTAGTTTTGGAAAGTGAAACAAAAGACACTCTAAAAAAACTGCTCAGACTAGTTGCTCTGTCCCAAATAAAATGTGGAAAGTAAACTAACTGCATAATAGACTAAATGCAGAGCTAAAAACTTGTGTCTTTCTATTGCCAATGTCATGATTTTGTGATGTATTTCATAAAGCTGTAGCTCATTTAAAGTCATGACTCTGTGAGAATTTTGACTTGTTGGCATTTCAAGTTTTTAGTCTGAATTGCATGAAAATTGAAAATACACTCTAAAAACTCTAGAAATCCAAAGCAAAGGAAAAGAAAAAGCCCACAAATTATCTTTAGTAAAAAGGATAATTTTTAGGTATTTTTTAAGATGGTCATAAAACCTCAGGGTATTTATCTGAGTACTATATGTGAGTAACCTGTATTTGAGTGCAACATTTCACCATCAACTTCAAAGTGATTATCCAGCCTCAAGAGGAATATTTGCTAAGTAATATGACCAGGTCAATATGAGGGTGATTCCACTGCATGACTTCACTGCCATGTGAATTTACCGACATGTAACTTAAAACTTTATTCTTGCAGAGAAACCTTTTTTTTTTCCTACGCTTTTTGAAACGAACCTGGAAAGCATCTGATCACCACCCTCCTTACAATTTTTTTTTTCTTTCTTTCATATTAGGGAAATGGTTGTCACTTATTCCTTGATATTCAGTTCCTAGATGAAGTCTAAGTTCTGTAGCCTTGCCTTATGTCGTGTTTTGTAGGTCTCTATAATTTCTTTGCTCAATGTTGAACTTGGTTACAGTCCTCTGTTAGAGTTCTTGCAATAGCAGTGTTGCCCAGAATAACTACTGCCCACCTCTTAGGAAAGTTCACATTTTTAATGCAAAGCAAAAAGAACTTTGCCCTCTTTGCAGGATAATGATAATGAATTGTATGTGGTTTGTCATATGGTTTAACTCCAACTCCTCCAAGTTTATCTATAGTTTGTGATAGTACAAAGAGTAACAAAAAAATTACCTTTTTTAAGGTCAGTTGGCTTAAAAAATATCCAAATTCAATTTAACTCTCTGCTTAAAAAATATAAGGGAGTGGGTGGGGGGGGGCAGGGAGGAGAATTGTTTTTTGGGTGGAGAGCTTTTATTTCTAGCTTCATACCAAAGCAAATTTTTATGGCTGAGTTATAAACCCCTGAAAATTGCAGTTCATAATGGAAACATTGGCAGATGCTGAACGGCGCTGCTGTAAAGTAGTATGAATCTTTAAGTTTTTCCACTTTTAAACCTGGAATAAAACTAAATTATAGCACTTTCCATACAGGCATTTGATTTTCCCCCCAGTAATTTCTGCTGGATCTGTCCAGTGTTTCCTGACTTCCTATGTTGCCATTGGACTTTCTCCTATCGACTGCAATTGGTTTCATTCAGTTGGTAGATTTACCAATGGGAATACTCACACAAAATGTTGTTTTCTGGGGCAGAGAGTGTTGGGGAATGTAATGCTGGCTTGAGGAAAGTTACACTGAAGATTTATGGAAGAAATTTAAGGCAAATGAGGTTGGAATGAGTGTTACAGGACTCAGAAAACATGTGGAGTGATAAGGGTTCTTACAATATTGTTCTGCAGAAAAGAAACATTCTTTCAGACTTCATCCAAACCCATTGACCAAGTGGATGAAAAAGTGCTTCAAGATGGGAATATCAGGATTGTTTTTCTTTCCCAAGGCAGGAGAAACAGAGCAGCAATGTGATTTTTCATAGCATTGCAATATGCTAGAGTATTCCAAAAGGAGCAATTTTATCTGAAAGTGGATATGAAAGCAAAAGGCAGAATGGAAGTCAGCAAGCGGACAGGGCTTTTTTCTGGAATTATTCCTGAAGTAATTTCTTATACTGGCACAGGCTGCAGGAAGCTGAAGATCAACATGTGGGTTATTTATAGCCATTTGCAAATGATCTGTTTAGCTACTTCAGTCCTTAGGGCAAGACTGGCAGAGCCACTTTTTTGGCACCATGATATTCCTGTTACAAATTATGGAGCCAAGGTATAAGCAAATAACGTAGCCTTGCTTTTCTGGCTTGGGTCTCTCCTTGAAGATGAAATGTTTTGTTTATTATTATTGCTTTTACTGCATCCCAATGGATTTGTGGTGCTTCTGGCATGAATAACTCAGGGACGTGATACACTCCTAGCCGGTTTGTATTTAACTATTTTATATGGGCAGTTTTGCCTTCAGCCCTGTAACAACACCCCAGGCTGTTGGAGCACTTGGGACTTCTGGAGTTCTCCTCGGGCAGCAGGTAAACTTCCTTGGACTGTAATGGGAATGATTTTAAATCAAGATACAAGGGACAGGTGCCTGAAAATTAGCCTTAAGGTCATAGATAAAGACCCTTCTAAAGGCATTCAGATCAGGAGATAAACACTCCTGTCCAGATGAGGCTGAAAATTGTACCTATCTTTTGCCAGAAGTTACAGTACCTGTAGGTCTTTACTGGATGGAAGTGTATGAGAGCTCCATAATCTGCTGCAGGAAAAGTTCTTTAGCCTTCACTGAGGAGCTTAGCTATTCCAGTTTACTGGAGAATTCCAGTATCTGCATCTGAAAAACTGTGTTGTGTTGAGACCCCGGTAAGGAAAGTGATGAACTGGAGCAAGTCCAGAGGAGAGCTGTTACAATGGTTAGAAGGCTAGAGCATGAGAGGCTCTAGGAATTCCTAATGGAACAGGGTTTGCTTAGTTATGGGTGGTTGAGGGGATCCAGTTCCCATCTTCCATTATCCAAGGGAGTTTTTTGAGATTTTTTCAGACTCTCTGAAAGACACCATAGCAGACAGATAAGAGGAAATGATCACAATTCTTAACAAAGGAAATCGTGTTTGGATGCAAGGACTGTATTCTTCATTATGAGAGTGATGAAGAACCATGAAAAATCAATCCCTCCTTAGGGGTTTTCGAACCTCAACCAGACTAGGCCCCACTTTGAAGCAGGTATTGCTCTGAGGAATTTTGAGCAGGTGACCTCCTTAGGTCCATTGCAACTTGTATTTTTTTTCTATGAATCTGAATTCATTTTACGAAAGGTAGGATCAATATGGAAGAAAAAGAAGGAGAATAATTGAGGATTCGAGATACAGGAATGTATATATATGACCAAATAAGAAAAACAGGTTTCCAGCTATTTACCTTTAGTGGTTTAGTTTTCCTTTGGAAAATAAAATTAGGAATAGTCTGAAATTGAGAATACAGTTAAATCAGAAGAGCTTAATATTTTTAGCTCCTGTTTTTCAGAAGTAAACCATTATTTTAGAAGAGTATATTTCTATTGCTAAGCAAAAAATGATTGTAATGTTTCTTAATATGCCGTGAAAAGGCTACACTCTGCAAGCTTTCGTGTAAATGTGTGTGTATTAAATACATATATACTGATGTATGCGTTTTCAGTCAATGTACTTAATTTTGCATTTTAAAAATTGTGAGGATGGAGATGTCAAATAGGATGTTTTGGAAAATAGGACTCTCAAAAGATCATACAGCATTATGAAAAGCTAACGTGGTTTACACTTAATAGTGACTTGTTGTTTGCTTCAGCTGAAGGACAGTTGTGGAGCGCAAGAAATGTGAAGAACTGGGCTTTTGCTGATACCTCCTCACCCCAGCAATCAGCCTTGTCACTTTGAATTGGTTTTACTCTAAAGCTTGCCAAAGAGATCACCTGTCCTATAAAACAGTCAGACTTGACCAGATGAATAAACACCAGGGACACAGCAATTGTTGCTCCATGGTGTTCATGGTGGAGCCTATCTTGTACAGGAGGCATATTTGGGAGCAGAAACCAGGTCTTCTCTGAGCTGTTCCAAATCACTTTCCTCTGGCCTGCTCTCTGTATTTCTTGTTAACTCAAGTACCAAAATCAACCAAAAGCAGATAATCTTGTGTTATAGGATCCTGATTGTTTTTAAACACTGATAAGGGCTCTTCATAAGATCAGCTTTTGATTTGTGGCTGTTGACATTTGGAAGAGACTGGAAGATGCTAATGTCCCTTCTGACATTTGCAGCTATTTTGTTTTCTGAAGATTTGTGGTTTTCACATGGCATACGATCAAGCAATAAGAGAGCTGTGACAGGCAAGATTGCTCTTGAGGTACAGAATGAGCCTTTAGGCTCCAAGCAAGTTGCTTACTCTGCAAGTCAGTGTCTGCTCTCTCCAGTGACTCCTTTTGCATAAAGGGTCATCACTTTAGGTGGAACATTCTGTAAAAAAATACACAGCAGGGTTGCATCTGTGAGTGGATGAAAGAAGACTTTGAGCTGGGATTTCTTTTCTGCTCAGGTAAGGCTTCTTCCTGCACCATAGATGTCCTCACAAGACAAGCAAACATAATCTCTGTTACTGAGCCAAAAGGAGCAGATAAATCTTGCTCCAATTTTGCTCTTCTGCTGTTTTTCTCCTCTTGGTTTATGAAAGCTCACAGTGTGAACCACTTCAATGCCTTCCACTGTTTTCTTTTACACTTTACAGTACTTGCATGATCTCAGTGAGGGAGCACATTTATTGTGCATGCCATTCAGTTTAGATTCAACTACAGCACATGATTACAGCGGCTTAGAGGAAAAAAACTGGAAAATTAGTCCCTGATGTAAAACTGGTAAGTGAGCCAAAACAGTAGTGCCAGTTATTTCAGTGCCTCATATAGTGATTTACGAATTCACTGCAAACACATTTAATGATTTATTGGGACAACTGTGCATATTAACCAGCCCTGTCAAAACCTTGGGTGCAAACTTCTTTTGATGATAATTTTTCCTTTTAATATTTTACAGAGAAGCATTAGGAGGTGACAGTAGTGAAAGCTTAGGTTTGCATCACACTTTTCAGTGCCACCCAAGAGTTTATCCCTTTAGTCTCCACTGTATTATTTTATTTGGGAAAATATATGCAATGTCTCATGCAAGAATGAATACCTACAGGACTGATCTGAACCCTATAAATATTTAGTAGGCTGATTCATGACACTTTTTTCACACACACATATTGCACATCCATGCACCTACTGCCTGTGTGGCTCTTTTAGCTGCTGAAGACCGTGAGAAGTAGTTTGTAGCTGGCATCACTGATTGTCTTTCAGCCCTTGCCCACTCCTTCCTAATTTGCACAGATTAAATCCAAAGGATTTACAAAACAGGCCATGGCCGAATGGAGGAGGATGGTGGGTTGCAAATAAGGAAAAAGAAATTTTTAGGACATGTCTGTTAACCACTTTATGGCAGCTCATACACAGGTAGGTTTATTTTATTTCAGGCAGGCATTTACTTAGCCTTATAGTAGTTTCTATCACAAGCCTCTTGTCCAAAAACATACTTTCAAATAGTGCTTGCCTTGATGGTAAATACAGAAGCCCTGTCAACCTTACAAACTGTGTATGAGGCACCAAATACCTTTCCACAGGAGAACATTTCAGCTGTTGTCTCCCTACTAAACCTGCAACAAGGAATGACTAAATATCACCTGCAGAAAGTTTTAAAAGTAAATGGAATTAATGAAAGCCCCAGGTTATTTATTTAGGTTCCGTTTAGAGCCTGAGAGAGGCAATAGGTCAGATTCTTTTTGATCCAAAAAAGTCCCATCCCATGACTGGATGGTGCTATCCCATGACTATCTATGTGCTGGCAAGGTGAAGCAGAACAAAGTGCCAGCACAAAGCAGACAGTGAGAGCTGTCTAAGGACTGTAGGAGGAAGTTGGAAGTAAAGACTTGTTTTTCACACACACTACAAAACCTTGGTCTTGTTGCTTCCTCCTGGCTGGTTATCTGCAAGTAAACCAGATACCATTATAAGTATTTTAGGAGATATTTTTTTGTAAAGGTTCAGTGTGGTTTGGTTGTTAACAACTCTAGAAATATTCCTTTTATTCTCACTGGTGCATGTGTCTAGGGCTCAAGTATCTCAGTCCTGTTGCATATCTATTTTTAAAAGCCATATTTTTTATAGCTTACATACAGTCTCCAATGCACATTTATGTGCTGCAATGAGGTCATTTTTCTGGATAATTGGGCAAGTCAAGTAATTGCTAGCAAAAGTAAACATTTCTTTTAACGTCCATGAAGCGAGTCGTAGAGCTGTTAGATACCTACACTTTTGAAATTAAACAGTGTTTTACATCAATGTGAAATCCACCTTGAGCAATCCTATGATGTCATCTGGCAATACCAGGGCACATGTAGGCCACTTCAATACCCTTCATTCATGATGGGGATCCTCTTTGTGATTTCACTTTTTCCTTAGACAGTGAAAGGTGATCTATAAATGTGGTATTCATATGATTTTGTGCATTTGTAGCATGCCTGTTGTCAGCCTAAGACACCAGTGGGATAGGCCGGCAGAGTTCTCTCTCTATTTTTTATTGCCTTTATGCTCTCCAAAGCATGACCTTGTGGCTTTAAAGTAACTTATCTGGTGGCAGCAAGATACTTTGGAATAATCCTCTTTGTTGCGTTTATTCCAGACCAAACAGAACAAACTTGGTCTGTGTCTAGGCTTCCTTATTTTATGTGGTTTGGGGTCATCATTTCCCATTTCAGCTCTGGTGGCCATTGCAGCTTCTCTGCTGATACACCCAGCTTAGTCTGGGACCCTTTAGTACCTTCTTCCATAGAACTTCCCACAAATTTCTCTTAGTTCACCACTCTTGGAATAGGGTGTAACTATAAGAGCAAGATTTGTCCTTCCATGTCAGAAATGTTAATTCTGGGATTACTGCTTCTAATGCAGCATCACAATCTTAATCACTTTTCTGCTTCCACCTACTCTCTGCAGTTTTTTCTACCTTATGCCATTCACTAAACTCTTCAACTCAAGCTCCACAAGACAAGACTTATCTTTTTGTTATCTCACAGTCTGGTGACCCAAACTCTTACTGGGATGTCAGTTAATTATTTTAACTGTGGTTATTCCCAGTTATTAGTGGTATGTATTCCAGTCACTGAGAAAGGAATGAATTTGGGTAGCATACAGCCAAATGCCATTTTGATGAGGGAAGGACAAAGTTTATGATCTAAAGGAACAGATTTCAAATTTTGTTGCAATAAAGATGGGTGCACTACATAGGAGAAAGGGAAATGATATGGTTGTAGAGGCTGAGATGTTGCATACAGTGGAACCCTCAGTTACAGTATGAAGGCTGAGAACAAAGAAAAATGGGAGGCTTTGGCAGATTGGAAAAATAAGAACTAGAGGATGCAAAGGCCAGTGAAGAAGAACCATGGCAGCTGAGCTTGAGTAGTCATTCTTGACAACAGTGAGCAAAAAGCAAGAGAAGAAACAGAAAACAAGTTCTGGAAGTGGATCCTCAGCAGCAGGCACTGATAAACTCTGCCTTCTGATGCATGTTTAGATACCCTGAAATGCTTCAGATGTTTATGTGTCCATTGGCTCCTTAATCTCTTTGACTAGTTCTGAGTACTTCTTACATTAATATTCAGTAGATTTTACTTATCCTGGATGTGATAGACAGTTGTTGAATAGTTTGCTTGATGCAGCTTCAATTACTTTCTCCTAAGGAAGAAAATGCTGGGAACCTCACAGAATTTTCAGCTTCTCTGGATCTCTCTACTGGTAATAGATATCAATCACCTTCATTTTGTCTTTCTGAAATATCAGAAATACCTTCTCTAAGCTAAATAAGTTTGTGTTGCCCTAGGAACCAGCTGATTGCAAACATTGTTTTCTGACTCCTGGAAAGGTTATATCTTTAAAATCTGCATGTTCCCTCAAAGTTATTAATTAGATTTGCCACTGTACCTTACCATACTTCTGTAACTACTTTATATGATGCAGAAAAAACCTTCTAGTGCATTGCTTCCTTAAGTTTTTGAAACAGACTTACACACAAGTGGTGCAAGATAAGGATAAGTTGAACAAAAAATTTTTCAAATAAGAATTAGAAAATATCACAATAAACATATTACCCTTTTTTTTTTTGAGAGTTGTAGAAAAGTAGAGATCATAAATGCCTCAGTTTTCCATATTATTTCCCTTTCTCCCATGTAGTGCACCCATCTGTACTAAATATTTGTGTGCTCTCTCTAGCTGCATAGTCTGCTTACTGCTGGAATCTCACTTTTTTAATCGCTTTGGGTCAGCATGAAGCAATTGTTTGTTGTCTTTGTCATTGGTCTTACAAATATAAGCCAGAGTCATGGTTTAAGTAGAGGACTTCTCTAGCAAAGAAGGAAATTATAATGAAATCTAATTAATTTCAGTAGCCATGTTACCAAACAGATCCACAGAGGTGAAAACTTTTACTGGCAGTAAACACTAGTGGGGTAACTCTAAGACTTGTGTGTTTTCTTTCTTCTCTGCAAATGCTCAAGGCCAGGTTGGATATGGTTTTAAGCAACCTGGTCTAGTAGAAGGCAGTCCCTGCCCATGGCAGGAGAGTTGGAACCAGGTGATATATAAGGTCCCTTCAAAATCAAACCATTCTATGATTCATTTCTTGACCAAAACCAATTTTGATCTATTTATTACTGTGGAACAGTATTTTAAAACAAAAACATACTCACCCACTTACAACAACCCTTCAAAACATTAAGGTCGGTGGAACAAGATCTTTTTTGGTTTGGTTTAAGTAGTTGCACCCCCTTCTATCATTAAGCCCTGGTACAACATAGACATTTAAAAGAAAGCATTGGCAACAGAAACATCATCTTAGACTCTATAATGGTGATGGTCCTCAGACGAATTTGCATCTCACTGTCTTCCCCTCACTCCAGGAGTGGTCTGGACCTGTGTTTTAAAAATGGTGAGGGAAAACTTGACTTTAATTTATCATGTGTCCTTTTACCTCATTTCCTCAAGAGGTGAGCTTAAACATGAGCTTAGCCATGTTTGATTTTGACTCTGATTTCTTTTCCATTTATAATCTGTGATAACCTGCTTTGTGTTACAGTATATGATTGAAAGTCTATGTTCTGTGTTTTTCTTGAGTACCACAAAGGAATATTTAGCAGGTATTTCAACACCTTGGTTGAAGATGTAAAATTTTGAAACTTATGAAAAGTTTTCTGTGTTGAAATGCCTTTCTCCAAGAAAGTAATGGAGGTATAAACAGAGTAGAAGTCCATAACTCCTAGTTTGTTGCAGTAAATTACAAAAGAGGGGAACAAAGGGCAAATTGCTTTAAAAAGAAAAAAAATATTACAGATTATCAAGAAATACAATTCTGTCTATTTTAAGCCTCATTTGAAATGGAGATGAATAAAGATGAAGATAAACCAAACCTAATAAAGATGATTTAAATCTCTTTTGCACAGTCACAACTGCAACTACAAGTCTTGCCAGTGAGTATTTTCTATTTCTACATGTGTAAAATTGTGTTCACTTTCCATTTTTTCATTGACACCTAATGAAACCTGACTTATATACTGGCAAAGCAGTTTTCATAAAACCTGTGTTCATGAACATCAGAGAGCCAAACAGAAAACTTAGGCAGGTTTTTGGGGGGTTATTTTTTATTTAATACATTTCTTGAATTTTTAAAATGTTTTCTTGGAATATATTTGCCTTTTAACTAATTTTTTGTCCTTAAGTTCACCTGCTGACCTAAGAGGAAAGCTGATGCAGAATGGATTTTTGATAGTTGCTGTGCAACTACCTTCAGATGAATCCCTGAACTTGTTCCAAACAATGCTGCTGTTGGAGCATTGCAGAATCAGGAAGCAAAAGTTGCCTTCCAACTCCTGGCCCCTTAGATAAATGACAGGTAAAACTGAAAAAAGGCATTAAATTACCTATAATGGGAGTAGTTATTTGGTTAAATACGGGTCTGGTTAGGACTACATACTTTTCATTCTATACAAATTATTTTCAAGAAAGCAGGGATTCACAATTCCAAAATTTCATAGAATGTAAGGAGCTGGTTGATATTGATATCCTTGTTGATAAACTTTTTTAGGAAGCTTTCAATCTTATTTTCTTCACAGAATTTCAAAAATAGAAGGAGCACCACAACTACTGTGAAGGTTTCTGGTGAGTTGGCATCAATATTGCACTCCAGAGCTCTGGTAATCTGTGCTCTGGAAAGATTAACTAAATTACAGCATGCATGTTCTGGGAGGGGAGGGTAAACCCTGGTTTATCCAGCACAGAAAAATGAGAATGATGACTGATCTGTGTGAGCCAGTCACTGGGATTAAGGGGAAAGGAAAGAATTACTTAGAAGGTATTCTTGGCCCATGAACAAATGAGCTTGAACAACTCATGAATAAACGAAGCTTTCGGAAGAAGCTTAAGTGCAGGGTCTGGAACGGTCTTGGTCAGGAGAAATGGGTGAAACACTGACCTACTTTCAGTGAGAACATGGTTAGTTACAAAAGGAGCTTATATAATGTGGTTATTGAGAGGCCCAAGAGCCCAGGACGTCCCTCCCCAGCCTGTGGTCTGTATTACAGAGAGCAGAATATAAACAGCAGTGTCATAACAGGGGTGGTGATGCTTCTGCATTCTTCAATGTTCTCATTGCTTCTCATCTGTATCTTTATTCTATGATTAAACAAAAAAATTGAATTAACAAAATCACTGCACTTCAAATATTTTGTAGCCAAAACCTTTCAATAAGGGTACAGTGAACAAAACTATTTGTTGAAAGAAGGAAGAAAAAAGACAGGAGAGCTGTCTTTCTTTTCCCATACGTTTTTCTGCTCTTTGTGCATATTTGTTAACTTGTCCAGAGCCTGTGTTATTGGCCAAGTGCTCTCAATTTTTAGTAAGGTGGAATTAAAAAAAAAAGGGGGCAAAAATATTTGCATGACCTATGGTTTTTTGCTGAGTGTGAAATGAAAGCTTTCTACACTATGATTACTGAAATTGTATTTGCATTGTGAATGAAGATCATTTCCATCTAGTATTGCAGATGTGTTCTGTCTAATGATCCTAATCCACTTTCTCATTGGATAAATAGCAGGATCACCAACTCAGTTATCCGCAAAAAGCAGTTTTAGCTGAAACCAAGTGTGATTATTTGCACGTAGGCAAAGATTAATACACACAGAGTTTTGTCTGTAGCAGTAAGGTCATTCAGAGGAGATCAGAAGTACAGTAGATTAGCATCCCCATTATGCGCCTGCCTCCTTCCTGGGAAAACCTCTAGTCAGGGCAATAAAGCAGCTTCAGTCCCATGGCTGTTCTGTTGAAGGCTGTGTCAGGGCACATATATCAACTTTACAAAGCAGCAACAACACATTAGCTCATTAGTAGCTTCACACAAAGCAGATCTGCAGTCCCCCAGTGAATAGGACATAGCTGCCTTTGTGCAGGCGGGATTTTGACAAAGCACTACAAAGTGCTGCTTAAGCTCCAAGGAGGAGTGAGACAGTGACAAAGAAGAGACAATAAAACATGTCATAGATCCAGTTTATTTATTTATTTATTTATTTGACATGATATAGATCTAGATTATTACCATAAACCTTTTTCCCTGATTAAATCTTTCTAAAACATCCATAATGTCTCCAGACAGGCACCCGTATGTCTAATTCAATGATTTGAAGTAAAAAAAATTGAAAACACCACATCTCACTTCTCTGATTCCCCTAGGTCCTAGAGGGTGAAATCACATAAAATTTCTGTGAGGCTGAGGTTTTTAAGTGTCACTGTCCTTTTTTTCATAAAACCAGAATTTTTACCCAGTCAATATAAAATAAAGATGAAAATCTTTTTCAGCCCAAAATTTCACCCTGCTGTTCACAGAAGCTAGAAAATTTTGCTGGAGGAAGACAACAGGATATTTAGCATCTTACAAAAATGTTTTGAGATATTTTATGTGGAGAGCCAGTTGATCCAGATTTTATGGATTAAATTTTATGTTTAATCACTAACAGACAGAAATAATGTGATTCTGATGAAACTTTCTTTCAGAGAAATGATCCTATATGGCTAGACACTTTTGAAAAACCTGCTCCAATATGTCTGAATCCTTAGAAAAGTACCTAAAAACTATACATATTTAATTCTAATATGTTTTTCTAATATGTTCAAAATCTAGTTCCTATATATTTCCATGAAAATGTAGCACTGATTTTCTGTAGGATCAGAACATTGCCACCTTCCACAAAGAACATGTTTTGTTCCAAGGAGAGTGTATTTGCTGCAAGTGTGTATTTATTGCCACAAATAACTATTGGAGCTCTTACAAAGTCTGATAAAAAAATGAAAACAACATCACTTTCGTGCAAATTTGACAGGCTTGGCAGGAGTTTAATTCTAAAATGCTTGTAGTAAAAGAAAAATCATTTAGGTGGTGCAGATTGTAAAACACCCACCTCATGGGGTACTCTCAAGAACTTTCAAAAGGTAAAGGCTATAACTGTTTGAGTAATGCAGAGCTATGTATTCTCTTACAATGAATTAAAAATTACAAAAAATTTTAAAACATAGCATTAATTTTCTTTGTTTTGTTCTGTCTTCTCAGAAGCATCTTTTAAGGATAGTGAGTGAAAGGAATAGTTTACTGTGAACAGGTACAATATTGATAAGTGATGGAGTAATGAAAAACAAAAAACTGCACTCTTGCTACTGAAACGGCAATTTCATGCTCTCTCTGAAGACATTACAGAGACACAGAGTGACATTTGAAGTTATTCAGCCTCCAACTAATGTGAATGGATTCCTAGCCTCATGGGAATGGTTTAAGCATTAGAATTTATTGTAACGGATCTGAACCTAATATTTTATTTATTTATTGCATGCCATGGGGTATTTTGAAAGTAAGTGGTGAGTGCAATGGAAAACAATGTGAAGTGACCACAGCCAGTCATCCAAGCCCAGAAGCTTTGCCCACTGACTTCTGTCCCTGTTGGCAGTTTCTGTGAGCATGAATGTCCCACTAGTCATTTCCTGAGAGTTTGTCTGGTCTGCAGGGCAAGCTGAGTGTCTCGGTTTAGCCACTAATTGCAGACCTTTCCATTCATTTAAAGACCATACTTCAACTGTTTTTAATAAGACTTTCTCAGTTTGAAGTCTTCATAGTGTCCTCGATTGTGAGAAGAGTCTATACATGAAACTGTAATGAGAATCATGAAGTACTAATGATAAAACTTGATTAACACCTTCTACCTCACATGAGGTAGCTTTCATCTGACCTTCGCTCAAAATTGCTTGGCTTCATTTTTTATGCCATCATTAATCTGCTGAGTTTCAAAACATTTGCATGAGGTAGATGATAATAATTTGCAGACAGGAAAATATGATACAGATTCATCTCCTCCTGGGAAAACCAGTAACTCAGCTACCAGTGCTGCTGTTATCAAGGGAAGTTTTACAAAATTTCCTGAAAGAAGAAAAATACTAAGGGACTTGTCTGTGACTCACAGGAGGAATCAAGTTTTTAAACCACGAGCTTTATTACAGCTCCATGTACTAACCTTAGGCAGAGCTACCACCACAATTTAATTGCTCAAATCAAATTATGACTCTTTTCCAAAATAAATATCATATAGCTTATTTTTTAGTGCTGCAGCAATCATTTTACTTCTTCCTACACAGAAATGTTAAAAAAGTACACTATCACTTCTCATCTGAAGCAAGATTTCATTCAAGAAACCATGTTTGCTATTCATTTTTTTTTCATTTTCTTTTGTAATGCAGATATTGACCTTCGTATGGCACAATAACTAAGCTGAAGCTTTGAAAGACAGAGTCACAGTGAGCTGGGCAATAGCAAACTCTTTGGCTCTGCTGTTTTGGTTTGGGCTATATTTGTTTGCTTTTAATAGCACATTACAAATTCTGACTTTCAGAAAATAGCTGTTGAATTTTAAGTACATTTTTGCATTTATATAGAAAAATATTAATTTATTAAGATATTGTAGATCTCAGAACTAGTGATGAGTAATTCTCTGAGGGTTTTTTTTAAGATGTGAATGTACACATATTGAAAAATGAGAAAAAATATTCTCATTTTTAATCTCTTACCCCTAACCTGAAGTAGTCACTATGTCTGTCATTCCTTTAAAACTCCTTTTAAGTCAGGTGCCCTTAAGTCAGGAATGGGTTTCTTATGACTATATATATAATTGGTCTAAAAAGAGACTATATATATATATATAAATATAGTTTTCCTTGCCTAAAATACCTTTAAATTAAATGTAAATGATGGAATGGCATCTTTGGTCCTGAATCTAGACAGAAACAAATGGTGGAAATTACTTGAGGTTGCAGAAATTGTTAAAACAGGATCTGATCTGCCTTTCCCTATGTATCACCAGTATTCAGAATGGAACTGGAACATAATCATCACCTTATTATCATTGTCATGCCATAATTTCCTAGAGGTGTCTCAGGTGTTTTTACAGAAGTTTTTGCCAGTTGATTCAGAGTGATGTTGGACAGTGTGAGACAATGTACCCATGACTCTTTATTAAGGTGTAATTATGAAGGAAAAGCCTGATTCATCTTCTGGTGCAGACAGGAACAGTTCAGGAACAGGCAGAAATGAGGAGTGAAAATAACAGACGGGTGGGAACTTACAAAGGACAGAAAAAAAACCCAAAACTGAACTGTAGTGACTTCTCTTCATCCTACTTGCCCTCCTTCAAAAAAAAAATCTTAATGTAAGAGAAAAAAGTCCTCTCTTCCTCTCCCATTCCCCATCAAGAAAATGTCACCACTTTCAGGAAAGTACAAATTAATCCCTAAAAGCTCCTGCCTGAGTGCAGAAGTTAGAATATGTGCTGGGAGCTGTAATTTGTTCATCACAGTCCAGTTCCCTTCCATAAATCAGAATCTGCAACTGGATTATATCACCCATAAAGTCATTTGCCAGAAGTTCCAGGGTGAACATCTCTCCCCTCATCCTGAGTGGTGACCTTGCCGAGAGCACTCTGGTAGTAAATAAACACAGAACATAGGTTGTTCAGCTGACTGCCCAGCATTCTGCTGAAAGGCAGATACAAATGCCAAAGTTGGACACTCTGGAGAGCAGGAGTGAACAGAGGTAGAAGACAGAGGTAAGAGTTCACAGTATTTTCACAGTAGTCAGGGAAGAGAATGAAGGAAGATTTAGAAAGCAAAAAAATCCCACATGCTGTCTTCTATGAAAACACAGAAACACACTTAAAGTGGGCTTTTGAGTGTTCACCATGATGTTGTCTGTACTGCTTGTTAGACTTACCAAGCTTCTTAAATCCTCTATGTGATCATCCAAAGCATGTGTTAGTAACAATCTGTTTCAAACATGTCCTAAAGCTGCATTTTTGTTTGCCTGTCTGAGAAGCTGCTTTGCCTCTGCCTTCTCTCACTGGGGTGCAGACCAGACCTGCACAGCAGCATGAGAAATGGGAGCTTGGGTTGAAGCCCAGGTCTCAAGCCCACAGGCCCAGGGTCTACAAAGAACTTACAAAGATCATCAGTCATGGCTGGCCTCTTCATTTAACCCATAGAACAGCAACTGGTACAAATTCCAACCAATTATCATATACTGGGACATTCAAAGTGTGTCTCCTCAGTCCTGCTATGACATGTTTTTGCTCGTTTGATCAGAATGATTCAAAGAAGGCTAATTGCAATCTAAATTGAGGCACTGAAAAAGTAGCTAATCATGACCAGCAGTAATGTGCAGAACCTTGGTGACAAAGGAAGACCTGAAGAATAAAAAGTCAAGGACAAGGTGGCAAGTCATCCAGGAAAGAGCAGACTGCCATGACACCAGAGACACATCTCCGCTTTTATCAGTGACTGCAAAGACAAGCCATTCTCCTAGCAATTCAGTGTGTCACTACCAGGGGAGTCACAAGCCAGGAAAGCCATCTTCTGCAGGAAAGAGTGTCTGTCTGGTCTCAGCAGGTCCCCTGTAATCTCTCTGAGGTGATGACTCTGTCTGAACTCTAACATGGGGGGGGGGGGGGGGGCGGGGGGGGGGGCGGCAAAAAAACAATTCTTAATTTTTCTTTTTAAACAACTTTTCATAGAATGGGTCAGGTTGGAAGGGGCCGCAGTGGGTCACAAGTCCAACCTCCCTGCTCAAGCAGAGTTATCCCAGAGCACATTGCACAGGATTTTGTCCAGACAGTTCCTGAATATCTCCAGTGAGGACTTGCCTATTAAATTTAATGCTTATGCATTTATGATTTGCTTCTTCTCCATGGCTGTATTATTTTGTTAAAATAATCTTCATCATGGCAATTAATCTTATAAAGAGAATAGGAGGTTATTGTTACAAAGTCCTACATAGTGATGGTACGTGTAGTTAGAGAGGGAATGAAGAAATCACTATGTGAGAAAATATTATTTTTTTAAGATAGTTATGGATTTTTTGATTTGATTAGCAGGAGTTAAATAACCTGTTTATTTGACAGCATATTTTAAAAGACTTGAGAGCAGATCACTGAATGAGTTGGATGGAGGCCACCTCTTCTCTCTGTTGCAGATGGATGGATGGAAGGAAATACATTTAAGACAGGTTTCCTGTGCCTCCATTCAGGAGGGAGGAAGGAGGCCCCCAGTGGACCCAGCTTTCAAACCCATAAGCATACTTTTGCCTAAGCAGGACAAAGCTGAGCATGAGTCAGCTCAGGGTAATTTGATATTAAGGTCTCTAAAACAAACATATGAACAACTTTTCTTACTCATTGACCTCTTCTTTTTCCATTATTTCCAGTTCACCTTTTTTTATTTTTACTTTATTAAAAGTAGATGATATTTGAAATGAAAAGCAGTTTTGCTTATCAAATAATAAGGCATTTTCATTCTAAAAATGCAGAAAAGAAATACATCAACTTCAGAAAAAATCAGCAAGACAAATTTCATAAAGCCGGGACAAATTAGTGGAATACCATCATATCGAACCTATATAACCAACATATTTTTTTCTGAAAGGAGTTGTCACATAATTTAACATCCAACCCTAAAGAAAAAATGAAGACTGCCTATTTCCCAACAGCAACAAAGTGCCCTAATTTTTAAACAATTTTTAAACAGTGTCACAGCTCCAGCACCCCAAAGCTATAAATATACAAATACAAAAATATAAGTAAAAAAACCTTCTACCCAGTTAATTGTGTGTTGATTCCTTCCCATCCTCTGTGCCTTCAGAGAAAGGACCACAACTCCACCACAATCACTGTCTATGTGCTCATCGAGAGGTGAATCCTGGTTCCTGCCTAACCTCACTTACCAAGGATAGGTTTGTTTGGTCACTGCTGTTGAGTCCATCCATTTTCTGTATTTGAGTCCTTCTCTGGGAATATCTGACCTCATCCAATTGTTTATTTTCCTTCTTTATAAACCAAATATTTCATTCTGACAGTGAAGGTTTCTCCTGCTACTTCCTGCTGCAGATAGTTGTCAACTATCTGCCTTAAAATCAGAGGCAACCCATATCCTACCAGTCACTGATCTGGAATTCCAAAAAGCACATATCCCTTTGAATGAAAGTCAGGTCACTGGAAAACTGCCTGTTTTTTTCACAGCTGAGATTTCCTTTGCCACAGAAATCACTCGGTTTGGTAAGGAGTCCATCCAGGAACTCCTCACATGGTACTGCACAACTCGGTCCTCCTCACATGTGTGGCCTTCACAAGCAGGTGCCTGTTCTTTCTTTATTTAGGGCAACCAATTTGGAATTTTCATTAATCAGTTCTATGCCGCCTACCTGCGACTGCATTTTATTTAATACAGCTTATTTAGTATTTTATTTATTGAAAAAGGATTCCAGGTGTCTATAAATGCAGCTTACACAGTTATCTTCTAGCCAATAGCTGCTGCTAAATTCTAGGTTAGAAGAAATTAAACTGTCTGGCACTCGCTGAGGTTTGTCTCATTCACTATGTCATGGTCTTTCTTTGAATTGTTCTTAACTGGTTTTGTGTCCACTCCCCTGCTCCCCACTCCTCCAAGTAGCTGCAACTGTGAACTTGTGAGGGACCTGCTTACATACTTCTTTTAAATGCTTCTCTTCAAAATGTATCACAGAATCAGTGCATTGTCACAATGTTTTTTGGAAATGCACACTAATGACCTGAGAAACCAAAACAACCCTCAAAACAGTCGAGGAGAATTCACAGGAATTCCTTCATGCAAAGCTGGGCACCCTAAAAGAAAAATGCTGTCGAGTTCAAACCATTGTTTATTTTGGAGCATGTTTCTCTCTCTGCTTTCAATGGTGACCTAGGAATGAGCTCACCATTGGAAGCAAATCTTTCTTCTGTTTCCACTCCTAAAGGATTACCTACTCTCTGAAGCTCATGGGGTTATTTATGGCTTTACACCAAAATTATGATTTGGAATTCTGTGGAAAAAATAAGTACACGCACATGCACGTGTATGTGACACTGACAGATTTAAAGGAAAAAAAACTTGTTGAAATATTACAATAAAAAATATTAAAATTTCAATAAATAGATGGTTTCCTATATTCACAAATATTCTGCTTTGAGATTGAACAGGAAAATATCTGATCTAGCATGACTGTGCAGGAGAACAGCAAAACCCTGTTGTTTTGCAATGTGCAAATGAGCTGTGTAGTATTTGGCAGCACCTCAGACTAAGATCCAGTTATCAAACAGCCTCATGCTGCCTTTGTGTGGAGTTGTTTGAAATGCTTTTCTGCAAGCGGATCCTGTGAGCTGATGCTGCTGTCAGCTGCTCAGAGCTTCAGCCACAAGGCTGCTGGCAAACCAAGCACAAGGTGCTCTGCCCACCATTGAGCTGCCCTGCAGGAGAAGATGAATATCAGACACCACTGATACCGCTTCTGATGACAATTTGGGACTTGGAAGGCAGCAGTGTCTGCCAGCAGGACCAGCATATGGAAAAGGCATCTGTGAAGGCACACAACAGACACCTAAGGTGTCATTGCCAAAGAGGTCCTCATTTTGATTTCACCCCAACTCCTGCTCTGCGGACTTTGTGAGTGCACACTCCCTTGAATCTTGTTCACACACAGGGTCAGACAGATCCTGGATCTGCTCTCCAAATGCAGCAGGAGCTTTGCCATTTCAGCCTCTGTCCGGTGCTGGTGGTGTAGGGGGGAGTTCAAGAGCTGGTGAGTGACAGCTGTCCCACCAGCAGGAAAAGTTGGAATCTTTTTTTAAGTTAAAACCAGATGGTTTTGCTTTTTCTCTAGCAGTAGTTCACCTATCAAACTGAATGTTGCCAGAAAGGCAGATACAGTAGTGATAGACATGGTATGACACCTCAAGCAGAAAAAAAAAAAAAAAAGAATAGGTTCTAAAATCTCTAAATGGTGAAGTGTCTTAGAATCTGCTTTGAAGTCACTTGTTCTGAAATTCCTGGGGAATTACCTGACAGCTGATTTCTTAAACTTGCTTTGGTGTCTCCTCATACATACCTCTCTTTCTGCCTTTCCTGCCCTTTCATCTGTCCTTCACACATTTCAGAGGGAGGGATTATAAAAAAGCCACTCTAAACCCCAAATCTACAGATGCAGGAGAGACATCTCTTAAGTCATTCCTTCTCTTTTTTCACTCATGTATTCTCTCAAGAGTGATAATCATCTTTTTTGAAATGCAGGTCTAAGACGGAAGGAATTTTTATCTGGAAGAGTAATATAAATTAGCTTTGACTGCCAGTTTCCACTGATTATTACTTTCCAGGCGGAATTCCTACAAATTCTTGAGGCATGACCTCTGATGAAAAAATAAACCCCTTTAAAACTTGTTTGAGAAATTCCAGATAACTTTCACAAGAGATTTAATTTTAGAGCATTAACACAGTCTTGGTTGGAAAGATAAAACTACAATGCTGTTATTTGGTAGAAGTCATTACTGAACAGTGAAGTCATTTGAGCTTATTTTACTGTGCTTATCTTTTTGCTCTCTTTTTTCCCCTCTCAAACTAATTTTATTATGCATTACTCAGTGCACTCTGGATTCACCCTCATAAAAGGATAAAGTATCTCAGCAGATATCCAGGCTTAAGCAGTCAATTTGAGAGTAAACTCACAAGCCTTAGTTATCTACACCAAAGAGCCAGTACACAGGGTATCATCTACATATTGTCAGTTAATGTTCATTAGCTTGTAAATCTTGGGTTCGTGAGGCTTAAGCAAAGGTAAAAGCTGCCACAGATAGAAAAGAGCTGTTTTAAATACCACTGCCAAGAACTTACTAATGGCAAAAGCATCTTTGAATCAGATTTCACCACTCCTAAGCAAATAAATTAAAGAAAATTTGCACTGTCTAATAGAGAAAGCCACTCTCTTGCACCTCTATTTGATCTGCAGATACATGAAAAGGTGAAAAACATGTTAGAAGATACTGTCTTATGCTGCAATCATTTTCATACCCATTTTTGAAGTTTTAGGCCCAGGGCCCCTAATTCTTTATTTGCAAAGTGTGTACACACAATAGTGAGGTGCCCTGACTTTGGGAACTAGATGATCTTTAAGGTCTCTTTCAGCCCAAACCATTCTGTGACTCTGGAGTCAAGCACACTTCTGCTCAAAGAGTTGTGCCAGTGTCAGTGTGGTCCTGCAAAAGCACCTGCTCTGTAGAGAGTGGTCCCCTCTTTTAAGTTGAAGTGAGCTTTGGGGTGCTGGAGCTGTGACACTGCCCAGCCAAGTGTACCCAGTCACAGCTGCTTCCAGGTCAGCACGCCTGCCTCAGGGCTAAGGGGAGAAAATTGAGGTGCTGTGAAGGTAGCAAGAGCCGAACAGGTTGGGGCCTTGAGGGAAATTATTTCTCTGTCCACACCTGCGACTTCAACCCTGCCAACTGCATTACAGCTGGCTGAGACCTTCCATAGCAGAACAGAAGCATCAGATACAGTGCCAATCCAAGGGACAAGTCCAGCTGTACACTCACCTGTACCTGAGGCAATGGTTTTGGGGTATTTTTCTCCTCAGCTTGTGTCTCCTAAAGTGCTTGTCTTCCCAGCACAGGCACTGAGAGCTGGTTCTCCTCAAAGCCTGCTAAGAGATCACCCTGGCTGCCTGCACACAGGTGCCTGCCCTGTGTCAGAGTGCTGCTCTGCCTTATGGGTCTGTGGGAGCAGGCCCTGGCTGAGGACAGGGAGCTTCATAGGTCATTAGAAGCTTCTTTTATGTGTGAGGACCAACTTACAATAAAGCCTAAACTTTCCTTCCTGACAGCTGCTTACAAAACACTACTTCAGAAATTCACTGCCCTGCGTGAAAGGAGCATGATCACTTTTTGGCTAAGAAAATAAAAAGCTTTTTGGGAAACTTGTTTTTATTTGGAAAAACTCCCTTTTCTCCTGAAAAAAACATCAAATTTAGTCCTCCTTCGTCTCCTATGTTTTGTTGTTTTCCAGTCCCTTCTTTTCCATTAGCTCCCTCTGCTCATCTCACTGACAAAAGAGAAGAACAGAACAGGAGAGGAAGGCAGCCTAGAATACAACAGCCAAAAAAATCCTTTCTCTATTTTTATTCAAATTTTTTTAGTCATCAATCTTACAGCTTTACTTCTCTGCTTCTGTCTATGCCGGGTCAGAAGTGTTTTGCACCTTGATCTTCTCTTGTTGGTGCTTTCCTGTCAGCAAGTGTTGGATTATTTCTTTGTGAAATCCCATCCATATAAAGCTCCTTTCTTCTTTTCAGCACATCCCCAGGAGAAGGAATTCAGATAGCTGAACTGGTAGCAAGGTGATTCTGGCTGAACAAGAGGGAAGTAGATTTACACTCAGTGATTACATGGAGCAGTAGTTGCATCCAGCAATATCTTGACATACACGAAGGAGGGTGGTTATATCTGTACACTTCCTTCCCCTTCAGGGAGGGCCCAGCTGTTTTAGCCAAATTAGCTGCTTTCTCCACAACTTAGCGTTATGGACCAGCTTATTTACCATGTGTAGAGTGCAAGTGTATGATTGATAGTGCAGTTAAACAGGACTTATGCATCTACCTGAAATAAATGCACTTAAAGAGCATAAATTTTAGGGGGGAAAGCTAAAACTTTCAGCTGCTTCCTGAGTATCTTCATATAGCACCCATTGGAATAGGTCCATACCTTGCTTGACCAAATTCGTTAACCAGAGCTGGACTAAAGCTCACTCCTCTGAGAGATGTAGGCTTTTGTTTTTAATAAAACATGTGGGCCAAATTAGTATGGAAATAAATGAATGACTTTAAGAATCCCAGATAACACTTGTTGAGCAATGGGTCAGGCCAGATTTAATCTAAAAATCTTTCTGCTGCGTGTAAATGGTTATTTCATAGCATTTGTCTTTAATTACTAAACTGTTTCCAAAGGCTTGACTCATGACATGTTCCTCGGTTAACCACAAAAACTTGTACTACAAGATTTGCCATATAGATCCTTTTTCTTTTTTCCTACAGCATTGTTAAACCCTGGCTCCTGAAAAAGGAATGTAACAATCTCCCAGAGATAGACACTTGATCTTTACAGTAGTGAGAGCTCTTTTTTTAAAATGAATTTTCCATACAAAGGAAACAAGGCACTTTTGACTCATAAGGAATACTGCAACATCTTTAATATTGACAGGAAAAAAAAAAACCACAGAAGTGAAAGCATTTAAAATACAACTATTTATATATCTCTGTATAAATCTAAAAAAAAGGATCACTTTTATAAACCTATGTATGACGATTTCTGTAACCAATTGTACCATTTTCTATATGCCATGATGACCAATCCTTGGCAACAGCAGATATTTTGAGAAAGGATGTATCTCCTTGTTCCTAGTTCTGTAAAATTTCTTGGTATTCATGAGCCGTTTCCTATGTATGACCTAAGGATGAGGTCATGAGAATGAAGTGTACCAGCTATTCTGTGAATTAAAAGACTAATCGAGGAACCTAAAGAGTCTTTAGTAAAGGAAGAAAAGTAGGATTTTTTTGTTATAATTGAAGTGTTGATCTGATCACTCAGATCTAAGGAAGACATTTTAAGACTGAGCTGGTGGCTTTGTACTTCCCAGAGACAGTCACAGGAGAAAGATGTAAGCAGAACCAGTTTACATAGGTAATATGCAAATTCAAAATAACTTTTCTTCATCTCTGTAAGGTGAGTCTGAAATAGGGAAAAAGTGTGTACCAAGTATTACAAGCTGATGTTATTTAAAGGAGAGGAGGAATGGGCTTCCTCCATCTTACAAATAGAAATGCAGCAATTTGGAACCTGTTAGGAAAATGCAAATTCTGCCACTACGTTTGTATAGGGCTACAAGCTGCCACCCAGGTAACTGTTCAACTCCTGCACTTCAGATTTTGGAAAAGCTGCTGGTAGAAGTCTACCACCTGCTCAGCACCCTCAAGAACATCTCCATCTCTTAAGTTCCTTTGACTACTGGCCTTGCCCTGGTCCCACATGGGCAGGAATTCCCACACGGGCAGGAATTCCCACACAATACACACAGCCCATGGCAACCAGGTCTCTTGCCAGAGCTCACAAGAGGAGACTTGAACTGAAATTCTTCAGTTCAAATCACGGAGCAGAAACATCGAGAGAAATACAGGTTGAACAGACACCAAAACAAGTAACACCATGTAGGTTGAGGGAGGTGATTATTAGAGAGCGTCCAAAGGTGATTCTGTTCACTTATTAATTTTTCTGTTTCCAGAGCACCTTGAGCTACTTTCTGTTTCCCACTCCACAGGGGACAATTCACCATCTATAGCTACTAGACCTTGCTGGGTGATATTCTTGCCTGGCCAGGCATTTCTGATTAAACTGGTTTTCTTTCTTTTAATTGCCTACCCGACCTCTTCTACTCCCAGTCAGTCATATCTGTCTGTAGCTGTCTCCTCAGTGTATCAGGCAATTCACTTCTGCTTGCAGGCTTATGGTGTCTCTCTAATGTGAGTCTCTATACCACTTACCAAAGTTTTGAATTTTCAGATGTTGCTTTTGTTTGGTTTTTTTTGTATTGTTATGCTCCCACCACCTTCTCCTACATTTTGCATTTTTTAACTGTCATTATAGAGGACAGATTTGTTTGCCAGCAATGGTTGCTTGAATTTCTGTTATGTGTTTTCTTTTCAGCCAACTTCTAATGATCCTGAAATGTAAACGGGGAGTTTGGCTTTTGAAAGATAAAAGCATAGCCTTTTGATATTGTACCTCCTCGTGTAAAACATGGTTTGTGTAGAATATAAGGTAGTAATATACTTTTAACGTTAGGATCCTTGAGATAAGGGTCCAATGTGAGTTGCAAGGTTCTGAGACCAGACTTTAAATTTTTGTGAAACGTCTGTAAATCATTCTAAGGATACAGGCTAGCGAACAAGCCCTACAACAGCAGGGGATTCACATGATGCTTTCCTGACTTTCTGCCCACTAACTGCCTTCCCACCTGGCAGACCCTGGTAAGGGAACCACTGCCCTGCTTGAAAGTATGTGTTTCTAGCTGGATTTTTAAAGATGAAGGAAACTTACTACTAGGAGTATGTCTTACACTGTGAGGACTTTTTTTGCCTACCTAGAAACTCAAAAGGGCTCATATTCTCCAGCTAGAAAAGAGTTCTCTCTTAAAGGTTAAAGTTTTCCCTCAGAGCATTCTCTAACTTCAGTTGCAATGCCTTGCTTTGCAACTGCATGTTTTAATTATCTCTTTAACAAAACCAAAGCAGAACAATTAATAGCTCATACAGAAGGGGAGATTGAATGATTTGTTGGTTTTTCTGTTTAAAATTGTTACTGAAGCATATGAATGATCTTTTCCTACCTTGAACAGGCTAAATTATACAAAGGAAAGTCCTGTGAGAAGAGTTTAAATATTTCACTCATTTTAATGCTCCCTAAAATTTGTATTTCATCAACTGTTTTGGTGGAACTGCCAAGCACTCAACTTCATTTTTGTAATTTTTTCTGGAGTCTTACACCAATGTAACCTACAGAGGAAGGATGACACTTCACAAACATTATTTATGTACTTTTTACTAAAAAAGCAGTTTCTAACTCTGGGTAGTGATGCAACTAAGTAATGCAATACTAGGAAAGATATGCTGTCTGCACTGAAGATGTCTCTTCAGAAAAGGAGGGTTCCTTGGGCTGCCCATCTCTAGCAGCAGAATGCTGCTGTACATCAGAATTTGAGGAGCAGGTTGTAAGAAAGGTTTGGCTGGTGTCAAATCTTGCCCTGGTTTTAATGAAATGCTTTGACAAAGTTGTGCTTCCTTATTCTTCATTCACTGTCAGGTGGTTTCAGAGGAGAAGGAGAATATTTTGACCCTAATCTGAGATATATATTAAATACATTTAGGTTGCTGAGCATCTACTGTAACTTGTGGACTGATTTTTTTTTTATCCATTATGTATGTGAGCTGAACAAACCTGGCTTGGGTTCAAGTGAAATTTGGCATGGGTCAGTGGCCTACTGTCCTCTAGGATTTTCACAAGAATGTGATTTCACATTTTATGTGGCTATGTACTGATGAATGGAATGTTTAAATAAATAACAAATTGAGTCACGTAGCCCATAATCAACAAATGCAGTGTCCCAAAAGGGATTCCCCAAAATTTATAGCCATATCTTGCTGAAGATTCGTACTAAATTGATTTAAAGTTGTTCAAAGATGAAGAGTGGTAAAATGGTGGAAAAAGTCCTCTCCCAGCAAATTCATAGAACAGCATATATCACTCCCTGCCTGAAACCTTTAAAGGGACTTTAACCCAGGGCAGCTCCACCTGGACAGGGAAACATATATGTGCTTGTAACAAGAACCTGAACTTGTGGCTGCGGTTTTCAGAAATTCCCTTCCCTCTCTCTTACTTTTGTCTAGTAAGAAGATGCATTTTAAATTTTAAAAACCCCAAACCCTAAACAAAATAAAAATAAAAAGAAAAGAAAAGAAAAAAACCACCCCAAACTTATCCTCTATGTAGCATGTTGGTTCATTAGTAATGATTAATCACAGATTTTAAAAAAGTGCTACAAAACATTTGGTCTGTTAAAAAAAAAACAAAAACAAACAATGGGGTGGTGGAACCCAGAAAGCTTAGGAGAGAAGCATATATCATAATTCTGCTACAAAGTAATGATTTTAAATATTGCTCAATCTTTGTTCCCCTTATCATAACTGATCAATTTGTACATCTTGGACAAGGTTTCTTCATCTGCCTATCTACTTTTTAAACTAAAGGACAAGCTGTTTCTGCCTGAGGTATATGAACCTTATCCCACTGGAAAGGTCATCTGCTTTTCTTTGAGTCTTAAAAAAAAATGAAAGTCTAAAAGATACTTTCCTTTCTGTGATTTAAGTTCACGAGCATTTATCATCGTGTCAAGTCAGTTTGTCTTTGAGAAGAAGTGTTCCAGAAAAAAAACAAGGATGACTTATGGATCAGGACACAATGAACTTCTCCTGCTGCCAGAGTTAGCCACAAGGCAGTTCAAATGCTGTCCCCTCTGTGGTGGCTCTGCCCAGCTGTTAGTCAGTATGTGGATATAATTGGAACCCACCAGAAAAAATTTATATTATATTATATTTTCCAGAAAATATGTTTTCTGGAAAAATTGAGAATTTTTACAGGAAAAAACAAATTCAACTATGTAAATTCAGTGGACTGGAGCTGAAACTCCAGTTTCTATCCTTAGTTTGAACCTCAGGTCCCATGAAACCCTGTCACTCCTAATGAAAAAACAAGATGGAAACAGGATGTTGAGTGCTGATCTCTCTCATGAAAACAGAGAATTTACATTGCAAAGCAAATATTTCTACTGACTTGAGGCGTGTTCCCTGAACTGCTGGGGCATGGCTTCCCAGCTAACCTGGCAGCCCTGGCAGGGAACTGTCCCAGCCTCGGTTAGGAAGCCGCAGGCAGACCGGCAGCTTCCCCCCGGTGGGTAAGGCCGTCTGGTGACGGAGCGCTGGCGAGCGAGGCCATGACGAGAGAGCGAGAGGGAGGCTTCAGTGAGGGTGCAACAGAGAGCAGTTTATTGTCACTCTGCAGCAGCCCAGACCAAAGGCCTGCTGACAGAGCTGTGCAGGGGGTTAAAAGGGAAGGGGAAAGGGAGTGGCTTTGGGTCAGGGGACCAATTAGGGTAAAGGGGAAGGCATACAGAAAGCAAATCAAATTTGAGGGGTGGGGGATTTCCCAGGCCTGCTCCAATCCAGGGCCGAGTCTCTCCGAACTCTCTGGAAAGAGGGGAGAGGCCTCCTGAGACTGGCAGGCTCTGGGAGGGGAGCAACCAATGATTGACACATAACAGTATCTGGGGAGAACAAAGGTAGGGGATTTCCAGGGCGGGAGATGTACTAACTGGGGAAGAACAGAGGGGGAACTTGGAAGAAACCATTACAGAATAAAACAGCAAATCTGTGAACATTAATAGTAAAACATAAAATATAAAACACACCGCAACACTGACTTGAAACAAAATTTGGTTAAAGCTTCCTCAGATGTAACCTAGCTGGATCTTTTAAGGTGGCAGTAGCTACTTTTTGGCTGGAAAGGCAATTGAAAGGCTTTGGCCTACAATATTGTAACCTAAAGCAGTAATTTCAGTGCAACATCTGCTGAGTAGCTGCTAAGGTAAACCTGCCTGAAATACAATGTGAGAGAAAGGAGAACACTCACATTTTGGTCACTTATCACCTTCTTTGCTCCTGGCTATTGCAAAGCTTTCACCGCTCCCCAGGAAATCAAATGCTATGTTTGTGACAAATCTTATCCTCACCATGATACTACCTGCTTGTTTAAGAAACATCTGTCCCATGGGTACCTTTCAATTTTCACTGCTCTCTCCTTTTCTCTGTTAAAACCCCTTTATTCATTCTTGTTTTTATACGCTCATACAGCCTTCTACACCACCCTACAATTTTTCTTTCTTATTCTTGAGAAGCAATCCCCTGCAGTTTAAACTGAACTTGTTACCCCTTTCTGGTTGAAAGGATTTATTAAGAATTACTCTAGATTATGTCAACCAACTTTAACAAAAATGGCTTTTGATTTCACATCAGTTCAGATGCTGACTAGTGCTTGTGGTTTTCTGGCCTTTATTGGATTTGACATAAATATCTGTGCTGTGATCCTTGCCAGCATTTGTTTTCCCTTTTGTACAAAATGAAGAATACAATAATTTTGCCAGTAGATTTTGTGATCAGCAAAGTATTTGCACAGCCCAGTTTATTTTTCTAAACAAAAAAGGTGTGGCTTGAATGATTCAGGGAACCCATTCTACCCTCCTAGCTCTTCTGCAGGCTCAAATACAGTGAGCTGAATACATCAGTCTTATCTGGAGGGCCCATTGCAGAGGAGGGAAGTTGCGAATGTACACAGCAAGCTTTTCCTTGAAAATTTATTTCAACACAGGACTTGGGGGTTCTCACTAGTTCTCACCAGCTCAATAAAAATCACCAGGCCTATGAGTCCCCTCCTAGTACACAGTCATGAAATATGTCCTTTGGCAGAGACAACACTTTCTTTTCCCACAGAAAAGTGGGGAAAAGATTTTTTTATTGCACTGCTGGGGCACATGTCGCTCTCCAGGGAAGTGCTCTGGAGCAAGGAGGGGTGTGATGCAACTTTAATAAATGACCACTGCATTAATAAATGACAAGCAGTGAATGCTGCAATGGAGTGAAATATCACAATTAGGCCAGAGTGCGAGTGAAGGGTCAGGCTGTGTCTCTCGGCCCTGCCAGAGCTGGAAAAGCAGCTCTGGTGGCTGAGCAGGGACAGCCTGAGCTTTGCATCTTTAGCACAAATCCAGCCATCACAAAGATGGGCAGCTGCTAGAGATGGCACCATCTCTTGGGCTTGCTGTACCTGCCTTAAAGACCCACTTGGGTGCACTCCTGCTGCTGGTAGGTTTGAGGAGCCCTGAGGGTGGGATGTTCATCACCTCTGACCTTCCACTGCTCCAAGTGGGCTGTGTGGGTGGCGGGACCCGACCTAGCAGTTCTCTGGTTTGTGTTCTCAGGGTTTGGAGTGGGCCAAGGCAGCAGTGGAGGGAACGGAAACTGTGCTTTCCTGTCTCTTTTCTCTCTCTAAAAGCCTTTGCGTGAAAAGCAGATCATCCTCCTTGTTGTCTGTCTGTGCTGCATTTGGCTTTGAGGGCACTTGTGGCATGTAGGGTAGCCAAAAAGAGAAACTACCCCAGGAAGACAAGGAAAAGGCTTCAGGTTCACAGCCCAAAACATCATACAGCTGGCCAGGTTTGGGGCAAATTATTCACCTTCCTGAGGAGGAAGGAAAAATTGAGAAATAAATTGGTCACTAGCCCTAAAATGGCCCAGTTTTGCTGCTCTTCTTCTAGGACATGTGGCAAAACCACAGTCTTGGCTCTGCTGGTCTTACCTAGAGTCAAGGCCAAGGGCAGCTTTTTGTTATGAGGACACTTGTTCAGGCTTTTGCAGTGGAAAATTTTGTGAACCAGTGCAGTGAGAAGATGGAGATCTGTCATGCAGAGCAGTTATCACAGCCATCCTCATCTGATTGTTAAATAGCTGCAGCTTCTAATAGTTGCATTTGAAAATATTTATTCCTAATATTTGCAGTAAGTTACCTACTGGATTTCTTGCCAGAGTCCTGCATTTGGCACTAAAAAGATTTTCTGTCCCAGCCTTTGAACCCAAGATCACAGCACTTGGTAACCCAGCTACAGAACTACAGTGACTCATCACCACACTGCTGAGGCTGAAAGGGACCCTTTTCCACCCACCCATGAAAACAGAATGAATTTATCTGGACCAAGTCACACACCTTTTCCTTTCACTTGTAGAAAACAGAAACTGTGATTCCTTTTTTTCCCTCTGAAGATCACAACTGTTTTTCATGATTAAGCTCTGTGAAACAGAGATAACCATGATCCTGTCTTTAATGTTTCTTTAGAATTTAGCATCATGATTCCCCAATTCTAGCACAATACAGCTGGTGATCAGACATAAAGAACTGTTATCCTGATATACAATCAAAACAATGCAATTTAAAAAAACCCTGGCTTCTCTTAACTTTGACCTCTGAAGTCTGGGGAAAAATTCTTTTTTTACGGATGATCTTTAAAAGGCCCTTTTCTCTGCCTGTGTAAAAAAATGCAGTACTGTGGTATACTATTCATTGTATTTAATAGATTTCTTTTATACCCTCTCAAGCTTTTTGGGTTGGGTTATTGTTGCAGGCCAAGTCTGAGGTCTCTTCAGCCCACCTTCTGATCCTGCTTCTTTGGAAAAGCAGCCCATCCTGCAGCTAGCACAATCAGCCATCCACCCTGATGAGCCAAAGTTCACTGGAGTATCTAGTGATACTCGCCTGTTTCTAGAAGAATACCTGCACCCCCTTTTTGTGGTCAACCTCTTCATCTGTCATCTCACAAACTCGAGCCACAAGTGGAACAAGGTGGGCCATTGTCAGCTGCTGCAGAGCCAAGCATGGAGAGTAAGAAGTTACAAGTTTTCCTTCAGGCTTTCTCCACAAATTTCAAACAGAGGCACTTGAAAGTGTATCCATTTGTTTGAGTGTGTGAGTCAAGAAACCTCCATGGGCAATGCCAGCAGCAGGATGGGACTGGACACTACCCGCAGGCAGCTTGGGACAAGTGTATCACAGAGGAGTCATTCCTGAGCACAGCAACCACTGAAGTCACACACTGAGAGTTTTGTTTATAAAGTGAATTCCGTAGGTACAAGTCATCAGGAGAAGAAAAAGCCCCATGGACAATATTATATAATCCAGACAAATATACTAATAGGGGATTTTCCAGTGGAAGAAACCTTACATCATGCCTGAGGAAATAAAAATAAACCTGGCACTTGTATTTGTTCTAAACACAAGAAGAGCCTTGATGAACTACTAGTTACATTTTTTTGGCTAATTATTAGTCATGCTGAGCACTGTGATGTTGATTTTAAATTTATTCCATAACTGTATCCTAACCTCAACATTAAAGTACCCTAGACTTTCAAAATCAGTTTCTCTCTAAGGCTCACTATTTCCAGAGAACGGTATACTTTCCTAATCATTGCTGATGTTTTAGCCATTATTGAACCTCCTATGACCTTCTTCTGTGAAGAAAATAGCACTGGGATTTGAAAATGAACAAGTTACTCATGAAGTAAAATAAATCAAAAAGTAAGGTTTATATAGCAACCTCTCTGTATACCAGATACATTTAGAAAGATTTCTTATCATTGGAAAAACAATTACTTTCACTGTCTTTTACATCTGAAGATCTTTAGTGAAAGAAGATGTGTTTTGTTGTCAGTGGCTTGTTCTATTTAAACAGTGCTCTGAAAGGAAAAACTATGCACCATGTTTATGGCAGATTAAAAATAAAAGAGGAAATGTGGAAAAGGATATGAAATGTGGCTGAAAAGACATACCAATGGCCTTAAGAACAAAGCAACACATGAGATGCAAAACTAAGTCTATTATCTGTAAACAAAGCCTTTCTTTTTGGAGAAGAAAATAAAAGATCTGTATCACCATTTTGTGTTACATTCAGTAAAAATGAAATATTCAAGCAGACCAGGGGATTCCAGTGATTCACAGCATGTCACTTTTTATCCATGCGATGCATGATGAGGTGTTCATGACTTTCTATTGCTGAACAGTAGAATTATCCAGGGAGGAAAGTGTGTTTGGTTTTGGCAAAACCTCACTGGCTACTTTTTTACAGAACCTTACAATTAGGTTCATCTGAGCAGACTCAAGTTAGTGGCAGAAAGGTGTTATTTGAATGAAAATCAAAGTCTTCTCAACTTATGCACCAGAGAGAGCCAAAACCAAGTTGGGTTCACTTCGGGTGCCGGTTACAGTTTGTAAGTACTGATCTTACACCCAAGATAAGTTATGACAGATTTAGACTAACTGTCTATGAGTCCCAGAGGGTGAGATAAGAATGAAGGAAGTGCAGATGTTCCTTCTCCTTCACACATCTTTTGCTGGGGGTGGGCAGTGGATCATATAGAAATTGGCAGGTCCTCATTGCAGCTGTCTAAGTTTGACCATTTTCTTTCTCTCCGCCCCCACCTCCTTCTCTTTCCAAGTAGCAAATGGAGCATCTCAGGGAAACAGCTGACCTGCAAAGTCCACGTCAGGTACAAGAGCTTTGTACTGAGCCTGCTCATTCCTCTGCCTCCTTCACCTTTGCCAAATGAAATAATTCTGTCACATGTGAATTCCTCTTCCACTGCTGAGTCTTGGCACTGCCAGACTGTTAACCACTTCTTTCAGCTGTGAGAGAATCAGCCCAGCTTCTGAAATTCTCAGACTTGCTCCAGGTTTCTTTAAAAAGGAGGCTGGTCTTGCAACTGCTATTTCCATAGCAAAGCCTATTCCCTGAGTTCACCCTAGATCCTGGGCTAGCTCACAAATGGAAATAGGGAATTCAGTCCCATTGTGCTCTTGTCTATTACCAGCTGGCAGCAGGAAGAACTGAATGCAGCTGTAGGACTCCAACATTCCATCTCAGCAGCCCTGACCAGAAACCTGGAGAAGCCACATCCTCAGGCTTCCTCAGAGGAAGACACCATCCACAGGCTGAGCATGAGCCAACCATGCAGCTTTAAGGAGACTGGCCCTCTGTGGAAGGAGATGGACGTAGAGGTAACTGCCAGAAAGTCATTAATGCCCCTCAGCAGTTTTCTGGGGCACATTTGTATTGGT
This sequence comes from Acrocephalus scirpaceus scirpaceus, assembly GCA_910950805.1. Lineage (NCBI taxonomy): Eukaryota > Metazoa > Chordata > Aves > Passeriformes > Sylviidae > Acrocephalus > Acrocephalus scirpaceus. The sequence goes on along the minus strand of OU383775.1, from coordinate 19,437,093 downwards.
GCTCCTTTCTCAGATGCACTTTGCAAGTGACTTCACTTCCAGGTGAGCTGTAAGTAAAAAGCTGGAGATCTGTATGCAACTCACTTAGATTAGGCTGCTGGACAGAGAGGTCTCATCCCAGCTGGACTTCCTCTGTGTGAATTCTGAAAAGCATTTTTCTTTCCTTTTCTAGAAAAGGTGGTTCTGTTGGTACAGGTGGTGGCAGTGTGCATGCTCTGATGTAAAGGGTAAATGGTGTGGGCTCTAGCACCTGTCAATTGACATTAAGCATAAGAAGTTTTCCATTTTTTTTTTTAAACCTAGCCTGTACTCATTAGGCTACCTCTCCTCTTAGAAAAAAAAGACATTAACATGGAAGGTTTTCAAATATAAAATGGAAACACTGACATGGTAAACACTATGCCACTCACTACAGTTTTTTCCAGAGCAGAACTGGCTCTTAATATCCCCATGCTTTGGCAGATTTTCAAAGCAAGCAGAATAGAGAGTCAAGGGCCTCTCCTGAGGCTCCTCTGACACCAAGTTGTGGACAGATCCATTCCAAGCTGAAGGGGATCCCACCATGGGTCATAATGCAAAAGTCAAATTTAAAAAGCAGCCACTTAGTAGGAAGTGGCTCAATGGGGACATTTGGTTTTGGAAGAGCGAAATGCAAAATCTAAAAAACAACCTTGCACTTTGGTGCTTAGAACTGACAACCAGTATGTAATATCTGACCAGCAGAATATAAAAGGAAAAACTCTTCTTTGGATGGAATGTGTGGGAAGTTTATGCCTCTGAATCTTGAATATTCATTCCCCCTGACCTTTCTACATCATGTATGTTCCACAATCTGGAATCTGCTTCCACATCAATCTAACTTTGAACAAAAAAGTAGTTTTGATTTTTTTTTTTAAGTAAGGCTATTAACTTACAGTTTGGATCTCCTTCATAAAAGTATTCACAAGTTCTTTTTTTCAGACTGACCTTTGGCTCTGGGCAATGATGCAAATAACCTTCCTGCCAACTTACTGATGTAAAAGGGGAAAAACTGGGGAGGGGGGGGGAGGGGTAGTGGGGGACGGGGGGGCGGGGGGGAAGGGATGGAGTGTAATACTACTGTCCTAGGAATTGGATCCAGCTGGCCTCCACAAATACAGTCAGCCACAGGGGTAGAGGGGGGAAAATTCAGCATAAAGACTTGATTTCAGAAGGTGTTGTGCACCTACAGCTTTTCTGCATTTGAACTGAGTGTTCTGCATATTTTGGAAATCAGTCCCAGGAGTGGAATTGTTCTGTGCCAATAATATTACAGGTCATCTATTCCTGATTCACTGGGTCATCCCCTCACATTTTTCATGTAATCCTAAAGTTCTTTTAGGTTGGACAATAAGGGTGGATTCCTTGAACCTTTCTTTCGTAAGCATGTCTTCCCTATCACCTGTGTCAGAGGAGATTAATGCTGGATATTAGGAAAATGTTCTTCACCCAGAGGGTTGGGCAATGGAACAGGCTCCCCAGGGCAGTGGTCACAGCACCAAGCCTGAAGAGTTCAAGAAATACTTGGATAATGCTCTCAGGCACATGGTGAGATTCTTGGGGTGTTCTGTTCAGGGCCAGGAGTGGGACTTGATGATCCTTGTGTGTCCCTTCCAACTCTGCATATTCTGTAATTCTATAAAACCTTCTTTCTTTCTTCCCTTCTTGTTCTCCCCTTATTTGCTTCAGCTACTGGTCTGCTACTTGTGGGGAAAGTAAAATCTCAAATTCCTGGAGTCCTGGTTTCACAATACATAAATGAAACAACTCTGGCTTTAGCTTGTTTTTTTTCATATGTGGTGACAGTTCTTGCTGTGGCAAAGACCTGCATACAACCCATGGTGTCAATCCAGGCTGGGGAATGAACAGATTGAGAGCAGCCTTGGGGAGAAGGACTTGGGGCTGCTGATGGATGAGAGGATGAACATCAGTGAGCACTGTGTGCTTGCAGCCCAGAAAACCAATTGTGTCCTGAGATGTTTGAAAAGAATCATGGCCAGTAAGTCAAGGGAGGTAATTCTGCCCCTCTGCTCTCCTGTGATGAGACCACAGCTGCAGTGCTGTGTCCGTCTTGGGGTCCCCAGCACAGCAAGGACACACACCTGTTGGAGAGTCCAGAGGACGCCGACAAGCTGAACAGAGGGATGGAACACCTCTCCTGTGAGGACAGGCTGAGAGAATTGGGAGTGTTCAGCCTAGGAAAGAGAAGGCTTTGGGGTGATCTAATTGCAGCCTTTCAGAATCTGAAGGGAGCTTCCAAGAAAGATGGACAGAGACCATTTACAAGAGCATGTAGTGACAAGACAAGGTCTAATGGCTTCAAACTGAAAGAGACTACATTAGGAATTAGGAAAAAATTCTTTACTGTGAGGAAGGTAAGGCACTGGCACAGCTTGCCCAGAGAAGCTGTGGAGGCCCCATGTCAGCTAGGATGGATGGGGCTCTGAGCAACCTGCTATAGTGGAAAGTGTCCCTGTCCAAGGCAGAGGGGTTGGAACGAGAAGAATTTTAAAGCCCCTTCCAACACAAACCATACTACAATTCTGTGATTAGCTCAGTTGAGGGCACCAAGTTCATTCCATATGCCCTACACTAGGGCAGCCATTGCTGGGAATTGTTATTAAGTCTCTTTTTTTGAGTTGGTCATCCAGATGTGAAAGCTTTCCTTTCCATCATTTACCAGAACTTCCCTCTGACATATCCAGCAGCATCATTTCTGCCTGGCATCAGGTGGCAGGCACTGAGAGCCTAATCTGGGCAGAGAAAATCAAACAGGAGGTGAGGCATGTTTCTGCTGACTCAGATCATAGCAGCAGGCAGCCTGTGAGTTTCCAGCCCTGTTTGCATGCCCTACAGTTCTGTTAGAGATGGATTTGTTTGTAAGAAGGAACCGAGGGCATGCCCAAAGCTGGCTGCTCTCAAAGGGATTGGGGTTGCGGAAGGGAGAAGTGCACATGGATACCATGTGCTTCTCAGTCCAGCTGCAAGGCTGCCACCCTAAGGCCAGAGGGATGCACTAAAGCATAATTTTCCTTCTAAAGGCTCACACAATTATCCAGCATGCCTTGATCTTAGCGGGATCATGGGTCTGTCCAGCTTCTGCATTCATTCCCACAGCAGCCAGCCTTGCTTTTGCATTTTAGCAAAGAGAACGTGATGGTAGCATTTGAAGGGGATAGAATGGGTGTAGAAATATGCTCCAAGGATTTATTGACTACTCAAAGTTTGACTGCACTAATATGGCCCACCCCAAGATTTAAAAAGTTCTTCGATAAGTATTGGAAAGGTGATGAGATTGGATTAAAGTCATCTAATGTAAAGATAATAAGTGATTTTTTTCATTTTATTTACCTTCTAATATTGCCTCAGCACAGCTGCTTTCACAGGTTTTATTTCACAGCTGTGTTTTCTTATCAGTTTTTTAGGACCCTTAACAAAGAAACATGAAAATTCTGAGCAATAAGGAAAAAAAATCTGGAGTCACAGACTCAAAGGACAAGAGTCACATTGACCCTGATGACTTTTAAAAAGACAAGAACCAGAATGCTCAGCTCTTCCCTCTTCCAGATGCTCAGGTCTTGGCTGAAAGCAAAGGATTTGTGATGTGAAAAGCCGCTGAGATGTGTGGGTGAAGAGTGGATTCTGAGCCTCATGTTCAGCTCATGAGATCCATCTGCCATTGCCTGGTGCAGCTGAGGGTTGGATGCAGTGCTTGGTGGCATGTGCAGCTTGGGCAAAGCAAGCATCTGCGCCCCTGGAAGGAATGAGGGTCAGGTAAGCCATGGTAGATATTAGGATGCACGAAGGTCTAGCTTCTAACTTAGAGCTGGGCAAAGGAAGAGTCTGTTTGGTTGGAATGCTGGAGATATGTTTTGTCAAATCTCTGTTAAAGAAGAATTTTTTTTTTTTTCACAAGCTCTGATTTTAGGTCTCATTTAACATTTGCAGAATGCAAAGGATGTTCTCCCATGGATTTGGCTCTAAAGCTTGCTTGCCTCCTAGCACACTATCCACTATCTTTTATCAGTTTGCTCAAGTAGGCATGAAAGGGCCTGTGCTAGATCCCATCTTAGGCCTTTTGGTGCCATTTTGTTCTGCACAAATCTGACCAAAACTGAAATCTGGATTTTTTAAATGTTATATAAAGCTTTTCTTAACCAAGCTCCTTTTTAGGGTCCTGCTTCCAAAAACAGTCTAGGAAGAATGAAGATAAAATTATATTTCAGGAGTGAGATGAGAGGAGAGATCCTCTCTTTCAAGTTTGGTTTCCTAGTGTTAAAGCGTATCCTCACGTCTTCAAGTTTTATTTAGCATATGTTATTTTCACTGAGGGGGTCTAATCAAACCATTATTTTGAATGACTGAAGTCTTTATTTTGTTTCCTAGACCAGAGATGTAATATTCTATCTTATTTTGCTTTCTCTCATGCCAGCCTTTTAAGTGAAATGCTGAGCAGTTGGACTCTAACTGCAATTTAACGTAACACTTATCTGTGCTGCTGTTCACACTGTACGAGGTAATTTCCAAAGGTCAGAGCAGCTGGATTCCATTACAGAAACACAGAGAACTCAAAATAGCCTTTGTAAATATATATATTTTTGAGGAATTCAGGCAGCTGGCTTCAACATCCCTGGGCCCTTATTTTTTCAGATTGCTTTAGTATCAGCCTGGGGTCAGAAATTACTAAATTTCTCCTCCTTCTTCCACAGATAAGAAATTTCCTTTGGATAAACATTAAGAAATAGTCAAAAGCAGAGATATTTCTGCTTTTGTATTCTTAATCATAAGTTTTGTTGCAATAAACACTAAATTAAGAAAATTTTCTTCCATATGTGTTCAAGAACCATTTCCACTTCTTTTTTTCTACGCATAGGACATTTGTTTTACAATGCTGCAGTTTACAAATCAAATAGTTTCTCACAGAGATAGTATGTTTTTATTCCATTTGTCCTTTTTCAAATAGTCCAAATGTCTGTGGTTTTGTCATTAAAAGTCCAATTGGCAGATATATACGGAAACTTTATGTTTTCCAGCTGGGCAACTACCAGTTACACATGCTCATTATCATTCATATTATCATTATATTAACCATGGCAGATAATTCATGTGGCTTTCTCAGTCAATATTCAGTGATCTACAGCAGATACTGTCCTGAAACTGTTGGAACTGAATTCTCCTTCAGCTGTGAGGACATTTTGATATGCATCTGCGCCTCATGACTTGACCTTTGCTTTAGAATAAAACTAGGGACACCTCTGACCCTACATTCTGGAAATTGCTAGTGGTTTTAGATGCTTTCCTTCAGGAGGAATACCCTCAGTTTGGAATATATTCTTGCTGAGAAGGAATGCCTGGTGTTTGTTTCTCCCATAGTTTTACCCACCTGTAATTTTACTGACTGCATTGAAATAATTTTTGACCACCCCATTGACAGAGCAGGGGTAGGAGCTCAATCTCAGTATGAATGTTTTAAATCATGCTGTTTTTTCAGTGGGGTCTTCAGTTGCTGTGAAAAATTCTAAATCCCCAAACCTTTATTTTCCCCTCTCTCTGTAGCTGTAAATGGCCACACAAAGAGCGCTCACTCTTGGACAGAAGTGTTGTATGTCATGCTATAAATCACTGAATGAACGAGTCTGTCAGAGAGGATGAGCAGACTCTAAACCGTAACCATCCTACTCGGTGGTACCATTATCCTGGGCTAATTTATTGTAAAGCTTCAGCTGACAGGAGCAGATTTCTGTGGTCTGACATAGAATAGTTTATGAAGGATGCCAGAACTCTTCTATTTAGCTACTTCTGTAGCATTCATATCATGACCCTATGCTATATGAAAAACATGATTGTGCAATTTGTGAGGCATTAAAACCTTAAGACTCTGAGATTTCTTGATTTACTTTTTTATTTACCATTGTAGAAAGAAAGGAGATTGATGAATGGACACCTAGAGAGGGTTTTATTATTGGAATAACAAAAGCAACACCAAGTGCCATAAGACAACACGAAAGCAAACTCTTCTGACCCATGTGTGCACAGGCCCCATTTCCATAGGCTTTTGAAGAGATTAATACTTGGCTGGAATTAACTGCTATGTAGGAGAAAATTGTGTGGATGTAGATATATTTTTCCCTTGATTGCAGTCTGGGAGGCAAGCAGATACATCCAGCTGTTCTGTTCCCCAGGAATTATGGCTATAAAAGCTGAGAATATTGCCTTTCTAGATATCTCAGGGCAAAAATAAACCCTGTGTGGAAACAGTGAGGAGTGAACAGACCCCATCTTCCATCAGCTCCAAGGGCCAGCAGCAGGGTGGGTCAAGGAGCTTTTCTGGGTGATATTTGTGTCCCATCCACAGCCCACCTTGACTTTTAAGGACAACAATTTGAAGATGTCATGGAGTTAACAATAAAGTTTGCATCTCTTTAAACATTTTGCTTCCTGTTCAATGTGTTACCCTCCGTTAGGTCAATCTACTGTGGATCGTGTTCTCAACTAAAAAAAATGTAAAAGGCAAGATCTTGATGGAGTTCCTGGCAAATCCTTTGATTACATTCCCTGACACTCAACAGATGTCTGCAACCCACATGGCAAACATCCATAGAGGCAGTAGCTCACTCTAGCCTTTCGTATAAAGTGATATATAGTATTTCATAGAAATAATCTATTATGGATGCAACACTCCCATTTTTTCTGGATAATTTTTTCAGCAAATAATTGAAGAACTTAATTTACATTTTATTATAAATCTTATCCAAGTGCTTGAAAGTTCATTACTGGGGACCTTTGGACATTGAGGAACCATAAAATGAATAAGACATGACTTTTAAACTTGTGTTTAAAGATAAAATTGAAAATAAAACCATTGTTCATTGTAGTTGTGCATTCCAAGCCATGAATGTAACAGGGAAAGTAGAAAGGAAAAATAACCAGAAGCATTTAAGTGTTTTCTGAAATTTGAATTCAAAACTGCATTTGCAAGCATTTTTGTTTCTTTTTAATGAGCATTGCCTAAAGTCCAATTTCTGTACAGTATCCATAAAAACTCCAGCTGCAAACATGATTATCAGATTTGCCCTGGACATGTGTTCTTGTTGCTGCTGTGCCTCACATGCAACCATAAGATAGCTGGCTGCTGGCAACTGCTGGCTTTTTTACTGGTGCCTCAGCAAAGTTCAAACCATAACTGTCACACAACCAAGTCCCAAAATTTGGCCCCCTCTCCCAGAGGAAAGCAGCATCAGTGAGATGCATTTATTAAGACAGGATTAAAAAAAAATATTTTAAACTAATTTTTACATGTTAATTTCTACATCTACACATAAAAGTCTTTATATACATCTATATGTGTTTCTATTGACACCTCATAGTGAACAACAGCCTCAGGTATAGAGATTTCAGCATCTTTTATAAGAAATAAACCTTAATATTATGCATTAATGGCTTTAAGCTCTACACTAATAAATACCTCCTAATCATTATGTATGCTCATCTCCTGCAACTGGTGAGAAATGTTGCGGTAAAAGAAATAAGATCAAGGATGGAAACTGATTTAATATTTATGAATTAATATTTGAAGGTATTTTTGTTGTTCACATTGTGAGGATATAAAATATGCTATAAATACATTCTTAGGAGAGAGGAAGGGCCAACATGCTTAACTACAAATTATGATCATACTTTCTTCAATGTTGTACCCATCCAGTATCGTGGCACTTTATTACTAGCATTATTATAACTATTATTCAGCAGATATTGTAGTATTTTCCTCTCAGTGTGAGAGTGGGTACCCTCAGCTATGTAGAACCTCTTGGTTCTCCAACTGGATTCATGCAAGAATTGCCCAAACATTGTGGAAAGGGGTCACAAATATTCCATTTACTCTGGATAACACCCCCAATTTTGGGGTGCTTAAATTTTCATGTGTTAGGTTTAGAGACAAAATGTCAATTGTTTAAGCATACTTTTTAGTTTGCTGCAGTTGAAAGGTATTTATACAAAATAATCAGGGTATTTTTATTCATTGCATCTAACATTTCATGGCCATATCAGAAGTTCCAATATGTTGGTTTATCACACTAAGTAACACCTTGTTTAACAGCGAGGAGAGGAAGAGTGTTATGAGGTCCGATTTATAATGGTTATAGTTGTACATGAAGATCTAGGAGTCAGTAAATAGAAAAACAACTGTTTGTTCCCTCTCATATCTCACAGAGAGTGTTGCTAGTGCACTTTTTTTTGCTGCTGAGACATGAAGAGGTAGCCCCGTGATGTGTAAAGGAATAAATACAGCTTCTCACAAGAGTTGCCTGTTTTGAGGGTAACAACTTACTGCGCATCATATTTATTAAAACCAGGTACTTTAGAAATAAATTCATCATTCTGCCTGTCACAGCCTCATTGAAGAAAAATCTCTGCTTTACACACATCTTGCTTCTTGATGATTTTTTTTCCTTGGAGTTTCAAAATGTTGTGAAATGATTAGACCAGATGTGTGAGGAGTTTGGTCACTAGCAGCTGTTGCTCTTGATGAGCATTTGAAAATCATGCAGGCATTCTAATCAAGTATCTTTGCTGGAAGTCCACAAGGAATTCTTTGTTACTCACACTGTTTTCTTCAAAATATAACAGTTCCTCATGGAATAATATTTAGGCTTTTTTGTTGTGTAATGTTTGTAGTATTTGTTTTCATTCCCAGTCTTAAAAAAACTCTAGCTTGACCTTTTATCCTAGACTTACTTGCTATACTATATTCTGCACCAGTTCAAAGTACAGTGGAATAAATTCATTTCAAGGGGGCAAATAGTTCATACGTGTTATTTGGATATGTAGCACATGTTTACACCTATTCATTATTAACAGAGGACAATAATTATGTGGTTGACAGCACTGGCAAAGCCTCACAGAAGCATGGAAATTGTATGTGAGAGAGACCACCATGCCTTTTTCATGCTCCTCATTAAACAGTGGTAATGAAAACTTCCCAGAAGGGATTGCTTCGTCTCTCAACAGCAGAGCTCTGCACTGGTTGTATGGTAGAAAATAACTGTCCTGATCCTGCAATGCTGAAGTCAATGGCCAGTTTGATTTCAGAGGGGGCAGAACAACAGGTGATGGATTCCATGTTTTTCCATGTTCTTTTGGTTTTCTAAGCACTGATAGAGATGGAGTCCTAGGAAGAAATCCCCAGATCTCTGTGCAGAATTCACCCCTGGCTCTGACTCTGCATAAAGAAGTCTTCACCAGAGCTAGAGCACAAGTCTGAGTTGGCTGGTCTTACTCCACATACAGTAATGTAGCCACAATTTTGAACAGGGAAGCAACCAGGCTTATTAGGCTCTTTTGCAGGTGAATTCCTTACAGGAAAGAAAATGCATGAGGTCATTTTCTAGCAAGCACTTCCATTTCTACCTGCATTGCATCGCAGACTTCTTGCACCAGGACCTGTCTTTCTGGTTGTATTATTTGTGTGAATGGCTGCAATGTTTTTGTCCAAGTGCAGCCTGGTAGGTGATATGAATTCTGGTGCAGCTAATTGATAAAGCAGGTAAAGATCATTGAGACTGAACCTTATAGATCTGTGATATGGCCAGCACCATTTTGGTTTTGCTCTTTCCTGTACCCTCTTTATATCTTCCTGACCTTTTAGTATGGAACAAAGTTCCAAGTAGATTCCTCTTTTCTAAACATGAAAAATTCTAGATTTTCTCCTGGCACCTACTGGCACCTAATGTTTTAGTAAATGCCTCAGACTGCTCTCTCTCCTCTTTGATCTCTATAATTTGGAGGCTTCCAAGGCTGGAAGGTATTCTAATGATAATATGTAAGCATGTGACTATGCTGATAAAGACTAAGAAATAAGGATGCAGATCTCAGCCTGAATGACACTGCCGATGTTCCGTTCTATCCCTTCATGTTACACCGCACTTTTAAGCAGGATCAAAGTAGGTGTGGAAACATTGTAGGCTAGAGTTTGGGCAGTTCAGAATCCAATTCAAAGGTCCTGGCAAAGACCCAGCAGCTTCAGCCATCTTGTCTTTTCTCATGTCCAGTGTGACCGCTATTGTCTGCAAGACTGTTCAGTGAGTAGTAACAAGAGATCCTAGGGATCCCTGACTGTGGAATTTGTACAGGCTGGGAACTTCATTAAGGTTCCAATATAAGAAACAGTCCTGTGGGACTTTCTACTGGAGACGAGCTCTCCAAGCAAAGCTCTCTTTGAGGCAGACCAGCTGGGCCAGCATCTTTTAGCCCTCTCCTTGCTGTAGGCTTCTCTAGAGGAAAACAGTGAAGCCTGGTGATGAATGAGATGGATTGGGAATTAGGTCTCCTGAGGACTCTTCCAACAGCAGGATGCATGTGGCATGTGAGCTGTTAACAGGTGCTCTCTGAACTGGAGATACAGATGGCTCCATCTGTGTTTATGAGGTCTCTGAGCTCTGCTTGTCTCTGTCACATGTATTTAACTTCCTGTACAGCGCTCACTTTAAGCCATAAAGGTTGTATCTGCGTTGTTTTGGAAAAACACACCTGACAGCACCTGGCAGACCATATTCCCTCACCAAGAGTTCTCTTGTGTCCTGATAGCTCCCAACAACTCAGGTGCTGCAGCCATGGCTTTTTCAAAATGCTTGGGATGAACCACCTCTTCAACCTCCTCTAGTGCTGGGCTGTCTGCTGGCACAGGAGTGCCACAAGGAAGGACTCCCATGCAACCCTCAGCTTGTCAGCTTGCTCCCAGGAGCTGCTGCTTTTCCAAAAGCAGGGCTTGAGCATGGAAGTTGAAGCAGGTAAATAGCAGCAATCTGTCTAATAACATATGAAACTTGGATAATGCTGGTCAATCTCAGTGTATTTTCTCACTGTGAATTTTGTCTGTCATTACTGATTTGAATATGGTACACTGGCTTTCACCTCCAGCTCTGGAAAAAGGGTGGAAGAGAGGGAATGGGATATTATATAATAGCTTTTGCATTTGCATATCAAAAGCTTTTGCTTTTGCATCCACTCACTTCACTCACCACTGTCTGTGTTTCTGAACCAAAAGAAAAGACCTGTTCTGGACCACAAGCCAGTGTATTTCTGAAAATCATTTCAAAATCACATGGAGCTTCTTGAGTTCATGTGACTACTCCTCAGAAGAGCTGAATTCATGACAGCCACTCTGTAGAGCGACTGCCAGTAGCATAGAGGGACAAACCTACATCCCCATTGCTGCTCAGTCTCTAGATGCAACTTCTGCCTGACCCAGAACTTGCCTTTAACATCAGCTTTTCCCAGGACTAGACCTGGTCCGCTTTGCCTTGCATACTTCAGCACTGCAGAGGTCTTTCCTGCCTGGTTTCTTTATTCACAACTATATGATGCCTCAGGAAGGCTGACCTGAAACAGAAACTGGACAGAGCTAGAGAATAAAGTAGATATTTATTGAAAGGCCTTTGGGGTACATGTTGGGCAGAACAAGAGCCTGACCAGGGCTACACCCAAGGTAGATTTAAAATGGTCAAAAAATGGCTGACCAGTCACGAGGTCTTACATTTTGATAAGTTTTGGTCCATTTGCATGTTGGGGTTTAATTGTCCAATTACAGCTTCAGGCTGTGAGGTCCCAGCCCTCTTGTTCCTCCCTTCAATCCATCAGCATTTATGATATTGGGCCTGAAAGTTGTCCTTGGTCCTCAGCAGGAAAAGGATTTGTTTTGTCTATGTACTCTGTGAAGAGAGCTTACTAGCACTTAATATGAGGTTCAGAACTACACCCTCAGACAGCACAGAATATGAAAACATGAAAGCTAAAACTTAAGGCATCAATCTGGCAGACAGAGGTTATACCAAAAGAGCACCATGGCGTCTAGTCAGAGTAACAGGCCAGTGACCTGAGCTGCAGAGTCCAGATGATTTCAGTCAGATGACAGCCTGCTCCTCAGTATCTTTAGTTTACCCATCATTTTTTCAAGCTTCTCCTTACTTCAGCCTCATGGCTACTGAAGTCAGAAATCATAATCAAGAGGTTTCTGTAAGTGCCTGACAGCCCTAAGTGGTCTTGTGACATAAATGGAAACCAAGACCTTTCTCTCCAGAAAACAACGAAAACTCAACTCAGGATCAGAGCAGCCCACCAGACTTGCAGTTGTTATTGGACAGTAAAATACAGAGTGGCTACATCCCAAAAGGCAGGGACTGTGCCTCTACCACTGCATGTGCATCCTTGGTAGATGGAGCAGTGAAGATTTGCTAGTTCTCCACCCTGAAAAAAAAGGTATATTTTGATTCTGAACTCAGTGATATGAAAAAGTACTTATAAAATGTTTTTCAATAGTCATTTGTTATTCTCAACTTCACAATTCAGAATTGGCACATTTGTCAAACAAAGCAAGTTCAGTGACATAATTCAGTATGCAGAGATCATCATGTCTTCCATCCAAGTATCTTCTGAACCACTTCAACTTTTATCTTCATTGTTTATGGAAAGACTGGAAAGTAGTTTAATTGCTTTGAAATGGAAATGAAAAAAAAAAAAAAACCCAACTGGATTTGTTTTGTATATTTGAGCTTAACCTTTTCCTGCTTTTTCCAACACTGCCAGGAAAATCTGAAATGCCAATCTTTTAAATTATATGACTGCCATAAAAATCATTCAAATGGTGTTCAATTTATTTGGTTGACTTAGTTATGCTTCAATTCAGGTCCTGAAAACTGAAGCTCTACAAAAAGCAATACCAGATAACAAACCATAGGCCTTTAAAATTATAATTGGCTTAAAACTACAATTTTATTTTAAATACCTTCCTGTATGATGTACTCAACCCTGCTGAGATCTCCAAATCTAAAATCTTTTCCAAAATTTAATATGGAGTTACTGGCTCTGAAATGACTTATTTGTATGTTTTCAACAATGTATGTTGAAAACATAATATCTAAAGGGAATCAGAAAGAGCATGACCAAAACAACACTAGAAGGGATAAAAAAAAGAAAATGTGTCTTTCCTCACTGCTCAACATAAAATAAAATTTTTAAAAAATTATGTTTTTCAATTATATCAGTGGTATTTTTTCTGTTGGTTTTTTTTTGTTCCAGCTGGTATGCTTTGGTGATCCCACTGGTAATATGGCAGATAAAAAATAAGAGAACTCTAAAAAATACCTGGTTTATGCCCCTTAGGAAGCTAACCCTTCTCTAACTGAATGAATGTTACTAGGGCAACAAATTAACTAATAAAAGTACATTTTTTATTCTAGAATTTCAAAGAAACAAGACTGTATGGTGTCATGTGGGTTCATATATGTTTAGGGCAGAAGTAGTGATTAGGTCATCCTCTCTGGCTTGCATATCACACATCCTGTAATTTCTCTTTCTTTACCAAGCCAAGTGTTTGCATCTGACTGCAGGATACCTCTCAAGAGAGCATTCGGCACTGGTACAGAGACACCAAGAGAGGGAGAAAGCAGCCTGTCCCTTCTTCCTTGTTCTATTAATTAATCAGCTTTGCTATCAAAGAAACCCTGAACTTTTCTGGTGTCTAATTTGAATTTACTTAGCTTTAAGTTTCCAGCATAGGTTCTTGCTAAACTTTTCTCTATTAGGTTAAAAGAACTTCTAATGCTTTCTTGCCTTCTCTCTCTGTGAGAGTACTTACATGCTGTAATCAAATGTTTTCTCACCAACAGGCTCCTATTTTTGTAGCAAAAGGATATTTCTCTGGTTCTTTTTGCCACCCAACTTAGTCCCATTGCATGTGAAAGGAATTTAATATTCTTTTCACTAAACCAGCCAGTTACTAAAATACACTCAGCTAGAGGCCATGAAAGAGCTGTCTAATTAAAGAATATGAATTACACACCAGTTATGATACGATATGTTTTGAATAAATCTGCTGGGGGACCTAAAACTTCATTTTTGCATTTTCAAAGGCAATTGCTCTGCCATTTGAGCTAATGGAATATTTTGCTGGGTCAGCCTGGAAGAGGGCTTTATATCTTTACCTCCATCTCCTCAAACAATGTTGTCTTTCACTCCCCTAAAAGGGGAATTCTCAGCGGGACCTTCCTCAAAACACTAACAATGTCCAAAACCTTCTTGGAAACGTGATACAGCCATAATGACACCTGTCTAGAAGCTGCCCAATTAATGTTTGCAAGCCTGCAACAAACTCTACTTCTAAGTGTTCTTCACACTGTGCTAGCAAAGTGCAGAGGAGATGGCAGGGGAGAGGGCTGTGCTCATTCCTGGGGAATGACCCCGGCAGCACTGACCGCACATACCTGCAGCACCCTGGTGCATGTGCTGGTCACCCTCATCTCATTTTTCTCTGCTGTCCCAGCCCTGAAGTGCTCACAGAGCTGAGGGCATTGCCAGAACACTCTTCAGCTGAAGTGCAGAGGTGCTCCAATTCTTTTCATGTTCTCTATGAACTTTAAGCAAACAGAGTTTGCTTCAAAGGTATGAGTAAATATTATGGATCCTAAGAGCCCATAGGAATCCTTGCAGGTTGCTTGCAAGGGCTCTTTTGGATGTATAGGATGTCTGTAGTGAAATCATCCTAAACACACTACTGGCCCATGAGCTGTGAGCTAACGCTGCTCAAACTCAGCTGATGTCAGCAGCTCAGTAGAGGTTCTTCTCTGAAGAACTCTGGTAAGGTTCTTCATGGACATTAAGGTTTAACTACATATTTCCCCTTGTAGAATCAGCCTTTCTGTGATAACTGAGGTTCCTCTAACCAGGAGTCAAGATTTAGTATTTAGTTATTGGTGATTTAATATTTAGTTACTGGTGATTTACTATTTAGTTACTGGTGATATACTGGTTCCAGAGCAAAAAGCTCCTATTAAAAAAACCAAACTCTTAAATATGAACAAAACCCCACAACAAACAACCAAAACCAAATACCACCCTTCCCAAACCTAAAGCCTGTAGAAAAGTAGAGGTCTAGAATTCTCTCATCACTTGCTCTCTTACCAGATCATTGTGGCCACCACAGTTTAAATTTCGTTCCTTACAAAAATCCCAACTTCAGCTGAACTCCGTCTTCCTCTCATATAGTGATATACAAAGTAGATTTTAGGCACAGGCAGATCCATTTCTGATACTTAAAATCCTGAATATTTCAAAGAGTGAGCCATTTAAGGAATCCTCTTGGGGTCCATTAAAGTATGGAAATATTATTATTATATTTTAAATGGGGAACTAAAGTACTATGAATTTAAGTCATGACAAAAGATACTCATGCAGAAGTGAATACTTTAGTGCAGATTTTGTTAATCCTAATCTAGCACTTCAAGCAAGAGAGCACCATTCTTGACTTGCTACTTGGTGCTGAGATCCAAGTTAGCCTTTTTCATAAGCATGTCCACATCCTTAAAAAAAGGGCATAGCAATGAAAAGTAGTTGGACAATATTTATCCCTTATGCTGAGGCCACAGTATTTATCCCTTATGCTGAGGCCAGCACATCTGAACTGATTTTAATTTGTTGAAAAATTAAAAATACAGTCTTCATTCTATTCAGAAAAATGGAGCTTTGAAACTGAGACAGAAACTCGATCTTTTGAGCATGGCTATAATGCTTAGAAAAACATACCATACATGACTCAGTACAGTTTATCTCTGTATTCAAAGGTATGCACCAGTCAAAGTCAAATGACTCTGCTTCACATTCATGCATGATAAGTTTCTGCTTCAGTAACCATGCTAAATAAGTTTAAGAAATGAGACTGCTGAGCCTGGTTTTTAGTTTGGAAAAATACCCAAGAAGTCAGTGAGTGTGCTTTTCAAGAAATTTAAACTAGAGTTCACCCAGAAATGGCACTAGCATTTATCAATTAGAGTTACTAGAAGTTAATTTTTATGTTAAACAAGCAATAAATATAAAGATTTCTCGAATTATGAAGGCCAAAGTTCAATATATATTCTCTTTAGAACTAGTAACATTCATGGAAATGTGCTTTCCAAGCAAAAGTATTTTGTTCTGAGTCTTCATCAAATTTCTTTTTCTAATCATTACTGCACCTACTGACAGCTGTAATCCTTTAACATGTATCTTGAGAAGTAAATTCTCAAACTGGGTTTAGGAACATAAGCTTCCAGCATGTCACTCAAAACGTAGATCTGCCCATTTCAATGGATGTATCTTTCTCAGTAAATATCCCAAATGTTTAATATGCTCTCAGAACCTGTAGTTTCATGTAAGCCACCCCTGGGAGGTGAAAGCAGAAGTCACACTGGTTTTCTGCCTTTCCCCAGCGGCTTGCTCATGACATCCAGTCTCACCTCCACCTTGGGCAGAGGATGAGACTGATCCCAGGTAGGGACACAGTGCTTTGGGCTACTTGGGAAGCAGAAGACAATGGCAGGTACCACCACCTTCACTCCCTCCACTAGCCATGTGCAGTGACAGTCTGATACACCTTGCCCTCAAGTTTTAGAGTTCATTTTCGTAAATCCTAAGGGAAGAGAGACAGTTAAATCCCAATGAAAAAGTGAGTTTCATTTCATAATTTTGTGAACCTTTATGTATTGTTAAAAGGTAAGACTGACTTTTCTAATGTCCTGGTTGACTGCAGATGCTCTTTCCTTGCCATTTTTCCCATTTAAAACCATTATCTTGGGAAAATTATCTGTATCAATATTAACCTATCAAGAAGAGGTAAATTTTCATCCCGAAAAAGGTTTTGAAGTGGTTCATCAAGAGGCATCTTGACTGGTTTTGTCAACAGAGGAGAGGTGGTGATGGAGGGAAGGCAAATGTTGCAGGGGGACTTCAGGGGTCTGATTGTGTGCTTGGGAGCCAAGCTTCCAATTCAGGCAGTCAGCGCATCAAGGGAAGGGTGGCGTCAGTGATACTTCACTTCTGAACATTTGCCACAAGACAGAGGTTTCCTGGCTTTGGCAGAGCTTGTGCTTATCTGTCTTAAGGAGCATCTGCATGAGTGAGTACAGACAATTATATGCTCACCCTGCCTGAGCTCCACAAAAACTACCTGGATCTCAGAAGCCACAGTGTCGTTTAATGTGATCTTAAGACTGCCCTTACATCCCAAAAGCCTGATTTTGGTGGGGGATGACAGGGCATGTTTTCATTTGGTAGTAAGGGATGAGGAATGAGGTGCTCAGAGTACACAATAGCTGGTTTAAAATATACTGGTGTTACAGAAACTTTCTTTCCCTTAGAGAAAACCTCTCATTTACTGTGACCACAGAGCTGAAAAGCAGGGGCCTTGCACCCTTGTTACCTTGTTGTAGGTTTCGTGTACATTCATATCCTGAGCCTCAGGGGTGGAAGTGGGCCTAGAATGCTTGTAATCCCTTTGCATCATCCTCATAATGTCCTTGGTTGAGAGCCTCTTCCGTGCAGGAAGCCAGCCGGGTCTGTGCACAACGTAAATCCCACTTAAATTGCTATGGCTTAGAGTCACGCTAAAATAGCTCCTGGGCCTCCCCCACTCCATATGGGGATGAATTCTACACTTATAGAATTCCTCAGCATTTTCTCTCTTTAATACTCTTTTGCTTTCTTGCAGGGTAAATTGTCCTCTTCTCAGGACAATAGGATGGCGTTTAGCCAGCACTTATACCCAAGCTTGTTTCCTATTTTAACATTGAAAGCAATTGTTATTAAAATTGGTATGATTGAATGCACTAAAAACCTGCCATGCTCAAGGGAGGACAAATCCAGAGAGCACTGTGATTCACTTCACTTACCATAAGATGAATTACATGTGACCATGACTGCTAGGAGGAAGAACTTACTAGAAATTGAAGTGCTGCCCATTACACTTTGGAAATAATTAATGCTGGAGGTAATTTGAGCTTCGCTGGACTCACTGGAGAAGTTAAATCATATAATCAGGGTTCACAGAGTCTCAGACTTGTCCCATTGCTACCCTTGCACTGCATCATATAGCATATAGGAAACATGTATAACAAAGCCTGAATTCACATGAATATTTACATGGATGAGTCAACTAAATACCACTTGTTCATTATTTCTCTGATATACAATTGGTAAATGGTCATCTTCTGTTGTTCTTTCCTCATGAGATGATCTCTGCAATTAGTAGACCAATCAAACTAAGAAAAAACATTAAACAAATGGATTTTTTTTTTCATGGGTAAATTGATCCAGGATTCCACTTATGTATTTTTAAGATTTGAGATTTCCTTAACAATAGTTTTTCTTTCCGTGTTTGCATGGTAATTCACAAAGGTAGTTTGATTTTCTAATGCAGAGGCACTCCTTTGAGCACCTGCAGGCACAGATATTTCTTATAGACATTAGAACAGTCTCATTAGAACCATCATTAGAAAATCTGCTTTTTTTATAGAATATTAGTAACTCGGTCATATACTGATGTCCTGTGGCTCAGCTGACCAGTCTCAGACTACAGTTAATAAAAGAAAAACAGTTGGAAACAGTTGCCTAAGCAGGTTCAAAAGTTTCTAGCAAAACTCTGGAGATGGTGCCAGGGAGGTTTACATGATATAGGAAGGAAGGAAGGAAGAGAAACTTTGGTGTGGAGGAGAACAGATGAAAATCCCTCAGCACTGCTAGTCCTGCCTGAGCTTCGGCAGCTTGTCCCTGCACAGCACTCCATAACTGGGGCAGCTCCACTTCCAAAACACCAGCGAGCGCAGCACAAATGGGATAAAAGAGAGGAAACCCAGCTGTCACCATGAAGCAATCAGAGCACATAAAGCCTTTCACACACTTGACCTTCCCCAGTGTTATTTTTAATGTGGGTTGAGGATTTTTTTTCTCCCTTGGCCATTGAATATGTATTAACTGTTATGCAACACTTGCCAAGTTTGTTATGTAAAATTCTAGAGATAAAACCTCAATCCAGGGCCCCCCTCTAAAGATTTTTTAACTTCCTGAGGGCTCTGGGAGCACATCCAAGGATTTTTATTGTTCCCAGAAGATATATAGAGATTATTTGTCATTTGGAGAAAGTGTGTGAGTGTACAGGGGGGCTCTGGTGAGCACACTATTGTGTTGCTTTCCTGGGGAGAAGGTGGGATTCAAGGGTGACCTAAAACAGATGTTGATGAAAGAGAGAAAATAAAAAATAAAAGAAAGAAAAAAGAAAGGGGGAAAACCCCTGAGATCAGCTAGGGATTACCAACAGCATTATCTTTTTTTATGAGGGTGCCTACAATATTACTCATCTGCAATAAGCTCCCATAGACCTTATAGGATTTATTTTATTTTCGTTTATTAACAATACAGCAACAAGGAGCTGACACTTGTTTTCCATATCAAGAAAAGTTTTATAAGTCATTTTTTCTGGCTATCACCTAAGCTTACATTTTACACTAAAGAGTTATTCTATTTTTATGGATACTTTCAGATACTTTATTTTTATGGAGTTCCTTCTTAAGAAAAAAAAAAAAAAAAACACCAGGTATTTAAGATATTATCCAGTCTCATCTTGGACATGGAACCTACAGATACACAGGTGCAGATAACTGATGGAGCTCTTAATGGCTCTGAAGAGTGAAATCTTGGCCACACTGAAATCAGTGGGACCTTTTGTAGTGTGACCAGAATTTCACCCTGTGCATTCTATATTTGCCTCATTCTCAGATGGACCCACAAACACCCAAAAGGTCCATTTGCTTTCACAATCACCCCTGTGTGGTATGCCAGAAGAGCTGGTAATCAAATAACATTTTCCTTTCTGATAGTTCTGCCTTTTTTTTTTTTTTCATCTGGCAAACACTATGTTTTATGGTATTGGTTGGCCTAGATTTTGAGCAGCTGATGTGGATCCAAGGGGTATAATTCTGAAATATCTGCATATTGTCACAACATCCCAGAGAACTCAGGTTTTCTAATCACCTCTTTGGGTAATGGAATGACTATTTTGGGGACAACATGCCAAAATAATGCTGGAGTCAGTATAATAAAAGACATTCCAAGACTTTAATAACCACATTGGTGGCACAGTGGTAATTTGTATTTGCTGTGATATATTTAGAATCTGGAAGAGTATTACAAAACAGATTCCTATTTCAAGATATTTGGACAGAGCAGCCTGTTAACATCCTTTTAAATCTTAAGTGTACAGTGCCACTGTTTCCTGAACTTACTGTGATTTTTTGCTACACATTTAAACAAAAGGCATTCAGTTTTACTGAAAGTGGAATCAGATCCTGGTTGCTGGACTGAAGTCAGCCATCCCAGGGTGACTCTTGAGATGTTAGATAAGCAACTCTTTGGAAGGCAAGAGGAAACAAAGAGCAAATACTGGAGATCAAAAAGCTATAAATGCTCATTTGAGGATATTTACATTTGCAGTGTTCATTTTGTGTATCTGCAGGAGGGCTACTGTGTCACATCAGGCCAAACATGAAAAAACCTCCATCAGTTCCAGCCATGGCAGCATTTGGGGAGTTTTGAGGGACCTGTTTCATCTGAGGAGTGCTCTGAACAACCATTGGCAACTGCAGGGTTGATATGCAATATGAAATATGCAGGGTGATACTGCTCTCAGGACACTAACTCATCTATAATTTCCAGTTTGAATTGCATGTGGCCCTGTGATCAAATGTGATGTAGGACTGCAGCGGGGCTCACAGCAGCAGCTTGCCCTCCAAATGTTGAGTAAAGAAGATGGTCTATGCTCCTCTTATCATGGAAAACTCTAGTTCCAGAGACAGCACATCAGGTGTCACCTTGAATTCTCAAAGGAGTGACACAGAAACTCTACTCTTGCAAATGGCAAAAGGCAATCATAGCAATTACAGCACTCATCTGAAGTTCCACATTTGCCTTCCACCAACCAGCTCCTAATACAGATAATGACAATTTTTCACTTGTTACATGAGAATTTTTATTTTAGTTCACTCCATCACTATTTTAAATATTTTTCATGTGAGACTACATGAAATGTTCTGGGGACTCTTGGTAGAATATTCTTTTTTTCTTCAGTTTGCAGAACTTCCTCATCAGAGAACTGTCCTTTGATCTTTCTTCATCAGCTTTTAACTCATTACCCCTTTTCTCATGTTTTTGGTGGATAAGTTGAAGTTACACATGCTACAATCCTTATCACAAGGAAACTTTTTGTGCAGTATATTGGAGGAGAAAAACCACTTGCTTCTGGAGCTGATGTTTCAGATGCCAGGTCTTGCACTGCTCAGGGGAGGAGATTAGTCATCTCTCCTGATGAAAATGCATTAAGCTTTTGGAGTTGTTTTTCCTCTACCTCAGCATGATTTTTCTCTATCCTCTTGTTTCTCTTAGCCATCTGGCAGTGCTCTACTCACCTCTTCTCTGTGTTTTCATTTCCTGAAGTCACAAGCTCCAGAAAGTCTTGAGTTCCATGTGCTGAGCCTCCTCCATGCTGATATTTGGAATTCTGAAGCCCAGTTAACTTCATGTATTGGGTGTATTAGGGTCCTGAAGTTTCTCTTCCTGAAAAAAAAGAAATCATGGTTATGAGTCTGTTTCACTTCCTGTGTAACTTAAACTGACTCAACTTGTGTTCAGTTTGATCCAGGGTTATTTTCTATGACCAGTACTTTCATAATGTCACAACTGTTTGCAAAAACAAAGTGGCTTTTGTGCTCATCCTTTGAGTTATGCTGTATTTGCATTAAGGCCCTTGGCTCAAGCATCAGGGATGGAACGCGTGAGTTTCTCCTTTGCTGTGGTCCTTTGTAATGTATAGCTGGGGCTCATGCAATGCACTCTGCAAGGTAGAATAGGGGAGGTTCAGGTCTCACAGCGGGCATCTGTCTGCTGCCTGGCAGGCACAGCCACAGAAAGAATACTACTTTAGTTCTTCCCTGAAAGAGATAGCTTTCAAGTGGCAGCTAGGTGCTTGTCTTGGCTACCTGATATCCAGGCTTTCACCCAACAGCTGACATCAGCTAGAGCATGGAAACTGCAGATTCAAATATCAATGTGTTCTTCCAAAAATCTTAGATCTGTCACTAACATTTTCTCACTGGCCTGACAGAGCCTATTTGTTGACTCTGCAAGTCATAAAGAAAGGCCCACTTATTTTCTCTAACCATTATATACTGAATGCTTAATGTTGTTCAGTCATATTTGTGGAATTAAAATAAAACCACATTGGAGTGGACCTTCATCATGCCCAGCAAAGAACATTATCACAGTAGGAGTCACCAACCAGTGCAGTAACACAAATGTCATGTAAATTGCCATTTTTGACTAAGCAGGCAAGTTTTCCGAATTTGAAGAAAATCTGCGCCTAGTTTTTCTGTCCTCTGAATAAATCATCATATCCAAAATTTCTGTTTTGCTATCCTTTGGCAAATAACAAGTTCCTTTTTCTTATTGGGCCACTGTAATTGAATCTATGGCTAACAATTCAAGCAACAAGAGGCAAGGTTTCTGAATGCTGTTTTCCTGTCAGCAGGTTTGTTGGACTACTCCATAGCACAGTACAGTTATCTCTGACCTGCTCTTGGCCCAAGTTATTGGGCCATCTCCCCAAATGAACTTCCTAAGGGAGGGGTGATTTCTCTCCCTCCTATTTGCCCATCAGGACTAAAACTTTGGAATTTGGAATATGCCAGCTTTGTCCAGACTTGGACATTTTTTCTTCAGCAACCAATTGACAAGGTTATACAGTTAGGATTTTGGGACCAGCGCTGGGAAGGAACTGGAGTGGGATCATGAAAGACAAGGCCTAGGTATTCATTAAATCCTAAAAATATTATTGAAAATGTATAGTTTTTAATAATTAAAAAGATTAATATTATGAATATGAGCAATTCCATCACTTGACCCATTCATACTATGAACCTGAGGATGGACCTGAAGAAAGAGTAGACCTACACATGTTTTGCATATAAAATATAATTTTTAATGAGTTTTCAACATATGAGTGATCTATTTCATTTCCACAGCACTGTAAACTGCTTTATAACTTTGGCCTGTTATAAAATAATTTGTGAACACAGGGTAACAATGGGGATCTCTGATTGACTGGCGGTGATGTCATGCAAGTGTCAATATTTCTCATTAAAAGCACAGGTATGACCTTTCTACCTTGGAGTTTCCATACCATAATAGCTATAAGGCACTCATGGTTAATAGATTTCTGAGGGATTATTGCACACTTTGAATAGCTGAAGTCACTTGGCTTTTGGCTGGTGCCTCATGCTGCACCTGAGGTGTGTGATAATCCCTCAGAAATGCACTGCATGTGGAATCTCAGGGCTTAATTATAAACATTAACAGAAGTCAGCTACACATTAACTAGCTTACCCAGATGTTTCTGTACCTGATGGGTGGATGTTATGACTGATGAAAAGAAATCATGCAAAAAGGGTTCTCTTCTGGTGGCTTAATTTGTCATGGAAAAAAGGAAGGTGAGCAAAGCAATTGTACTACTCACGAACAAGAGAATTGAGATTTCTTGACTGCAGGAAGATGTACAAGAAATTTAATTCTTATTTCTCCATCTGGGGGAGAAGAGTCTCTGTTTGAAATCCTGAGGGTCACCATTGCTCCCTCCTGCACATTGCACTCCACCTGGAGCTCCCCTCAATGCAGACCATGACTGTGCAGCTGCCTTCTGTGCACTCTTAAGTCTGGGATGCTTTGGAAGCAACATTTTGACAATGATCTTCCGTGATCCAGGAGAGACAATTTTTCCCCCATCAAGGAAAATACATCCCTTCAGAACTTAACCCTCTTTTTTTCTGATTTGTTTTTTCTTCCTTCAGTGTCATAAAGTACTAAAGCTGCTCTAAGAGGTCTGTGATATATTTTTGATAGGTTGGCATTTATAAACTCACATTTCCTTCATTGGTTTATTTAATTCAAACAGTAATGAAGAACAATGGGAATAACCTTTCTCTTATGTGTTTTCGGGTTTTTTAACAATACTTTCCTGTACAATATTTACCCAGACTGTAAGATTCAGGCTAATTTTAATTTCTGTAAAAGATCAAACTCCTAGAAAAAGTATTCACAACAGGGAATGTCTTGGACAGGGAAAAAAATTTAGAGTAGCCTTTCAGCTCTACTCAGCTGAGCTCAGCTCAGCTCCACTCCACTGAGCCAAACACTCATCTGAAATTATTTGTAAACCCACTCTAAACCCCACACTAAGTGATTGATAGCTGCCCTAATGTAATGATATCTGCAGCAGTGCAATAAGATTCGTGCCCAAAAAGCACAGGCAAACAGTAACCTAACATCTGCTTCTCTTACCAATAACTTGGAGAAATTAGGAGTAAAGGTTTTGCAGATTGCCAAGAATCCCTTGACATTAAGGAAAGCCTCAATGACCCTGCTAGGGCAGTTTTCCAGATGTTTTGCCTGGGAAGCATGACACATCTGTGAGGGGAACTGAGGTGTAGTTGTTTGGTTTCAATCAGTATTTGTTTTCATGTCTAATTGAACGTTAGTTATAGGGTTGTAATCAGTGCTTCCATAATATTAATAAAGTCATAGTTAAATGGGCTGCATTTGAATATTTCTAAATAGTAAGTCTTTGTGCTTCCAAGTATAAGGTAGATTAATTTTCTGAACTTGAAAACAAATATTCCCCTATAAGCATTTCAATGTATAATTGCCCTCAAACTTTTGCAAACACACATAAAAGTTTTGGAGGAAGATTTTTAATTCAATGAACCGCTTGCTGAATTTTATCAAATTTTACTTCTACAGGTAAACCTTAACAGTGACTGATAAATGGCAGCTTTGGTGTGATTTTCTCTGTGTCTCAGTCGTTCCAGTGAATGCAGCATGTAAGGACAATGTAAAGCTGTATGTTTTAGCAGACTTGTCTTGCTGATGCACTTCTACTTCTCAGTAAAAGGAGACGTGTTGTGTGATATCAAGAGAGACCACGCTGTGCAGAGAAGAACCTGCAGCGCTGATTTCTTTCACACATGGAGAAAGGACTGCATATGAAGGCAGTCATGCTAGTTCCCTTTATCTTTGGAAGTAGCTGCAGTGGAGGGAATCAATGGATGGCACTAATAATGAATGAAAAAAAAAGCATCTTCCTGTTTCTCATTCTGCAAGCAAACATGGGATTTATAACACCACCAATTGGAGACAGATTACATGGATGGTGTAATTATCATAATGGCAAGATAGCACTTTTTTACTGGATATTCTTGGATCCTTTTAGGCCATACATGCCCTCATGGGCAGACAAATGAGTCTCCCCTTTCTGATCTTTGTCTTTGAATTTGGGCACTGACACATACTTGGAGAGACTGTTGTGCAGCAAATTTTTCTCCCTAAGGCTGTTCATCTCCAATCAAAATATATTAGTGGGATGACCATATTTCCTTTTCTTCTAAACTCACAGTTCTGGGTTTGGTTTTTGTTTTTTTTTTTTCATTCTACTCTTCCACTGTGGTCTTCCTGTGGGGATTTGGCAAAGGAGGAATCATTAAAGGAAGCATCAGGCATGTCTCTCTGACACCAACCTCTCCAGATTCCAGGTGAGACAAGAGAGGAGAAATAGGGCACATTCCTAGGGATGTGCAGGGTCTCTGCTTTGCTACTGATGCCCTGGCTCTCCTTTTTCAAGCGGCACTGCCCCATGTGGGCTGCATTAGCCAACTTGGTACAACTTATCTTTTTTGCAGAAATCACACTCAAGTTCTCATGTTCTTTCTAATTGTTATGGAACATAATGATCATTATTTGAAAGAAAAAGTCATGTCCTGTTTTGTTATCCATTCTGCACCCTCTTTCCTCCTGCCCTTGGAATACACTGCCAACATTCTGCACAGAATAAGATGCTTTAGCTGTTTCAGGGTCTGGGTGAAGAACACTTGGTTGCAGCTGAATCCTGACAGGGATTGTTTTGTTGCTGGTGAGAAAAAGGGAATGCTTTAAAATATAAGAGCACTCAGCCTTCTCCATGTTGTTCTAAACCTCCTGGTCTCCTGGCAAGCCAGGGTACCAACAGCAGAGAAAATAGCTTCTTTGTTCTATATTCAGTAGGACACCTCCCTTTTCCCTCTCAGCCAAGCACACTGACTAAAGCAAACTACTCTTCCACTTTGTTGGGGCTTTTTGGTTGGGTTTTATTTTTTTCAATCCATCAAGAACATAAGGAATGGTGTGTCAGGCCAGCCCACAGGTCCAGCCAGCTCACTGTACTGTCTCCAAGAGTGATGGATAATAAGATGTTCAAGAAAATGTCACAGAACAGGCAGGCATACCAGGATATACATAATTCATAGTGCCTTAGGATGCTCTCTCAGAAATTTGTGGCTCAGGGACTTGATGAGCTCTTTCCAACTTCACTATAACTTTTTCGTGAGGAGGACACAATAATGATGGTATTTACAATGAAGATGAAGCATGAATTTTTCCTGTGGCATAATGATGATTAATGTTTTCTATTCTTTTCTTAACTTTTCCTTGGCCTTCTATTTATTTTTCATTTTGGTTTTTTTAACATCATATGTTGAAATAGAGTTTTGTAGATTTTTTTAGGAATTATTTGTTCCAAGAAATACTTTTCCTATGTGCTTTGCTTTACATTTCTCTAACCTGAATTTCATCTGCTGCTTTATCTGCTGGACACTTTTATTAAAGCACTTTTGAACCTGTGTCTTCCATACATTTCTATACATATTATTGACTTAATCTTTGTAATGCTTATGTCAGTTAAATGTGTAATAAAAAATCTATAAATAACTAGACTCTGTTTCACCAAAATTCTCCTTGAAGTCATGTTTTACATGGACAAGGCAGCAGTAAGACTTTTGGCAGGTATCATTGGAATATTTTTAGAATTCAAGTGGTTATCTTACTTTTATAATTAGGAATCAGAGACAGAGCATTAGGCAGAATTTGAGCAATTGACTATTATCATAGGAATTCATTCCATTACTTCGATGTTTGGAAAAGGTCTTTTATGAGCCGGTTAGCAAAGTGTGATATTCTTACAGTGAGACACTGAAGAAATCACTATAAGGCTATGAGTGAGCCCTTCAACACACTACCACTTTACAGTCTCCAGCACCTTCTCATTATTTGGAAAGAACAACTAAATAAATAAGTAAATAAATAAATCAACCAACACATCCATGAAATCCTAGGAACAAAATTAAGTCCTCTCTTTTATGTTTCCAGTTTTGGCCTTCATTCATTTCCCAGACAGCTGCAGCATTTCATCTTCTGAAGAGCACAACTGTCTTCTGAGAGCTGAGTGCTATTGTGCTAATGATTCCATAAACAACCCCACCAAGTCCTGTATGATAAATTTCTCCCTGATTAGTTAAACAGAAATTGTATCAAACCAGCGGAAGGAGTTTTTGTTGACACAGCATCTCTGGAGACACTGGTATATTTTCTTTTACTCTGTGAATGCTCAGCAATTGGAGTAGTGAGAATGACAGAAAATCAGTCAGTACTATTCAGTCCCAATGATCTTTCTCATCTTTCATTTTTGTCCTTTATATATATATATATATATATATATATATATATAATTTTTAAAAGAAAACTTCTATTACACAGCGAGATTCTGTCTTGTAAAAATGAAATTGAGTTGAGTATCTGAAGGGCAGAATGTGAAAATATTGTTAGCTCCAATCACAATACGCTTTTTTTAGTCTATGATCCATTAGAGCTATTTCTGTGTGTCAAATTGGAAAGAAAAAGAAATTTTACTCATTTTATATATTGAGGTTATTTTATTTTTAGTCTTTTAGTTTTACAGTAAATGCATTGGTGGGTCGCTTCTGTGCATTATTTTTATGCCTTTGTAGTAGTACTGTTTCCATGAGCATGTTGGTTTTATAGCAGAGTTTCCACTTAGGGCTGTTAGTAAATCTTTCCACAGAAGCCAGGCCTTTATAAATGACTATTGTTAAAGAAATGTTACTGGCTATGATGTGCATGACAATAAATGTAGGAGATACCTGGCTTGTGGTTATTACTCCTATATCAACCTTCCCGTCACAACTGGAGGACAGGGCTAATTGTGTCTTCCCTTCCCCGCAGCCTCCACGCTTCCCTTCAGGCAGCGGTTTTCAGGGAGACACAAATGACACACGGAGGGGTGTAATCAGCATGGCCACCTCAGACATAAAATATGGACCCTTGGGCAGACTGTCAGAATAGGATGACGTGTTCCAGATAAACAGCAATTTACTGTAAAAGAAACGCGAATCCAGTATGCGGTGTCCTGAGTTCTGAAATAGTAATGGTTTTTCCATTATATGTTTGGAACATTTCTGGTGTTAGCTAACTGCTGCAAGGAAAGTCCATGTACGTGAACATCTGATCAACTGGATTTTACAGTCCCGTGTCATAGAGGGTTCTAATTACTGCACTTTGAATATTAGGGAACTCAACACACATTTAATCAATCCCAATGGCTCTGCTATTTCCATTACTTAGTCTCAATCCTTGTTTAAAATCTGGTACTGAGAATTTGTTTCACATACCCAGTGAATCCCTAAGTGCACTGCTCCTGAAAGCAGAAACTCTCACTCAATCTGGATAGTTTATATTCATTCTAAGTGAAAACAGCAGAACAGTGGGATGACTGTGAGGAATTATGACATAAAGCTGATTCAAGACCCATTCAGACTCTCTCACTTCAGCTGAGGGCTAAAGGGCTTTTATTTATGTTAAAGTGTATTATTTATGAAGGAGCAGACAGAGTCTGTACATAACCCTCCACAAGAAGTCAACATTGTTTGAACATCTTCCAGTCCAGCTCCCTTTCTGATCAATGGTTCTCTATTATCATATTAAGTTATACTGTTCAAATATGTGCATGCAAAGCTTAAATAATAGCAATCACTGTCTGCTAAGCAAAAGGAAACCTTTGGTGACTGACATTTAATGAAGCAGTTGGAGATTAAAACATAGGTATAAGAAGAACTGGTAGAACAGTGGCTATGACTTGGGTGGAAGAAAGAAAAGGGAGGGATGCAAGTAGATTTGTTATCAGTGTGAAGCAACCAAACGTTTTCTGAACCATGTAAAATGAAATATGTTGAGATTTTTTGTTCCACTGTGGTGATAATGATCCCCAGGTGCATCCAGGAACTTAGTCATTCAGGGAAATTGCAATACTACTACCAAGTGGGTCAGCAGATTAGGTAGGAGTGGATTCAGCAAAGCAAGTAACCTGGTGGTATGGTCATCCTTAATACAAAATATGATTTGAATTTTGGAATAACTGTCTTTGGGCAATGTGCTCCTTATGTGGTATAACTTTTTGAGGTGGCTTTTTCCTTCCTCCAGCAGGAACAAGAAAGGTTTATTTCATATTTTTATTTTGTGCCAATTCTTGAAGTAGTTATTCCTCAGCAACTGGGGGTAGTTCATTAATTTTTGACTGGGTACTGACTCGTGGAGAAAGTTCTAAGAGCATCAGCCAGTTTCTAGAACCACTTCCAAAACTCAAGATGTATTAGGAGAAAAATATTCAGGCATGTTCACAGCCTGTATGCTTGAAGCCACATGTCAACTTCTTAGAGGAAGGCTGTAAGATTCTGACCTCTGACTGAAGAGATCTTAAGGAATCATCACTAAAGGAGAGAAGAAAGGGACATTGCATTCAAATCCACATCTCTGCTAAGGACAACAGTTTTACTGCTATCTTTCTGTATATTAAAACTTATTCACTAACACCTGGGCAATTCCCACCAAACCGGTTCACAGAGGCAACTAAAAAGCAATCAGAGGAACATTGGGTCAACCTTTCTTAGATTTGGCCCAAGGCAAGTGAAAAAATGCATGATGCAGGGATTGCATGGGAAGATTTGGGCAGTATACAAGCAGCTGCTGCTACCTTCCAAATTCTCCCATTCCAATGGGGGATTAGTTGATTTCTAGAATGCCAGGTTTGGTGGTCAAAATCTTGTAGGAGTAGATACAAGAAAGAAGAAACCAGAAAGACCAGCAACTTTCCTCTGGGTGATGCTGTTCTGACTCTCTGCTGGTCAGTTTGGATGGTGCTCTGAGGAAGCTGACCTAGTTGAAAATGTCACTGCTCATTGCAGAGAGGTTGGACTAGAGGACTTTTAGCAGTCCCTTCCAACCCAATATATTTTATTATTCTGTGAACCTATGACTCTGTGGTTCTATGATTCTGAGTTTGTTCCCCAGACACAATTCATACCTATTTGCCATTTCAGGCTGCAATGAGCAAGGATAGACATGTCTGTCCAAAGCAGCAACTTAAATTTGCCTCATGGAATTTGAAGTTAAATTTTCACTTGAATTCTCTGAAGTCTGAAGCTCAAATGAAAGTATGGGTGTCTAATTTGGAGGAAAGTTAGAAATTGTTGACCAGTTTGCAACAGATAGAGGTTTTTTGAGTAAACTACATGGAGGGAAGTAAACATGACTCTTACTGTCAGAAATCCTACATGTTATGTTCTTATTCAGATGTTCTTATGTATGAAATACAATTGATAGACTGTTTTATTACTGCTTGTGTATGTTCTTTGGAATACTTCTATACATGAGTTGCAGAAGAAGCGAAAGTACACTGAAATGCTCTCTTCCATTTTAGAGCTTGCTGTCTCATTTCCTACTCTCTGAGTAAAAGCTGGTGCTAAAAGCCCTGGTTGACTGACAGTCATTACATTTGCAGAAGCTCTTATCTGAAACAAAACTTTTGCTGTTGATAACCACAAAATAGATAGATTATTTCTGGGAAGTATATTATCTTGGATATCTGTGCCTTTTTCCTTCTGAAGGATGAATCCAGTACTGATATCTGTCATTCTTGGCTCTGAAGTGCTGTCCTTTATTCATTTTATGAAGATGAGTATTTTTCAGTGCAGTCCATTGGGCCAGACAATATTTGTGAGTCCATAGCCACCAGTGGATCTATTTGGCAAAATTAAGGATAATGAAGAGTAAAAAGAGTAATTTGTAGAATTTTTGATTCAGAAATTTTCTCATTAAAAAAGTCTTTGTTCATCCCTGGTTTTAATTTAAGTTCTAACTCACAGCTCATTAAAAGGAACAGAAAGGATTTCACTGAGCTTTGTGCTTGGTATTTATTGATCTTTAAGTGGGAAACAGATCCTCAGGAAGCAAGTAGTGAAGCCAGGGAAAACATCTCTGTTTATTTGTATTCGTCAGCTGATAATTTTCACTTTCTCATTGCAATGCAGCTGAAATTCTTCCTACAAATATCAAGAAGTTTGCTTTGAACAAGCAAATGCTGGAATATATTCTATAAACATCATGTAAGTCCTTGTATAAAGTTACATTTTATAGAAAATTTTACAGGCCTTATATCCATTAGCCAAAAATCTCAGGTACTTAAGTCTGTGGAAAAATAAGCTACTGTCTGTTGAAGTTTCAATAAAATGGTCAAAAAAGTTGATGTCAAAGAAAAACTTACAAGAGAAACTAATATTATTTTAAAGACTCAAAGGATTTTTTTTTCTTTTTTTGGTTTATATTAGACACATTAGAATTCTTCAAGAGTTTCTTTCTTTCAAGATTCTAAATATTTTATATATTAATTCTCACTTTGAAGTTCAACAAAAACCTTGGTTCAGAAATTTATCCTTTTCATACTTGTTTTAAAGGTAAGATTTTTTTTCCTTGTTTGTTTCTTTTTTTTCCCCAATAGTTTTTCTAAATATGTGTGACACAAAAGGTGACACCCCCCACCCCCCAAAAAAAGTCTATTGAGATAGATAGATAGATAGATAGATAGATAGATAGACAGACAGACAGATGGATAGATAAACAGACAGACAATAGATAAACCCAAGACAAAACCAAATACTTTCAGGGATTAAATAGGGAAAATATTACAGATAGCTGCTTTGGTGTTTCTAGAACACATAACTGCTGAATGTTGATATCTGATCATTGAGAACATCTGAAACATCTTTAAATCTGCTTGGTTTGTTTAATTGCAGTCCAACTCACTTAAACTGAAGAATAGTAAGCAAAATGGATATTGATACCAGCAATTTAGGTATCATTCATGGGTTGTGGAGTCAGTTTTTAGGACACTATAAATAACCACTGCTTGCAAAGGCAGCCTACCAAAACAACTTTAAAATGGCAAGCACATAAGCTTTCTGTGTTATCATTCAGATCTCTTACACTGAAATTAGTAGAGAAAAATAAGAATTTTGGCAAACTCTTCTCTTTTGTAACAGGAAAGCCTTGGTTTCTGGCAGTGCCCTTGGCAGAAAACTGAAATCAAACAATAACACAGGTTCTCTTCCCAAGAAGCACATTCCTGCTGTGACAGCTCTGAGGGAGAGGGAGGGACAAAACACAATAAAAAATCCATTTTTATGTCATTCCTTTTCCATGACTTCACATCAGGTTGTCAGCACTCAGGGCTCAATAGCCCATTGCCATTTTACAGAGATCTCCATCCTTGCCATGTATTGAAGGCATGTATTGGCCTTTACATGTTGTAATATGAGCTGTCTCAAGCCATTACACCACTACAGATCCAGCCTTTTCCTGTGTTCCCCAAAAACATTACTTGTAAGACGAGCATCTTTAATCTTGCTTGGTGCCATAGGTCTTTTGCACAAGGGTCTTGGACACATTTCGCTGGGCTGGGATGTCATCAGTTTTTGGTTTATTCAGGTTAAAACATTTGCCTTTGACTGCTTTCCCCAGTAGATCTTGCTGAACCAATTTTTTACTAAATTATATTTATAATCGGCAGCCAAAATGCAACATTCACATTTCTGTTGCTGAAAGAGCATGAAAGCTAACATATGCATTTATCTTTCGTTATTCCAAGTAACTGAAGCTTTTAAAAGCTGATAGCAGAAGACTTATTTACACCAGCAATTTTTTTTTTGTCCTGGTTCCCATATCACTACAACTCCCCTATCTTTATGTAACTTAGAATCAAATATTTTCATTGGGAATTATAAAATATAAAATCATTTAAATTACACATGTAAAATAAAGGAAATGTAATTTAATGAGTTCCATCTTTGGGACTTATAAATCTGTTTCTCCATGTAAGGCCCAATCAAAAGACCACCCAAATTAATAACATATAATGTTAGATTATAAAGCCATCTTAGAAAGTCCTAAAATGTTCATGATAAATTTTTTAACATACTGAGATGAAAATAT
Source organism: Acrocephalus scirpaceus scirpaceus (assembly GCA_910950805.1). Taxonomy (NCBI): domain Eukaryota; kingdom Metazoa; phylum Chordata; class Aves; order Passeriformes; family Sylviidae; genus Acrocephalus; species Acrocephalus scirpaceus. The sequence continues at coordinate 19,404,024 of OU383775.1, read as the reverse complement.
TCAAGTATACCATTTCTTCTTAGAATTATTATCTCAATTTTAGTGCTCCTAGATGTTAACTTAGACTCAATTTTTTTTAATGCTTTTCCTTCTTGTTTGCATGATTTGCATACTGAAATACTGTTTTGCGTTAATTCTCCCAGTTTTCTAGGTTAGTAGGCATGGTCCTTTACACTTTCACATGGCCCACAATGGTGAGAATTTCTTCCAGATCTCAGTTGTGTACCTCATGTCTTATTGCAAAATTAGAATAAACCCACAAGTCTCTACCTTTGAAACTTCTTTTCTCACTGCTCATGTCAAAAGTTTACAATTTCATTCACAAGACCAAACACTAAATGCTGTACAGGGAAGTTTTGTAGGTAGGCAAGACAGACAAGCTATGAGGTTCTTTGGTGCTTCCTGTTTTTAGAATTTTTTAGTGAAAAGTCCTATCAGCCACAGGACAGAGTTCAAGAGCAGTTCACCATTATAAAGTATTTATGTAAAAGGTTTCTTCTCCACACAGGATGCCTTATTTACAAACATAAGTGTTTCTTGTTGTTCACAACTGTTTCAACTCAGCCAGGTGTGGATATCAAACTGGGTTCTTTCTTGTTACCTTTCAAAACAATTAAAATCATGGACCAAAGAACTCCTTCAGCTATGCCATCACTGACATATGTTCAGTGGCTGTGATGTAGATGTGACTCATAAATACAATGGTATAACAGATAAGGTACAAGGATCTGGAATGTAAAAAGCAGTAATATTCTATTATTCTGTTGTATTACAGCAATATAATTTAGCTCCTTGCTTCAGCTCTGAAAATAATGAACATGTAGAAAAGAGTTCTCTTTTGGTTCTTAGTCTTAGGTACTGATAAGATTGCTAATTATAATGAGAGAAAGGGAATAATTTTCTGGCAAGTAATTATCAAGTGTTGAGAGCCATTAATAAGGAGAAAGATCTGAGTTCCTGATGTTTTACTGATATCTCAGACCAGAAAAGTGAAAGATATAAAATTAACTCCCAACTCTTAGTGTAGCTACCAGTAGTGTTTGCCAGTGTTTTCTTAGAGGAAATACCTGTGCAGTAACTGCAATACTCAGTGTTTTGGTACTTTCCATCCTACTGATATCCCCACTTCTGCACTCAAATAAACAGGACTTCTAGTGGCTGCAGGAATATACTCCATGATCCCAATGACATGATTTCAAATGCTCAGAGACACTGATGACTAACTTTATGCTTAGGTTCCAGTCTACTTTTATATTACCACAAAACTGGCTTCCCTGAAGTTGCTGGGGAGGAAAGGCTGGGAGAGCACAATGCGAGCAGCTGGGAGGGTTGAGAGGCTCGTCCAATTAGTGGAGCTATTTGCAGACTGACCAATTTGTACAAAAACAAGGGCGTTCAAAGTTTTTGCTTGAGTTTGCAAAGGGTTGTGTATGTTTCCACTGACTCATGAAGGATTCTGACTTTGAAAAGCTATTTTAAATTAAGAACACGTATTCCAAAATACGGAGAATATTCAAAATTGAACTTGTCTAACTTCTGTAATAGCCATATTTTCCAGCTCTAGAGAAGACTTGTTTCAGTTTCAAAGAAAGAGAAATAATGACATCCAGTGGCATTTTACCTCCTCAAACAGTGCCCATCTTTCTTACATTCTTCAGCTTACCTACCCAGGCATCAAAGCAGAAAATTCTCAGAGAACAGACCACCACTCAGTATGGTTCAAATTGCAGATTTGTTCCATTAGCAAATGGTTGAATTTGCACATAAACCTCTCCATTTCCATGCTCTACTCACTGGGCTTGCTAACAGAAGGCTGGAGGTCCCAGTTTCCTATTAAGAAACCCGGTGTCATTATTTGGGAGTTTGGTAAAAATATTGATCAGAATATTTAACAGAATATCAATAAGAAACGGCACTTATTTTCCAAACAGTATAAGTGAATATTATATATATTTATAGGGCATGGTTGTGTATTTTAAAAAAAAATAGGAAAGAAATCCTTCAAGTCCTGTATCATGTCTATAAATGCATATCTATATTATGTAAATGGGTATGTATACCTGCATTGTCAAACCCTTACACTTATTTAGAAACATTTTTGGTTCTTGGCAGAATAAAATTAATCATAAAAAGGTTGTGATGCATATGTTAATGAGGTCATTCTTTTAGTTCAGCTTTCAAAATCTATCTCTCTTTAGCTTAAATTCTTATTTCTTTTGAAATAAGGAGTTACTTTCTGTAACTCCTTATTTCAAAATCAAAGCTTTCCTTATTCATTCTTTGTCTGGCATTTTTCTGACCCAGAAATGTCAGTATTTCTATTCTGCTGTTCATACTCTTGGGAGTATTTCTGTTGCAGCAACACATGGGAACCTGAGTGAGGGACTGACTTCCATTGTGCCAGGTACCGTCCACACACAGAACAAAAGCTGGTTCCCACTCCAGGTCTTTAAGCTTGTTAAGTGCTTTGGGCTAAAAAGCTTTGAGTGGATATAAAATACTACAGCTCATTTACAAAATTTGTTTAAAAAGATAATCAGGTTCTAAAGGGAGCAGATTCAACAATTGCGTGTAGTAATATCTCAGATTTCATTGTGGTCCCTGGTGATTTCATAACGATATGTGCAACACTTAATCCTCACTTATACTAAAGCCAGTTTGCATTGCTTTTACAATGAAAAGCTTAAAGTAAATGCAAAAGTGGGCCCAGGGGATGCATTCTTTTCCTCCTGCTATGGCCAATGATAGGGTTGAAAGAGATGGATGTTCAGAGGTATTAATTCTCCTTGGGCATGGGAAAGGGCCCAAAGAGACCGAAGAATCCATCTCCTGCTGATGATCCCTGCAAGTGCTGCCACCCTCTCTCTTCTTCTCAGCATCTTTTCCTATCTGTTGTGATGCACTCAAGCTGTCCTTCTGTGCTTCCTTTAAAGTTTCCATATGGAAAGGCATATTCATCTGTCTAAACTGAGCTATATAGAATTATCCAATTTATGAACATCTGGAGACTCCATGAGATTTTCTGGAATTCTTTTCTAGCAAAGCTTTAATATCTGTGCATGAAGTCATAACCATCCAAGGGCTCTCAGACTGGATTTTGCTTAGCTCATTTGTTAATATCTAGAAGATAATAATTTAATACAATTATTAACCAAGTGGTTCATCTACTCTCCTCTCTCATTTCCTGCAGGAGCTTGTGGTTACATGGAGAAGATGTCGCAATGCTTCTCCAATATATCCTGCTAACTTCCATCAGGCTGGGGTTTATAAATTTTTTTGAGCCTGAGATTGTATGCTGATGTTTTTCATTGTCTTCAATGGCTCATCTTAATAATTTGTCTAATGTTTTTTGAACTTATGTAAAATGTTGGTAGCTACAGCATTCATTCTACTGCAAAGAGCTTCATCACTTAATAAGCACATGCAGAGCAAACAAATAGTTGTAGCTTTTTACTTATTTCAGAACCTGCAATTTGACCAGTCCCTTGGCTTCCTTTAGTTCCTGTGTTGTGAGAGGTGATCAACCACTGGCCCCTCCTCACTGCCACTTTGAAGATCTTCCCAATGGCCCTGCTCCCATCAAGCCCCTGCTGCTGCAGCCCAGCTCTCCAGCTGACAGCAAAGTCACGGAGACCATCTCATAGAGACATGACAACTTGTGTTAAGACTGAGTCACTTTGGCAGAAATGAGATACATGACCAAGACAACATTTGGTAATAAACTTTTCGCATGTTTTAGGTTTAAAGAAAATTTTTTGTACCAAAGCTATCAATTACATTAACTTAAGTAGGTAACTGGAGTTAAAAAAACCAAACCAAACCAAACCAAAACAAAACAAACATAAATCTCTACATAACCATTAGTTTATCATTAGTTAGTTTTACCGTTAGTTTTACCATTAGTTTTAAAGAGCATTTACAGTATCAGCAAGGATTTACAAAACTGCTGCTTAGGTTGAACCTCTGCTGCTGTTTCAAATCAGTGAAACAGCTATGGTTAACGCCGTGGCTCTCACAAGCAAGATCGCAAGGTATAGAAGGAACCTGGCCACTTAGCCACCCAAAATATTATCTGTTTGGGACTCCCGACCCCTAAGTGTAGAATAGCTTGAGCATTAGGTATTTTTAATTTGTTATAACTTGTGAGCAACGGGATACACTGGCAACTGCAAAGAGCCTGGGACTGTATCACAGCCTAATAAAAGCCCCAATAAAAGTTTTAAACTAGTTCACACATCTGCAGTCTGATGGGGGGCATTACCTAATGTGTGCTGTTTCTGTTGTGTTCCCCACTATCCCCTTGGTTGTCACAGGGGAAAATGTGTTACTGTGCTGTCCCCCAGGCAATTTTTGGCCCTCTCTGAGCAGTCATCACCATCTTCAGATAAACCTCATGAGAATTTATTAGAGGGATATAGGTAATTCTCTGAAGGGCCTATAATTCTCACTTCTCAGGGTTCTTTGAAAGTATTATAACCTACCTCCAGTCCATGGATACCTTTAAAGTGAGATAAAAATACATGTCTGGTATGTTTATACCTTGGATAAAAGCAATCAGGGCAGTCCTTTGGGTCCATCCAGTGTTTTAAAATGTTTGTCTTTCCAAGTGCTGTGGTTTCACCACACAATCTACAAAAATAAAATCCATAATTTATTTCCAGTATTTGAAAATGAGGACATTTAAACCTGTTGACATCCAAGAGGGTGGGGAGCTCTTAGTAGCTCTGAATATCAATATATAATGAAGTAGATTGAGCTAACAGTGTTTGCAATCCTTTCTTCTCACATGTAAAGGTGTTTTGTGTCCAGTGGTATTTACAGTGGGACTGCACAGCATTTTATGGAAAGATAAGATGTGTCTTTAGATTTTGCCTAACAGAGGCAGATTTTCAACAGTCAAAGGCTGTAAGAGGGAATTCAAATGTGCAGATTTTTTGTTTTAAATGCAGCTATACAGCTCCTTTACTCAGCCCTTACACTCACACCTCAGCATGTTGCATGTGTTTCCCAGGCACCATGTTTCCAGCGTTACAAAAGACCCTGAAAATCTGCACTATAAAACCATGCCAATGCCCTTCATTTACAGAGCTTTCTATATTTAAAGACACATTTTAAAGATGTGCAAGCTGCCTTCCTTTCCATTTTCTTTCCACTAAAAGGAAGTCATTCCAGTAAAATGCTTAGGGGCCAGGGGGAAGCAATGTCTGGCAGGGGCTGGTCAAAATTTCCTTTGAATTCTGATGAAGAACATTTCCACTCTGTTTATTACTAAATCCACTGGCCATAGATGATCCAAGGCTCATAAACTTGGGTATGATGGAACTCTCTAGGGAACTATCAGAGAGAGAGAGAGAAAGAAGATCTGCACATGGTGCACATGTATATGTGTGTGTTTGTTTGTGTCATTTCTCTTTCATCCTGGCTGTGAGAAAAATAGTGATCAAATGACAATAATTGCTCTGTGCTCTCAGTAAAGTAATGGTACATGGCAGATATTCTCTCAATGAAGAGAAAAATGCTCATTAAAATATCAACATTACCTCTTTTCCCCTAGTTTTTCTGATCTCTCTGAAAGTACCTCCTTTATACTTTAGACCTTTTTATGGATTACAACAAACTTTTCAGTAAATGTATTTCAGACAAAAAATCTGTCTAGCATCACAAAGTAAACCCAACCTGCCAAATTCAGGAGGAGGGACAAGCCTTAATGCTTTTCTTTTTTCTTTTCTTTCTCTCTTTGGCTACTTTAAATCATTACCTCACTTATGAATTCTGTTTGTTAACTTCTCTTGAATTCCTGGGCCATATAAGTTTCAATCCTATATGAAAATTATTATCTTCAATCCATTTTTATGTCAATGGGAGCTGAAAGATCCAATTGAGCAGGACCAAAGAAAAGTTTTTGATGATAATCCATAATTCTGATCCTGAAAACCCCTGCTCTGTTGCCACTTCTCTGTAGAGAACTTTTAGCTTCATTAGCACAATTTTTTTTATGAAATTCCCCTGACATCAGTCCAAAGAGGGAAATGTCAAGCTACCAGTAATTCCACTCCTTGTGGTAGGAGAGAAACCACAGTTCCCAAGGGGTTTTGATGATATTTTAGCCCCTGGCTGCTAAATGCAGAACAAACTATGAAGCAGAAATTGGCACCTGAGTGTTTTTTCCCACTGAATACCGCAGAGAGGCAGATACAGGAGTATCTCTCCAGTCTCCCAGGAGCAGGGACCCAGTGGCCCCAAGGTGTTGGTAGATGTCAACTGCAGTAACTTCATACAAAAATGGGAGCTAAGTCCAGCTCTCCTGTACTCCTGGGAATACTGTAGCTCCTGGATGTTATTTTAAGAACAAAGCAAGACACTGCTTTGCCTTAGAAAGGGCAAACAACATTCCTTTCAGACAAGGACACAGTGTACCCCCTTTGACACAAAAGCTTAAGAGAAAAGCTGAGTTCAGTCAAAGTCCTGTCCCCAGTGTCTTATTTGTACAAATAGGCAAGCAAATTTCCTCGTCAACATGCAGGTTGTTTTGGAGTGCTGCTCTGGAGCAGAATGGAATGGTCATTGAAGGGCAAGGCACAAAACCTCCTGGAAGCTACTCACTGACAAGGGTTTGAAGCTGATGCTCCAGGAAATGCTATTTAGGTCTGCTTGGTACAAACACTTAAGAAAAAAGGATAATTTAAAGGGACTTCAACACATATCTTTCCTTAAAATCTAGCTAAGGACTGCTGAACAAAAACTCAAACTCTCTGGTCATCAGAAGTCCGTACCTGGTGTGATTGAAAAATAAAAATGCCTGTCGATTGGTTTGTTTGTAAGCCCCAACCACCATGCAGTAAACATTAGCAAAAGTTCCACAAGCTTTTTTGTCAGCTTTGATTTCAGTTTATAAAAGAAAAATTATGAAAAAATAAAAGATAAACTCTTATCTGCTTTGTCAAGTCTTTATAATCCCGTTTGTGCTTACGAAGTCTCTTGAAAATAGAAGAACCATTCAGGAAAGCAATTTACTCGAACAGCTCTTTCCAAAGGTAAAGAAATAATAAATGTACACAAACCAAATAAGTTAGCACTCGCAGTTGCTCTCATCAACAGGACAGGTTACAAAGAAATAGGGAAAGTTTATTCACACTAGTGCTTTTGCTTAGATGTGTATTTCCCTATTGTGTGTGTGTGTTAAATCCTTTTCTTTGTTGTTTGTGGAATAAAATAACGTATAACATGGCTGAACACAGGATTTTATTATTACTGTAATTATGTCATTTATTACCATCATCTTAGCATCCAGTTCGGATTGAGACATGTTTAGCATGGTTCAAACACAAAGTAATGAACAAGTCCCTCATTTAAACAACATATGCTGTCCACATATTGGTAAGATACAGGAGATGGGACTGGAACTCAGCTGAGATGACAGAGAGGGAAAGAGTGACGGCTGAAGGAATAGCCAAATATAATAAATACCTATTAAAATCAATAACAGCTTTTCCATCGGCTTAAGTAACTTTTGGACCAAATCCTAAGTGTACCATTTGGAGGATTTATAGGTTTCTTTTAATAGACACGAACAAAAGTCTTTTTATTAAATTATGCATTTGCTGCTGTGGCTTATGGAAACGGCATGCATATCTCCTAGCAGTGTGATGGACCTCAGCTCTAACAACACTTGTGCATTTGTTCAGCTTCACGTGGTGAATAGGCTTAGTGTCTGAAATTAAGCATGTGTACAGACCTCAGGCTTTTCTTAATTGTACAATAATTTTGTCTGGAGATGTACCAAATTCAGACCCTCTTTGCTCTGACATTTGTTTTTATTTTCAGTCCTAGGTCTCTCTTTCTGGTCCCTTGAACTTGCATTTATGTGCGGAGAGCACGATGGGGGCTTTACCCGGCAGATCAGTGTGATGGAGTCTCACAGAGAGGCAGCACAGAGCAGGGGCCCCTTGCTCTCCGGCCTCACAACTGTATGGGTGATGAGAGAACACCAAAAAAAAAAGAAAGCTGAGCCTGCTGAGTGCTTTGGAAGAATGGCTATGCTCCAGAGAAAGTTTTCTCAACTTTGAATCTCAAGTAAGCAGACACATCCCTTGAGAAACTTAAACTTGAGATAAAATTCATATTTCAAAAACAGTTCATTTGATTTATCCTATTGGACAGGTTTAGATCACTGTGCACTCATCACATGGATTTTCCAACTTCCCTTTTCAATCACCCAACAGACTCAGTGGGCTGAATGGACAACCTGTGTGCAGGGTCATCTACATAACATGTGGGTGATAGTACCTCAAAATACTGTTTCATGGTACAATGAAGTTCATCTGCCACTGCTCTCTCAAAAGGATGGTGTTCCCCTAGCACTACCTTCTGCTCCAGCATTTGCTTTAAAGGGCAATCTACTTATTCTATAAAAAATAGTTGCTGAGAAATAACAGTTTTTTCCGCAGTCTCTAAGAACTTTGCTCTTGAAAATAGAAACAAGAGATTTAGCTGAAAAAGTTCCTGAAACTGCTGAAAGACCCAGGTTTTTTCTCCAAAGCTGAAATCACCAGATCCTACAGCTATTTTATTTCAGTTTGTTACCTTAGTTCCAGAATACCTACAAACTCCATGAAGTAATGTTACTTCCACGCTAATCTAAAAGATAAACCAAGAAGATATTGCAGTCTCACTGACAATCAGAATATTCAGAAATTTTAATTCTCCCATGCATTTCTGTCCTTTGCATTCACCTGGCTTTAGCCTCTAAATTATTCACATCTTCAAGTTTAAGGCCTGCCTATGAAAAGCAATGATTTTTCCAGATTAATTTAAATTATTAGAAGTGTGTAGGACAACAGAATAGAGATGTAATGTGCCTTGTGGGGAGAAAAACAAGCAAATGAAATTAAAAAGGAAAGCAAGAGATCTGGTGTAGAGTGTCCTTATTAAACCTTGCCAGAAAATTGAAGGCACTACAATTTAGAAGACTAGAAAACAATCCATTAGTGAAATTCTTTCAGGGTTCACAAGCATGTAGTTATGTTCCTATTTTTTCAAATTTCAGTATTGTACAATTATAAAGTCCAGCCAGGAATAAATGTAGGTGTGCCAAAATACTGTGAGGAAGATTATTTTCAAATGTTTCTGGACTTAACAGAAGCTGGAGATGGAAAGAAACTCACAAGAAATCCATATTGCTTGAGATTTATTGACAAATTTGTAGATCCCAGATGTTTTAATGATTTATGTAAGCTGCAAATATTTGAGGACTTATCCAAAATCAATTCCAAGATTTTAAAAATTTGTCTATCACTTGTCTGAATGGACCACTGAATATGAAGTGATGAAGTAAGTCTCTTTGACCTTAAAACATAGAACATCTGATGAGGACAATGGGAGAGCCAGGCAGGGGTGGGGTGCTTTTTCAGATCTGCTTTTCAGCTGGAGACCTACACAACCCATGCAGTACAGAAACACAAACCTGGGTGTAGATGGGATACTTACATCCCCAGATTCCACTGATTTTATTCTCAAGATTGAACCAGCATTGAAGTTGAGCCCCAAGGTGGCAGCTGGGTCTGTAGCCCTCCTGCTCTCTTATCCTTTGTACACATTCAGCAGTCATGGCACCAATTCTGCAGCCACAGTAGCTCTTCTCTGGGTGATGTTCTCAAAGTGGTAGCAGGAAAGAAAATCAAGTAAGCTTTAAGAGTTACTATCAGAGTTACTTTACCTCTTTAAAATGTGGAAATCCTTACTCTTCTGGCATTAAGATGGAACAATTTAAAGAACAACATGCATTCAATATTTTGTGTGAAGTGACTTCCATCAGACTTTGAGGGAAGTTTATAAATCAATGCTTAACTGCAGCATTTTCATGGCTCCAGAGGAATTCTAAGCAAATAAGGTTTGCAAGAATGAAAAGTCACTTATATTATACACACAATCTAATGTTCAAAGGAGTGTAAAAGATGCTTAAGTGTTAATATTTTATGCAGCCTTGGCTCTGAGTAGTAATTGCAAGCCATTAAAAAGAATGTTAAGCTATAGCTGTTAGCACTGGCACAGCCCCAAGTAAACACTGAACCCTCACGGAAAGGGGTTAATTGGTACAAGAAGAGGTAATTTATTAAGGAACACTGAAACCCTGTATACACCCAAAGATCAGACTGAACTGCAAATATCTTGTGTGAATATTGAGTCTGATAATCAGATTTTTTCCTACACAGCAGTTTAGAGTCTCAGCCTATGCAGAAAACTGAAAACCAACTTTTTTTTTTTCTACGTGGCTCTAATAAACCCTTACCTGATGCCCATCAGTCTGCCCCTTCCCCACCCCAATCTCCCCTAGAAAGTCTGTCACTTGCTGGGAAGAGAAGCCAACATGACAAGCAGACCAAGGGTGTGGGACTCACAGTGCTTTCTTTCACTAAGTTTGGCAGACTGTGCTAGAGCCTTGCTAGTCTTGCTTAGGTCCATTTAACTTTTTCTGGATTGACAATCTTGTCTTTTTAAGAATCTTCTTAAAAGTGTACTTTCTACAAGGTTTCCCACGCCTTAAGGCACAGTATGGCAAATGGAAGTGTGTAGCAGCCAGTTCTTCTCACCCCACTGTTTCATGACCTTCTTTTTTTAAATGGTGGCTCAAAAAACTCAGTTTATTTGTTTAAATATCAGGAGCAGGGTTCTCCCTTCAGATCTCTACGTGCCACTGTAAATCTGGGATGCACTTTCCTTCCATCAAGCCTGGGGAGCATTGTGCACATTACCAGTGCTCCTTTAAGGAAAACCACCTGGAAAATCTACAGACTCCAGAGCCATACCCAGTCTCCCAGCTGAAAGCAAGGGTATCAACGTCTTATGTTTCCCTCTCCCTGGCACAACCTCTGCCTTGGTCTGCAGTGCAGATGTCTCCTGCATATCTGCTGTTTTACAAGAAAGGTGCACAGAGCACATGGCAGACGTGCGCTTTGGAAAGACCAAACTTTATTATTTATTATTTAGAAATTTTGTACATTAAATTCAAAGCCAACTGAGGTCACTGGGAATTCTCCTGCTGTGCTCAGCAGGGTTTGGATCAGGACCATGAACTAGAATATCTTGAAATCAGTGTTTAAAAGCCTAGACAAAATGAAAACAGATTTGTGAAACCCTACCCCTTCCCATTCTATGTTTTGCCTCCCATGGAAAGGTAGCACAAATGCAGGAAATGAGGAATCTGATGGCTGCAAGGTTTTATAGCTCTGATACCCACATTTTCCTCTTGATCGCTAAATGAAGCAAGTATGGTTACATCTGTTCAAGTTATTTTATTAATCTAAAATAAAAGGGAAGACACTGCTCTGACACACTAAAGCAATTTGTAATTTTATCTGTTTTGACATAGTTCATTTTGCATTACAAATGCCATTATTTGGGATGGGGTCCTTATTTCTCATACTCAAAATTATTTGCCTCTGAAATTGCACTTATACCCATATCTTACATTTTCATAGATTTGACTTAAAGAAGAATTTCATTTCACTCAGTGTAGATCTCACCCCTGTTGCTTTTTACTGTTGACATGTACTTTTGATGACACATGACACTACTATAAAATTCGTGTCAATCACAGAAAAAGAAAATCAAACTTTATTGATTATGAGGAGTTCAAATTTTCTGATTTTGGATTCTCATATAATAAGTCCAGGCCAAGCCTTAGTCTCAAGAAAAAAGCTTTGGGAGTTGTTATGCAGTAGTTTTCTCTCTTCTAATTGCTGGTTCATAGGACTTAGCGAGGTTTTTGTGTGTACAACTGAAGCAGCTTAAAATTATGTTCAGATTAAAATATGATTTTGAATAACAGTCTTCATTGTTTTGATTTCTTTTGCTAATTCAGCTATTCTCTTAATTTATTTTCTAAGTTTTCTTATTTATCATTTTTACTGTTTAGCTTTAAGCCCTTGAAGCTTTCAAAGCAGTGTTCAAGTACTTGTCACTCTGCTGTTTTAAAAATATTATTCCAATTCTTTATTTTCCATTAAAATTTCATCCACGACCATATTAGCTAATTCCAATCTTCATTTTTTCGCTTCTCGTATGAGCAGATCTGCTTAGCTCTGAATTGGAAGTAAAAGCAAGCATTTTATTTGAAAAAAACTATTAGTATCTAGAGGATCCATACACACAGACTTCTAAGTCAGAAAGTTTGTAAGAATAGCTGTAATAAAATATGTTAAGAATATTATTCTCCCAAATAAAATCCTATATATATTAATTCAAAGGTATTAATGGAAATTCTAGAACTTGCAACATTTCTCTGATTTTTTTTTTTTCTTGGTAACAAAATAGTGAAAAAGAAAAGGCTTGAGTTCAGTGTTTTGGGGTTTTTTTGTTTGTTTGTTTATATTTTTTCTTGGTTGGGAGGAGAGATCAGGGCATTCAACAATGGCTCTGTAGTACAAGACAGCAAAAAATAAAGATTATTCTGTCCTGTCTGGTCCTTGCCAGGTAGGGTTTCTGCTTGGACATCTCTCATAGCATTCTATGGTGTGCAATTCCCACTCAATGTACTGTGTAGTTTGCTAGGTGACTAAAGAAGTGCATTGTGGAAGATGTAACTCATCCAAGGAGGAGCTCAGCTACAAAATCTTTGCCTTTTTTTTGTGGCTATGCAGCTTAATAGGCAAGTATGGATTAAAAAATAAGTTACACAGAAGGTTTCGTTTCAGCACAACAAAGTCTCAACATTCCCATTAAGCACAAGCAAGTCTGAAAGGACTCTTTCCCTAAATATTATTACATTTCTTCAAAACTATTATTTATTGGGATATGCAAATTTTATGCAAAATGATTTTGGACCTCTAAAATTCCCCAGGTGTCAGGAAGTTCTCGTTCAAGTTGCCTGTATCTTGTAACATCATCTGGGACATGTAAACACCAAGATGGGACTGAGCAGGTATATGCAAAGATTAGCATTTAATATTTGAACAGGACTGCAGGATAGCAGATACCTTGCAGAGGAGTACAACAACAAATGTATAATGTACTGTACATACAAGATCTAAGGAACAGGAAAGAAGCAACTTCACACAAGGGTTTTACCATGAGTGTGAATTTCTGTTGAAGGAGGTGTTCATAGCTGCATTTGGATTCAAAATACAATGAACCTCCCATGACAGGTCATTTTTGCCTTGTACATCTGATGCTAATAAACCTAGATAGAGCTGGAGACATTCTTAGGAATTAAAACTGAACTTCACACACATCACATGAAGACAATAAGATACTTTTTACTAAGACAAATATATTGAAGATAAAACTTACTTAGTTTACTACTACCATTCCTAATGATATGAAGTGTTATTGTTTTAACAACCAACAAAAATACATTTTCATCAGAACTATTCTTCAATAGGTTACTTAGATTTGTTTCTATTTCAGCCTTTTGTAGGCTGAAGTAGAAGCAATATTTTAGCTAGGAACAGTATATCACGATATACAATGCTACCAAGAGCAGTATATGCCTTTCAAAGCAGAAATAATGCTCCACTTGCATTCACCATATGAGTTCGCTTTTGAAAATAAATCTTCAGATAACCCACAAACAGGGAGACAAAGCCAGGGAGAAGCCAGAGGCAGCAGAGTTAGTGGATATAAAGCGGGCTCTGGGGAAAGTCCTTCTAATGTTACTTACTCGTGCATATATCATGCACTTCTGCAGAAACACAAAGATTTATCTCTTTTATATGCACATATGGCACAAACCATATGAATGAAAATATGGCATTATTTCATACAGAAGAAATAAATAAAATTATGATTCCTAAATTTCAAATTCAGATGTTCAAAAGGTAAGAGGCCCTCCTAATGATCTAATGTGCTCTGGTTTTATCCTCTTCTGATCCTCTCCCTCCTGGAACTCACTGTATACATCTGGGTCTTTAGTTACATGATCACATGCTATCCTATACAAAATCTTTGTTTCAGTCTGTGTATATTCAAGGAAGAAATGATGGCAAAATGCTGGTGAGCTACTCTCTGCATCATCTGTTTTAGATAAATCTAGGATTTTTCAAGAAAATTAATCAAAACCAAAATCTGTTCAAAAGTGATCCAAAGAAAGGATCTGCATTGTCTTAAAAGTTTTGCTTCAATATGTTCATCCAGCTATGCAACATGAATGCATGAGGAGAGACAGAAGACATAAAGATTTATTGGCACTCATTTGGGTTGATGTACATAATTCTCTCATGTTTTCACCACTTATAATACAGTCATCCCAAAATGATGGCACTAAAACCTGAGTTTCAGATCACATCATCATGTGCTCAGACTGTATGATTCACTCAGTAATCTACAGAAAATGCAGCTTAAGAACTCCATTATACAAGATATGTTCAGATTTTACTTCAGACCTTTTCCTTATGTATGGTCTATGCTTAAGAGACCAGGTGTTTTAGCTACTAGCTTCAGCTGACTGAGACTCAGCAAAAGACATTAAAACTTCAGATAGGAATCTCAAATCACTTTCCTAAACATAAAAATGCCATGATTTTAAAGCCTTTTCTTCCCTGACTCTTCTGAACTAGGAGCAGGTCAGGTGGGAAGTCTGGGAAAGATTGCTTTCCAAACCTTGCATTTTTAGTCTGACAAGCAGTAAGATAAAGATCTGAAGTACACCATTTATCTAAAATGAAATATTGTCCATTTTGGCCATAATACTGTGACAAGAACTTCCAGATTCAAAAAAAGTGGGAAGCAATGATATATATAGGATGCTTCAGATGCCTTAATGACATATGTTAAAATAGGGTAATAGTGCAGAGTGTTGGGTATAATTTCAGTAAATATGAATTAGAAGTCATCTTTTAATGGAGAAAACTGAATGTGATTTTATTCCATAACTAATTCTCATAGATTAAGTGGGAGACTTCCATTGTTATTGTCCTGGACAGGAATTCAAGATCTCAGTTTTTGCCCTTGTCACCATTTCAAGGTTTTTTTGTTGTTACCTTGCTGAAGGAAGTGTCTCAGAAGTAAATCTTTTTCTAGCTTGGATCAGTGAGAATTCTTTATCTGGAGTAGAATTTCCCCTTTAATCATTTTGTGTCATGTCCCAAGTGAGCACTTGAGGAAAATGCCCTTGTGATGTCTTTTTTAAGTAATAAAGGTTTTGGTGTGTTCATAATTGCTATTTGGAGGTGAAAGAAAAGAATTTTCAGCCACTAATAAAACATGTTTGCCCTACCTCCTTAGAATCCCACTTGTTGATCCAGTGTGCATGGAGAGAATATCTCAAATGAAATTTCTATAATTATAGACTACATTAAGTACATGAAGAATTAAAAGTACAACTTTTGCAAGGCATCTCAATTTTCACCTGGTAGAAAAATCTGATTAGGCATTTTCAGGTTAGCAATAATGTATTTTACTTCTTTTTTTTTTTTTTCTTTTTTCTTTTTTTTTTTTTTTTTTTTTTTAACCCCCAGAATCAACTTAAATGTGGATATATATTTCCACCTCCTGATCTCTACATCTATCATATTCTTCAATAGTCCTGGCACCAGTAAGGAGACATGCTCTAATAGAAAGGAAAGACAACAGTCTTTCTAAAATGCTTTAATCTGGATGATGCTGTAAGGGGTAGAAGGCCATACTGGGACTACTTGATTAGAACATAGCTGATGTCCTAAGCGGGGGGGGGGGGAAGAGAAGTTCACTGGGTTTGCATAAAACCACTTTCTCTTTAACATGCTAACGTCTGACTTTCTTGTTTGGACAGCTTTGGACACCCACCATAGTGTCTTCTGGGAAGAGCTCATCTATTTGGTTTTTAAATAGCAGTTAAATTACAGAGTCCACACTAGTCAGTCAAACCTATTTGCTTGAGTATCTTTAGGGTGCACTTCGGCCCAGTGACAAAATTTTCTGGAAAAATTTTGCATGAACAGAGGTCTTGAAGGTGAAGTATTATCTCAGTCAGACCCAATTCCAGCCTGTTGCTGAAAACATCTGAACACTGCCAGGTTCATGTACCTCTGGTGAGAAGACACACATCTATCCCTCCTCTCTTGGACATTGAATCTGTAGATGGGAAAGACACTCTGCTCACTGCAGAAACATTTTTCTCAAGGCTGTTTTTTCATCTTCTATAAGGAATTATTGGACAGTCAGGATCAGGATGGGATTTATATCATGGGAAATTTCCTGTTTCAAGAACTGAGGTGTTATCCTCTTTATTTTTGCAGACATCTTCTCAACTGAACCAGGAAAAAAAAAAAATTTGATTCCTCCTTCTTCACCAGATGTGCAAAACCCAGAATTTCTGGATATAAAGGTATCATATGAGCTCCAGATCAGTGAAGCATGCCTATGTATGAACTCAGAATTCCCAGCAGGCTTCAGGAAGAGTTATTTTTCTTTCAGGGGATACCATTTGTTTCCCATTATAACCACCTTCTCTTAACATTTTTCTGAGATGAGACCTTGTATCTAATTGTATTTATCCACAGCTCAGCCCAAGACTGACTTTCCTGGCACCATATGTCTGTGTTTGTCCTGACTCCAGATACTCCAGGAACTGCGTGACTATCTATGGTCATTTCCTTCCCACCTATCCAAAAAAAAAAAAAAATCTATCTGGAAAGAGCTAACTGAATTCCCTCCTACCTGTAAACCAGTAATAACTTTATATGGTACCACAGAATGATCATGGGCACTTGGAGAGCAAAATGTCTTCAAAATTAAGTGGGCCATGTCTCAGTTGCGTGGGCAACCTTTCTTCTTCAAATGATCAAATGAGTTGTTTCATGTCTCTAAATTTACCCTTTCTGAGGGAAGACTAAAGATAGGAAAAGGTTGTCTAGTTTATTCCTTTCATCTTTATTTATTTCTGCTTCATATTTTCCCATATCGGGTAGTGGTGTAGTTACCAAGTGTCTTTTTAGAGCAACTGCTTGAAGCCATTGCCATCTCTCCTGCAGCTTCTGTATCCTTTTGTTTGTTGTTCTTTTCTTGCTCACTTACCATTCTGAGAATATGAAACTCAAATATTTAATAAACACTTTCATTCAAATCACATTTCTCCTCTAAGCTCTCAGTCTGTTCTTCCCTACTGGTCAGTACTGTGTGTAAAACAGCTACTGCTATAGTAGCTCCCTTCTGGTTTTGAGAGAAAATATTTTCAGTACATTTGTCATAAAGATTTCAGCTCCCATCTCACCCAATAGCTTGAGTAGTGTTCTGCTTTTTCTCTTCTTCTTCTTAAATATGTTCACACTTGCTGGCACACAGAAAATTAATTTCTCAGATTTTCCCAAAAACACAGTTTGGTTTGTCCAATCCAATCCTCACAGTCACAGGAAACAAAAAAAAGAGATACAACTCTTCCAGCAGTCCACAAAACATATTCTGGGATTGAGAGTATACCACAAGTAATGTTTGTATAGATGTAAATGCGCAAATATATATATACTAGAAAAAATACCTCCAGTAAAGAAGAGAAAAACTCAGTTGTTTCTCATAAAACATGAGCAAGAGACTAAAAAGGCACCAAGAATTACCTTGGTAATGGCAGCTTTTGGATAATCATAGCAAATATACACGTCCTTGAACCAAAACACACACACAGAGAATTTTTTATTCTCTGTCCTTCCAGAGTGAGCTAATCCCTTCTGTAGATAATGTTTTCCTGTGATTTGTTTCTCAGCTTTGATTATATGATAAAACTCTTTATCCTTTTTGTTTCCTCACTTCCCTGCTCATCTCTATTTTTTTTAAGTTGTTGTCCAGATATGTTCTTTCCCTTGTAAGAATACACAACCCTTTTCTAATCCATGACATTCTGGAATATTGAAAAGGGACTGATTTGAAGAAATATATTCACTGTTCCAGCAGGAGCAATACTAGTTCTTGACAAATTCTGTGTCTATAAATAGGATGAGCATCTGAAATTAATGGCAGTTTCCTTGCTGTGTTATCTTTCTGCATGGAGGCTGAATTAAGGAATTCATGCTTGAAAAGCTTGAAAGTTCCTGTTCTGAACAAGATGCCAAAACTTTATCTGATCAAAGCAGTTTATAGGCCACTTTCCTGGGAACAGAAAGGGATGGATGTAAATTGGAAGTCTAACTCCAGACAGTTCCATCAGTAAGACTTGCAGGGAGTGCTGAGAAGATAGAGCCAAAACTAATCAAACAATCCTTGCTTGTTTTGAAAGAAATAGTTTTTCTCTTGGTGGACTTCAAGAATTGCTCCACTTTACCCTGCAATGTATATACTTCTTTGCTGCCTGCCACAAGCTAGAAAACACTGCCATCTCTTATTTTTTAAAGTTTTCTTATATCAGTATGACAGCAGTGAATTTGCTTGCCTGAGAGGCAAATCTGAAGGCTGGAAGGCTTCAGCCTTAACAATTTTCCCTCTCATGTCTCAGGGCCGTGAAACTCTGAAGTGCTGGGGCTGAACAGAACCACACCTGAGATGTTGACCTTCGGTATCTGCACTTGAGTGCCAGAGAAGAACTACATGTGTTTGCCTCCTCCTGTAGTGAAAAACACTTCCAGAAGTTTGGAGTTCCTCTCCTATCTCATACTGAAGGATCCTGGGTCCATAAAATACAAAGAGCCTGACATTCATTTTAACTTATCTGTGCACCTTGATAGCTTGAAAAGGAAATATTTTTCTTCGTGAGGAGTTTCCAGGATAATTCATCACTGTTTGCTTGGTGTTCAGATTTTGCTGTAATATGCACTACAAAAATATGTAGACAGCTTAGTTTCATTACATAGGTATCACCACCCATATGTTATTAAAAATAGATTGAAGGAGAGGCCATATTCTTTGAAATACAGTGTAGCTTCATCCGTCAATTATTGAAGTAAATTTACCTTCTATTGATCATTTCCTACTGACCTAGTGAAAATACTGAAAAAGGGGAAGAGGACTTTCAGAAGCATTTAAGCATTTACCAAAATTGACCCTGGTTTGCAAAACCAGTGGAAACTCGCCATGCTTTAAAAGGTAAGCAAAAAACATTAGAAAAAGACAAGAAAAAAATAAAGATTCTAAAAATAAATTGGTAAAAGAGAAAAGTTTCTGTAATTTTAGGTTTAAAATATGAGCTTGAGTAATCAAGGAAAGTATTTTTACTGGCCTGTCAATATTTTTCCTGGAAGCTCTGGTAAATAGACTTTCTTTAGATCTGTAGTGTGCGTGCCTAATGGTCTTAGGTGTCTCTTACCACAGAAAACTTTATCCTTAAGAATTACAGTAAACAGGAACTCTGTGGTTACGTAGTTCCTGAAAGAAAAAAAAAAGAAACATGTTCGCTGCCATGACACACAGACAATTTATACTGATTTAAGAAGAAGCTGTTCTCTCCTATTTTGAATCTTTCATGTCAGCCTTTGTTTCCATTGCATTAAAAACTTCTGTTTTTAAAACCTGTCAGTGAACTGGATCATGTTTTCTTAGTCATTTGAATTAACATCCCCACAACCCCAGGAGCCCTGCAGAAGTGCTGGAAAGCAGAAGGGAGTAGGTTTTTTCAGCCTTTCTAAAGTTCTATTTATTTACTTTGCTGGAGAAAAAGTTCAGCCATTTTCTATTCTGAATCAGCAGTTGTAGAACCTGGGACCCATCCAAGACTGAACTAAGCTATAAAAATTGCCTCAAGACCACTTAGACACATAATTCTCCCAGGTTCTGTGTCACCTCAGTCACTTCTTTTTTTTACCGTGCTCTTTTCTTCAAAAGTTGGCACTTAAATGAATTAGCCCAGTATCCTCTTAGCTCTGCACATCTCCTGGTCAGCTGCAGCTCAGCCCTGCAACTTGTGCCCTGAGTAATATTGACTCTACACTCACAACGAAGTTCATTTTTCCAGTCTCCCAAAAGGATGCACAATTCAGTTGGCTAACAAAGGGCCTGGCTGGCATTGCAAAGAGTGTGTTAGCAGGGGAACGAACCTCAGCACTCAGTGCTGCTGTTGTGAGACGCAGAGCAGGTGTTCTGTCATCATGCCTCATTGCTATGAGCTTAGTCACTATAGTCATGAAGAGCAAATCCTCCTCTTCACTCCTGTTGAAAGTAACCATAAAAAAATTTTATGTTAGAACCATAAAAAATGTGATTGCAGCATTGCACAGAAATGCAGATGCATTGCAGTAATACTACCTGGGAACCAAACAAGATCAAGACAGTAATCAAAAAAACAAAATTCCATTTAGATTCAGATGTCTATTTTCTCTAATAATTCTGTTAAACTCACTGCTTTAAAATTACAAAATCACTTCATTTTTTTTGATGATCACTCATTTTACTATCCCTGCTGTTGGTACAAGGTCACTCCTAGGGAGTAGGAAGCATGTGAATGCAGTGTAGGCATGGCCTCAGGCCTTCCAGGCTGCATTCTGGTGAAGAAGAGGGAATTTGGACAAATGTCATATTTTCTGTTATGCAGTAGAGGTGACTGCTGTGTTGATGGGATGGAAAGCATAGATAGGTGGGATCTGTGAGACATTAAAGCACCAATGTAAGGCGTCAGTGTGTCCTGCTGCTCATGGCACCTCAGAGCCAGGGTTGCTTTTCCAGGGAAAAAGGTGGCCACCATGTGTCCCTATAGACCTCAGCTCATGCTCAGGTTGCCTCTGCCCATAAGTAACACCAACACTGGCTTAGGCATTTTTTAAAATGTGACTTTTATCTGCCTGGAAAGTTGAAGAAAACCATCAAATTCTTAGTGTGAAAAGCACTGCAAACTCTGGACTTGATCTGCTGGAACCTTGTGCCATCCACACTACTGGATGTAATGTAAAATGTAATGGCAATGTAAAGTGAGAAATGGTTGAGAAGATACAGACAGATCAAACCAGTCTTTTGTCATCACAATGAAAGTAGGGTTTACTGCAGGTTTCCTGTATTTTACTCCAGTTTATGCCAATGGTCTTTGTACTCTTATCTTACCTGAGAGCCCTCTATTTTCTTAAGTAGTTTTCCACTTTGGCTCAAATACTTGATTGTTGTCACTGCAATTTCTCTCTGTACCTCTTGTTCAGGTGATTTAGGCATTGTGCACAGCTGCTGAAGATGTTGAAGGATATCTATTGCAGTATTGCACTCATATCTATGGCTTTGTAGCTTCTCCTTACATGATTTCATTTTTCCCAAGCACAGCTCACATTTTTCTCAATCTATTTCCTTGGATACTGCAAAACCCAATCTTTCCAGTCTGTGTAGTCAGTGAAAAATATCTTCAGTGAAAATACTGATTTTTTGCACCACATGTAATGTCACGGGGATTATTTCAGTAGAAAAAAATGCCAGGTTGCCAAAAATTGGAGTTGAAAGAAGGGGAGGAGTCAGGTTCAATGAATTTTTGCTTACGAAAAAGTTGAGGAGAAAAACCCTTTCAGTAAAACTTTTCAAAATGCCCTATCACTTTCAAAATAATTTTTAAATTGTGCTTTGAAACAATCTAATTCAAACACCAGAACGGACACTGGGAAAATGGAGAGAAAAAAAATTTAAAAATTAAAAAGAAACAAACCGTACAAGAATTGATGAACATTTTTCAGAAGATTTTTCAAAATTTTGAATATCTAGCCAGATTTTGTATAAGTAGCAGATGCACAATCTAAAACTTCTCTTCTGAATACAAAACAGAAGTACCTTCTCCCATTCCCAATCCAGTGTTATCGTTAGATTACTGAGCTAAACCCCATGGCTGCTTTCAGTGACCTAATATAAATGAGAAAAAAAAAATTCCTGTCTCATACATTAGACAGTCCAATGAAAAAGGAGAGAACATTCATGGAATTTATTCCTCAGAGAATGTTTTACAATGTGTGTTGTATTTTCTATGCTTCCTAGAGGTCCTGTAGACAATTAATTCAGATCCCTTCAAAGAAAAAAGAAGGATCCACAAATCTAGCACCTTGAAGGTGTAGTGTATCGATAATTAATGGGCCTCCTATTTTCATTATAATTCTCTCTAAATAATTCATATCTCCATTTCAGCTCAAATGTAATTAAGTCTCATTCTGGACTGACGAGAGCCCAGTCATTTTTATTATAAATGAAGATATTTTAGAGCAATTATGAATGAAAAATAAGGTTGATTTCTTAGAAGTTATTTCTGGCACAGTTAAAGGTATCATAGAATCACAGAATGGTTGGGAGGCACCACTGGGGTTCATCTAGTCCAACATCCCTGCTGAAGCAGAATCCCCTAAAACACGCTACTTGGGATTCTGTCCAGGCAGCTGATCTATTACCTCCCCATCGTATCCTTGATGGGAATAATTGATAGATACTGAACTTCTCACAGAGCTGACCTACGGTACTTTAGGTATAGAATAACACCTCTGAGGTCAGAAATCACTCTTGTTTAATTGGGGTTACAAACAGAGACAAGATCAGTATCAGTACAGTTTTGGGGACACCTGTTTGGGAGTGGTAGGAGGTCAGTTCATATCTCTCCAGAAACTGCAGCTTGTCCTGAAAAGTTCCAGAGAACCCTCTAAACCCCAAGTAAGATCTCAGGAGCAATATTACAGCATCTCTTTCTTTTAAAAACTGCATAGGTGATGATGTTTATGGAAATGAAGCTGAGCTGGAGGGATGAGTGGATGGAAATATTCTTCTGGAATTCAAAATATGACACAAATGTCCATGTGGTGATCATCTTTTGCCATAGCCATCCAGAACAGGAGCCCTAGAGCCACCCTGCTGCCTGTGGTGACCCTGCTCTGCCTTTCTGTGGTCTGCAGTACGGATGGGTCCAGGTGAGCCTTCCCTGGGTTCATGTGCAGCAATCCCACAGGTGCCCAAATGCTCACGACTATTGTGCCTCCTGGAATCTCACTCTTACCTCTTCAGGGATGTCTCCCTGAGAACTGGCATGGCCCACTCAGGGCCAGCCGTGCCTTTCCAGCACGTAGCAGCAGCACTCTGATCCAGCCACCAGCACGAGATTGGCTCCTATGAGCAGGGTTGTGCAATAAACAAAACGTTCATTGTATCCGAAAAGCTTTTCTCTGCTCAGCTTTCAGCTCTGTACTGCTTATTTTCATTCAAAAACAAAAACAGATGTTTTGTGGTGTTTTTTCTTCTCCAGATGTACCACTGAAAGTGCTGTCAGCTGTTCAAAGTCGCTGCTGATTTTTGGAGAGCAGAAAGATCTGTAGGAAGTTAGCTATCTGGCAGTCAAAACTGAATTTTCTAGGTGCACAGTCTGCTTTTTTTCCAGTGGACACACCATGATTAAGGATTCACTTAGGAGCTCTTCGAAGGGTCCCAGTGTGGCTCAGACCCTAAGTGCAAACTGCATACATCTCAGCAAATTGGACTTTGGCGGGAGCAGAACGTGTATTCACACATGGGTCACAGCTGCCAAGACACACAAATTCTCTGTGTGATCGCTTGGATTTCTTGTCTCTCTCTCATTGGGGAGGAAATGTCATGATCACATGGAGACTTAGCATGAGAGGCCACTGTAAAAAACAAATAAAATGGAACCATATTTTCTGACTGGAAACAGAAACACAGTTTACTCCCAGATTTTTACTGCAATAGTTTTATTTCAAAGTATAAGTTATGTTACATTATTCATACAAAGAAATAAGCAAAGGTATTTGGTTTGGAGGGGTTTTTTCTGGTTTGGTTTTGCCCAATAAAAGCAAAGGCCAAAAGGGTCTGACTAAATTCTGCATTTGGATTTGGAGAGAGTTTCCTCAAGTGAGCATATGTTATGATTCCATATTTAGCTCCATCTCAAATCCCACTAATGTTTTGGACTGTATATGTTCAGCAAGGTGCAGGATATTTATCATAATTTGTAGCTGGGGTGAATCCATCACATCTCAAAAATACATATTTGGCTTTTCAACCTGCAACATGGGAGAGAGTTCTATAAGCCAGAAGCTGATAGTCCTGATAACTTGAAAAAACAGAGTTTAGTTACTTCCATACTTTTGCCTGAGGATCTGAAATCAATAGTGTGGGGTTTTAATTCCATTTACATATACGTGTATTTAGATTCTTCCACTGAAACTTAGCAGTCTCCCATGTCTTGTAAAGAATTGCTCTAGAGAGGAACCTGATGAAGACGTACTTCTGAAATTCACATCAATTATTTAATTCATATCTGCACTGAAATACAGACTGAATATTTCCCTAATTCTAAAGCAAATAAGACTAATTCTGCTCTGCAGTGTGGATTTCTATTACATTTTCTGTATCATCATGGTCTGTAGAACCTGGGTAAGTCAATATAGCCTCACAATATCAGATGAATGTTTTCTTGGCTTTTATATTAAGTGTATCAATCACATCACTAATTGCATTACAGAAATTAAATCCTTATTTTTGTCCATACTGCTTTGAGGAAAGAGAGCTACAACTTACAGGCTCAGCCCCTGACAGGCTTCCTAGAAGTCTTCCCAGATCAGGAGTTAGGAATACACAGCAGGAGTAGCCCCATACCTGACTTCAAAGAAGTTCACAGGGCACATTGACTGGACTTCCATTAATTCTAAAGAAATGTGAAAATGGTTTTGTCTTCTTCTGAACAAGAACAAAACAATCCAGCTGAAATGTCAAAGAAATACAAAAATGGAAAAATACAGCATCACGAATTAAAAGCCTAACCTGGGGCTTCTTTTTTAACTCTCTCTTTTAATGCTAAAAGGGAGCCATGGATGACGATGCAGTGAACTTGATTGAAAAGAAACAAACGTAAAACTAAATAAGCAAACACTTTCTTTATGAGTGTTCCCTCCTAGAAAACACAGCACCCCAAATCAACATGGAGGCTAGAAGTTCCTAGGATTATGAAAGATTCTCTCCACATGCAGTGAAAATATTTAAATCGTGAGAAACTCAACAAACTTAAAACCTTGTTTTCCCAATGTAATTTCCTCTCTAAGATAATTTTTGCAGTAGTAGTAGTATTTATATTATGCCCATTTCACACCTAGGGAGAGGTGCCATCTGAAAAAGAAGATAATCATAGTGTCACGCTGGACACGGAAGGAGCACACTGGAGACGCTCAGCCACCCAAGGCAGAAAAGGAGAACTTTATTTACAGTTTCTACAATTTATAGACTCTCTAAAATGAGAGTGGATTGGAGGATAACATATCTCCTCTGAATCACATTGGCCAGTTGAACAGTCTGTCAATTTTCTCCTCCTCCAAGAAGGAATGTGAAAAACACATAGTGTTTTGAGAAAAGTGTGGGAATTCTAACTCCAAGTATGTAAATATCAGAAGGCTTTTGAAAATCAGGGCGACATCTCACCCTTTTTCCGTTAAAAAAGAAAAAACGAAAAAAGAAAATGAACAATGTTACAAAGAAAATTTGAACACTGTTTTAGGGTTCAGTCATGGAGGAACCGTCAGAGTGATCACTTGCATTGTCTGCATCAGAGTCATCACTCAACGGTTCATCCGCTTGATGGCTTTCAGTTTGGTCACGGTTTCCATCTTGCCTGTTGGCCGGGTTCTGTCTCTGAGGTCGCAGGTCAGGACGGACACAGTTCGAGGGTACCCAGCGTGTCCCAGTATCTGTGGACACGCACGCATACCCACGCCCCAAAATGACAAGGTCGTAGGGACCTTCCCACTGTTTGGTGACTAGATTTTTCACTCGCACCTTTGCTCGAGGCTGATGTGTCTCGTCCGAACCCTGCAACGAAAGATGGTGATTCACAATGACAGTGTTATTTGAGTTCTGTGGCACCGTAAGATGATTGATGGTGTACAAGGCCTTTGCCAACCGACTGTGCGGGGTTTCACCCTGCATTCCCCATTTTTGTTTTTGTAGAACCCGCTTCAGAGTACCATGAGCGCGTTCTACAATAGCTTGACCAGTCGGAGAATGTGGGATACCAAACTTGTGTGAAACACCCCACAATTGCAGGAACTGCCGCACCTTCCCGTGATGCATAAGCAGGACCATTGTCGGTTTTCACAGCAGAAGGTATACCAAGAATGGAAAAGGCCTGCCTCCAATGGGCAATGACATCACGGCTCTTTTCTCCAGTGTGAGCAGAAGCCCACATTGCAGAGGAGAACGTGTCCACCGTGACATGCACATACTTGAGCCGGCCAAACTCGGCAACCTGGGTGACATTGGTCTGCCAAAGCTCCAAGGCCCTAAGGCCTCTGGGGTTTACCCCTGCCGGCAAAGGTGCACCAAGGGCATGACAGTCGTCACATGACTCAACAATGTTGTGAGCCTCAGTCGCTGTCAACTGAAATTGCTTTTGAAATGTATGTGTGTTCTGGTGGAAGAACTCACGTGATGCCTTGGCCTGCGCGAGTCCATCTGCCTGAGGTGCGACCCACGCTGGGTTAGCCAACTTGTCAGCCCTCGCGTTACCTTCCGCTACAAATTGGTGTGGTAAATTGGTGTGACTCCTTGTATGCAGAACATAGTATAGGTGAACCCGGGCCTGGATGGCGCATCACAGGGTCTTCAGTAACTGAAACAAGGCAGGATTACTGACCTCCTTCAAAACTGAATAACCAAGTCACTGTGTGATGTCGACTACATAGGCAGAATCTGTGACCAAGTTGAAAGGTTTCTGGGAAAACTTCTCGAATGCCATGACCGCGGCCTTTAGCTCAAGCAATTGGGCTGAACTAGCCTCATGACCTTCTAAAACCTGCCACTCAGCTCCATCCTTCCAGGTTACAATGGCCTTTCCTGTTTTTCCTGAACCGTCAGTGAAGATGGTGGGTCCTTGCACCGGTTCCTGGCTACATTTGGGCCTCAAAGAAATCTGTGCATTTTTCGCCACGTGCAGTAGCTTGTGGCTGGGCAGATGATAAACAATCTGCCCTGTGAAATTTTCCAGAGCACACTGCATAGTAACACTGTTTGCAAGGCTCCAGTCAAAATTTTCCCGATCAATTGGGATCACGATCTTTGCGGGGTCTGCTCCCATCAATTGCAAACACCGTTGCCGGCATTTGATCATCAATCGAGCAACCAGCTCAGCTAACGGAGTTACCATTTTCTGCGGCTGGTGGGGCAGGAAGACCAATTCCAACATGTGCAAGGGATCAGACCATTTGTCATTCCATTGGCCGATGATACCTGTAGGATGTAAATCTGAAGCAGTGATGAACACAGTGATATCAATGGAAGGGTCAATGTGGTACTCTTGGCAAGAGAAAACAGCTTGCTGAACCTCCTCCAGGGCCTTACGTGCCTCAGGGGTCAATTCACGAGGTGACTTCAAATCAGTGTCTCCCTTTAACAAATCATACAAAGGAGACAGTTGTGCATTGGTTAGTCCCAAATACGGACGCAACCACATGATGACGCCTACCAATTTCTGGGCGTCGTTCAGTGTTTTCACCGAACGCACAAATTGCACCTCCTGGTGACGGATTGTCCGTTCCAGAATCTTGACTCCCAAATACTTCCAAGGAGGCTCTT
The DNA here is from genome assembly GCA_910950805.1 of Acrocephalus scirpaceus scirpaceus. NCBI lineage: Eukaryota > Metazoa > Chordata > Aves > Passeriformes > Sylviidae > Acrocephalus > Acrocephalus scirpaceus. The sequence goes on along the minus strand of OU383775.1, from coordinate 19,376,613 downwards.
GTTGAACCTTTTCTGGAGCCACTTGCAGCCCATGAGCGTGCAAAGCATCAATCAACTGAGGCTGTATCCTCAGCAGTTCATCCTGGGTGGGTGCAGCCACCAGAATGTCGTCCATGTAGTGATATACATGGGCGTTGGGAAACGTCCTGCGAACTCCAGACAAGGCACGGGCCACATACCATTGGCATATGGTGGGAGAATTCCGCATCCCTTGGGGCAAAACCGTCCATTGATATCTCTGTGCGGGCTCAGCATTGTTAATTGCTGGCACCGTGAAGGCAAATTTTGGTTTGTCATCGGGATGTAAAGGGATCGTAAAGAAACAATCCTTCAGATCCACGATGAGGATCGGCCAATCCGCTGGAAGCATGGTAGGCGACGGCATGCATGCCTGCAACGTTCCCATGCCTTCCATTACGGCATTCACTTTTCGGAGGTCTTGTAACAACCTCCATTTCCCAGACTTTTTTCTAATGCAGAAGACAGGGGTGTTCCAGGGACTGGTAGAAGGCTCCAGATGACCCTGGTCCAACTGCTCCTGCACTAGATTTTGAAGGGCAACGAGCTTTTCTTTAGGGAGGGGCCACTGGTTCTCCCAGACAGGTTTGTCCACCAGCCACCATAAAGGAGGCGTAGGACAGTCTGTGCCCTTCGTCACAGTGGCCCCCATTAAAAATCCGTCCCGATGCGCACCCCCCACGCGGCCAGAACATCCCTCCCCCAGAGGTTAGCCTCAGTCGAAGTAACATGAGGCCGGACTACCGCTGATTGTCCCTCTGAGTTCGTGATGACCACGGGCTGCTGGCTCATGTAGCACTGCTTCGTTCCTCCCAGTCCCGCAACAGACGTCTGCACTGGACTCAAGGGCCACTCTGGGAGCCAGGCAGCGAGCGAGAGGATCGTGAGGTCAGCGCCGGAATCAATCAGTCCGCGGAGGCAAATTTCTGGAGGTGTCGCGCCAGGGATGGACAGGGTACACGGCATTGTGGGACGGTCGTCGGACAGGACAGCGGTCCAGTGCACTCGAGGCATCCCAGTGGACCCAAAGCCGCCGTCTCCTCGTGACCGGTCAACTGCCCTGCGAACAGAGGATCTAAAAGGCACGAGTTGAGCAAGCCGTGTTCCCTTTGGGATAGTGACAGGGGGTTTTGATGTGGATACCATGGCACAAATTTGTCCCGTGAAATCCGCATCAATGAGTCCCATGTGCACAATGAGACCCTGAATAGTGGTACTAGACCTCCCCATAAGGAGAGCACTCATACCATCACCCAAGGGGCCAAAGGCATCCAATGGGACCTTGTGCACGTCGCTGGTCTCTAACACAATCGTGTCTGCTGTGCAGACATCAACACCTGCTGAGCCGCGGGTGCTGGCTGCGAGTTGACCGAGCAGACCTCCATCGGCTGTGGGGCTTGGAGAGAGATTTTTGTCTGCGCGCGTCTCCCCTTCGCGCTTCGCTTTCCGTTTCCTGAGCCCAGCAAGGCCTGACCGTTAACGTGAACAGTGGCCTTGCACGCATTTGACAGATGATTCGGTCTGCCACAGCGACCACAGAAACACAAGGGAACCGTGGACTTCTTTCGCTTCTTCCCCTGTTTCCCGCTGGCCTGCACAAACCTTTTCTGCTGCTGGCTGCCCTGGGGCACTGCCCAGACTGGCTGCACAGCAGGGGCCATAGCAGGCTGCATGACAGTGGTCATAGCAGGCTGCATGGCAATGGTCATAGCAGGCTGCATGGCAGTGGCCACAGCAGGCTGCATGGCAGTGGCCACAGCAGCCCACTTACGAACCTGAGGTGCGCAACCTCGCACAGGCCTGTGCCATCTGGGGGACAGAAGGATCCCCAGGAAGCGCCTCTATAATTGCTTTGCAGGCAGCGTTGCAGTTGTGCCTCGCAAGGTGTTTGAGTATATGTCTCCTTGCGTCAGGATCTGCCACCTGTTTCTCCACAGCAGCAGTCAGCCTGCCTGCAAAATGCAAGAAATGCTTGTCAGCCCCCTGGACAGCTGCTACAAAGGATTCCTTCGGAGCTGCCATTTCAATGGTTTGGATGACTGCTGCCATGCCTGTCTCCTGGCACTGCTCAAGCACCAGGGGGTCAAAGCCAGCCTGCCCATTCAGGCCAGCATAATTGCCTGTGCCCAGCAGTACATCCGTGCTGATCTCACGTCTGGGGTCCCCTGGACCCCGCATGGTGTTCCACTGCACGGCCCTGACTGCTAACTCAGTCCATATGGACTCGAAGATCTCGTATTCCACAGGCTGAAAAAGAACACGAGCTATGCTTCGTATATCATAGGGTGTCAGCAAGTCAGCAGCCAGCACACGAAGCATTTGCATGACCTGGTCAGACCCCAGACCATATTTGCCAGCCTGATCACGGAGCTCCATTTAGCCTTCCAGGATAGGGGCTGATAAGTATTTTGGGTGACATCCCTAAGCACAGGGAAAGCCTGGAAGCCCCCCGATGAGGCAGCAGCAGCACCTGTTACATCCCGTCCCGTGGACCCCACAGGCTCAGGGTCCGGTGCCTGACCGGGGGCCAGCTCGACACCATCTGACATCGCGTCGCCCGCAACATCAGCAGGCCCAGAAAAGTCATCTCCGTAATACCGGAGACGCTGTGAGGAGGGGAGTTCAAGCATCTCCCCGGCCTTGGCGTAGGTAGCTTGCCAAAATCGCATGAAGTCCCTAGGACGCACGGTGATCCATGTGGACACGGAGTGTCCACAAAGACGAGGAGAAAGACCCCCCAGTCCGGGCCCCCCGACTCCAGGGGTCCAAGGGTCTCCTGCTGGACCCATCACCGCTCGCACCAAAAGTGAACAACGCGGTGTCCGCAGTCGCTGGGGCCCCCGCGCCCGCAGGAAACCGGGGTGCCGGGGCAAAGCTGGCTCCAGCTGAGCCCACTCCCCCCAAGGAACCAGCAGCACTGGTCTCATCACGGGCAGGGGTCCCCTCAGCAGCCGGCGGGCACCCCGGCGCGGATGGGACGGCCGCAGCCGCGGGCACTGCCACCCGCGGCACGGGGGGGGAACGGGGCGTAGAGAGAGGTGCGGCCCGCGGGGCCACGTCCCCGCCCGCCACGGCCCGGGGCAGCAACGAGGGCGGCGCGGATGGAGCGGGCAGTCGCTGCAGCCCGGCTCGAGGCCCAAGGCCACGCCCGCGCCGGGGGCACCACCACCCGGCGGGGCCAGCGCGGGGGAGGGGGCGTCTGGAACCGCCCCCAGGAGGGTCCCTCCTGTAGCTCAGGAGACCCATCGGAGGCAGCGCCCCCCCCACTCGGCGGGGGGCGGGCTGTCCGCCCACCGGGGCGGTGCCTGACAGATCGATCAGCGCCCCCTCCCCGCCTGCCTCCACTGCCTGGTCACGGCCCCTCGGGCTGCACAGAGGGCGGGGGGGTGGAGGTCCCTGCCGGGGCCGGCGGCTCTCTTCCCCACCCCCAGGGGGTGGATCGTGCAGACACCACAATTTGGGCACAGCGTTGTTACAGAGTCCCGCCCAATGAGAGGCAGAGACCAATCCTGGGACTCTTCCCCACCCCCGAACGCCGGGAAGGCATGAGGGGGGGGCAGTTCTCTCCCACTCTGCCGCTTCTGGAGGGGCGGGGCCAGCTTCGCCGGCCCCACGGGGCCCCCCACAGGCTACGGGGCACCTCCCATGCCTTGGCTGGGGGCCCGAGGGCCGCGCTCTGAGACAGCGCTGTCTCCCTTCACAGCGCCGCGGGGGGGGAGGGAGGGCTCTGCCTCCTGCCGCGGCTCGAAATCCCCCCCCGCCTTTGAAAGGACCTCGGCGTCCCCTTCACCCCGTCGGTCCTCCGGGACGGGAGAACCTGGCCGGGAGCCGAGATCTCGAACAGAACCTTGGGGACTAGAGCATTCAGACCAGTGAAAAGAGCTATTAAACCTCTTCCAGTGCATTAAGAGATTTGCGATCTCGACGTCACAGTCAATAGAGAGGGTCTCGAGGAGGTGATCTCCAAGCAGAGACCAGGCCCCCCTGGAGAAAGCCTCTTTGGGGTCCGAAAAAAAACCCTTGGCTTCTCACCCACAGGAAGAGTTCCTCAAAGCCACCCTGGGAGACAGAAACCTGTCTCCTTTCCAGCAAATCTCTCCAGATATCGAGGACCAGTGAGTCCTCCCCAAAAGACGCAAGGGTTGGCATGTTTCCAAAAGCTGCAGGCAAAGTGCCAAGCGGCCACTACAGAAGCAGGGAAGAGAGGGGTTTAAAATCACCGATCTCACCCAAAGTGCCTGACACTCCGATGAGCACCAAACGCCGTTCCACGAGGGGTCACCAATTGTCACGCTGGACACAGGAAGGAGCACACTGGAGACGCTCAGCCGCCCAAGGCAGAAAAGGAGAACTTTATTTACAGTTTCTACAATTTTATAGACTCTCTAAAATGAGAGTGGATTGGAGGATAACATATCTCCTCCGAATCACATTGGCCAGTTGAACAGTCTGTCAATTTTCTCCTCCTCCAAGAAGGAATGTGAAAAACACATAGTGTTTTGAGAAAAGTGTGGGAATTCTAACTCCAAGTATGTAAATATCAGAAGGCTTTTGAAAATCAGGGCGACAATCATAGAATCAAAAAATCATAGTATCTTAGAGATCATCTCATTCCTACCCCCTGTCATGGGCAGAGACACCTTTCACTAGATTAGGTTGTTTAGAGCTTCAGCCAGCCTGGCCTTGAACACTTCCACATCCATGTGGATGGGGCATCCACAACTTCTCTGAGCAACCAGTTCCAGTGCCTCACCACCTTCACAGTCAAGAATTTCTTCCTAATATCCAATCTAAATCTCTCCTCGTTTAGTTTACAAATCTCCCTCCTGTTCTATCACGAGCTGCCTGGGTAAAAAGTTGTTCTTCTTCTTTCATACAAGCCCCCTTTACATACTGAAAGACTGCAATATCAGGAATGGAGCAAGGCTTCTCTTTACAAGGCAGTTGTTGGCATATATAATAGCACTAGTGGTATCATTATTATTATTAATAATAATATTAATAATAATCAGACAGGGATCCAGTTTGGGATCCAACATTACATTCTGTGGAGGCAGCAAATTAAGCACATCAAGTGAGCACATGCTACACTATGGTGTGTTGTGCTGGTCTGTGGACGGGTCAGATGTACAGAGGTGAGTGACAACAAGAGGAGGAGAAAACCCATCAGGTCTTTGGCCATTCTTGTCAGCTGAACTGGCTTGGAATCCTTTTCCTGCTTCTTTCTGATCAACAGCTCCAAACAAAAGAAAAAGAATCCAAACAGTAAATGTACAGCTATAATAATTAATGAATTAATCACTATTTGGAAAAATCTGTTTTCTCTAATGCCCTAGAAAGCAGATAGAAACATCTACTCTGAAGCCATTCTTTGATATCTTAGCTGGGTTTTTTCCCACTCCAAGTTTGCGTTGCTGTCTGAGAAATGGTCATTTATTCAAGTGACAGGCGAATAGTGAGAGATTCAGACTTCAGTGTGTGCTTCAGCTAAATACCTAAAGATTTAGATAATTACTCAAAGCTTGTCCAAATAGTTTGAATCTATTCAGTCAACACCCCTGGCTGGAAATCTCATAAGTATATGGAGGCTGTCTTGTAAGATGTCCAGTACTTCCTGTTTCTGGCTAATATTTTGGCTTTTGTCTGTTCCAGTCTCAGTATTTTGGCTTTTATCTGTTCCTGTCTAGGTATTTTGGCTTCCCGTGGTTTCTGTCCTAGCTGGAAACCAAAACTGCAGATGTATGTTAACATGAAAAATACTGAATAATGTAGCTGAACTGAATACTTCATATTCTAAATGTTTGACTAATGATCCGATTTAAAAATAAGAAATAATTTAGTTACCTCTTGGACTTGTTTTGTTTTTTTCAAAACTCATGTTTCTCCATAAAGGCTCTCAGTATATTATTTATTGTCAATTTGTGTGTGCTGGTTTGAAAGCAAAACCAGTGAAAGACTCCAAGTCAGAAACACAATTTAATAAGAGGAAAAGAAAAGAAATAAAAAAAAGTAAAATAAAATAAAATTAATAGTACAAAAAAAAAACCACTGACAGAATACAACCTGACACCCTGTTAGGGTGGTAATAGCAGTCCAGATGAGATGGTCTTGTCAGAGCAGTGATTCCTGCAGAAGCGTCTGGTAGCTCTTGTCTCCTCTGGGAGTCCAGTGGATAAAATGCTGCCTGTGCTGTCTCAAACCCCAGATTATATCCAGGTGGGAATGCTTGGCTCCTCCCCCTGAGCGGAGCATCTCTCAATGGGATGATCTCATTCTATGAGTCATGCAGTGGGTCCTTGATGGCCCATTAAACAGAGATAACTCCCGGAGGGAGTTATCTATGAGTCACGTGGCAAGGGATTGTTAGGCTCATTAACAGAAGATAAGGAAAGCACTGCCCCACCTTGGCTGCAATGGCTCATAGGGATAGAATACCTTGGGCACAATTTTACATTGTAACCTAGGACATTGTGGCAGCTATGTTACATGACTTAGCACTGTACATTTTTTGATGATTAAACCTCCTAAAAGATGACATTGAAATCAGCTAATTTTTTCTAAGAAAGCAATCATCCATGTCTTCAAGGGGAAGAAAAAGGAATGAGGGAAAAAAAAAGGAACAGGAAGAAAATGGGTCAAGAAAGTTCCTACATTAATTTTTTTAGGATAATTAGTGGGCTAGAATTTCCTTGCAACAAGTAGGTATTTTCCAGCTGGCCATGGGCAGCATTTACTTCAGATCCAGCATGTCTGATTAGTTTCTAATGAAATCCAAACAATATCTGTCCTGGGTCTTTGAAAATATAGAATTCTGTGCTTAAACCCTGGAAAGCTCTAAGGCATGAACTTTTCTGTGTCAGCTTGGAGATTTGCAAAGTTTGCAAGGAAGAACTTCTCAATGGGTCCAACACAATGGCCCTCAGAAGTGCTTGTTCTTCTCATCACACTTACATATATATTCTCCAAAACCACCCAATTCAGCTCAAAATGAAGCCTTGCTCATAGGCACTCACATCAAAGATCCAAAAGTTAGTGAACCCCGGTGATTCTGAAAATGTTCTTGGGAGCATCAAAGCACAGGCCATCTCAGATCTTGGGAGTTCCCTTTAGCGAGGGGAGACCAAACAAGCAAGCAAAGAGATAAGGCGTGTAGAAATAAATCATATTACAATGAAAAGGGTGCAAGAGCTTGTGAAGTCAGTTTTTTCTAATATTTATAATGTCATTTCCATAAATTTAAAGCTGCAAAGCTTTGGAAATGGACAAGTAAACCAACAAAATGAGCCTCAGTACTAATGCAAGGCCACCCAGTCATTCCCTCAGTACTTACCAAAGTAAATGCAGGATGCAGGAGGAGGTGTGCCTTCCCAGAACTGTGTCCTGTCTCAAACAAGGATTTCAGGCACCCTTGAATGCCAGCTGTATGGCTTGGAAAATCTGGGCAGAGCATGGAGTGAGATGGAAGGAACAGCTGTGCTTCCCAAGGTGGCAGAACTTCTGTCTCATAGGAGCAGGAGAGCAAGGCCAGATGCAGGCAAACAAGTCCAGCCTGTGGTGATACCTTGCTTCCATGATGGCAGCAGATCCCAATTCCTTCCAAGTCACCGCAGGCCATGGAAACCCCTCCTTTCATGGTGGTGCCTGGAGGGCAGCAGCTCCCAACTCCCCAGAGCTCCCCCACTGCACCCTGAGCACTGTTCTGTGTGAACACTGTTCCTTTGCTGTGAGTCACTCTGCAAGGACCAACAACATCAGATGCTCAGGAAATGTGCTAAAGTCTGGAGGTGAGAGTAGCCCTAGCACAAGGCATGGTTGTTTTCCTAGAGAAAAATGGCCAGAAGTTCAAAAATTCACATTTTTTCTAACTTTTTCTCTTTAGCAAGGGTGAAAACCAGTGTGACAGTCAAAATTCAAGAGCTTTGCTGTGGCTATACTATAAGTAGCTACTTACTTGTGAGTTGTCTAATATTATGAACAGTAATATTAATATAGGGAAAGGCAGTCAACTACTACAAAATAGGAATTTGGTTTCCAGTTAACAGATCTGTTTTGGCTGCCAGCAAGTCAGGATACCACTGCAAAGCCTGGTGGTGCAAAACTCGGTGCAGGGGGAATGTATACTGATAGTTAGTTATTATGACCCCTTTATTGGAGGACGGAGGTTTTGGCAATGGAAAACAATTTTCTGGAAGGAATGAAATCTCTCTTGGGAATTGATCTGCCCTGTGCAATTATGTATGTATTCACATGCTACTGGTGTCAGTGAAGGAGAGGAATGAACTGTTCACTGAAAGTTGTCTGGATTCTTCTTTGTAATGATTCATCATCTCCTAAGGTGACACGTATTTGATGCCTTTTTCCATCCTTCTCCTTTAAAGATTTTCATGTACAGGAAGAAAAAAAAAAGGAAGAAAAAATATAATCATTCAAGTGAAAATCTGAGTAAGCAAGTACATTTGGCTCTCACTTGCATGGAAAGTTTATTCTGGAGCCAGAGGTGGTTACTGTGATCATAATTTTACACAGACAGTTACAAGCAGTTATCTTGGTAGGTTCATACCATTTTAATGTGAAGTACTTCGGTGTTTTACATTTTAGCATTTTTCAATAAATACAGCAGAATGAACTCAAATTGTAAATGCTGCCAACTAGTTTCCCAAGCACTGCTCTTTACAGAGGAAAATTTATAATGATCAAAGATAAACTTTGAAGTATTAGGTATTAGGCTTGAAGAAATATGACTTCAGGTTTAAAAGTTCCTTTTATGAGGTAGACAATATTTAATTTTTTTTTCAGGCCTCGTAAATTTGATTGCTTTTTCTTTAGTTCCTTAATTGTTAGAAAAGCGGAAAGTTCAGAAACACAGGCGGTTTTTATTCCCAGGAGTTTCTGGTCATTGCTCCATTTAGTAGCAAGAGCACAGATCAGTCTTTAGAGACACTGAGGATGTATGGCTGACCACTGCATTTGTACTGGGAAAGACCTATTTAACACTTCTCTGCCAAGAGACAATCTGAGCACGTGGAACTTATCCTCCCTTTTTAGGAAAGAGCAGGGTGTCTGATCCACTTGATAATCGTTGCCAAAAACTAGCACAAGGTGAAAGATGGGAACAGTTATTGTCTTTACAAAGGCAAGGCCTGTGTTAACTGGTTCCAGGCACAAGGCAAAGGAAGCTCTTGAGTGACAGCAGGAAGGCAAGGGGCAAAAGCCAGAGCTCGTGTTCTCACATGCAATTCCCCACCAACTTCCCACGATGGATATTTGGGATGTGTGCTCATGCACACACCCTCACATTTGGTCTCCGTCCACTGCTCCAGAGTTATCATGCTTGTATATGGAAAGGCAAAATACTCATCTCTGCCTGTAAATGATGAACATTTCACTTGTGCACCCTCGTGTGCAACGCATTCCTTTAAGACACATAGGTTCAAAATATGGAATTCCGAATGTCTCCGTCTTTGCATGTTTTAATTAATTATTCATAAAGTACAGTTGTATCAAAAGACATTTTCCTAACCTCTTCTTGAGTGAACTTATGTGTTTTTAATGTCATCTTAAATGATGCATTAATACAAGGAGGGCATGAAGAGTTCAACATATTTTTTCTGATAAAGAAGACACAGCGAAAAAATTGAAAGCTCAGATATTTCAGATTTTTGGTCCTTTTTGCATCATATTTAATATTAAAATGCAATATAAAACATACAAGCCTTATATTTTAACAGAATTAAATTTCAGGGCTCAAGATACACAGTAGTGGGACAGTGGCTGTTAAATGGAGAACATCCATGGCCTTCTGGTGACTACAGAATAAAAGCTGCAAAAATAAAATGCTTAACCCTATACATTTCTGTGCATATCACGATCATTTTGTGGATATGTAAGAAGCTATTACCTCATAGGTAGGAACTTGAAACTGAGATGGAATTAATAAAGTAGGGAAGACACTTTATTCTTTACACATGAATAAAAAGGAAGTGAAATCCTGAAAAATGTCAATGAAAGGTAAATTTATCCCTGTTGCAATCTCTTTAGAGTGTGAGTTAGAAAGCTGTGTTCACAAGACATATATGACTCATAATTTTTAACAGACCAGATTTGCTGATTTTTGTGCATCTCTGTCCTGTGCATGAGGTGACAGAATGAGTCAATCACCTCCCCCTGCAGGAGTGTGGATGCATAAATGTGGGATTACTTCTGCCTGAGACCTTGACTTCTAAACGCTCCAGGGGGATGCATTCTTTCTGCTGCTGTTTCAATACAACCCTTCTAATTTTTCGCTTTTATTGCACGGTGTCTTCGGAATCTGCCTGTTAATTAGCAGCTCAAACTTCTGTCTTGCAACACCTAAACAGTGAGCTCATTAGTGGCCAAGTAGCTGTGAAACAGTGCGTACACCATGCAAGCTCAGAAAACATCGCAGCATCCTCTGAGGCTGGCTGCTTCTAAAACTTTTTCCTAGAATTGAAGCCAAGACTTACTCCTTTGGGACATGAGGGATCTGGTATTGTACTGTGAGAGGTAATATGATCCAGAAGGAGGCTTTCTTTCTCCCCACACTTGAGAGGGCAATAATTTAAAACTCCTTGTATTTGTAACCGGCTACAAAATGAGAAGAAAAAAAAAAATTGACATTTTTCTGATTAATATAATATAGTTCTACATTGTCCCAACCTGATTCCATAAAATGCTCACAACTTTGTGCTGATGATGGCATTAAGTCAATGGAGCTTCCCATTGTCATTATTCCCATCTTCTCTTTAGGCAGCTGTGGCAAATGTTGAATTGTTGAAGTAGTATTCAAAGTAAAGGTAATACCTTCATTTTCCTTGCAGTTTAATGGGGACTCTGTGTGTGTGTGCCCCAAATGTTTGTGTGCATACAAGAGCCAGGGAGGACAGGAGGGTGGAGGTGAAAGAAAGGGAGTGAGGTTATGAGGTTAGTTAGATCACCAATTAGTGACAAGCACTCTTGTGGCACCTGTGACAACCAAGATTGATCAGGTATTTCAGAGCACACAAATGCAAGGCATTTGGCAACCTCTGATCTCCTAATTCAATTGATTCTTTTCCAAGAGCTTTTCAAACTGATGACCTTTCCAAACCTAATTAGATGGTAGGAATCATAAAGAGGACACTGGAGAATTTTAATAAAAGGAATAGAAATGTTTCTTCATCTTCACAACCTGGGATTTATGAGGGAATTGCACTGGCTTTGTAGCAATGTAAAATAAATAGACATTAGATGATGACAGGGAAAATAGAATTGCTGCCAAAGCTAAAAAGAGCTTGGCAAAAGAAGAAAGAACTACTACATAGTCAGTCATTCTTTACTGCACAAACCTTTTCCTAAGGCACAGAAAAGAGATATACAGAAATAATGGACCCTTACTAAAAGATGAAAAGGACTTTCTATAGCTTACATTATTCACTAGCGAGGGCTAAGATGCATCTCAGTTGCTACAAAATCTTATTGTTCTCTTTCGCCATTCAGAAAATTGATTACAGCTCTCAAGGAGCATTTGCTGACTGAACTTTTAACATCAGAAATAAATAACTGAAACAAGAGGTCAGGAAGAGAACAAAGTTGTTATGAGCATAAATACAGTAAAGACATATCAGTCAAACTCCATTCTCATATATTTTCTTTTTAACTGTGCCTTGCTGAACTAGGCAGAGTGATTTCTCATGCTGTGAACTTCTTGTAAAATGGTGTTTCCATTCATACACAAAACTTCTCATATTTCAATATTGAAAGAAATTGGAGTTGGAAGAAGCCCCCTTCCTTATGGTCTAAGATATTTCAAACACAATTTTATCTTTTCTTCATCCAGATATAATCTAGGAACTATACTGTATCATTATCAGCAAAGAAAGAAAATCACTAAAAATTACTTCATCCAACCTTGTGCTTCCTTCTTCTGGCTTAAATCATAAAACAAGATGTCCAAATGTTAGCAAGCATCACAAGAAAGACAGCTCATACACAGCTTGTCCTTCTTGCTTTAACAGGGCCCTGAGATGTGTGTTGAAAGCAGGTGGCATATTTATAATTTTGAATCTGTCCAACAGACCAGTCAATTCCAAACAAAATTTAAAATGTGGTAGAAGGCTTAAAGATAACTAAAACCCCAGTGTTTCAGTGAAAACTGTCAATTTAGTAGAGTACCAAGTCTGTACTCTGTCTCATTGGTGGAGAGATGACCAGGCATCAGTCAGGTTTGGACTTTCTGCCCAGGCAAAGCCAGGGCGGTGATCACTGCCTTGCAGACTTCAGGTCAAACTTCAGTGTCCTTGTCTCATGGCCAAAGACATATCACAGACATTCAGAGTAGCACTTGAGTTACTGGAACGTGACACTATTTAAAGAAAAGAATACTACAAAAAATCTTTCCATTCAATTTGCCTTTCCCCACTGTCTCTTGTGGAACTAAGGGGAGGCAGTAACATTTCAGTCATTGCCAACACTCATTGTTGCATTTTAACAAAATATGTAAAAGACATAAAGGAAGGTTTAAGGCAGAGAGAAGACTTCTTTTCTGAGATGGGAAATGGCAAGTACCACAAAAGAATGTGGCACTACAAGGTTTGGGAACATAGATCATTAAATGGACTGTGTGGCTAAAATCTAGGTCTACTGAAGTCATAGATTTTGCCATGAACAACATTATATCTGGGATTTTGTCTGTTATGAAGACGACAAAACTGAAAACAAATCTCAGTGAATGAGAAGTGCATAGTTTTGAATATTAACCAAATTATCTCAAGTTCTTAGAAACAATTTATTTAACCATTTTAGGTTCCTAGTCTGATTGTCTTTTCTTAAGAATTACCTGCTTCATTCCATTATTTATGTTTTAAAAATAAAAATATCATCCTGAAAAAAATAAAAGCTATTCTCACAGAAAGCCAGAGGAATATATATGGTCTGGTTTTGGAAAGAAGGACAAATGCCCAGACCAGAGCCCAGTAGCTGTTTATATAGAGGAGCTGTTTAAGGGGATCTCCTGGTATTACATTGCGAGTTGTCATTTTGTATAGTAATGGAGGCATCTATTGATGTAATGGTCTCAGGAGACATGGGGCTTAAGTAGCTTTTTGAGATGTGAGGGTATTGACCTGACCTACTCACAGCAGTTGAAATGTTGGGAATGTTGATTCATGATTTTACAAAGACCTCACTATTCTTATTCTCCAGAGTGATTATACACCTGACAAATGGTAAAAGCAACATTACTGGACCTCAGAGAGTTATTTCACTTTTAAAGCATGCCATTATTAAGCCTGATAGCCTCTCTTATTGCTGTTTTGATAGCTGCCTGCTGTTTAAATGAAAGCACCACGTTTCCTGACAGCTCATGCACAGGTGGCCCTAGTCTCATTCTAAACAAGTTGAGGAGAAATTAGTCTTGGTCAGGATGGGGGTAGAAGAAAGGTGTCAATCCATGTCATCCCAAGTTTTAACAGAGAATTTCACCTGGTCACAGGAAGAATGAAGGAAAGGGGCCCAGGAGAGGATGCTACCAGGCACTTTCATGTCACTGGTGTACTTGGTATGGGACCATCTCTGCTGAGCCTTATGGTGTCATGACAACTCATCCCTATTGTAGCCCTTCTGTGATATCCTATAGCTGCAGGGATTTAATGTGAAAAGCCCCGACACCATTATTTATGATGTCTTTATGCAAGCCATGGACAGAAAAAGGGATTAGACTATTGCCATAGCTGAGTTACTCTTCCCAACTCTGTTAGGAAATCCCACTTCATGTGTCCATGCCACTGCAAAAAATTAATGGTGACTAGAAGTGCCCAGTGCTAGGAGACAGGCCTTGTTTGCATGTATGCTTCATTGCAAACATAATGAAGGTTTGGCAATGAAAAGGAAGAATTGTCCCTTGATTTGTGAATAAGTACATACATGGTTTTAAATATTTGGTTTTAAGTTCAAGGTCTCTCTGGGCTCCGCTAAAGAACCGCAAAGCAAGCTTTGACCTTTTGAGGACTCTTTTGGGCTAGACAGTGTTTCTAAGAGAGTTATGAGGTTTTGGCTGGAAGAGTCAGTAGGAACTGCTACCTGATGAAGATACTCTGCCCTCCGGAGTCCCATCCCCACTTTAATTCTGAAGAACAAGCAATACATTAACAGGTATTTACCCCCTACCAAATTCTCAACAGTTGGAAAAATGCAGCCCACAGATAGCAATCTGAGCTACAGGGAAGAAAAACACTCTTTTCTATAAGTTCCCTCTTCTGGGAAACATTTACTATTTGCCATTGGGATCACACTTCAGTGATACCAAGCATTCCTTATTGACTCTTTAGGAAGCTTGGGCCCCCACCTCTTCTACTTTCAGTTTCTGTGCCGCTCCAGCTGATTGTTTTAACATTGTAGCATTTAAGCTAAGGATCTTCCAGTGGGCAGATTGTCCCCTGTGAGCCTCAGACAAAGGTTGTGTGTGGGTTAGAGAGCACCTGAATCCTTTCTGGACACATGCAGACCTAGGCTCCTGACAGCCTGGATCTGAAATACTGATCCTATGAGGAGAGTGGTGATGCCATCCCCCAAAAATGCAGTTGGGCTCTAGTGTTCTTTACCTTGTTAATCCCTGCTTCCTCAAAACTATAGGAATGAACAGAACTGAACAGGTCCATTGGGAACAGAGAAAGGTTTTTTTCAGGTGTTTATTTAGCTTCTTCCCAGTGTTATAAATGATCAGAAGCCAATTCAAAACAACAGGATTTATTTAGCAAAATTTCCAACACCGAATTAAAAGCCACAATAAAAACAGGACAACAATCAATCGGAAGTTGGGTGGACAGAGTGACAGTACAAGGGTACCATCCGAACTCGACCACATCTGCCAAGCTTCAGCCTGTGGGTTTTATACAGTGTTTTCACCCTAAGGCCAAGTCTATCACAAAGTCCAGGTATGTGTGTGTTTCGCAATTTTCCAAAGGAGTCCCGTCTGCATGAAAAGAGTACTTGATAGTTTTCCCGGAATCTGTCTTGGGAGGGGTGATATGATCATCCCGGATCTCCACCAAGATCAATATCAGAGGTCGAAGAGCTGTGAAGTGAAGGTCCACCCTTGATGGATGGGCCATCTTCCTGCTCAGCCTTGTTGTTTCAGTTGCAAATGTGTTTGCCTTCACAAGGGACTCTGGAATCTTGGAGACGCCCCTGGGTAGCTTTTATTAGTAAGCCAAATTCATAATACAATACTTTATACATGAATTTATCCATTATATCCATTACACCAGCACTGTCCCACAACAAACATAGCTCTGACCTTTCCTTATTTTACAAAGCAAAATCTTACTAAGCCTTTTACTTACAGCAGCCTCCACACACCAGTGAAGTTTAAGGGTGTGTCTTTGGCCACAACTCTAATTATGGCTTAGAGTTGTAGTAGTTGATTATTTGCTACAGCTTTCTGATTTTCTGGCTTGGATGAGAGCAAAAGTGGCAAAAGCCACTGGAATGAAGTTCATCCTCTGAGAAATTTTTGGCCCAGAGAGAAACAGTGAGTACTAGAAAGCCTGTGAATAATCTTGGACAGGTTTGCTACCAGCCTTTTTAACAAGTTTGTGAATAATTTTTTACCTTATTTTGAATGGCTACAAATCTTAAGAAACTTTCCTGAATTCATACACTTAGCTTTGGCTTAAGGTTTTGTAAAAAGGAGAAATGTTTTTCCTGCAATATGTATTTGGTAGCTAGTAGGACCAGCTGTGTAACTTGTTTGACCATTCCCAGGTCCTCTTGTAAGGAGGCAGTGGTGCATTGATGGGTTGCCTCTATGTAAAAACTTAATTTAAAAGAAAACCTCTCAAAAACCCTTGTCCTAGGGTGACATGTGTATCCCCAATCGTCTATTGGGTGCAAAGGGGAGGGGAAGCATGGTTTGTTTTTCCCCAGGAAAACTCTGCTCCTTGGAGTGACCTTGAAGCGGGGGAGTTGGAGCACTGCGAGACGGAAAGAAGCTCTGTTTTCATTTTTTTTTCCCCTCAGGAGTTAGTTAGTTAGTTTAGTGGTAGCGTAGTTAGATCCTGTTGAATAGCTGAAGTTTTTTTCCTTCTTCTCCCTTTTTTCCTTTTTTTTTTCCCTATCCTTGGAACTGTTCCAATCTTTCCGGACTGAGGACCTGGGGGAAGCGCCGGGAGGCCTTCACCGGAGACCCACCCCACCAAGACCAGCCCTGCACATCTCCTTTTCTCCCAGCGCCAGCGGAGACGGAGCAACAGAACACAGTGACTACCTTCAAGAGGAGACCTTCTCTTTTTAAGTTTGTTATCCCTCCGAAGCGGCACAAGTTCTTGTCATCCGGTATTGTCCTGGGAGTGCTTTGCCTGTTTAATAAACAGGTTTTTTCCACTTCTCTCTGAGGAAGTCTTTTCCCGAAAAGGTTGGGGGAGGGGGGGGGCCCCATGGGAGGGTTTCTCCAAAATCTGCCTGAAACCAGAACAACCCTCTAACACCCTGTTAGCAAAAAATGAGAGTTCATTCTCAAAAAGGGAAAGTAAGGTAGCATTTATAAAAAACCTTTTCTGCAATGACTTAATTGTGTTCTCAGTGAAGATGGACATAAAATTGCTAATGTCTTTGAAGTGCGCAAAATTAGAATATCACTTAATGTCTTTGATAATCCTACCCCAAACATATTCCTCCTGGATAACAGCTGTACACTCATAAGTTCCACTTTAAAAACTTTGGAAAAAATAGATGAATGAAAGAAACTTTTTACCTTAGCACTTACACCCTGCAGCTGAATCCAAGATGCCTCTGCAGGATATGGAAGGAAGAATTATATTTCCTGCTCTGAGAGCTTGCATTTTAAGCAGTCAAGACCAACAGCTAGCAAGAAGATGGTTGACTCATGGTCGTTTGGCAGGCCAGTGCTGCTGCTGAATCAAAATCCAACCCCCCTCATGTGTCTAGTCCAGAGACTTATCAGCCCAGGGAAGTCACCTCATTGCTCCTAAATACTGTGAGAAGAAACCTTTTTCTTTCTACCTCAGGTGTTTAAACAAAAGTCAATGTACAGAAACTGAACAAGCATAACTATAGTTCTTTACATGAGCCCATTTATAATATAAGTTAGCCTTGCTGTAAAAGCCTTTTCCTTCATTTTTATTCCAAAAAGATGATAAAATAGGATTTGCCACTATCCTTGAAGGCTGAATTCTTTAGAAGCTGAAGGAAAACCTTTTTGCCATATCTTTCCAAAACATGAGAATCACCTCTTTTTAGGGGCTTTCTATTTAGCTCAAAGGATTCCTTCTGCCAAGACACCTGGTTCTCTTTTCAGGTACACAGAACTGCTTTTTGGCTACAGGCACTCCCTGTAACTCTTGTTAAACCTCTTTATTTTGCCTCCATAGAGATCAGAGGATTTTCAGACTACATGAAGATCTTTTCTCATGAGTTTCTCTTTCAGTATCTGGCCTTCTGCAGGAACTGAAAGTCTTATTGCTTTCTGTTTATTTTGAAACCAGGTTTAGGGACTGATTCTGATCTGTTTGACACTGAAGTAAATCAGGAAAGCCACAAGGAAGAGAGGCAGTACTTTCATGGAGATAGACCAGAAATGTGCTCAAAATTTGATTCACCCCAGCCATGATATATTGAGAAGTCATGGATCATGTTGTGAAGTCCAAAAAAGACCCAGAGTGAAAATGGATTAAAGAGTTTCAGCTTTACAGAGGAAGCTTAGTGAGGAGTACACAGAACCAGCTACATGTGTGTACATGTTGCAATAGCCTTGCCTGGGACAGCAGCTCTGCCAGGCACAAAGGGACTGCTATCCTGGGGGTGTCTGGTCAGTGGGCAACAACTTCCAGCTCACACAAAACCTCTTTGGCTACACCCATGCGAGAAAACCCAGCAGTGCCAGCGCACAGACACAGGTACTGTTGCCCAGCCATCTCTGCTGATTCACTGCTGACGTGCTGCAGTGCTTAGGAAACCATGTAGTAAATACATTCCCTTCTATATCTATATTGTTAGGATGTCCTGGGCTAGCTAGCATTCCTGGGCACTGTTCAAGGGAGAGCATAAGGCAGGGAATGCTCCCAGAAGTCAGGATAGATGAGTCCACAATGTTGAGGAGAGGTATAGAGTTTAGCCATATGGATGCAAGCCAGTCCCTTTGCTCTCATTCTCACTGCCTCTGCTATATGGTAGATGTTATTATCCATGAGAAAATTTCACAGGTATAACATCCTAGGTACTGTGAGGTAGTGATCCATACTAATTCTGTCATTAGGTCATTACCAGTTCTTAATAAACATTGCCTTTTATATTTTAAATCGGGTCACTTTTGTTTGACAGACAATGCTCTCCTTGGCTGCATGTAAACCTCATTACTAATAGTTAAGCTTCCTTTTTTTGTTTGTTTCTTGAAAGCATGCAGTTGTTTTGATTGTTGTTAGGCCTGCATTTGGGGATTAGCACTTTTATTTCTGAAAAAAATATCTACACGGTAATGTCATTGAAGCAATTGTTCCAAAATAAATGCATTGGCTGTGGTTTTCATTATCAGGATAATCTTGCTTTCTCCCTCACACCCAAGCAGTGAAATCCTTCCCTCTCTAGCAATATAAAACCGCATCAATGTGCACAGCAGATTTTAAGCAATTTGCTGCTCACTACCCATTAAACCATTTTACAAACAACAATGAAACAGGAAATAACAAAGCATGCCTTTTGAATTATTACTCAGGATAAAACACTCAGAGCTTCTTTGCAGTCCATAAACTGCTCCAGCCGTGTGTTCACAGTTTATGGCATTTTAAGAACCATGCTCTTCAGCAAGATTAAAACCTTGTCCACGTTGGGGACCTGTTGCAGCTCCATGGGCTCTCCTGTATGGTGGAGGTGCCCCCCATTGCTGCAGGATGCCAAAACCCAAGGTAGCTCCCCTACAGAAGGGAAGCCCTCCCAGCACAGGAGAAATATGGAATACTTATTTCCCCTCTGCTGTAAATACAAATAAATCAGAGGAGAAGCTGATGATACTGATGCTGCAAAGATGAAATTTGTTGTGGGATGAGGCACCTCCTGGGCTGGGAATGGTGGAGGAGTACTGCCACCTCTTGGCTTGATCCTACAATGTCCATGTCCAGGGAGAGATCATGCAGTCATCCAGACAACAAACAGCA
Organism: Acrocephalus scirpaceus scirpaceus; assembly: GCA_910950805.1. Classification (NCBI taxonomy): domain Eukaryota; kingdom Metazoa; phylum Chordata; class Aves; order Passeriformes; family Sylviidae; genus Acrocephalus; species Acrocephalus scirpaceus. Next base: position 19,357,432 of record OU383775.1, on the reverse strand, counting down.
CCTAGTGCTGTCTCCTAACCTAGTGGAGGGGGGAGAAATTAAAAATGTCTGTTCTGTTCCATAGTTAAATAGCACTTGCACATGTGAACTTTTATTAGTGCTTACTGGTTTGGTTTCCCATTTTTACTGTGTCTGAGGCACTGTCCTAACAAAGATGCCAGAAAAACACTTTAAGAATCATTATCTCACAGCAAGACCAAGCAGCAAACTCAGTTGATGTAAAGCAAACCCTATAGCCTTTCAATGCTGGCCTATCCCAAGGCAATGACATTAGTGGGGAGATTTACGGTATTTTGTTATATGATGATGGAGCCCTTCCAAAGGAATAAATTACATATCAGAATTGCACTGACACTAGGCAGGTAATGATAATCTCAGAGGGGACCCAATAACATCTTGCAAACAGCTGTGGTCATTTGTGTGAGTGCCAATTAACCTGTGGTAGTCCTGGAGATGAGGAGGGCTCTATCTTTGCTTCTGGAAGTTAAGACAGTTTTGAGAGGGGATGTTTCCAGACACTACCATTGGAATTCTTCACATTTTTCATGGAAAAGAGAAACTCAAAACTCCACAGTGCTCTGTGCTATTCTGCAAGCCATCAGCTGTCCAGCCCTAATTGGTTTCACTAAGTGCAGGGAAGACAGTAGGACAAGAGCACAGTGATGGGAGCTCATTCTTTTCTTGCCATCAGCTCAGAGAACATCTTTGAGTCTGGTTTTGTGCATATGCTTCAGCCTCCTCTGGTATTGAAAATCTGGCCACCTCCCGAAAGATCCTTGAGATGTACAGTCAAAAGAGTTGTAGTTATTTTCAAGAGCCACCATGTCAAGGCAGCTCCATGTCTTGGATCCTCTCCAGGCCCAGGTCCTTCTGCTTAAAATCTGCTGTTTGCTTTGTGCCTGGCAGGAGAACACCATCACTGATTACTTAATCTGGAGGGTCTGTGTTTCTCAGTCACTCAAAACACCTTTCTGAAGTGAGCTGACAAATGGAATTAGAGTTGTTTGGGTGTTCGGGTTTTTTTTAATAAGAGGACCTATATTGATGGTTAAATACTACAGAGTAGAGGTTTGAGAACTTTCCTTTTATTATTTTGGTTTTAGTTTTTATGATCATTGGCAAAATCTTCAGGAGGGGTTTTGGTTTTGCAAGAGGACCCCAAGAGTTGCTTGGCTTTTTCCTTTTCTTTAGATAACAGTATTATGAAAACCTGATCCCTGTGACTGTAAACAGGAAAAAAATGAGTATGTCGGGAAATGCAATAATAGTTTGTCAGAAAAAGCAAGCAAACAATATCCTGAAGACCCATAAATATTTGCCTTCCAAAACTGCCATGAAAATGAAACTTTTCAAGATGACAAGTACTTACCAGAGTGGAAATTAAAGTGTCGAATGTCCACAGTTTTACACTCTATAATGAAGTAGAAAAATCTTTGCCATCTCTCATTTCTCAGAATTCATCCTTCTTACTTCTGAAACCTTTATAGTAGCACAATCTAATAATAGATTTCCCTGTTTGTTTTGCCTGTTTGTATAAATAAAATTTGATTTTACAAAATATTTCTACATTCCAGTCCAGCTTACAGAAAAATTATAGTATTAAAAACTAAATTTTTGCAAGAACAGCTCTTGTATGTAGAATCACTTGGCTTTGTGGTGCTGTGGAATATCCTCAGTCTGCATGGATGCAGAACATGTTTAACCAATTTTCCCAATATAAATACTTTGCAATAAAGAATGAGGCCCAACTTTCATGTTTATGTGTCAGACATATATTCATGCTGTATCCTGCCAAACTTTTGTACCATTTAAATATATGTACATATGTAGCTATATATATAGAGAGATATATATGTCTTAATAGTACTAATTACCTGATGAAATAGTCTTCCATTTCCTATTCTCCCCCCTCAGGGCAGCTGTTTATAGCATGTACTGTGGTGAGGGAGGGCACATGGTTCAGTGTAATCAAGGCAGCTATAAAAAAAAAATCACTTTGTAAAGGTTTCTCAGGTTTAACTGAGCTCTTAACAGGCACAGTAAAATGTGATGGTGATATGATTGACAAAAATTTGACCATATCTTTCTGAACTAAAATGTATTTTGTTTCAGGGCAGCTTAGTTTTGACTCCTGTTTCACTCCTCCTTTGAAAACATCAAGAGAACTGGGAAAAGAATTCTGAAAAACTACAGTGCTTGTACTTTATCTTTCAGTTCTGGGAACAAAACTTTGGTCTTCTTTGCTCAGATGTACGGTTACTTCTTTGAATAACAGAGGTTTCATCATTACTCAGGGTGATGAAAGTAACATGATGGCATGGCCTCATCTACCAACTTCAGAAGGATTCTGTGGTAATGTCGTTTCTATAACATACTGTATCAGATAAAAGAAAACTTCATTTTCTCAATCATAATATTTTGAAAGCTTTTAGTTGCTTTATCAAGGAGTCACACCTCTAAAGCAGATACTCACAGCTACCAGTATATACTGTCATTCTTTAGCCTAACCACTTGAGTAGCTTTTGATGCTTTCACTAGGCAAAGTGAGTTCCTTTCTACAAGTATACTTACATACACACTCCTCTCTCTGCCTGACTTTGGTTACTAGAACCAGAATAATTTTAATTTACAGATGTGTTTTTCTGCCACTTCAGGCTTTTGCATCCCACTGAGGCTGAGCAGGAAATCCACAGTCAGGAATGGCCAGGGAATCCACCTGGTCCTGGTGCACTGCCAGGGAAGAAACCTGGCATAGGGTAGGGTGTGCATGGATCTCACAGCAGCACCTTCCTCACTCCTTGGGACCCTTGGTTGAAAATCTGCAGTATGTACATGAAGAAGGAGGAAAATACCCTGAAGAGGTCATTGCATTTTTCTCTGCAGAATTGCTGTCTGCACTGCTGAGGTTCAGGCATCACTTGCTGTATGCCTCCTTTATAAGTCCCTATTCACATTAGGTAGCAAAGTTGAAGTCAGTGCTGTACAAATAGCATTTATAAATTGAATGGTAAAAACCCTACAGGGCCCTGGAGATCAATATTTTTATTATTGCTTTGAGTTATAGGTGAGGGAATTAGCACAGCAAGGCTAATAGAGGCTCTGCATTCAGAGCCAAGCCATCTGTTGTTTTATTCCACCTCTAACTGTCCATTGTCCTGTGGCTTCAGGTGATTGCCTTCCTAGACTTCCTGGTGAAATAATTTTCATCCTCTGACCCACCATCAGCGCATGCTGGCAGAGCAGGTTGGACACCTTCTGCTCCCTCCTTTAAGTGCAGCAACCCAAATTTTCCCGTCTTCTCCACTGACTTAGCCTCTTCCTCTGCCCTCATCCCTAAACCACTCAAGGCAGTGAGCTTTTTCCACAGAGTCCTAAAAAGGTACGTCATGTCCTAGGTTACACTGTCCAAGCTTAGATCACACTAAAATAATAAATGCCAAGGAAGTCTTGTGGGAAAATGTTGATTGCAAAAAATGTTTGGGGCCTGACAGTGGATAGAGAAGTGATATTGGCTTTGCTGTAACTAGTAATCCACCTATGGGGAGCAGAAACTTCCTGCTGGACTTGATCCTACCATTTCCTGAGCTGTTGCAAGGATACCTGACACTTGGCTAAGTTCCTCTTCTTGGCCACTGCCATAAATCCGGGAAACAAAACACACAGGGCTAGACCTCTTGAATCATCAGCTCCAGTGCCTTGCTGACACAGGCAACCACACCATACATTAACCTATTAAAAAAAAATACTGGAAAGATGTTCAGCAGAACTCTTTGTAGAAGGCACGTATACAGCAAAAGAGAATTAAGGCAGCTGGTGTAAACAGCACTCAGAAGCAGCTTCTGGCTCTGACACACTAGACCTCAGGCATTCTGTGGACCATAGCCACTGAAATAAAATAGTACTATTTCATTACAATTAAAAAATGAAAGAAGTTGAGACATTGTCACCACTGCTGGTCCTTTGATGTCTTTTTATTATTTCAGTAAGGGTGTTTCTTATCTTCAAAATTCTGGGAGAATAAACAAAAATGATGAAATCCTGCAAAATGGAAGTTATGAAAAATTCCCTTGACATCTCACAGAATTTCCCCTCTGGTAAAATCCTACTTTTCTTTTTACTGAAGGATTCATATGAGAGGAGAAAAGAATTACAGTGTCCTACAGCTGTAAGTATCATAGTAGTACAGTTTTACAGGAGGGTGTCACATTTCTATTGTGTTTGTTTATTTTCCTGACAATAAGGACAAAGTTTTATATGACTCAATTTGGATCACTGAGATATACAGTAGTTAACATTTGATGCTATTAAAAGCAGTGTTTCAATCATCTGGAAAAATCCATTTCATTTCTGGAGATAGTCAGCTCTGCTGGTGACATGTATTTTCTACAATCTTTCTGTTATTTATGCCTCGTCTTGTGTTTTCAGCTTCTTAATTAAGTGGAAATTGAATGCACTTTTTTTAAATGAGGACAAAGTGGAAATGATTGATGAAAAGTTTTTCCTTGAATTGCCACTCTCTGAAACAACTTGATTTGGCTGCCACAGAGGACTTTCCAAAGGCTAAATTAGAAGGGCAGAACAAAAGAGCATTGTGCGTTGAGACTGCACATGGTAGTCTGAACCCTTGGGTCTAGGCAGATTAATTTCAGTATGCATTTATAATGCTTTAAGGATATACTGTTGCTTTATTGATAGCAGTGTAGCTAAAGGATCGCTGTAGATTGATTTAAAAATATAGTAAAAATGAAACCCTGCAGTAGAGACTAAAACTTCAGAGAAAAGAACTCTTTCTTTCAAGGGACAGTTTGAGGGCTCTTTTCCCATTTTTTGCATATCCCAATTGTCTTGTTGCTTTCAGGAGCTTTGATACTTGGCCAATACTTGAGTGCAGAGTAATGAAAACAAGAACAACTCTAAAATCCTGAGTCATATCTTTTTGCAAATGTCTTTGAAATGCCTGGGGGCAGCATTTCTTCTTTCAGTCTCCTCAATTTTAGATGTTTGTGTAGAACTGAACATAATTTGACTGAGTAATATTGTCTGATGGTTTAGGCCTTAGGGTCAGGGTGATATATCAGTGTTCTTTGAATGATGCTCCTCTCACTGTATCCTGTATGGAGCATTACTGGAACAGAGGAGAAGGGATCAGAAATCCTGGGCATTGGCTTTCTCTGTTAAGTCTGATGCAGCAGAAAGTAAAAGTGGGGGGTTTGTGTTATATATTTACAGGCATTTGAATGGCTGCAAGCTGATTTCTGCACCAAATGTGGTGATGTTCTGAGATGAAGGGCAGCCAAAATTCAATCTTATCTCAGCAGCAGATTTAAAATCTTCTTCAAACACAGGATTCATGTGGATTATATATATTGTACTACTATCACCTTTTTTTTGTAGAACTGGAGTCTGAGTCCGTGACTGCACCCTGAACACAAATACCAGCTCTGCTCTTAGTCATCAGTGTACCTTGTAGTAAGAGTGACCTTATCTAGTGGTGACAATATACAAAGAAAACATGAACTCTTACTCTTTCCCTGGGATGAGTTGGCAGGAAATTTGAAGAAGGCTACTGTGGTTCAGATTTGACCGTAAAGGACACAGGAAATATTTATTTAGGGTTAGGATTAGCACCTGCTCCTTCAGTGGTGTGGTAAGTACTCTGAAAGGTGCCATTCAGGAAATGAGTGGGTGGAGATCTGGGAGGTGACTGGAAGGTCTGAGAGCTGGCAAGAAGTTCTTTGCTAAGGTCCTGTTTGTATTTGTGGGGGCATGAGCAAGTACAGGGTACGTGCCCAAGGTCGCTGAGTCTATAGAGGCCTTCACAGCATTTAAGCAAAATATTATTGACTTGAAGGGCAAGTTTCCAGTCCTACACAACCATTTCCAGGTGACCTATATTTACCCTCAGAGAAGAGGGTGCCAAGGTAAGTTATGATTCTCCTAAATCTAGGACTGATAATGTACTGATTTTCTACTGTTGGTGAGGGCAGCATGGACTGTTCCATCAGTCTATACTATATCAGAAGAGTGCCTCTGGCTCTCCAACAGGAACTTTGCCTACACTGACAAGAGGGAGCTACTCCTGCAAAATCTTACATCAGAGAAATTCCTATCTAGGATAAAATTCTTTGCAATAGTCCAGTAAAGAAAGGAAAAATTAAAAAATCTGGCACTCAGTACCTATAGAGTGAGTAAAATTTTAAAAGATCTGCTTTCACTAATTTCCTTCGTTGGGATCCATCTTTCCTAATTTTAAGGGGCTACACTGTTGGTATCTAAACTGGAGCCAGTCAGGTAATCACACCTTAGAGTTCTCTGAGACCCAGTTAGTTTATCAGTGGAAGTCTGGGGCATGTTTCACCTGATGCCAGACTCTATTGTCTATGCTGAAGAGACCTCTATTGACTGTGAACGGAGTCTCAGTAACAAGCTTGGATTTATATGTTTATTTTGTATATAGCTAAAACTAGAGAAGATGAGTCCCAGCCTCTGACCATATATTCAAATTTGGAAAATTGATAGCCTCAGAAGACCTATCAGATTTTCTGAAGACAAGAGAAAGGAGTCAGGACCTGTGTTCAGGGATGGATTACAAATGTTAGCTTCCCAGCTCATATTCAAGACACTTTGTTACCAGATTTACTCCAGATTTGCTCTAGATTTGACCTAGGTTTGTAGATGTACCTTCACCAAGCCCATATTTCCTTTTCATACTGACAATTGTGCATGGACAATTCATATTCAGTACTTAGGCTTTGCAGGACTGACTCCTCCAAGACATCTGAAAAGGGAGGATCCCATTCAGGAAAAAGGCAATTTACTCTTCCCATCACCAAATGAGAAGAAAAGATGGAATTAAGTTTCTCAAAAGCTGCATTCAGCCTGTGACCTGGGTTGGCCATGTGTGTGCTGGCCACTCTTTGAAGAAGGACACAAGGTACTCACTTTAACCGTTATTGGTTTGTTTTAAGGGAGCTTGGGTTCTGTAAACAAGACAGAGCAATGTTTTCTTCTGGTAACCCACACATTTCACAAGAGCTTCCACAGGCTCTACCAGGAGACAAACAAGTAGCCAGGAGAGAACGCAAACCCTCTTCAAATGGAGAGAGCCCTTTCCTAACCACAGGCATGGGGGAGTGCTTCTTCCCCGAGCACGTGGCGGGGACATGCTGGAGGGTGAGATGAGATGGGCTTGCTGAGGGAGAAATCCAGGTGGAATTTTTCACCAAGCAGCTCTGCTGAAAAACTCTACAAAAGTATTTGTTTTGGGGATATTTATTCCCTATCTCAGTCATTTATGTGAGCTGTTACTCCAAGAGCACAAACACAAACCATGCCTTATAGAATTAGACCCAACGTGACCCAGTAAGGTGTTTTAACAGTGCTGCGTCATAAGCTATTATTTTTTTCCACGTATTCCTTTAATTGCTGTTTCTTCTTGGTGTCCATCTGGAAATTCAGAGACCAGAACTGTGTCCTCCCTGCTGCAGATGCTGGACAAAGCTGCCAGAACATGCTAGAGAATTCTGGTGGCAAAAGTGATCAGAGAAGAAGGTGGAGTGGCAAACAGCCTTGCAGGTGGATAATAACTCTCATTTGAACCTTTTGGTGTGGTTCTGTTGTGGCTGCCTTCTTTAAGCAGCAGGTGAGCAACTCCTGAAACCAAAACCTCATGGCTCAGGCTGTGGACTTCTAGCTCCTACCATGCCAGTGGAAGATATTGCTGCTTCTGCCTGCTGGAAGTTGCTGCCCCCACAACTGACAAACTGCACGTATGCACACCTTACCCTGTAAAGGTCAAAATGTGCTGGATGGGCAAAGACTGATCATTTAAATATGAGCTCCTGTGCCATCACTACAGGGTCCAAGTTGAAGGGTATTACTCCATAGTCAGAATGATATTCGCTTAAAAATGGTTTGCTGGATGGCAGGGAAAAAAAAGTAGAGGCAAACACCAAGAGATGTGGAATTTATCTACTACAGTAGTCAATTTTTGCCTTCAAAAATTGGATTAGGAAATCTAATTCTGTGGTACAGAATTAGCCACCATGAAGACAAGAAAAGCCTATGTATCCACTAAGACTTACTCAAGTCATAAAATACATGACTCAATTTAGACTTCAGAGCCTAAAATTCAGGACTTAAGAGTTGGATACACTCTTCTTACAATAAAAAAAAAAAAGATGGTACGCCGCGGTTTCTTTTTCCTAGTGTTTATTTTCTTTTATTATACAACATAGATCCATTCTTAAATAGAGTTGGTCAAAGAGATGCAAGAAATTATTCGCTTCCAAAATCTCTGGCAAACCACCACACCCAGCTCCACTACAACCCTGCTCCCAAACAAAATGCCTATTATGTCTTGGGGGATGATATTTTCTCCTGCTACTTGCAACAGGTTTCCACAAACAGTAGTGCACCTCAGCTATGACACAGGATTTCATTAGACAGTGATCAGTGTTCTTAGTCAAAAAAGCACTTCCTTATAAAACTATGTGTATCAGGACCATCTGGAGACCCCCATCATTATGGTGAAATAAAATATACTTTAAATTTATATTGTGACATTGTGCTTATTAAAGCTCAGTTCTTTCAACAGACGTATAAACCAATAATTTTACTTGTGTTAAATATTCCCCAAAGAAAAGTAAATTGACCTCCTCAGGGACTTTTCAAGGATTAGAAAAATGTCCTTTCAGTATCTGTTTTCCATTATTGTAATTACAGAGGGTGATGATAATCCTTTCAGCATTATTGTTTCGACATGTGCATGATTTATAGTCGGACATGTAAGTTCATTTGATGCCGTCGTTGAGAGCAAGGCATTGTATCAGAGATAAAAGGAATAAAACATACATGTAATCTGGTAACTAACTATACTTGTGAGTGGAATAAAAATATGGTCTTATTTAACATGATTATAAATAACTGCTTAAATGTCAAGTCATCTGTGGACTGTAAATGCTCCAAGAGGAATATTGTAAATAAACAATCTCAAAAGAGGGTATTCAGATCAGATGATAATATTCCAGTGAAGGGACAAAGAGTTTCTGCTGTGTGCCCTGGCATTGGGTCCTGCTGAAACTCCTTAGACAGGCAAAATACTCAAGGAGATCAACAGGAAGTTCACATAAACAAACAGAAGTAAAGAGTCTTTTAAAAGCATCTCTACTGAATTAAAAGACCTTTTTTTCTTCGTGGGGTGGAAGGGGGACTCTGATAGGTGTGCCTACCCAGGTGCTTGCACATGCCAACAGGATGAGCTGCTTCAGTGACGGAATAAGCTTGTGCACAGAAGACATTTTCTGTTCCTGGGACAGGTCTCCTGCAGCAACCCCTGCCCAAAATTGTTCCAAAATACCATGCAGTGAGATTTGCTTGCCATGATGGCAGTGAATTCTGAACACCAGCCTACTTAGAGCCCTCTGAAGAAGGAAGAAAACAAGTCAGATATCCCAATTCTCTGAGGAGATGTGATTCTGTGCAGGGGTTTTACGTGGCCACATGCACATGTCTACAGCCAAGCTGGTCACCCTTCAGCTCCTCTTGGGGGCTGTGGTGACATGTTGGCACTTTGAGGGCCTCGTGCTTGGGGATGAGATGAGCTGTGTCCTGGAAGGCCCTGCTTTTCTCTGGGGGCTATGGGATTTGTATAAGGGGACTGCACTGGAAATGTCAAAAGGTAATCAAGCTGAGATCCACTTGCAGTGCTTGACAGAAACTAGCTTTGACTTTATAATGTTGGAGATGCTCAATTTTTCGTACTCACGTAAATTTTTTTGAGTAATGTAGACAGTGGCATGGAGATCCTTTTTAGTCTGGAAATACTGGAATACAAAGACATCAGGAACATCAGTCAATATTTACTTTAAAATGTATTTATTAAAAGGTGGTGAGTCCTGATACAGATACCCCTGCTTAGTAAAATTACCCTTTCTTACAAAGAAGTAAGTTTATCTGGTTTCATTCAATTTATCTTAGAAATTAAATTTTTAAACTGAAATGAAGCAGCTCAGATTCTACCAAACATTAAAAATATGCAGACTGAATATAGTTTACAGAACACAGAATTACAAAGCTGACGATAGAAACCCAAAGTCCTGCATCTCAGCATTATGCTGAGCTATTTTCTCAGCAATTTAATTTATTTTAATTTTTGTGTGTAACTGGACCATATACTTACGTGACAGTCACCGTTATTGCTCCATGGATGAGTCTGAGCCTTTCTGATAAATCTAGTCAACTCACTAATTGGTGTCATGCTGGCTGACACCACCTGGAAAGTATAAGCTATTATCCACCTTTATTTGGAATTTGACTGAAAAATTAGTGATGGAACTATTTCCACTACAAATATTAATTCATTTAAACCAGAATTTTTTTACAGAAAGTTTTAACCAGATAATTTAAAAAATGGAAAATTTCTCCCTGAAGGAAAATCCTATGAAAAAGAATCTTATGTCGTTCACAGTATTTCATTTTGATAAAATCATAATAACTTGATTCACTTAGCATTTTTGTGTATGTGGCATGAAATACATCAGTATTTTAAAACATCTGATTTTAAAACTATCCCAAAGCAAAAAAAGGAAATATAACATTCTGAAAATGTTAGCTGATAATTACTAAACCATCAGACTATTTTTTCTCTTTTCAAAGCTTGGGAACAAAACATATTTCAGCAAAAGACAACCCAGTTTGTCAAAGTGGTTCCAGTGAACAGTCTGGCAGCAACTCTTTGTCCAGGTACCATTACAAACTTCTCTCCTGTATTTGAAATTCCATGAGAAAAACATTTGAGAATAGGAACTAGAGAGGAATAGAGTTGAACTTGCATTATTTCATCACCTTTTCTACCATGATGAAACACTGATATATCCTAGTAAAAAATGCACTTATCCATGTTGCAGGATATCAAAAAGATATTTACATCATCAGCTGTAATATTTATTTAATTAGCCCAAGAGGATGATATAATAGTTATGGCTAATCTATAAATAGATTTTTTTTTAAAAATACTGAATAGTGTTCTTGAAATTAGCCTGGAAGCAGCTGTGTATTTCACCCAAAGCAGCAACAACAACCAGTACATAGCAACTCTGACATGCTATCAGAGTAATGGATCATTTTGAAGAGCCTGGAAATGATTAAACAGGGGTGCTGCTACATGCAGTCTTTAATTGATTGGTTTGAGTTTGCGGTCAGAAAATGACTGTCAGCTACAGTTTATCTATAATTGTCAGTAATCGAAACCAGATTTTTCTCTCTTCTAATGCTGTAATGTTCTTTCAGTGCTTGAGACATATGTGCAGCTCAGGCATGCACCTGCACTTGCCTCTTAGTGTTAGAATGAACAGTACCGTGCTCTGATACAAAGAAAAAGAAATACCTTTGTGCCTCTGAAATTATCACTGTCAGCAAGGAGGAGAGAAACTGACAGAGAAAGGCCTGAAGTTTAGAATATTCTCTTTACATTGTTCTGATGACAAGAGGACAGCAGAGAAAAATAGTTTTCTTTCTTTCCCCCCATGCTTGTTTCTGTACTGGATGAAAAGCAATCAGATTTTTCCTGATTTTATTCCCTACCTTTTAAGAGAAGCAAGAAAATCGTCCCTTTGTCTTGGGCATCCCTTCTGGAGTCATTGGAAGGCCATTTGCTTTTGAGGGCAGTCCCTGAGGATTGTTCTGAAACCTGCTTTGGTTGCAAAGCCTGAACAAGAAGATGCCCACTCCCCTAAACCCTGTCATCAGTATCCCTGTTGCTCCAGAAACTGAAGTTGCTCCCCTGGCATTTGTTTCACCTGGCTTGAGAGGATTGATGCACATGAGGCTGAAGGGATGAGACCATTTCTGTCAACTCCCATTGGCTGCTTTATGGGTGTAAACAAGAGGGAAAAGTTGGAACAAACTGCTTTTAGAAAAAAAGGAAAAAAATAACCTGCTGAAATCACATTCAATTTAGAGAATTCAAATTACTTGGTCACCTAATTCCAGAGAAGAATCCAGGTTGTAAATACTAAGTGATGGAGGATGCTGCATCCAGAGGTAGAAGAATAGCTCAGAAGCTGATTAGGGTGCAGACACCATCCCTTTGCATCCTGCCTTGTTGGGAATGGTTTTAGACAACTTGCAATTCAGTTTGTTTGTCATTGTGAACCCTGCTATAAGGCCAGATTCCTGGGAGTCCAACTCAAGGAGTAGCTGACCATGCTCCCACTTGATTTCCTCTCACTGCTGTCCACAATGGGATTAATTTTGATAACATGTGAGAAGCACATGAGAGTTGACTGTAACAGTCAAATTGAAAAACACAAATCCAATTTTACTGGTGTGTTTCTTGGTGGCAAAAAGCAGGGAAACCCAATGAAGGGGAGGGTTTCTGTTTTTCCAGCAGAAAGAAAGGATAAAAAATAAAAGTCAGGGAAGACAGTAGTGCTGAAAATGAAAAAAAAACAGATTATGTTCTTCCTATGTGTCTGGTACATCCTGCCTGCTTGCGGTAATCAGGTCAATTAATTCAGTGAAAGAAAAAAACTGAAGATACAGAAGGATTCTCTAGAAAATGTATTTTCAAAAGCAGCCTCCCTCTTTAATGTCTATCTCCATGTAAACACCAGTTAGGTTTTTTAGATGTCTGGAAAGAGTAGATCTCATAAAATCAAGATGAGTTTAAAAATATTCTGCTTCATCAGATCAGTCATGAGAGTGTGTAGATACAATCTGTATGTAAAAAGTAATACACTTAGTCTATTTGTTAAGGAAGAGCTGAATAGTATTTTATTTTCTATTTTTGCATACTTTCATCAGTCACTTTGGTGAAGATACTTAAAGAATCTGCTATATTTTTCCATAGGCCTCTCTACAGTCCTTTGAGCAAGCATCCCATACATGTGCTTTATAAAGGGGAAACGTCACCTCCTTTTAACTCATGCTGGCAGAGCCATGTATGCCTGCACGCTGCTTCTCTCCAGAGCTCAGAGATTCTGCCTGCACTTCCTATTTTTCGATTTATATGCTGAAACTGCTGAGCCCTTTCTTGTCTTTCAGCATGCAAGCTCCCAGGCAGAAACTTTCCAAAGTAATTGTGGGGAAAGTTAATATTGACTATGCTGGACAAGAGACTGAACAACCAGAGCCAAAGTGCTGGGGCCAAACCAGAGAGATATGCAGTCCAGAGCAGCATCCTGCAACTCTGGGTCAGGTCTGGGATTTCTACCAGATCCCCTGCTCCTAGTCAAAATTCAACAGCAGCAGCTCCACATGCTTCCTCTCTTCTCAGAGTGAGAAGGAATAAAAGGTGAAGTGCTGAAGTAGGCAACGTGTGTCCCTCATTTGTCTTGCTACCTGTAAAATGAATGGTCAATATTACCACAGCTTTTAGGTTTTTTTTTTAAGAAAATCCTTGTAGCAAAAAATACTGGGGTAAAAAAATAATTGGGAAAGGCATATTTGTGCTTTGATACATGTAGATGGAGGATTTGTGCTGTTCCATCATTTCCCTTGATTTGGGAGGTGTTGCATTGCATAGGATGAAAATGCTACCTACAGGAAAATGTTAATATGGTGAAGAATAGTGGCCAATGGAAAAATATTTTGGCCCCCTTTGAATTTCTATCTGAAAAGTACTTCAGGGAACCAGAGTTGACAGGATGATAAATTTCCACTGCAGTTTTGAGACTAAAAGTGCAAGTTGGGACACAGTGATCCCCTTTCCTAATCAGTTCAAGATTGACTTGGAAGAGGCTCATCTTGTTCTTCCACGTCTTGCTCACAGAGAATGTGTAGGACCAAGCTTAAATTTCACCTCTGGTGTTCTCAGGTGACCATGTGTGCCACTGAAAAACTGACTACAGCGCTGGCATGCTCTGTCATCTGAAATGCAAACTGTATGCTGGTAGGATGATTTGCACTTTGTTAAGAATGAAGTGAGAGCTAGGGATCAGATCTGTTACACCCAGAAGGAAAACTGGAAGAAAATGAACCCTTGGAGTGGCAGAGGAGTAGAATTAGTGACACCTAGAACTGCTGCAGCTTTTTAGGATGCAGCACCTGCCTTTGGGTGGAGTGAGAGGTGGAACTAGGATAGGTGAGCTTGTTCTGTATCAGACCCAGCTGGTACGCACATTGTCCCTAGAAGCAGTATTTTCCATGGGAGCTGCGTGTACCTGTGCTGATGGCTTTTGCAAAGAGTCATCAGAGTCATCACCTGAACTAATGTGCACCAAGAGCAATAGAAATCCTCCTGCTGATGTCAACACTGCTGGAGTATCTCCTGGGAATTTACATCCAGGATAAGCAAAGATGCATTTTCTCTGATTGCTGAAGAGATGACAGAAAAAAAAATAAAGGTTCATGGCTTCATAATTTACAACAAAAACCTGTCACTTGTGCTCATCTAATCTGCTACCCTATACATTGTAAATTGCAGGATTTCTTTAATATCTCTGGTTTGCATTTCAGCCTCACTTCTCAAAGAACCGTTCATTTTGGCCGAGCTCACTGTAAAGGTCTGTTTCTGGACCATTTGGCAATCTCATCTTCAAATTGATAGCTTCTCTGGAGCCTAAAATCTCCTCAGGCTCACTTCATAGCGTCATTTTCCAGAATGTTATTGACTAACTTTGCCCAGAATTCCCAAGGCCTCAGAGACTTTTATATTACATTTTGGTTTGTTTTTGTGTCTTATTACAGACTGTTTTCTTATATTTCTCTGTATGAAGATGCAAGCTCCCACACAAAGAAACCCACAGACCACAGTAACATCTTGGATGGGGGGAAAAAATTCTCCAGCTGTTATGTCCATTTTTGGAAAGTGTGTATGAACTACTCCTAATCTGAGTTCATCCAAAACTATTTTTGAAGTCTAGCTGTCAGCATTTTTGTCTCAGCAATATTTGTGTTCTTCTCTGAAAGTCACTAAACTTGGACATTGTGGCATTAAGCTTTCAAAAAGAGAAGCCAAAAACATATGTGTTGAGTTGAATGTACTTTTTAAATGGGAATAAAGCTAGGGAGAGCTTATCTAATAAAATAAGTCATGGACTCATTATATCCTTGATTTTCTTATCTCTCATTGTAAAATAAGTTAGATGACTGGTTTGGTTTTTAGCCTTTTTTATATATGACCTTGCAGATCTAATTCTTCTGCTAGTCATGTCCATAAAATGTAGGATGAGGGAACATTGGCTTTGAGGGCTGATCACTGCTACTTCTATTTCTGAACAGAAGTGATCTGACTTAGTCAAGACAACCAGAAGAAGAATCTGTATGTTTGCTACCAAATTAGACCTCAAAAAAATGTCTCTGCCATTTGCCAATCCTCTCCAGTTCTGCATCCTGACAGGCTCTTGGGGGAATTTCTTTTACTCCATGTGGGTCCCATTGTCCCAGGACCTCTGTTATTGATACACGAAGGTCACTTTCCTTTAGTTGTCTGGATGGTGAAAGTCCAGAAATGTTGGTCATAACTTGTATTTTCAAGTCTCTTCCTTTCCTGGTAGAACAGCTTCCCAAGTAAGCTGTTCACACCAGTACTTTTCCTACTTCTTTTCAGGGTCAGAGATATTAAAAATAGAGTTTTTAAACTTTCCAATCAAAAAGTAGAGGAAGATATAACATGTTTCAAGAATTACTGAAAATTGTTACAAATAAATCTTTCATAGTATTTCTTTTGAATCCTCTACATATTTTAATCTATCAATGCTAACTATTAACAATTATTAGGTCTGTTAGCAATCTTTTTTCATGTAGGCCAGTGTTATGTTTACAATTCTTTTTTTATTTTCTTACTAAAACTCTAAATAGTGGGTTTTTTAAGCAGAAAGTTACTAAATATCAGCTTTCAGATCTGCTACAGTACAAAAAATTCATAAATACTGTGATAAACTCATTTTTCTCGATTAATAATATTGACTCATATAACCTATATATTCTCTCATGTTAAGTGAGCTAAAATCTTACTATTTGCCCTTGATGATAATATGAGTATATAAATTGTAATGATCAGTAAAATCTCAAAAAGCTTCAGAGGTTTGTAAAAAGGGCCTCTTCATCCCAACTGAGCATGTTCTAACATTGGCTTCCTGGTATGATCTGATCCTACAAAGACCAGAAAAAAAGAACATTTCCAAGATTTAATATCTCTTCTTAAAACAAATCTCTGCTTCTAAATATCACAGATTATATCTCATTCCTGTGAAATGAGACTCATGTTCTGCAAACATTGTTTCACAAAGGCCCCAGAAAAGGTGGAAGTAGAGGTTACATGTACATTCTTTTGCATATTCTGTAACCACATCAGTCATTTGCTGAACAGTGACCCTGGGACAACACAATATAATATCACCTCTTTACAGGAGCAGCATCAGAGGCAAACAAAAATAACAAAAATTAAAAGCTTATAGGCAACACCTCACTAATCATAGCAAATAACTTGCAATTCTATTAAAATCTCAGAAGCAGACTCTGGTAGCAACTATGATAAAAATGTGGAAACTATATTCTACTAGCATTCTGGTATTATAAGATCTGCCCAACTAACAAAAGAAGCTATGTAGGATCACCTGGAAGAGGTTATACAAGTTGTCATTCTACCTAGAGATGGTTTTAACACAGTCTTTTGGAAAGTCTGATCGACACAGAAAACAAACAAGTCTTGACAAAGTATTTGATAAACCTACTGAGTACAGGAGGATGCTTACTAACTTTTAAAATATTTCACCTTAATTGCTATAAAAAGATCAGGTCCAGAAATGAAAACAGAAAATAAGTGGAGTATGAGAATGATATATGGGACCATAGTCTTTGTATATGCGTAATACTCACAGGGCTACCTTAAAATCCTCCACTCATCTTCCTTCTATTTAATTTAAATGCATACATAACACTGGGTCAGGCAAACACCAGTTGGTCTTCCATACAAATAAAGGATAGGCTAAAATACTTAGGCATTTGGAAAAAGGCTGCAGACTTTGGTTAGCCTGCTAGAGCCAGATAGAACTTCTTTTTTTTATTATTTATTTAAAATTCAGTGCTTTATAAAAGCTACAAAGACAGATTGGTTTAGCAGGAAGAAGCCATATGGCCCATGCTCTTGTAGGAAAGCTAGTGCACTGGCTAGTTCAGAAAATGGACATGAATTGCTTTCAAAAAGTTTATTCTTTAATACATGTTATTCCTTCGCAGGGACCTAGTAGAATTTATTATCCTCCAACACACTGAAGCTTTCTTTTGAGGATGAGAGAAACTGGTTAACTTGCTTATTCTAGCTGGACCATTCAAGGACATTTTATAGTTGCAAATGTTTGGCTATGACATTGTAATCTGTAATTATAAATATTGGTCTTTGGTGACATATTAGATAGTCCAAAACGTGAAAATTCAATAGTAATAGTAACTATATCTAGTAGTTATGTTCTGCAGTTCATTCACAGGGCAAAGTGCTCTTTCCAGTGAGGACACCCAGGAACTTAACATTACAAATAGGGAAATGGGAGCAGGACAAGCTGAAGAACTTCCAAAGAAAGATAATCAAACAACTTTGATTGCTTGCCTTTATTTTTCCACAGTATCCACCAAAATAGACTTGTCTGTAGAGCTTGGATGTTCTCATTTCACTGAACTGCACAGGTAATTAAAAGGAAGAGAGGAGATAGAGAATTTTTTAAGATTTTTTCTTTTTTTGGCAGTTCAGACTCAAACCTGAAAAATTAGGAAGTGTTCTCAAGGCATTTCCTCTTTTCAAATTTCAACAAATGTATTTTTAACTCTATTTTTCAGGGATTTTTCTCCCAAGCTATGACATTTCACAGCCTCCTACAGCTGCCAATAATTAATGTTTTAGTTCTCCTACAGTGCTCTAAATGACAAGATCTGTGGAACATAACCCAGCCTAAGAGATAGCAACATAAAATGCCTACATTATCACAAAACATACTTTTATTTTCCATTTATTAGCAGTTAAACCCAGCAAGATGCTTACCCAAGTCCAATTCAGTTGCTTACAGAAGAAATTCACGTCTCTAACCATTAGCATCTGATTCTATTTACAACCATCAAAATGCATTTAAAACATTAAAATAGAACTTTTATTTTACCTAGGATTTGAGGTAAGATAAGCACACAAGCCATTTAAGTTCTGCAAGGATAGATATATAAGCTGTGGAAATAAAAAGCCACCACTAAAAGATACCAACTTTTCCTTCAATGAAAGAGGAAATATGTACCAAACTTTTTTCAAACCCACCACCTTTTTATCTGATGGTGAACTCCAGCTCACTTCATTCGAGGACCCAATTAATCAGGAATGTCATGTGTTCTACTGCTGAAATATTTGTTCTGATTCAAGAAAATAATGAAATGTTAAAGAATGGTAAGCAAGCCCAGCTCTTGAAAGCTAATAATATATAGCTCTTATTTTACCAGTGATTTCTGCTCAGCCTAAGCGTGAGCATAAGAGAATTAAATTACTTCTGTATAATATCACTAGGTGGTTTGTTTTTTGGTTTTTTTTTTGGGAAGGGGGTGCGGTTAACAGATCCTTAAGGGCAACCCCACTACATAAATATGGCTCCTTTACTTGGAGTAATGGAACCCAGGCCAGGGTAAGTCCAGTGCTACCCAACACCCGGTTTTCTGGGCTATTCATAGAGATGATCTTTGAAGCAGCATTAATATGACCCATTTTGGAGTGACTGAGAATTTGGTCCAACTGCCTCTCCCCTCCATTGTTTCGAGCAATGGAATCCAGTAGCATGAAATAGTACATTTATTTTGCTTAGACACACAAACACTCAAACACACACAGTCATCATAATTTCCTATGACATGTAAGAGAAGAAAACTCTCATACATAATATTCTAAAGGTTGAATATTTGGCTACCACCTTTTTCCAAAATAACTATTAAAGTTGTAATCGAAAGTGTTCCAGGCCACAGGGTTGGGTGGTTAAATTACACACTGAGGGGGAGATGGGCTATGAACACTCAATGTGAACTTTATTTTCTCCAAAAATTCTTTCATTAGGAAAACTCAAGACAGGCAACTCAAATTTATAATAAGAAAGTGCCTTTTTTTTCTATTGAACTGACCATTTTGGAAACTCAAAGGGTTCCAACATACTATTAATTTTTTTACAATGCCAGCATGCTTTTTATAAACTGTTTGGGGTTTTTTTTTCTGAATTTTAACAGTGATCCATTTTGGAAATATTTTTTACCCCAGAGGAAAGGTTTTGCTTTCCCTGAACTGGGGAACAGTATCATATTTAAGCCATATGATCTATTTTTAAAAATGCTGTAAATATGGAACAAGCTCTTTCCAAATTGTTCACATTATAAACAGCACCTAGCAAGGGCTGTGTTTGGTTTTGTTCTTAAGGGGGATATCTTTCCTGGATTTCCTATGCAAGTGTGAGGGTGAAGGCTCAGCACTACTTCAGATTGGTGTGGGCTGGGAGGACCCTGGTACAGAAGGCCACGTAGGTGGACATACTTCCATTTCCTTGTGGCTGCCTCCTGTGCAAGTGATCCAGAGCCCACTGAAGCCTTTTATTAGCTTTTCCAGTAAGGACAGTAAGCTCTGACCAAGCTATCTGGATAGACATACAGTCAGGGTAGATGCTCCAGCAGGCAGTGGGCTGGGAGAAATTGGGTCTGTCCCTTGGGACTGACTGTGATCCCATTTTTGCTTGCATCACATTTGCCGGCCATTCTTAGTCACAAATATGGTTTAAAACATGCCTATCAGTTCATCGCCAAACCATCTCAACTTGAAGAAAAACATGGAGGATATTGTTCTGTATCTGTATTGTTCTGTAAGTTTGAAAATCACACCTTTATAACCTACTCTGCTACAGCTGAAATTAAAACATAAAGACAGTCCTTTTTCAAAACTCACTGAATCTTTCAAGAAATTCTCTTCCCATCTCATCCATATAATATTATACTTTCAACTTTAAATGTTTCAAAGACAATGGTTTAATGCCTTGTTACAAATAAATTACAGCTATCCCCTGTTTTTCAGGTTTTCTTTGTTGCTTTTTAGGGTCAGTTGGTGGTAACCAGGGTTCTTAGATGAAGATAAACCCATCCTTTTCTTACTGCCTTCACCACCTCCAAAACAGATTAAACCACATTCCCAGAGTGAGTAATTGTACTCAAAGAGCATGAGCTGCAGGGAAGGAGTTGCTCAGCCACGGTGGGGTTTGTTGGAGAGCAATGCAGCTCTGCCAGGCTGCCTCCAAGAGTTTCTGGGTTTTAGACTTCCCACTTGCATGTTCCCTCTACCTTTGCCACAGTTTAGCAGGGAGATGAGTCCTCATCTTTGACATAGAACTTCTTTACAGGACTTTTCCATTTTATTTTATTTAGAAGTGTCATATAAAAGGCAAAGCCTGGCAAAGGGATAGAGTTGAAGAATTCAGTAGCTCTCCAGAGAAATCATTTACAGGCCTGGGACTATTCACCAGTAACCTTAAGGAATTAATCTCCTCCTTTTACATAAATAAGCCTTATGCAGAGCCTAGGTAATAACATAATTACAACCATGCTTCACATACACATTACCATCTGCTCTTCTCTGTTCTGACAGTTCTTCCTCAGGGTTATGTGAAAAGGAAAAAAATTATTAGCAGAGAACAAAAACATATCAGTAAAGAATAATGTGTGTTTCCTTATTAGAGAGCCTCTGTCCTCTCCTCCCTCTTTATTCCAGTACACATTGAAGCATAAAACACGGAAATGTTCTCAGGATATTAAATATTAAAGTGCTGATGTCAGCAAGCTAACAAAAACGCAAAGGACAATATACAGAAGTGTTACTGGGACTACCACTGTAAAGTATTCATTTTATGGCAGATTTTAAAATTAACCCAAAACCCAGCAAGTACATTAATTGTTAGATTAACTAAATCCATACATTCTGCTCCATCAGAAGCAATAGCACTATCAGTCAGAAATACAGCTGAGTCCTGACATATTTACAGTAAGCACCGACAGCCTTCATGTTTTGCTATTCTTCCTCATCACCTTGCTAACAACTTACATATTTCATAATGTACACCAGGCCCAGACAGGCATGAAGACAAGGAACTGGCTATATATATATATATAAAATATGCCAACAGTTATTCGGTCAGTAACATTTGTCCTCTGAAATTTCTTCCAGGTTATTTTACCAGCTGGGCTTCTCCCTAGTTCTTAGGGAAAACACCAAAATCCCCGTTTGCCTTTGACATCAGGAACTTGTTTACTACCAATCTAAACTTTGCATGATGTCATTGATAGTGCATTGTCATTACAGGCACGACACCAGACATTCCCACAAAGGAGTTTGTGTATGTGTGCATGGGAATGTGTGTATATAAATATGTGTGAGACAGAGACAGAAAATGTGCATGCAGTCTTTTCAGAGCAAACAAACTGGGATTTTTAATCCCTGAAATGTGTGCAGTGCACAAGGAGTGACTTGTGGGCAAGTTGATGTAGTAACAGCGCATTCCTCACTCTTTCCTAGAAAAGTCCTGCCAGAAACCTTACTAAATGGTGCAGAACACTTTTTTTCAATTGGCCCCCAAGGAGTCACAAGTAAGAAACAGAGAGACAAAGGACAGTAGAAAGAAAGCATCTATGCACTGCATGTTCACATGTGCATTTATGAAAAATAAAAAAGGAAGGAGGGTGGGGGAAGTGAGGTTTACAGTTTGGTCGTTTTATCCCTTGAGTGCCATTTAATGTTCCATGCTGTGTGTATATGGGACCATGCCAGGTGTTTCATGTCCTTTCTGTGGGGTTGCTGAACATGCCTGCTAATGGCCAGATCCTCTCAGACTTAAACCAGCTGACTCTTCCAGGTAAGAAATAACATTCAAAAAGGTGTTTGCGATGCGGGCTGAGCAGAAGTGCTGCAACACAGAATCTGTGCAGATTGGGCTCTCTCCCCTCTGCTCACTGCTGAAGAACTAAAATTCTAGATGAGGAAGATTGGAAGATCAGGTCCTGCTGTACAACACACACAACCTCAGCAGCTCTTTTCTTTCTTACAGGAGGTCACATGGACACTGAGGAACACTACCAATGTTTATATGGAGGGATTCAGACCTTAGGCTCAGCATAGTCTTCAAAAAGTCTAAAGAAAAAAAAACACTCTATAAAGCAACACATTGGGCATGGACCTGCTGACTGACCACCTGACTGCAACCTGAGTACCTCTTAAATATCATTTTGTGTTTGAGCTCCTCTGGTCTCTGTTGTTCACTTACCATAATCTCTTTTGGGTTTTGTTTAATGTGGGGAAAACACATCAGTCAGTCTGCAGGGTAAAGGTAAATGCAGTTCTCTCCCATGGAAGAGCTGAACAGGACAATTCCTGAACCCACAGTAACATGTTCCTGATATACATCTCAAAACATGTTGTGATAGTCTTGTTGCTTTCCCTAAACAGCTGGACACAGTTCACTTAATAACCTCTCTCCCTACAAAGTGCTTAATGTTTCCCGATAATCCAACTTTTTTCTTTGTTGCTTTAACTTTGACTGTAGAGGCTTAAGTTTTAAATTTACCCTTAATGTTACTACTATAACAAACGGCGCATGAGACTAACATCTTCTGGACATCAAGACAACTCCCACTTTTCATTTGTCATTATGTCGGACCTGTTTTCCCAAGAAATAAGGAAAATACTTGATCTGCATTTCTGTCTCTAACCAAGATTTGTCCACAGAGGGAAAGAATTGGAATCTTTGTTTTTAATTGCAGTTGCATACCATGCTTTCAAATTGCTTCCCTTACTTGGCAATAAGTTTCAATGTTTAGGTTGTTTTCTTGCTTCTACTTTTCTCAGCACTGGACAAATATGATCCTCTTAGCTCCTAAGAAACTAAAGATGGGATTTTTTCCTGTGTTTATCTTGAATACCTTAGGACTTTGCAGAAGCTGCTCTTCTCCTATATAATGATATTATATTTCAAGGGTAATCCCTTGGAACAGACACTGAGTAAATGATAAACAAAGCCAAGCAAGAAGAGAAGACCATGATGCATATGCTGCCCAAACTTTCCCTCACTTTCTCCAGCCCCCTCAACAGAAAATCCCCCACTAAACCCCAGAGCTCAACATGAAGTATATGTGAAAGCAGTAACTTGCTCTGGGGAATTGATGTCTTTATGCTACCCTTTAAATCAGATAAATCAATCAAATAAATAATGTAAATCTAAATTAAACCAGTTGGACAATGCCTAGAAACGCCCAGTGTTCCTGGAAGTGCTGAAATAACATTTCCTACCAGCCAGAAAAATATTCAAAAAAACAAAAACCAGTCAAATCTAATTGGGGCAGTGTGGCAACCTTATTTACAGAACATAGCTGGTTTTTTAAAATACTCTCCAAACTAATATTTGTTCTTATTGCACTGCTGTCTTTCAATTTGACACACATTTAGCTGGAGGAATTGCCATACCGATGCTCAGGACTCAAAAAGAGAACATTTAAGTAGCCAATTAGTGTCACACAGTCCCACAGCATCATAGATAGGTCTGTATCACTGCTGAAGCAAACACAGGCTTCCGCCCCAGCTCCACCCATCCTTATTCACAGTGACTTTTATAATTATAATTATCCTATAGTGTTTGGTGATGCCATATAAATTAGCCCTTCAAGTGGCATATCTACTGCCACTCAGTTTCCTCCAAAGACCTTAAGCTATGTAGCATCCTTCACAGGAATTACTTGTCTCCAGTCACTTTCTGGTGATACATAAAGTAAGAAATTTAAAAAAAAATATATATATATCTCCCCAGTACCATGTGTGTGGTAACCCGACATAGATGCTGGCAAGTGCAAGCAAACCAAACGTTCTTTTGAACATGGTAATACTCCATGATGCCATGTGGAAGTTGTATGGCTTATCATACAAAGGCTACAGCAGGAGAGTTTGTAGTCGGGGGAAAAATAAAAGGAAGAATTTTAAATCTTTTTTTTTAAAGTACTTCTATTCATATCTAGTATTTTTTAAAAATACAGACTATAACAACACATCTTAGAATAAATCAGAAACTCATAGAATGATCTGGGTTGGAAGAAACTTTCAAGATCATCTATTTCCAGCTCACTGGAATGGGCAGGGACACTTTCCACTAGATTAGGTTGCTCAAACCTGTCCTTGAATACTTCCAGGGGTGAGGCATTCACAGTTTCTCTGGGCAACCTGTGCCAATGTCTTCCCTCATAGGGAAGAATTTTTTCCTAATATCTGCTGTCAGAACCATTGCCATCATCTCTCAAGACATTTAGAAAATCAAGGGTGGTCTTGTTGCTAAAACACAGGACTGGGAAACAAGCCCGTTTCCAGAAAATGCCAAAATTTCCCTCTGATCCTCATAAAGGGCTTTAACCTTTCAGCTCTCTTAACCTTCCAGCTTTCACACAGATAAAATACCTAACTCATTTTAGCCCTGCCTATCCTCAATCTCCTCCAGAAAGGGATTTTGGAATGTCCCTGAGCCATGCTGGTAGTGTTCTTTGAGGGCTAACACTGAAATGTTCTAGATGGAAGTGCAAATAATTAGTAAAACTGGAGGGGTTTTCTCAGCTGAACATTGATATTTTTGTGAGGCTTTCTGTAGCTGTGAGTTGCCAGATGGTCCCATTTTGCAAAACTTCAGTGGGAATTTCATGTACATTAAACCCAAATCATCAGGTCAAATGCAATTCTCATTTGCTAAAAGCTGAGCACCACTGGTATAAACCCATACGAAGTGCAACAAGGTGAATATGTTAAAGTTCAAGAAATATACCAAAAAGAAAAGAGATTTTTGTGCTAGAAAGTGTGTATTAGCTGAACTTTACATTTGAAATGCTGGTCTCCTGTGAACTCAGTAGATATTTTCCATATGTCCATGTGTTGGAAGTTTCATAAAATGCTGAGCATGTGTATTTAAAATAGTTCTGACAATGTATTAAAAAGCTCTAAAATATTATGTCATGGCAAACTTCCACGTTTTTTAAAATCCATGACATGACACAATATATTTTATGTGTGGAAATATACATCATAAATATTGGCCAATGTCATAATATTTTTAATGTTTTATATGTTGTCAAATCTGCTTTAAACATGGTATGTGTGCTATACATTTACTGAAACATAACTCAGAGAGATAAAGGAAATCAGGTATTCTTTTTCCATGTGGGTTTGCTACATATTTAATGATGTTGTTGCTTCTTATTGTACCAAGCCTTTTTTGTCTTTTTTCCTTCTTTCTCTTGCCTTCTTGCTTGCTTGCTTGTTTGCTTCTTTGCTTACTTTCTTTTTCTTCTTTCCCTGCTTTTTCTTTCTTTCTTTTGTTTTCTTGCTTTGTTGCTTGCTTTTATTTCTGCTTCTCTTGAACCAGGCAAATGTTGCTTGATAAACAAGAAGAGACTCTATAACTTTCTGTTGTTCACTTTTCTCTTAGCTATGTCCCTGAGCCAAGTGGCTCCAAGTCATGCACAGGTATGATTATATTAACTCTGTCTTTAAAAACCAGGGAAACTGCTATCTTTTCTAAAGCTCCTGCAGTGTCAGAGTTTCATCCATCTCAGCTCAGCTGTAGGGCCAAAAGAACATTTTATGATGCCCTGGGACAAGACAAGTACCAGCAGAGCAGCTGAAGTCCTGCAAGCCCAAAAAATCCTTTTCTCTGTGTGTCAATGCTATTGCAACACAGTCAAACCCTGCAAGTCAGGGCAAAAGTTCAGCACCTCAAAGATGTCATGTCTCTGGACTGCTGGTTGTCACCTCCTGGCTTCCAAGAGGCCTGGCCAGATTTTGGTGTGGACTGGCCAGGTGCTGTCACTGTCACTTTCAGATGACTATGCCTGATATTGGTGGACACTACAAATTGTTTAAACACAGTGTTTCCCTGCAAACCAGAGCTTCATTCATTTCACTGACCCAGACACAACTGAACACTTGTCCATCTCTCAGGAGCACAACCTTCCACATCCAAAGACAAAATAATAATGCCAAGTGGAAGAGTTCCATCAGCAAGGAATGCTTTGAGAAATGCATTTTTAAATTGAATAAAAAATGCAATTTTTTAAAGAAAGATGTCCCAAAAGAGCTACCTTTTAACAGTTGTAGACTGAAATCCTGGCCCCAGAGGTAGACAGGAAAATCCTCAGAGTTCAAAAGGTAAAAGGCTTTACCTCTACATTTCTTCCTTATCAGACATGACCAGGAGTTTCTACTGCAAACACCTTCATATAAAAAATGCCTAGCTATGATAAGAAGGAGTAACAAGCAGGTCACAGAGATGACTTCTTGAAAATGCTTTAGTAGAAGAAGAATATATATGTAATTAATGACGTTCTTAGGGTGAAAGGCAGTGGTGCAGTAATTGACCAAAAAAAACCCCCAACCACAAAAAGAATGAGAAAAGAACTCAAAATATTTTAAAATGTTGTTCCACTGTTTTTATTTTATTTTTTCAGGTTTTTCCTTTTCCCTTTTTTATTCTTCCTGCATTTTCCCTTTAGAAATGGAAAGGAAGCTTAATTAAAAGAAGTTGTTCTGCAAGTCGCAAAACTAATGAAACCTTGCTTCCTGTGGGGTTTTGTCCTGTATCCCCTGCTATGATAACCTTAGCTCCATTCTCATATCCTCTATGGCTGCCCTTGCAGGTCCCCAAAACAACAACTCAAATTCCCACACTCCCTATAGTTCCTCATCATGTTCCTAAAATTCACACTCTATACATGTGCTGTCATGTCCCCATTTCCTTCCTAAACCACTGGCTTTGCCAGAAGTTGTAACAACTTCATTATCCTTGTGACTGGCCCCAAGCCAGATTGCTCATGTGTCTTTAAAACTGGTATTTAGTCTTCATTCCAGTATCTTCTATTTTTCTTAGTGTCACCCTATAATGTTAGACATGCAAAAGAAACATGAGAAACTATTAATGTGAATGAAAATATAGGAAATGCATTCCAGAGTAGCACTCCATAAGGGCTTACATCTATACTCTGACCTGTTAAATATTTAACTCCAAAAAAATGTTGCAACTGCATTGGCACAGACAGCCCAGCTTGTGATCCAGGCTGTGGGCCTGCTGTGTAAATTACTACTGGATTCCCTGACAGGGGGAGGAAACCTGGAAAGCAAACCCTGGGAATTCAGTAGGTGGGAATCAGGCAATATATCAATAAATAAATATTTCAAACAGAAAAGTGCTTGTGTCTGCAGAAACAATAACCGAGAGCTGAGGAGCCCCACTGCTCTGTATCTGAAGTATGCAGTGAGGTTCCTGGGAGCACCAAGGTATGGACCAGACACAGCAGTCTGTGTGTCCTGGCCAGGGGCATTTTGGAGGTGCTGCTGGGAAGCCTGGGCTGGACGGGATATACTGCCTTGTCCCCTGGTTTTGCTTCTGAAGAGCATGCATCCATGCAGCATCAACCCCACCCCATCAGGATGTTTTTTTCCTCAGGAATTGAAAGGATTTTATGCATTCCACCTTCACAGACTGGATAGTTGTTGAGCCTGAGTGCAGATGTTCAGCCCTTTCCAAAAATCCAGCCCTTTCCAGGTGTTTCTCCTCAGTCATCCAAAAAGAACAGAGACTGGCAGGCATCAGTCACTTATGAAATACTCTGCCTGGGAAGGGAGGTGCCTGAGCAGGTTTAGCCTTAACATCTGAAGTGTGTCCTCATCCCTTACTTTCTTTCCATTAATTTACTTTACTCCACTTTCTAAGATATCTTTTCAAGAGCCATCAAGCTAGGAAAAAAGTGTGCACAAAAAAATACGAGAGAGAGCACATTTTAAAATGCATTTCTCTTCTTCTATCAGGAACACATTCTTGATAATGTGGGCTAGTAATTCTGAAATGGGATGGGAGAAAGCAAAGGTAGGAACAGTTTTATTCTGGGAGATGGTGGAGACAAAAAGGAAGAATAAATAAAGAAACTACAGATTTATGAAATAACTAAAATATAATTGCTGTATCTACAGAGGAGATGCTACAAATAGCAGAAAAGGCAGTTTTGCTGAAAAGAGCAAGCAATATATGAAGTTAATGAAGCAAAATGAGGGCCATCAACCAACATCATGAGAGAATTTTGGAAATATATGTGGGATTTCCTACAATGCTTATCACTCCACATTAAGCCACCTAAGACAAGTGTCCAGAAATACTATGGAGGAAGGAAGAAAAATCCCTGATTTTTTTTTTTTTTCCAGAAGGAATGCTCTCATCAGCCTTGCTAGAAAGTTATTTCTTTTCTTCAGGGAAAGACAAAAATATTGTGTTTCTAAGAGATGATCCTTGGTTCATTTTTTATTGTGCAGGTTAGCTGAAGACACTTGGATCTGAAACATAATTCATTTTCCCATAAGTAGCATTCTAGCTAAAAAATGGTCCCTCTACACCCATGGAGAGTGTTTCATTGTTCTCTAATAATGAAATCCACGGACAGATAGCAGTGAGCAGTGTATGGTTCAACAGTTCTTTCAAAGGATGAATTTTCCCGGTACGGCAGCTTGGTATAAATTAGAGAGAGACAACATGAAGACAGACAACATCAACTTCTGCAGCTAGGGGTGGAAGGAGGAAAACTGCCTTCCATCTGAGGGGCACCCTGCTCCCAAAAGGATAAAGACATGATTCCTGACTGCCCAGAAAGCAAAGTGGAGGGAAAACACAGAACCTGGATAATTGCATTTGTACAGAGAGCAATTGCAAGCAACCTGGGTGCACAGTTCAGCAGTCTGGCTCCTCCACATTCTCCCCAGGTACTTTGAGAGAGCAGGAACAATTACAGCTGCAGTGAGAGCAAGAGTGCAGAGAAAGGGGAAAGAGAGGGACTGCCAAAAATAATCCTCCCTAAGCTGCAGAAGAAGTGACTGAGAAAACAGTCAGGATTCTAACATACAGCCCTGTGTATGAGCCCCAAACAGAGCAGTGAGTGTGGACTTCAAACTGCAGAGCTTTTCGTGGAGGGGGAAAGACCCCACCACCTCTTAGTTCTGGTATAACTATACTTCCACTTGCCACATCTTATATCCTGCTGTAATTGCATCCCAGTGAACCATGCCGATGCTGCATATGTACTTCCCAGCCTGCCCATATGCTTCTAAAGTGGTGAGCTCATCTAAATCACCCCTCTCATTTACCTCCTACAGAAACTATTCATGGCCAGTCTATTTCTATTCTGACCAGATTGTTGATGCTCCACAGGACTTTGTGGAGCCAACCCTACCAAGATAATTGTCAGATTTAGAACTGGTTACGAAAAGCTCTTCCCAAGAATATTTATTTGGTTAAAAGAATCCCAGAGATTCTCAAACTCCTGAGAACAGCAGGTGATTGTTTTTGCCAACATGCAGCCTGGATTCCTATGACAGCTTTTTACACAGCTGTAGGCACCAGGCATGTTAGCCTCTCTGAGGCTGTGCTGGTGCCAGTCCATATCAGGCTGAGACAAGCTGATAAGCAGACCTGAAGGTGAACTCAAGATGTCTTAAAAGTCATGTACAGGTTCATTCATGCCCAGGAGTATTCAGCACACACAGTAGGGGAACAAACCATCAGAGTTGCCCATGGCCAAATTTCCAAGAACCTCGTTTCCACTGCAGAAGCCAGATATTCTAAACATTTTCTAGGTCTCTAAATAATGGGCTGTACTTTTAGGCTACATCAACCCAAGTAGCTGCAGTAATTTGACTGTGGCCACTCACTTAAATATCCAAAGAGATGCAAGATCCTTCTGAAAAATCACTGCTAAAACATTCTTGTTTCGAACACTTGACAATTAGGTATGGAAAGGTGAAAGAGGCTCAGCTCCTTCAAACACATGTTCAGATGTGATCACTAACATAATTCAAAGCTTCTCTGACTCAAAGCAGTATGTATGCCTGTATTCAGGATTTTCTCTAAAGTTCATTTTGGTGGAGGATATCAACATTTCGCCTGGATGTGTGAAAGATGTAGGTAGAATTAACTGACATGGTCAAAATTTTAAAGGCAGCATGAATTTTGATGAAGGAGGGCTAGAATGGAATTATTGTTCACATATGGACTTCTTGTCCTCACATGGCACTTGTAGTATGAGCTGGAAGAAGGCTGCAGCTTTCGATCCTTCTGTTCCTTTCCTTGTAGAGCAAAAGCAAAAAGAGACAATCAGATATGCCACTATACATATACTGTTGTGGGTGGGGAAGATAGTAACAGATAGTATCTGATAGTATTTAACAGGATCTTTTGAAAAGGAGTGATAGGTGCATTGAGAAGGCTGCCTGTTCTAAAAGAGTGAAACATATTGTTTGGAGTGGCCCAATGGGACACAGCTATGGACTATGGAACAAAAGTACAGGAAGGAAAATTCAAGATAACTGTCAGGAAAAGCTTCCTAATGGTGTGATACACAGCCTAATAATGTGGAATAATCTTCTAAGAGAAAAGGTGAAAGCCCAGCTGAATGAGTAATTTTAAAATTGGACCATAGGAAACAATTCAGCATTGGCAAGGGGAATGGACAAGATGACCTCATCAGCCTTTTCCATCTCAGATTTCTATGGTTCTGAGGACAGAGAACAATAAAAACTACACAGATTCAATCCCGGAGAGAGTTGCAATGGGATAAATGAGATTGGCTATTAAAAAATGTAGATTGCAAAAGAGACTGTAAATGAGGGAAAGTAGATGTGAGGAGAGATGAAGTCACCAGTGTGTTTAGAATATCGACTTGGAGGCAATGATAGGCAAAGTCCTGGGCAAGGAACATAAAATTGGAACAGAACAACTTCAAAGAGATAAAAGGCAGCAGAGCATGGGGTAGGGAGCCTCGACAATTTTACATGGAATGCATTTGCGCTTAGCAGGTGCCAGGTGTGCAAACTCTCATTCATTAAGAGCCATCAAGCATCAGGGTAAAGCCATTTTTAATCCTTAATGATTGTGTGGGAATTTAAGAGTGATGTCCAGGTACTTGGAAAGAGAGCAATACGGATGTTGTGCTTTTGCTTCACAGACATGCACATCTGCTGCTCTCACCAACATTTGCAACAACAAAAAAGTCCTCACTCATTTGGCTAAAAGGCTCACTCAGGGTGTGTGGATTTGTCTTCTGAGCCAATGTCATCACCAGCTATTTTCCCAGCCAGTTCTGACAATTAAATACACATGGATTGCCTTTTGCTCATGCCAGGCGTGAATCTTTGGTTTGTTAGTATTTATTAGAGAACAAAGCGCTGCAAGAAAGTCAAACATTTAGAATTCAGTTTGATGCAGAACAGGTAATGAACTTACATTTATTGTTTGCTGGGGAGCTGAAAATAGACATCACCTTCACAATGAGTACAAATGTTCAAATTGTGTCCTTGTGAAACTGAAAATATTATGCATTTTGGCCATTTGGGGAAGGGTTGGGAGCTATCTGTCCCAGTTTTTTGCAACTGGATTTATAATTTTTCAATCCCATTTTGAAGCAGCTTCCAAACTGTATGTGTGACATGTCACATGTCCTGAGGTGTTATTGACTGGATGACATTTTACCTTGTGGCATAGCAAGTAACATGTTACTGATTCCTCTGTTCAAAGTTCATGAAGATTCCAAAATGCTGCAAAATTCCAAATAAATATTTTTATGAATACATAATGAGCTTTGGAGTATTTGCAGAAAACAAATATTGTGGACCTTCCCATCACTAACAGACACCAAGAAGTTAATCAAATGAGAATAATTTATACATTAACCAATTTCTTCAAGCAGTTTCAAGACATAAAACTCAAAAATGTATAATGGCCTGAAAATGCAATCCAGTTAAGAACTTAGAAGTGGAACTGAGAAGGATGAATTTCTACAGTAGTAGAAAGTGATGCCATCATAGCTGCTAAAGCACCTGTTTAAACTGTAAGAAGTAAACGACACTCTACCCCGTAGAAGGGAGTCCCAGATTGTTTTAGGGAACATGTTAATAGTATATGGAAAAGTTCATAAGAAATAGGAAGTCAGTTCCCAGGAAGAGTACAAAAAGAAACTTAATTCAGGGAGAGGTGCATTTATTGTATTTTTTCTGTGTTCCTGTTTAGAAGTACCATGATATTAGTAGCAGTTGCAGGTATTCACTTCCAAAGAAAAACAAGAAAGAACATCTTATAGAAAGCATATATTATGAAATGCTGTCATACAAATAAAAATATGAAAAATTCTATGCTTTATCATAGAATAAATATTTTTGCAATATAACTTTTTCGGTCATAAGCTTCAGTATAATATCTAAGACAGAAACTAGCAAATTCACCTGCTATTAAATAGCTGTTATGATGTGACTTCCTCCCCAAGCTCCTGGTCCTCATATATTATCAGGTTGCTATTTGTTATTGCTAGTTTTTCTGATTGTCATTGTGAACACATTTTACTTGATACCATAAATACAGGTAAAAGCTGCATACCCTTTTATGATAAAGTCAGTAAAAGTCTTTTCAGGCACTTTTCATCATAACCAATGAACATTATTTTAGAATCTTTCCCTCAAGTAAGTAAAGTAATTTTGAAGACATGTGGATGAGGGAAGGTTGCTGCCATCAGCAAAACTTAAAGTATCTTCTTTAAAATGCATTCTAAAGGAGTATCATAAAGCCTGGTATGAGTAGGTAGAAAGTTGAAAGGGGGAGTTATAAGAGAATCTGAAAAATGTTATTATAGGACATTGAATGTCTGAGGAAAAAGAGAAAGGCACAATACAGAAAAGCATAACAAAGTATTATCTGCAAGAACACATGTTAAATAATAACTGGAGTTCAAAAAATTGTTTATGTTTAAAATATATAATTTTTAAAAATATGTAGGTTTGCTTTATACAGTATTTGTTTAAAAAAATAAGGAGCCATCTTGAAATATTTTTTCTATAAATATAGGAATGAATTAATTTCACCATAGGGGTACACTAGCAAAATGAAGCTAAATTCATCTCCAAAAGTTCTTTGAGCTCTGATTCTGTTGAGTGTTGTCTCTCCTTTATATCAGTTGTGTATAGCGTGATGAGCCACTGGAACAAAAATGCTTGCTGCAATGAGTTGTACTTGAGCTGAGATTTTTCTAGGATGACACAAGGTAAGGTCATGATGTCACTGTTTTGTTCAGCCCTTGAGCTGCCTGTTACAGTTCAGTGCAGTTGTTGCCAGAGAGAATAATTTTAGTGGTCTAAACCTGATGTCTGAACAGACATCCTAGAACAATAAGGTTTGAATATTGGCAGAGTGGAACAAGTTCTTCACCCTTCTGTGGTAGCTCTGTTTTACTAGTAGGCAGTTTATTGAACAGGGGGCTTTAAACTCTGCTCTTAGAACCCAGAACCTGTGTGAAAATTAAAACTCCCTTGTTGCTTTCCATGAGCCCATGAGACTGTTCCAGTGTCATGGGCCAAAGTTTCCCGTTCATCCCCTTCTGTTTTATGCTGTTAATTTTCTGTCATCTGCTGCAGGGATGGATGTGTGTCAGAAATGCTGCACTGTGAGAAGTAAAGCACTGCAGGAGCCTTTGCAATGAAAACTGCTACGCTGAAGTTAATCATAATTATCATTAACACATATGTGAGCCACTTCCAGTGTGTTCTGTCCAGACCAGAGTTACAGCTGCTAAAGACTAACCAATTGACTTACAATTTATAATCCTGTTCTCAGCTCACTCTGCAGTTCCTGGGGACTGGTTAGTACCTCATGCATTTAACGCTCAAGACCTGTGTTGATATTGCCTATTATCAGGATTTAACACTTACTAATGCCCTGCTATTCCTGGCAATGCCAGCTATTAGCTGAAAATGAGAAAGGATTAAAAACATAGCTGGGGCACTCACTGCTAGTTTTTATCTTATTATGTAATGAATTCTGATGGTAAATACTCTTACATATTTTATATACTTAAAAACAAACAAACAAACAACACTCACCCACCCCACCCCCCACCCCCCCTTTCTGGCTGAAAGTATATTTTGGCCCAATTAGGATATCTTCCATGTGCCCATACATTAATAATCTGTATAGATGAGCCAAAAGAAATATATGTAGAAGAATATGTCTGTGCACATATCTGTGTGCATGTATGCAAACACAATGCCCATAATGCATTTATAGCAAGTGTCATCATGAGTACACTCCAAGTGCTTCACTGGCTGTATGTTCACAGGTCAGTACAGCCAGTGCTGAAACATCTTCAGGTGGAAAGCAGCAGATATTCTGCACCAGCAACTCTACACAGCTGTGTTTGCAGAAGGGGAAGCAAAGTCTTCCAAATTAAACTGCTGTAAAATTTAGATAGGCAAAATTCAACTACCAGAGTTGGACTTGGCTGGCATTCTGAAATCTTAATTCTTGCTCTTGCAAAAGGTCCCATGCGACCTTTACAACCACAAATGGGGTGTATCTGGTTTTACATCTCATTCAGGAGACATCTGCATCCCAGCAGAGACGTTCACCTTGCACAGCACTGCTCTGCCACAAGAACTTTAGTGACATATCTTCCTGTTCTGACTGTTTCTTCTAACTCCAAGGCTGCGTTGTTGCCTTGCTTATCTGCAGTCTACCCACCAGTTCCCTCACTTGTCATCCCTGCTGTCTTCAGAGAGTCCAATCAGGCACAAGGCTACCAGTGGACTAGTACAGGAGGATTTTATATGGAATAGGACAGGAGAGAAGATCTAACATCGGCTTTTACATGGTGGCAAAAGTCCTCTTCAAACAGAGCTAAGTCAGAAAAACAAGCTTTTCAGAACTGTGGAGTAAAAATGAAGGTGAATTAATCCATACTCTGCTCTACGTCTGGGAGTAATGAACATCTATGAAAGGAAGAAAAGACAACATCCATATTTTCTCAGAATGGCATATTCTTGAACACTCCAAATTAGTTTAGCTTTGAGGGGACACACATGAAACTGTGTATAACAATTAGCTGTGAAGCTGCTGCTTCTGAATTTGATACATGCAAGATGAGTTTTTTCCAAGTTAAAAGAGAGAAGTAACTGTGTAGACTTTTCAGATGACTCAAAGAGTATGAAGTAATCTAGGAATGCTGGGAAGAGCCTGAGCCTGTTCAGAAGAGGTGAACCTGCAGCCTCATTCACAGGATCCCTGAAAGCCCTCCAGTGAGCCCATACCAGCACAGCTGGACTGCAGTGAGCAAAGTTCCCCTGGAAATCGGGCAATCCAGACACTTCCATTAACTCTAAAATATAGCTATAAACTTGAGTCCTAATCACTCCAGGAAAAAGGACACAAGTCAGACTTGCACATATCCAAAATGCAGATATTGAACCTGCACAGTCACAAAACATTCAAAGCTTTGATGCTGCCAACACACACCTGCTCACCAGCACAGGGAGTTTCTCAGCTTCCTGAGGGTCTTAGGAATAAAACAAAATGCCATATCTGAGTTTAGTCTGTATTATATTCATAAAAAGCTCTTGGCCATTTCGGTTTCCACTACCTAAGAAAAATCCAGTAAGAATAAAATTTTTCAGTTAATTCAAGAAACCCAGCTCCTGGTATTGGAGGTCTGCATTCATTTCTCAACACTGCCACTAATATTCAGTGTGTATGGGCAACCCAATCTCCCATTCATTCTCAAGTCAAGTAGTAAAATTTCTGTATTTATTCTGTAGTACTTTCCCTACTTTTTATACAAGTCCATCATCTGGAT
Source organism: Acrocephalus scirpaceus scirpaceus (assembly GCA_910950805.1). Taxonomy (NCBI): domain Eukaryota; kingdom Metazoa; phylum Chordata; class Aves; order Passeriformes; family Sylviidae; genus Acrocephalus; species Acrocephalus scirpaceus. The sequence continues at coordinate 19,321,765 of OU383775.1, read as the reverse complement.
TTATGATCTCCAGGGACAGAATAAGTATCCTCTCAGCTTGTAAAGTGCAGGGCACAACAAAGGCTGTTCCACACCACTGTGACAGAAACAATAAAATAACTGAAAGAACTAAGATGATGCATTTTCAATCAAACCAATGTCTTCACTAGCAATGCCTTCAAAAACATCTATCCACTGCCAGAAATTCCTCTTACCTGCTAGACTCTGTTCTACTGAATTTGGAAAGGATTTCTTTAGAAATGAATCACTGAAAATGTTATTTTGCTATTCACCTATTTGCTACAACATCAAAACTCTTGTTCTTTTGAACTGGATGGGTGAGAACAAACAAAAAGAAAAAACAAACAAACAAAATTCTAAATGTTGCAGATGAACAAATATGCTTTCCTTGCCTTTTTTGCTGTCACACAACCAGAGAGGCTATCAGGGCACATTTCTCACTGCCTGATTACAACTGATTACAACACATTTCAACTGACTTTGTTCAGGAAGGTTGCCCTAGGTATGCAAAGTGACTGCTCAAGGACAGGACACACAACACCTCATTCACAAGCCAAGACAATCACAACATTCTGTCACAACTACTTGTAATTGCACTTTCCTTAAGAGAAAAATATTTATGTATTGAATGGAAAAATCCCTCCATTTTTTTTAGAAGTATCTTAATTCTTGGTTTGTTGTATCAACTGTTTTCCTAAATTCACTCATCAGTCTGGCCATTGTATCACTCTCTTATTGCTGTGCAAAGCTGAGCTGATAGGTTTTTGAAGCTGCCATTCTTCACAATGTTTAGGAGGAGGGAGGAGGAAAGGGAAAGGAGCCAAGAGCTGAAGAGAAGGATGTAGTGAAATGAAAGATGATCAGGGAAGGGAAAGGGAGAGTCTGTTTTGTTAATGGTGTTCTGGCCACCTCTCACATCTTCCTCATGAATTTTTTAAGTTCTTCAGCTGCATGTATTTAGCTTTCTGGCTGCTTTTGTTTTTTGGCTACTCAGCCTCTCTCCTTGCATCTACTCACTTTTTTTTTTTTTTTTTTTTTTTTTTTTTTTTTTTTTTTTTTCAAGAAACTTGCTTAAGCTTTTCCAGCCACGTCTCTCTCACATTGTGTGGCCGCTTTTCTCAGCTGCCTTGCCAGGCTCCCAACCAGGGCTGGTTGGCTTAGACCTCCCCCTACTGCTAGATGCTGTTAGGGAGCTGCAGAAACCTGCAGTGTGGGATGGGCACAGAGCACCAAACGCCTTCACATAGCCGTGGGGTGCTTCATCTCTGCTAACAAGGCAAGGTGATGAGGACTAATCTGCCTGGCTCCCTTCTCACCTCACAGATCACATGCCAAAATGTGCCTGGAGAAAATTGTTCCCTCCTAGCTCTGCCTCTCCTGGGGTCTTAATATACAGTAATGGATAAAGCAGCCAAGGGTAGGCAAGACAGCTCCTAAAACACTCTCCCTGCCAGCATAGAGATCTCCAACTGGCAATACAAAGTTTAAGGTAGCAATCTCCAGATCCTCTGCTGTTGAATTCCTGGGATTCAAGACAGCTCACCTACATTCATATGTGTTTGTCTATCCACCAGCCAGTCTATCTATAAATGTTTTGTTGCAATAGACAGCAAGGTGTATTCCTGTGATACAAAATATCTATATGAAGCTTCTGTAGACACTTTGTACACTCATCTGTTTACATAGTCCTAAAGTAGGAAAACAAAAGAATGATAAAATCAGGTTTATAAAACTGTAGCACTGCCTCATAACTCAAAAGCAATTCACCAGTGAAATTAAAAAGAAGCTTAATCTTAAAACATATATTTGGCATGAGAATAGCACTGTTTATATCACTTGTAACATTTGTTCTGAGGTGCAAAAACTGTTCCTACTCTAATGAGAGTGGCACAAAAATCATTTACCCACTAGTAAAAGGGGTACAAGGGAACAATGATGCAATGCTGGAAAGTTGCAAACACAGGTTCCAGTATATAATGGCAAATCCATCCCAGGAGCCAGGAAAGGGAGAAACTTCCCACTCCAGGATGTAAAAAGCTGAGAAATGGGCCAGGTCATTGAATTTTTCATTCACCAGTATATATTCACAGAAGAATTAGTTGCATATACTGTTTATGAACTGCACTGAGGAGCTGAAGTATTGAAAGGTTGGACTGGCCTCTTTGCTCCCATTGTGTTCTCCAGTTCATTTAGCCAGAGACTGCTCTCAGACCCTCAGCAGCCTTTGCAGCAGAGTGGGGTCTGCAGAAGCCTTCTGCACTCATTGATGCAAAGTCCTGGTGACTAGGGAAAGCAGGGTACTCTTGAGGAACTTCGAATTCACCTTAAATTGCTGATTGCTGCCTTTTTTTTTTTACCAAGTTATGATATTTACTAAATATAAAAACAAAAGCAAACAAAACCACAAACCTGTTCCCTTCCTAGCAAGCTCTCAACTCCTGTATTCTTCTGAAACCTACATTGCTTTTGTATGTAGTCCTGAGTGTTGTCAGACTTCTGATCTTTTGACATGGACAAAGGGGGACTCTACTTGGCTATAGCTTCTGATCCCTTTCAGAATTCTGCATCTCCAAGTGCTCTAACTTATTCATGTGCTGCTTTAAAGCTAAGTCGTACCAACCAAAATTGGGGGGGGAAGGGGGAGGCAATAGGCAACAAAAAATACCAAACAAGCATAAATGTAAAGTTTTACATGAACAAGTAAATTTTTTTTTTGTCTCAGTTTGTGTGAGTGTAATTTGGGTTTTTATAAGTCTGAGTGAATTAAACTTAAAAAGGGTTTACTAAGGAAATATTTTGGCTATTTCAAATAATTTCAGCTGAGACTGCCCAGTCACCTTGGTATGTGGAGCACCTCTATGTCAATGAGTGAATGGTGGTGATAAAAGGAACTGAACTTGATAGAAGAGAGGATTTTGGTCCTGCACAGAGGATAGAGAATTTGCCCTGACTGAGGCAGTGAAACATCTGTAAACAAAAAATCCAAGGTTTTTATTTCAACCTAAAAGAATTCACAGAAGAAAAAAAACAGGTTGAAATTTGCAAAGTCTGATCATGGCCCATGATAAAAAGAATTAGGAAAGAAATTTTGGGAGAAAAAAAAATATGAGTCATATAGTCCACTTATAGTTCGTTAGTATAGATTTGAACAGTCATTTCTTATTCCAATGCACATATGTAGCAGGAACAGACACTGCTACTAAGTTCAATTCCATTGTGTGTTTTTCAACTACATTAAGGAAAATAAATTTCTAATGCACGTATTTACCAAACCAAACAAGTCCATAGAAATCTTAGTAAAATATATGGATTTTAACATTGTTTATCTCTATTGAGTTTAAAGAGACTTCCAAGTGGATTTGTACAAAAAATACAACAAATACTATCTAAGCTTCTACCCTTTCCTCATTAAGTCTCCCACTGAATACCTGTCTTTGATGCAGCTGATCCAGTGATAGGACTTTAAAGATTCACTTCCAATCCAAACCATGCTGTGATCCTAAGATTATTCTGCCAGCAAAATATTGTTGAGGGATCTCTTTAACACAATGAAGTGCATCTATCCCCTTATTATTACAAGACCAGTCCAGTTTCCACTGAAATCCTTGGGAAAATTCCCTTTGATTTTCACTGAGATTGGCTTATTTCATAATAGCTTTACATTTCTCTGACAGTGACACTTATCAGGAAAAACCTACTTACAGTGATACACATAAGAAAAGAGGAAGGTCTATAGATCTTATTATTTACCTTACAAGGCCATACTCCACAAATTGTTGTTATGTACAGCTAATGGTCAAATATTAATAAAATATTAATTAGTATCTCAACACCTTTTATTAAATTGTAAATAGTTAAAAATGTAATTTATTTTATAACATAATAATGTCACAGAAAACCCACCTCCCTCTCTGTTTTGAAGCTGAAACTCTCAATGAGAGAATTTTATATGTAATAAACTTTGCCAAGTGAATCTAATTCCACTGGTTTTTCAGATGTTCCTCACTGCTCTTCTTACAGGATTTTCTAATTATACTATTAACAAGTATTACTTACTTCTTTGTACTTTGCAGCTTGTATTTCCTTTAAAATTAAGACAGCATGTTGAATTGAAGCAATTATTTTACTTTCCACAACAACAAAATACTGTCATGAGTAAAGGATTGTGATTCACCATCATGAGAAAATGTAAGATGCAGAATAGGATAGGTACAGTAGTGCTTTGCAGCTGTACATTCTCTTTCCTTCAGCAGAAGCCGTCTTTTTTCACAACAGTTCTCTATGAGTACAGATACAGAACATCAAAAGCTGAGTAGAAAAGGTGGGAGTGAGTTTGAGACTGGTTTTCACAGTGCAAGAGGAAAATCAGACCCATGTGTCCTTGACCTCTTTCTCTAAAAAAATGCCTTAAAAATCAAAACCATTTAAAGTTTATCCTCTCTACCAGTTTAAAAGGGGGAGACCCTTAGGAGGCACCCTGTTAAAGCAGCAGCCATGTGAACAGATTGCACTTTAAAGGAAACAAAGTCACGGTTTCTTCCATAACCGCTTCTTGTCATATTGCAAGATTAGCTTTGAAATATGTTGAAAAGGCCTTGATAATGGCTATCACTGAATGCTCTTTGATAACTGAACTGTAAGTTCAGTGGTCCTGTTTCTTGTACAGTGAATAGCTACATAAATTAAATAAGCAAAGATGCCAACTGTGGTATTTATGTGCTGCTTTTCTGACAGTATCACTAGGAATGCAAATGATGATTAAACAGACATACACACTGCACCCTTCAACCCCTCCAGTGTTTTTCCTTTCAGGTTTGGACTACCACACCTTTGTAGGGCAGCGCAGGAGAACTGGAGCACTCCTGTGGAAAGGCAGAGGATTTTAGTCTTCAGGACTTTGATTCAGACACATTTTACAGCCACTGAATTCAACATGCATATTTAATTTCATTTATTTTTGTTAAATCTTGAATAGGCCCATTCTAGAACAGCCCATTAAGAAAGAGGCAAGCTGCAGAGTCTGTGAAGCTGGCAAGGCCAAGGATCCCAGTGCATTGGGACTTTTTTGTGACTGAAGAAGCCAGTAGGAGAGGGACTTCAGACACAGGTCTGGGCTTAGGCCACTTGACTGAACAATTTCTCTTGTAGCTGAATATCTATTCATTGCCTCTCTATTGCTTGTTGGTTCATTATTCTGAGGAAACTCTCATCACAGTAAGTATTTCTACAATGGAGCTGCAAAAGGAGTTGTGTCAATTTAGAGATTTAAATATATACATGGATCTGGACCTAAATTCCAAGATATATTACAATATAGCAAGAAATTCTAGTCATTCAGGTAGAGAACCTTTCATTTTTCAAACCTGCAAATATTAGCAAGTTTATAGCCTTTCCAAAGGCAAAATATTCCAAGTATAAGGAGAAGGAAAGAATTCTTTTGAGCAGCAAGAAACCAAAATCTCTCAGGAGACCCTGAGTCTGTTTATGTGTGTGACATTGTGGAACATGCTGTGAATTATAATTGACAGCATAGACTGTAAAATTATGGTCCCTTTCTTACTGCTGTCTCTGCACTTGAGCCCTGCGGTATCGTTTCCCAGGAACATGCATTTCTCATCCTTTAATCTGGAACCACTTTCATGCCCTACACAGGATCCATTACACACCCGTAGAGACTATCTCTTCCATGAGGATGCTGTCAGATGTCTGAGACTTACTGTCTGGGGTCCTCACAGGACTGAAGACATCTGACACTTGAGACCAGACATTTATTGTCAATACAGAAGTACGACTCCAATAAAAGTTATTTCAACTTGCTCGAGTATTTCTGAAGCACTGCTAATAATGTAATGTGGTGATAACCAACCTTGTAATCCGCTCACAAAACTACACGTTGTAGTTTCTGACCATGGAAGAGTTTTTCCCATTGTACTATTGTGGAAACTTCATGCCTGCAGGCAAATAACTTTGGTTAAGGGGGGAATGTCTTAAGAACTTCCATGGGTTTGTGACAAGAACAGCTTGTCTGAGTCCAATTTTACCCAATAGTTGCATAAATGAATTTTTAAAACATGATACATATTCTTAATGTCTAATCCAGGACTATTCGGTTTCATGCAGGGCTAATCCCATAAAGTAATATATGACTTAAAGCCTTGGATCAGAAAACTACTGAATATCAGTTATACCAAAATTGTTGTGCCTGATGATAGCTAAAATAAATAGAAGAGAATGGCATGCAAGTGAAAAAATAAAAAAGACAGATAAACAGTATGAAAATTTTTTTGTCTGAAATACTGGAATTCCCTAAGATATCACTTAAGCATTTGGAACAAGGACTAAGTTGTCAAAGAGACAGATGTCAATCAAAAACTTCATGTTGGGCAAGCTGAAGAGAAAGAGAAGCTACACTTGAACATTTAAATCAGAAGATTAAGAGAATCATAGCAGAGACACAAAAATTCTGGAAGACAAAAGAATGTTTCAGCAGGCATCTGCCTCTCAGACACATGGTCCTGCACTTCATTAAATTGGTGAAAATTTCAACAGAAAGAGCCTTCCAGGGCAGGAAGTCCTTTAAAAACACCTGCTCTCAGGAGGCAAAAGCCTGTGCATCTCTGGATTCTCTCAACTCTCTTTGTTTTGCCTTACAGAAGAACTTGCCAACCTGGTGCTGTTGCCCACTAAGACTTCATTCACATGGGCAAGAGCAAGGACTGCACTGGCTGAGACGGAAGATGTTCTCCTTCAGAGTTTCTTTGGGACTTGCCTCTGCTCCTTCTCCAGCAGAGCAGTGGAACACGCTTGCCTGTCATCCCTGGGGAATCCTGCCCATATCAGCATTTCCAGGCATGTAGGTCCTTGCCTTATTGCTCTAGTTCATGCAAATATTTTGTTGATGGCACCGTAATGGATTGAGAAGGGTTTCTTACACAACTCCAGTCTGCTTGCATCAGTTTGTTTGTATCATGAGCTACCAAATAGACCCTAAATAAGTTTATCTACATTGCACATGTACTCACTTCAAGAGTGACAGGAAATTACCTCCTGACTACACTCCACAGAGCCAAGGGATCTCTCCCATGCTGTCCCTTGGTGGCAGGGGGGATACACTGCCATCACCCTGGAGGACAGACCTTTGAGTCAACATGACCTGAGCACCATCAGCCCTTGCATGGTCCCTGCCCAAGGGCTCACAGCCACAGAATTTGTGTTGGCAGACCCCTTCTGTCTGCCCTGTCCCTCCTGTGCTGCACTGGGAGCAGCAGCCAGAGAGCCAGTGGGATACAGCTAGGAGAGAGGCAGAGTCCTGCTGGGAGCACCTGCTGTGTCAAGGAGATGAGGAAATGCTGCTACAGTGGAGAAGAGTCAGCAGCCACCAGATTTGAGGGATTATCTCCAGATGTTAGGGGAATGTCAGCCTCCCACAACTGGGAAAGCTGCTTACCACCATAATGGCGGAATTGCTCTGTAATCCCTTCTTTTCTCTCCTATTTACTCCTGCCAAAGCAATCAGCAAGTTCAAAGCTGCCACTGAACTCAGAAAAGAAGGGGATGATTACAGAGCACAGCAATATTCTCTGTGTAGACCAGAGCACTTCCCATTATGTAATGCAATGGCTTCCACGGTGTGCTACCCACAGCTCATGGGAGCCTGCTCAGCCAGGATGCTTTGGCCCTTTATCACATCCTAACCTCCTATTTTGCCTCTGGAAGTCTTTAGTCATGTCCCTAGGCACCAGTGCCAGCTAAGGAGACAGTCATTATGCTCCCTCGGGTTTCTGATGCAGTGATGGTCCAAGTCTCCTAAATGACATTTGTAAGACAGCAAAGGAACATGTTCTTAGTTTTAGGTGATGAATTAGGCAGCCAAATCTATCACTGCTTTTCCCTTGGATCTTGTGAAATATTACCTGAAGAGATAATCCACTGTGATAAATAGAACAAAACAAATGAGCTCCTCAACAGATGGTTTCACTATTAAAGTCTGAAATCAGAGTTGAGAAAAACTTTATCTGCTATGACACAACATCTCACCAAATGCTGACAGGTTTTTCCTGTTGTTCATATTTATATGATGAAAGCAATCAACATGATATTTTTCTTAAAAGTCAACCAAGAATCTCAGCCCAGCCTCAGACAAAGCTTTTATTTCCAGATGTTCTTCTCTTTGTAACATGAAACATAAAAACTCTTGTAACAGGGTAAGCTAAAGATGCATCTAGTCTCTTGTCCTGATTTCAAAAAACTACAGTTTAGGGTGTTTTAGAAAGTGTATAAAACACGGCAAGTACACCAGGATTCTTTGTCTAGATTATCCTCCTGGATTCTGATTTGTTTTCTACTTAAAATGATTGTCCTTTCTTTATAGCATTAGCACTGAATACTAGGCAAGATTCAGTATAATTAGAAGAATATGCATCTTGGATGAGTGGATTAAGTGAAAATTACTTACCACAAACATTGAAACACATGCAATCCTAAATTCCATGTATATGAACATTTTACCAAAAAATATGATTTTTTAAAATTTAAACTGGAACCAGAAGAAAAGACTTCTCCAACAAAAAACAAATTACTTTAAATGTTAAAAGTTTTCACTTTCACTGTAAATATTACTCCTTCTCCACCAATGTTGTGTATATCTCTACAAAAATATTTACACTTTGTCTTTTCAGTTCTGTGTCTCTTTTCCTATTTAATTTACCTTAGAAGAGCTATCTTCTTGCTGCTTCTCTAAAAAGAAAAGGCAAAATGCCTGTTAGCCACAAAGAGAAAACAGCCACTCTGAAAACATGCATGATCAGGACATACAGACATATTGCTCCAAACACTATGCTCTGCTCAGTCTATAATGGTGTGGAGGTAGCTGCACACTTAAAATAATCATATTAAGTAACTTCAGATTCATAGCAGCACAATCAAGACCAGGCAGCTTTGCCTGGCTGACTCCAACACAGATATAAGTCTTGAGAACGGGTCTCTGTCTTTGTCCAAAGGGGTCTCTATTTCCAATATGAGATCCCACACAGTAGCCCCCATATACAAGAGAGCACTGAAAGGCTGTGAAAAAAAGCTGGCTAGGTCTCTTAAAAACACATTGTGAAGCTGGACATTTTAGGTTAAAAATACAAAATAATTTTTTGTATGATAAATTGATCTCTGCTTATGAATTTTATGCTGCTGGAAACAAAAGAAACCACTATGTGCACCTTATGGTAAGGTTTAAATAAATATTATTTTAAAAAGCAAAAGTGGGGTCTCCTTTATTGCCAATTACAGGTTTACAAAGTTAAGCAGGGAAAAGTAATATTATAGCCAAAACAGACTTCCAGAGAGCTCTCCAGGGTCTCTCTTGCTGTTCTCTGGACTAATATTAGTTATATATTTATACCACAAGAACGGGCAGGGAGTATTATTAGGGTTTTGGTAGCTTTATGATCAGCTTCATATTCAAGATTTTTTTTCCAGAAATCTCCAAGGTTATGTACAAGCCTTAAGGAATATACCAGTGAATTGGAAGAAGCAGAAGTAGTATTTGTGAGGAAAGGAAAAAAGCCAGGCTCGGGGTCAGTCTAGAAGTAGGTATAGCTGTTAAAATTCGGTTCAACACATTCAAAGCAAGTTGCTGGCTTTCTGCTCCCTGTGTTCCAGGAAGAGAGCATTCTTTGGCAGGCACTTCATTCAGAGGTTTCAATTTATGGGAAAGAGGCTTTCCTCAAAGAGGTTGTTTTTCTTATTTGACCAAGGTTTGGTGTTTTCCATTAGAACTCTTTACCAAAAAAAAAAAAAAAAAAAAAAATTCAACAGGTTTGTTTTCCTCCAGATAACCAGGACTTCTTAGGATTTTGTACTAAGGCACTCCAAGACCAAAGTGAAACCTATAAAGCAGGTCTTAAATATGTCAGAAAATAAAAACACCAACCCTTAACCAGATGTGTGTGATCTTTTTGGACACCCATACTGATCCTATTGCCGTAGCAGCACATCCAGATGTGCCCAGGTAAACCAGGGAAGTAAGCTGGCTACATTTTGCACACAAAAACAAAGGCAGCTCTGGATTGCCCACAGCTGCATCATGCTTGCTGCAGAATTCACAGTTTAACCTTCATTTCCTGAGTAATAATCCAGCACTGCTAACCACAAAAGAAAAGAAGGCTATATCTCAGTTTCACCACTCTTACATTGTCTAAAGATCTGGCCCAACACATACCCACTGTGAGATTTCCATAAAATACGAAGGTTCTTGACCTATCTGGTTTCCTATCTCAGATTTCAGAATTTTTTTCAAGAGAGATTTTCACTAAAAGAGGTAATGTGCATTTTCCAAAGTTAGTGTGCATGTAACAATGGAACATTATTTGCCGTAAGGATTTACATGAGGTAATGTCATCTGCATCACATCGCTTTTGCTATGGAGAAAACACTAAAATGTAATTTGAGGTCAAGATTGTAGGGATTAAGATTACTACTTCTTTTAAAGTACACTATAAAGATGGAAACTTTAAGTGGGCTTATAAAATGAAAGGATCCTTATGTCAGGCCATATTTTCAGCACATTGCCTGTTATTGCCTAGAAGAGTATTTAAAACCAAAGTATTATGCCCACTGTATTGCACCTTGATGTTTGTACCACATGCCCTTTCCCTATCTGATTGTGTTGATCTAGGAATCCCTGTGCCCAATCTTAGAAACATTTCAGAAAGCAAAATCATATCTTGAATCCCAAGGCTGGATGAATCTCCCTTGACTTAAGATTTCTACACAGTGCAATATTTTAGTTTTCCCATGTGGCCCTCAAAGTTTTGCATTCATTTTGTCTCATCCTTTGAACTAAATTTGATATAGCACACAGGAGACCTCCAGGCTGGATTTCTCTTTCTCAAAAAGGAGACAAGACAGGCCTCAAACTATTCAGCTGGAGGCCTGGAAGCATAAAGGTTAAACCATCTCAGCCACAGAAATGCTCAGCTGTAGTGGTGCGTGAGCTGTGCTCACAAGTTTTGGGTTTATATAATTAATGTTATTTATGTTGGGAAAATGGTCTATTCCAAACCCCCCTGTTTATAGCTGCATTTGCAGTTTGGTTTATCCCTTCCCGAAGGTGCTGTTTCCCCTGGAAACCCTCCTGTCCATCCAAGTTTGTCCCCTCCCCCGGAGCCTGCCAGTCATTCAGGAAAAGCCTCTCCCCCTTCTGGAAATCTCGGGGAGACTCGGCTTCTGATTGGAACAGGTTCTGGAAATCCCTTACCCCCCCCTTTCTCCAGGGATTGGCCCTTTGTGTGTCAATCTACCCCCCAACTCCTCCCTTTGTATCCCCCTATTGGTAGAAAGTTTTTGTACACGCCCCTTGGTACCTGTCCTCTTAAGCGGCGGACGGGCAGGGCGGGCTCTCTCTCTCATCCACCATCCTGAGGTGAGGACAGGTAATAAACATCTCCTGTTATACCTCAGAAGAGAGCCTCCTTTTCCTCCTTCGCCATCGCTGCAATTACATCCAGTGCTTGCCTGCCAAAGAACCCACCGAGTGGGTTTCTGCAGATCTGTCCAGCGGGCCCTACCGACAGCTGCGCACGCTCCAGGCCAGGGGCCGGGCAAGGCTAGGGTTCACTGATCAGTGACCCACGGAGCATGACTGCACTCAGCAATACCTAAATCCAGACCTTCCCTCTGTGCCTGATCTCTGTATTTGTGGCAGCACCACCACTGTCCTGCAACTTTATTTGCTTCAGAGCAATGGTAGCATCTCTTTTATTCTCTTGCTTTGACACTGCTGAGCAGTCTTGGGATTCCAGAGGGGTCCCAGCTGGTTGCAAGCTGGGATTGTCCCAGTTTTCTAGAAGGACAAAATGAGGACCTCAGAGATGACAGGCTTATTAGTCTCACTTATTTCCTGGTAAAGTTATAGAGAAGATTGTTCTGGGAGGTATTGAGAAGCACCTCAAGGACAACACAGCCACAGGTCACAGCCAGCATGGTTTCATGAGAAGTCCTAATGATAAAACCTCATTTCCTTTTATGACAATGTAACCCCCCTAGCTGATCAAGGGAAGTCAGTTGATGTAATCCTTTTGGATTTCAGTAACACTTTCAATACTCGTTCTCACAGGATCCTTCTGGACAAAATATCCATCCCACAGCTGGATAAACACATCATGCCAAGGGTGAGCTACTGGTTCATATGTAAAGTACAAAGGATTATGGTGACTGGGGTGACATCAGACTGGTGACCTGTCACTAGTGTGGTTCCACAGGGAACCATCCTCATCCCAATTCTCTTCAGCATCTCCATAAATTACTTGGACACAGGACTGGGAAGGGTACTAATCAAATTCCCAGGTGATACAAAACTGGGAGGAGCTGTTACTCCCTCAAAGATAAGGAGGCCTAGCAGAGAGACCTCAACAACTTAGAGAGCTGGGCAATCACCAACCATATGAGGTTCAACAAGGGAATGTGCCAGATTCTGCAACTGGGAACCAGGAATCTGGACTGCATAAGGCTCTACTTCATCCAGACCCTCTCTAGTAATGGGACTGCTTCTATAGTAGTGGGGATGCAGATATACATATAAGCATACATAAACAGACATTCTTAATGCCTATGTTTGTATGTTTATCCAATTTTTTTTATTTGGGCATTTTTCAGACTGATAGAACAAAAAGAGAACATACAGCATTTCATAAAATTGCATTCTGTTGAACTGCTCTAACACCATCAGAGAAGCTCCCCAGGTGGTGAACTAAGTGGCAAGTTTCTAGACTTTCACATCACTAGTCCAAAAACTCCCCATTTGGCAATGGAGCAGAGACATCTGCTGAAATTGAGAAATTCTTATTAGCTGAGTTCAGATAGAGAAGCCTGCAGCTAATCAATGACACCACTACCACCATCATCACCCAGAGCTGCAAGTGCAGCCCAGATGAATTCAGAGGCAGGATTTCAAAGACCTTGTGATAACAGAGCTAAGAACTGAGGACAAAAAAGATTAGAGACTTTAGGGATCACAGGCCAAAGATTAAGTAGAGGTCAATCTAGCCATAAATAAAGAAGTGGATAAGTTGTCCCTGTGGTGAGTCTGAGTAATGAAAAACTGAAAAACTTCATATTACCCAATTTAAAAGTACACGAAGCTCATTACTTCTTTTTACCCTCAACTACACCAGTGAATTGGACCAACCAAAATTCCTGCTTCTGGGAATGTGGTCTCTGGACCACGTAGTCACATTTATTGAAAGGGACAACAGCTCAGCTGTAGCAGATACCTCCAACAGCTTGAACAGGTGAAAACTAGCACATCTAGTCCTTCATGCCATGTAAAGCACAGGTACAGCACAGTGGTGGAGCTGTTCTTACCTGCACAAATTTGTATCAGCACCAAGCAGGTGAGACCCACCAGAGACTCCAAATCTGCCCTCATTATCATTTTTTCCAGAAACTGTATGTAAATACATTATTTAAATAGTTGAGATAGAATCAAGCACAACAGTTCAGAACTGTTTTTCAATTGTATTTAAGAACCTAATTATTTTTAAAAATCTTATCTGACCAACTCTACAGACAGATCTTTCCAGGGAACTAAATCATTTCCTTGATGATGATTACAGGAAAGCAAGACAATATAGAATCCTGCTGGTGTCTGACAGTTAAAGGGTGAAAATTTATTTTGAAAAAACTCAGCAGAATATGTAAAAAAATTAAAAGCTATTTAAACTGCCTTGCACTTCCACAATTGATTGTGTGAGTGATAAGGGCAAGAGCACCCCATAATATCATAAAACATTGGGGTTTTTTATTTCAGGCTGTCGTTACAAGCTAGAGTAAACTTACAGTGAGATCAGAATCATGCCCAAATTTTTTATACAATCTCTGATCCACTTGTGTTTTAGTCATTACTTACTTAGATTGCCTTGTAAAACTCATCACTGCCACTAAGTATGGCTCATAACTTGTAAGGATACAAATATTTATTGTCTCTAGTCCCAATACATTACACATTCCGACAAGAATTAAAGTGCTTTCTTTGCGCCCTTGAAACAAGATTGAAAATGTGTTCTTCAATACATTTCTTTTAGAGCAGGGTGGAGGAAGACACCAAACCTGTAGGATCCACTCAGCTGGCAGAGTCCACAGCTGAAGTGCTATGCTTTTCTTTTCTGTTACCTTAGCGCTCTCATAGGCAATTCCTTGTTTTCCAATGAGTGTCCAAGGATCCTGGAAACACCTTGAAGGTTCACACTAATCACTAGAAACTCAGACTTCTCAAGGCACTGTGGGACATGGTGCTGGGATTAGATCTTTATCTACAAATCTTGTGCTGGCTCAGTGCAGCTGTCTGGCTTCCAGAATTCCATATGTTCCTGACCACGGCTGGCCCATGCCAAGGGGAATTCTCCTACCAGCCAGCACAGAACTCCATGGATCACTCTCGTGTCTGCACTGATCTTTGCTCCTTGCCCAGGCCCTGTCACGCATTTGGAGCACCTCGTTTAAAAATAAATAAAGACTGCCTAAATGGGTTTTGCTAGCTTGTAATGACACATGCATGATTACGTGCCTGGCAAATTTTCACTGGATACACACAGAGGGAGCGAAATGTGTAAGTACTTTTTCCTACTGTGCATATGATGAGGTATTACAACACGAGGATGCTCAGTTGAAAGCAAGGCTCTGGTTCAAAGGAAATGCAGGTGGTTTCGATTGTTTCCATAGACCAGAGCGCCTGCTTTATAATAACAAGCAAGTACATGCAGAATTCAGAGGATCAACAAACTGTTCTCATTAGAGGCTTTCCACCACAATGTGCCTACAGACATATGCACACAAAATTAAATAAATGTCACAACATAAAAATGTGGGCTATCAGCTATTGTATTTCAGTTCACCCAGGGATAATTGACCAAGCCAGGACACTCTTTAGTGTTGTAATATATGAAAACTACCTCCTAATTGGCAATGGTAAGTAAGTAATATGATAAGAAGGTATAATTTATAGTGTAGATGCAATTCAGAGTGTATGTGTTCTGTTAACCAGGCCACCGTAGAAGTTGATTACTTTGGTCAGCCATTTTTCCATAGATTTTAATATAGCTGGTTAAGTAGTAAAAGATTCTTATTTTTCCACAGCTGCCACCTGCCTGGAGTACAATAGACACTTTTTAACTGGCACCTACTCTTGCTGGAAATAAATGCACTGACTACAAGGTGGTCCTAATTATAGGAAACTGGAAGAAATATATTATTTGGAAGCTGTATGCTGTTTAACATCTTAGCCAAAGACCTGGAGTGAGTGATGGAGTGCACCTTCATCAAGCCTCCAGATAACCTGAAACTGGGGGAAACAGCTGACAGGCTTCAGGGTTGCCATTTTAAAGGACAGAAATGTGCTGGACAAATGGGTCAACATGAGCTTCATTAAATTCAAGAGGGTCATATGGAGATTCCTTTACCACAGAAGGAGAAGCCTCTTGAAATGTTACAGGCTGGAGACTGTCGGGGAAGCAGATGTGCTGAAAGGAGGTTATCCAACACCATACTTCCAAAGTTTCCTCTTAATCCATAGTTCAGAGACCTCTAGTATTCCACTTGCCTTTCTTTCCACTTTATCTGGTTAGTCTGTCCTGAAGTGGGGCATAGGGCTACCAGTATTGAGTAGTGAGAAAAGATTATTTCACTTTTCTGGTAGCCTATACATCTGTTCATACTTTCCAGTATGACACTTGATTTGTCTAACGTAGTGTTTCTCTCAGACCATGGTTAAATAGCAACACACTGCAGACAAAGATGGAAGAAACATGCAGGAGTCAAGCCTGGAATTATCTCTTTGTTGTATCTGGACTGGGTCTAATATTTTATGGCCAGGATGAGGTCAGATAACATAGGATAGGCCCAAGTCCAGCTTGTCTCCTTCCCTTTTCTTTCTCAACTCATTCCTCTCCCCATTCTTACTCCTAGCTGTGGAGTCCCACTTGTAGCCTTTGCTGTCTTACTTTAATTGCCAATGAGCCAGTTCAACTCAGAAATCCATTAAATGCTACTAGCTCTATTTATAATGTTAGTTTTCTTTTGTCTTCACAAGTACCTTTGGCTTCCAATGGAGCCTGAATCAGAGTCAAAGATTAGTAAGAACATGAAGGGGAGAGAGATGTAAAAGAAATAGGACAGCTTTGCCTTAATATCCATGGTGCACACCGCTCATGCCTCCTTTCAACAGATTTGGACTAGAGAGCTTCCTGTGAATGCTAATTAAACCTCCCAACACCCCTGTAGACCAAGACTTGTCATCTTTAACAGGTGAATAACGAAAAGTTCAGAAGGAAATGACCTTCCTCAATGACATCAGGCAAGGCAGGAGGAAAGTCAGAAGCAGGACTAAAGTAAAGGCCTCTTGCCTAAGCTCCTTATTTTCCCCTTTATTCCCACAGAACAATCCTCATGCCAGTGCTGTTTTGTAAGTTTACAACAGCTAAGACTTTGCATGTTTAGAGTATTACTACCACAAATAATGTCCCTACATAAAGATATGCCAAATAATACAGATTTTGTCAAAGCTAGGCAGAAGGAATCAAGGAACATCTTATAAAATAGGTATTTTAAACCTAGAAGATGCAATGGTTTATGGCCTCCATAACAAAATTCCCAAGAGATAGGCTGTACATAGCAGCTTTCAACAACACAGAGCAAGCTAAGCAAAATGGGATCAGAAACTAAAGTGCTTCAGGTTATTTGTTCAATGTTAACACACTGAGTTAACAGCTACCTAGAATGAGTCATCAGTCCCCCTGGATGATTTTGGCTTTTCATCTAATATTTGTTTGACAAGTATTTATAGCATATTTAGTATTTATAGAACTTGTTTGACAAAAAGCCATGGCTCTACCCTCCTTTCTGATCACCTCAAGTCACAGAATCATGCTGTCACACTGGTCTAGCTAAATTTTGTCATATTCACACAGCTTCAGGACACGATGAAGGAATTGTGTCCATCTTGTTGAGTAAGATACCTTCATAAGCAGTTTGCTGGGGGAGACTAAAAGAACTAAAACTGAAATTTTGCATAAATATTACCCCTATTACATCATAGGAAAAAAATGAAGGAAGAACGCAAACATGAAAGCATGAGAAGACAATTTCCCTGTTGTTGCATTAAAAGTGGTAGCTTCCATTAGCATTTTGTGAGCAACATAATATTCCCAGAGAGCTGAAGTGTCTGTTCTGAGGAGTTCAGAGGCAGACATAAACATGGTGCAAAACTGCTACATCCTCTTGAGTCTGTAAAAGTGGTGAACACAAGCAAAGAACCACCTCAAGCTGCCGGGGAAAATGGAAATCCAAAAAGTCAGATAGAACCATGTCTAAGCTTCAGGAGGATTTAGTCACCCAGATGCTGTCAAGTCTTATATTTCAAAACTAGATTGAGCAGAAACTGCACTCTATGTGTCCCTTTCTGTACATTTTTCCTCCAACGAACAAATAATGCATAATCCTTGGTCCCAAATTTTGCAGCCTGGGTCTCTGACTGGAGCTTACCCCAACTCCTCAATACTGCCTTATTGCAGCACAAGGCCAGTGTGCTACCTAGCAACACACCCAGCCTTGAAGCATCAAAGCGCTCTCAAGTCCATCAATTCTACAGATTAAGCCTTGGTCTTAATTTAAACATCCTTTCCTCCTTTGTGATCTCATTTTGTGAGTGAAACCCTCATCTTCTTGCAAGTAATCATTATTTTGATATCAGAAATATGTACTTTTCAGCAATGTTTACTCTTGATAAAAAGGATATGAAGAACTTAACAAATATATTTATTGTAGAAAATACTCTATATGCAAAGTTGGATATCCACCGAAAGGCTGATCCTGCAAGAACTCCACATACAGAAATCCCATTTCATTCAGACTGTGTTTCACATGTTCACTGTCAAGAACCCAGAGCTCCCTCTTAGCAAGCCAGAAGCATTTTAACTGTCATAGTAGGTGATTCTAACAGATATAGAAGTCAATAATGTAAAATTGTATATAGGCAAAATAGCAGTCACAGTTCCACTGAAAATCATCCAACTACAGGGATTATAGAGGTTTATAAGAAACATCAGCACAACACACCTAGTTATGTACAAAGGGTTAATTTTGACATAAAACAACGAAGCGGCAGAAAGGATTTGAGTGCATACCATAATGCATATATCCTTAGAGAGGTTGCTAAGATGGCTGTATTGGAAACTTTCTGGGCCTGATCCTATGAAGGAGATAGAAAATCCTGTAACTTTAGTGAGCAACA
Source organism: Acrocephalus scirpaceus scirpaceus (assembly GCA_910950805.1). Taxonomy (NCBI): domain Eukaryota; kingdom Metazoa; phylum Chordata; class Aves; order Passeriformes; family Sylviidae; genus Acrocephalus; species Acrocephalus scirpaceus. The sequence goes on along the minus strand of OU383775.1, from coordinate 19,303,488 downwards.
AAGGTTGTCAGAACCTTGCAGGATTCACGTTACCCTCTATGCCTAGTATCTGAAAATACACAATTTTCAAGGTGAGGTTGTCCCAGTGCAGAGCTGGACAATCCCTTCCCTTGCCAGCCTAGCGATGCTGTGTCTGATACACCCCAGGCACTGTTGACTAATATTCAGCTTGCCTTCCACAGCACTGCTCTGCAGCCTCTTTTTCCTCAGTTTGTACACACAATCAGGCTAGCCCCATCCCAGGTACGGAATCCAGCACTTGGCCCTGTTAAGTTTCATACAGTTGATTGCCCATCTCTCTAATTAATTATTCAGTGTCTCTCTGCAGGACCTCTTTGCCTTCAAGGGAGTCAGCATCTCCTCCCAATGCAATGTTGTTTGTGAATTTACTTACTATCCTTTCCAGTCCTGCATCAGAGTTGTTAATAAAGATGTTGAAGAGAACTGAGCTAAGAATGGAGACCTGTGGAACCCCACTAGTGACAGGTCACCAGTCCAGTGTCATTCCAGTCACTATAACTCTTTGTGCTCGACCCATGAGCCAGTTGCTCACCCATGGCACAATGTGTTTATCCAGCTGTGGGATGGATATTTTGTCCAGTAGGATCCTGTGCAAGAGAGTATCAAAAGCTTTACTGAAATCCAAATGGATTACATCAATTTGCTTTCCTAGATCAACCAAGTGGGTTATCCTATCACAGAAGGAGTTCAGTTTCCACGAGCAGGATTTCGCCCTCGTGAAGCTGTGCTGGCTGTGACCAATGACTCTGTGACCAATTGTCCTCCAGCTGTTTTTCAATACTTCCCAGAATAATCATTTCCATGATTTTACTGGGCACTGAAGTGAGACTAGAAGGCATGTATTTTCTGCCCTGAAAATACAGAAATATTCTGTATTTCTCTCCATTTTGCCCTTCTTGAAAACTGGGACAATGTTTGCCAGTTCCAGTCAGCTGGGCCCTCTCCCCATTGAACCCTACAAATCTTTTGGGATACAGCTGGATATTATAACAACTTTGATTTGTTTGTTGCTTGGGTGAAAAAATAAAGGAGGGCCCATGTAAACATCTTCTTTCTAACCAGACACTGTAGAAGTGGCTGAAGCATAGATTCTGATTATAGACCTCAGCTCAGCCTGAGCAGGTGTGAGAAAAGGTGCAGGGGGCTTTTTCCAGCTGCTTCATGTTTTGCTGAGGCCTCATTCCTACACCAGGTATTTTGAGGAGAGAGATTTCACACTGCACTGCTACCACCCTGTATGAAAACCCCCACACAGACCCACTGGCTGTAGCTGAGGTTCAGATACCAGAGCCTTGTCCTAAGCCCTTTCTGTGCAGTCAAACCCGTCACTCCTGAGGTGCTTAATCTCACGGTTATAAGAAGTAAATCTACATAGTGAAAAAGAAAAAAGTACTTTTTTTTCCAGCCTTAGAATTTTGCTTTTAGGAACCAAGCTAAATATGACATAAATATCCTAGACAAATCTGTGTCTCTGGAAATACTGAAACCCTGGCCCCATTACATGGCTGCTGGGATTCCTGCCATTCACTAAAATGATAAGCTGGGAAATACTTTGTCCAATTACTAAAAACAATGAAGATATAAAGGAATTATAACCTAAAAACAGAGGTGTTGAAAGAAAGAACACAGCCCCACATAATAAAAAATATTGATTTAATTAAGGCAGTGGAGTAAAACATTCACAAACTTGGATGCCCCTGATGTTTGTGCATAGGGGGGGCAGGTGGGTGTGCATGTGTAAGCATACATGCTTCTCTTGGAAGGGGTTTCTGACCAAATCCTAACAGAGGTGTCACAGACAGGAGGGATGAAAGGATCAGCTCTCCTGCTCTAAAGCTGATGCAGAGAGCAGTACTGGCATGGACACTGGCAAGCAGTCATGGTGTAGACCCTATCCCTGCAAACCAGTGCTGGTTTTGCATGGAAAGATGGACACTGGGACGAGCTTTTGTGCTCTGAACTTCTGAACCCTGCAGGAGACCAGAACCACCGAACCGCACTTTGGTTATTTGTGAAGAGAGTAATTTATTGAGCTCCATCCTGGAAGAAACCACAAGACGTTCTGAAGGACTAAATTCAATACCTAAAAATATTCCTCCAGAACTGGATCAAAGGAGAAAGACTTCAGGATTGAGACAGACATGTTTCCAAGGGCAGTATTTTGTCCAGCCTTCAGAAAATAGTATTTTACTGCTTTTGGTCACTGGAACAAAGACACATTCAACCCCCACTGCATAACGCCAAAATGACCACAAAACAATTTTTGTCCTTGTCAGGTGATAAGCAAGAGCAATAACATGTTTGGGAGTTCTCATTTCTCTAACGGGAACCTGCAGGCCACTTGTGAATGATTTCTGCTGGAAAGGCAAATAAATAACACTTCAACTGAACCTGAAGTGTTCTGCAGAGAGCAAGCAAGAGCAAGAAGAAAGACAAAGAGGGGAACTTTATGTGTTTATCTTGGAAATTATGTGTCTTCAGACAAAAGCCTGTGATTCTTTTCCTTTGCCCCTTGGTTTCTGAGCCTCTCAGGGATACCTGTACCCTATTCTGAAGTTCTTCTTTCACACACATGGAATTTAGAAACTATCTTTAAAATAAGCTTCATGAAATTCAGATTTATCATATACTCTAATACTGCACTGGGGGATCTAAACAGATCAGTAAGTATCTTGGGATTCAAAATTAGGTGAGTTGCAAAGAGTCCCTGTGAAAAGCAGCCACCTAGTATCAGAGTAGAGGGAAACTATAATGAGAACCACCTTATTCAAGTACTGCCAAAAAAGCTAAACTATTCTCAACAGCAGATATTTTAGGGACCTTTCCACTATACTCTAGATTTTTTGGCCAGTCACTTTCTAGATGAACAATTCTTGTTCCTTCGGAAATATGCTGAAAACCACAGAAATAGCCATTAATTTTTGGGAATGTTGAAAGCTTAAGCATGTCAAAGCTCCCAAATTTCAAGAAGTCTGAGCATTTCCCCATAGGAGCTCAGTGACTTTTGTTCCTAGGAAATAGTAGTTACAGACACCACTCAGAACAGACTAGAAAAGCAGACGTAACACTACAGTGCAGTTCCACACTAAGCTGAATCACTTGGAGAGAGGGGTTTTGTCACTCCTGAATCTGTAGTTGAGGTCCAGCTAATTGCTGATGCTTGGCTGTGAGGAAGAGCATCCATGCACAGAAAGCAGCCAGCAGCAGTTTATCTTCAAGGCCCTGAACAGAGCTGTAACCCTTTACACTGTTTCAGCAACCACCCCACTACAATGTAGGGAAACTATAGAGAGAAGATGGAAAAACAGGATCAAAAGCTTGGGTTTTCCACAAGCAAAAGGTTCACACGTCACACTTTCACATGCCAGAAATGCATGTGCAAGTCTGATACCACAAAATAAATGCCAATCATTTTGTCCTGCCCAACAGCAGCACTCTCTCAATAGGACTGGGGGAATTTAGACTTTACGACACTTTTTTCTACTGAAGAAGAAACAGAACCCCCAAAAACTTGGTTTTTTGCGGGGGGAGGGGGGGGGGGGGGGTTGTGGTGTTCTTTGTACTGTCCAGATCTGATCACTGATTAATTTTTTTTCAAGGGACTATATTTTCAGATAAGCCAATACTCAGGAACTGCGAGGAGACAGACTTTCAGAAACAAGCTTTCTTGTTTAATTAGTTAAATTAAATTGCCAGATACCTGCACATGTAAATATCCGGCTAACTTTACTCGGTTGACACTTCTCTAAGCTTTGGCACTTTTTTCCTGAAAGGGCTACTTTTGTCCCTTACATTTTGGAAAAACTGTGCTGCATTTCTCAGTCAAGGGAAAGTTGATTGCATGGCTTACTGTTTTAGGAAAATACCTGCTACTGTTTTTGTCATTTTTGGTTTACTTGAAGACAGTAGCACAAACAGGAAAAGTTATTAAAGTCCTTCAGATTTAGTGAGACAAAGGGGAAGTATAAAACAAGAGGTGAGGGGAGTTACATGGGTGGATATTCAGCACAGGACATAATCCTATCTGCCTATGCTGCATCTGCAGTGATGGTCTTCGATGCCATGAAGCTTGCACGTGTTATGAAAATACAAACATGATGATAATGATCCTCTAATGTATTAATTGCTAGTAGAGTTGCTTGCTTTCACAGAACCATTTGGGTCAAAAGGGGCTGCAGAAAGTTGGTCAGTCCAAGCATTTCTTCAGCATAACCTTTTCATGCCATGTCATTATAGCTTTCACTTTACACATCTCCATGTACTAATCTCTCTTTCTGTGAGTGATATTTTTATTCTTTCAGAAGCCTCACAATTATGCCTTGTCACCCTTTTCATCTGTATCTTTACTACATTGAGAGTCCCATCCCATTTCACTGATTTCCTGCCTTTTTCTGCGTTCAGCTACTCTTTCATCTAAACTCTCATCTCTGAGGCTCCATGGAAGATTCCATCTCCTTTGCACACCATTCTATTGTTTTTCTCTACTTTGTATAACTTGCTTAAATATAGGGGAATATATTCCTGTAATTCTTAATCACACTACACTTCCAAAGAGTCCTCTTTTTCCAGGAGAGACTGTATTATGCATCTGATTTTATGCTAGCGGAGGAAAATCTGGCTGGCAGGCACACATGCCCTTCTTTTAACAAAACAAAATTCCTCAGGTTCAACACAAACACATGCCAAAAGCAAGCATTGTTAAAAAGTAAGAAGAATTTTAAAGAGAGGAGGGATATGAAGGCAGCCAGGGAAAACAGAGCTTCTTAATTTTGCTGCAAATTATTCTCCAACACTCCCTTCTCCCAAACCACCTTGATCAAACAACCCCTATGCAGCCTGCACTGAGCTGGGTCAGTTGTAGTAAGCATCCAGCTGTGCCTGGCATGCAGGTGTTTGGGTTATGTGTTGCCAGCTACAGGTGGACTGATTAATGTTGTGGTTGGTGTTTCTTGGGAAAAGAGCCATACAGGAAGGAAGGTGAGCGAAAATGACTGGGCTAGGCATGTTCTGTACTGCAAAGCTCATGGTCCACTGGCATTGCAAACCTTCCTAACAGATCCAGTGCTGTATTCAGAGCCTCTTTCACATTTCCCTCTGCAGTCATAAGTACTGGAAAATCTAACACTTTCCACAGCTTACATGTTACCCCTGAAGTGCAGTTCCCTTTTGGGTGGGATTAGATGGGCAAATGAACTTCTGCTTGCTACCACAAATCCTTTTGAAATACGACCTCACTTCTGAAGCCCTTCTCAAGCACTTACCAGTTCAGGAAGAGAGGTCAGGTCAGCACGGCAGGGGCTCCACACAGCACGCGACTCAGGAAACAGCTATTGTCCCAAATTACATCTGCTGCCTGGACTTTCTTCCTGTCATTTTAGTTTAAATAACAGCAGATAATGCCTTCTGAGTTCCCTCCTGCCTTATTCTATCTCACCAATGCATTAGAAAGTGACTGTATCTGAGGGTTTCCAGCTGTTAGTGTGGGTGATAGGGCTAAATCTTGTTACTGACTTTAACACTCTCAACCTGAAATGTTTGTGTGGTTGAAGAAAGTTAATGAAACCTCTCTGCAGCAGCTGTTACTCTGAGTTAAGAAAACATCTCTGAGCTGCTCCATTAGCATCTCCTTGGAAAGTTACTGCAATAAAAAGCCCACAAAGATTCCCATTCTGTTTCTTCAGAAACAAAGGTGTCGCAGCTGATGTATTAGCAACTAACAATTAGCAAAAGGGCTTAATTCAGATTTCTTTGAGATGTGAGCCGTGCAATTACATGAAGCAGAGCAATATATCTATGACATTTAGCATGGGAAATGTAGAAATGTCTCTCCAAAGGTGGCTCTGTTTCCAAAAACCATTGTGACAACTTTCAACTGTTGCTCTTAGGGTGATAGAATTGGGTAATAGAATTATATACACTGACATCACCATTATTAATGTCTGATTCAATGTATTTGTATTTCCTTGAACAAAACAAATGTTGTAGAAGCTTGCTGTTCTTTGCAGTTATGGAGTGGCACTCTCCAAACAAATACCATTATTCTGCACTTTGTGTGGGGGCAACTTCCACACATCTTCATCTTCTCTTTTCCCTTTAATTTCCATTTTCATTCACTGCTCCTTCTCCTTTATTCCCAAGCAGGGAGGGAGCATGTTGGCAGCCCACCTTCACGTCTTGTCTCCTTGCAGTTCTCCAGCAGAAGGGGCAACCTCATATAGACAACTGTGTTTAACTATTCAATGAAAAAAAGCCAAAGTAGTGAAGCCTTGGTATGGGCACGGCTCTCAAGATCAAATCGGCTGTTTGCATGTTGCCTTGCCAGCACTTTTACATCAATTAATGCTTTTCCTCAGTCAGGTGTTTTTCATTAGCAAGAAAAAAGAGATTCCAGGTGAAGATTTTATAAATGTGTTGACAAATGCCAACATTCTTTTACTCAAGTTATGATTAAAATGATTGTAGCCTCCTAGGGAAAATGCTAGGAATGCTCTTGATGTGGTTAGGAGGGAGAAAATTTGGCTGAGAGAGCCCGAATGAACTCTTTGATTTTGCAGAAAAACTGGACAACAAGCCAGAAGGTAGTTTGTCCATACACACTCTGTGGATGTGAAGCTTTGAACAGTGTACTCATACACAGGTTAATAAATGAACCACGGATGTGCCTTTCTGATCCAAGTTACATTTTAAACTAAATACTGAATTTCAACCACTCTCCCCAGCCTGAAGCCCAAATCTTAGCCTTCTGATAGAGATACTGACCCCTATTGCCTGCAGGTCCTTCTCTTCATCATTAACAGCTTACCAAGCCACACAACTGACAATGACTCTGTGCTTCACCCCCCCGCCTTGGGACACCCATACACGTGCCCCTGTCTTTAGGGCTGCATTACACAAGGCTACAAAAATAGCCCCTCTCGTTTGATCAGACTGTCATACAGTTTCTGACAAGGCCTGAGGCCTTGTTTGTATTTACAGGTCTATTCAAAATCTGTGTCTTGTGTTATACTGTCTGCAACCCTTGCATACACTACTGAGAGTAAGTGTGCAGGTTAGCTCAGTTACTAACCAAGGCTGTTCCTTGAACTGGCTCCCAGGAGAAGCTCTGACTGTGTGAAATTATTTTCTGCCCTAACACAGACAGAGTAACCACAGAATAACAGAATATGCTGGGTTGGAAAGGACCCTCAGGGATCATTGAGTCCAACTCCTGACCCTGCACAGTACCATCCACAAATATCACACCATGTGCCTGAGGAGTATTGCCAAACACTTCTTGACCTCTGTCAGACCACTTCCCTGGGGAGCCTGATCCAGTACCCAACCCCTGCTCTGGGTGAAGAACCTTTTTCTAATATCAGACTAAACGCACCCTGATAGAGGGGCCATTCCCTCAAGTCCTGTCACTGATCATATAATGGTAACATTAATCCCAACTTGATTTCTTTGTATAGTGAAGGAGTGCCACTGCTGTCTAAGAAAGTGTAATACCTCATCTGGCAGTTTTTTGACAATTCCAATAAGCTAAAGAAACAGCGGACAAAAAAATTTTTGTGGGTTGCCAACAAAACAAAGGATTCCTTCCCTAACCCAGAAAAAGAGCTCCCTCATTTTGTCTTCTTAATTTCAATGCTTCCACAGAATATTTTTACTGTGACCCTAGAGTTCAGAGAGTCAGTATTTGGCTGACTAAACCTTCTTACACTGGGATTGTGTCATCAGTAGTGCTTATGTTTTGAGTGCAGGACTTTTAGGCCAAGGAGTTTCACAAAGACCAAGAGCTGCTGTTGCAGCCGGTGTTCAGAGGTGTAGGGTTCTGCACCACAACAATCAAGTAGCAAACACCTGGTCCCACATCTGCTGTGCCATTGGCCAGTGTGGGCATCTGTCACACTGCATGTCCCTAAAAACCCTTGTGTGAGATGCCAGTGCTGCAACAAAGCACATTTCCATTAGCAATTGAGAGGTAGAATCTATTCTACAAGTACTACAACACCCAGCAATTCTACCAGCCCAGCACCCTGCTTATGTGCATATTCCCAAATTTTCTATTAATAACTAAGCTATGAAACAACAGATTACTTTGGATAGATGAACACCTAACCTGATAAAAGAAAGTATTCTAAAGATAGAGTGAAAATAATGTTTAAAAAAAATCAAAATTCTGCCCAAACTAAAAAAAAAACCAAATTAACTGCCAATTGTTTTGAAACAATAGGGAGAAATTAGTAAATTATTTGTCAGTAGAAGAGAAAAAGAATAAAATCACTATGGAAAGAATTTTTACTTTCAAAACTAGACAAATGCTCTGTTGTGGTTTTAAAGGAGAAGGGAGGAAATGTTGGTTTGGCCCATTTTGATCTCTAAAGGCTTGTAAATCAGTGATAATAAGCTTTCCTAGTCTAGCCTGGGAGAGGCTGTCCTGGAGTGATTCACATTTCAAAGAGCTCAGGATAAACAGAACACAACTCTCCAGTTTGTTCCCGTGGAGTAAGCAGGACAGTACAAATTGGGAAAGACTGCTCTTTAGGGTGGACCAAATCTTCTACTGACCTCAAAGGCAGAACAATTAATACAGTGGAGCTCAGTTGCTTTCATATTCCAGCCAAAACCACTCCCTTGTTAAACTCTGGTAACTAAATAAAGGATAAATAAACTAAAGAAAGGCAAAGGATGACTGTTCCCTGGGTTTTGTTACTGAGTTGTATCACAGGATCTGCTTCCTCCAGGACCCTCCAGGATTTTGTCCTTTTGACAAGGTCTGTTTATTTGATTGGACTCTGGAGAAGGATATTGGTTCTGAGAAACAGAAGAGGTTTATGGTAAATATAATTAATCTAAAAAAGGTAAACATCTCAAACTCTTTGTGTCCAGTGAAAGGCCATGAAAAAATTATCTCAAAGTCAGTCCCACTGTACTAGCAAGACAGAAGGCAGTGAAACTCTGGGCCTCACAATGATGGCAATGGAGAAGGGACCATGAGACACCAATATCAACTTCTTTGGCTACTCCAAGCAACACTTCACCTTGCAGAGTAGACCAGAAAAACCTCATTCTTATGTATGGAGGGGAGTTTTCTAGTATAACCCAACGACATTTATACCTCTAAATTAGTATATACTACCCATGCTTTTCTCACAAAATTTAATTTCTAATACAGCAGGAGGCCCAAGTCTGTCTCAAGTTGAGAAAAAAATAAAATAGCCAACCAAACATTTCATTTGTATCAGTATAACTAACAATTAACAAAAAAAACCTCCAGAGATTTTCTGTTGGTTTAGCTGACAACAGGGAACCTCAAAGACTCTGCAAAACTAAGTAGACATTGCAGGGTTTGAAAAGCAGCCACGTGGCATAAAGCAGATCTGGGCAAAACAAAGTTAATGGTACAGGTTCTCTACCATAGAAGTACAGGGATTTTAACATCCCTGGAGCAGAAACATTATTGCAGGAACAGTAAAGGTGTGTGTACACCACAACCTGTAAAGACTGCAGAGTTAGTGCTGAATTACAGGCTGCAGGGGTTATTATTTCACCATCCTCTCATGGCTCAGGACTCTGTCATAGATCTCAACACCACGCTACATGGCACAGGCTCACATGCCTTACACACTGCATATCTACTCAGACCAAACCTTTGCCTTAAATATCTGACCACCTTACTCCAAACTTTGCAGTAGGATCTGGAAAACTGAAAGAATAAAAAAACCAGTTCACAGAAAAAAACTGTCATGGTAGTGTCATGGTAGTAATTGGGTGAAGGCATCGAGGAAGAGATGGGTCATTAGCAATCAAAGGCTGTGAGTTTGCATTCTGTTTGCTCTGCCTACAGCAAAAGGAGTACCCTGGAAAGAGTGAAACTCTCTCTCTCCCCCATATTTATGTTAAGGTGTGCCTGGAGACTTGCAGTCAGCATTGAAGCTCTGTTGTGCTAGACGTTCCACAAACACAGTGAGAGATAATCCCCCATCTGAAAATAATTTGAAATTTAACCAAAAATACAAAACAGAGAGAGGAGAAACAAAGACCCAGAGATGGAAGGACTTGGCAGCAGTTAGACAAGTCAGTGGAAGAGTTGGAAACAGAGCCTTGCTTCCTACTTTCAAGTGTGTGCCCTCACCTCTAACTCACGCTCAAGCTTGGAGCCAGGCTATTTATATGCTACAAACCTATTGCTTATAATCTGTTTGTGCTGCTGTTCCCTGAAAGGCTCTGCAAAATCACACTCCTTTCATGAAGGTATAAAAGAAACATGAAAAGACAGAAATAGATTGTGTGGAAGGCTGTTGGTTCATATTTTGGAAAAAAATTTATGTTCAGAGCAGGAAGAATTTTAAGGTAACAAACAAAGCTGAATTTTAAAGATTTTGCAATCCGTGAGATTATATCCACATAAAAAAAAAAGACCTGCCTCTTGGCTTTAAATAAGATCTATAGAATAAAAGAAAGCAAAAACTGGTCCACCTTCCTCATCTCTATTTTGGATTTTTGCTCTCTAGAAGAACAAGGAGTTTATTACTGAATTACAAGGCAATAAATCCTGACACAATTATTTCATGGGCCTATACTGAAAACTTCTTGTGGAATCTGCTTGTGAGAGAGGTCATGAAGTCAAAGAAAAGTTGATCTTTTAGGAAAGGCTGAATAACTTCGTGAGTCATTACCAGTAACTCTTGATGTTACTCAAGGAAGCTTATAAAAATCTTGTATTTAGAGTATTTAGATGATTCTTTACATATCTGATTTTTAGCAGAATGAGAGACTGTGAGTAAAGCCCTAGGAAGAAGAGTTACTTTCTGACATTCAGGTTTTCCTTCTGGTTTGGTTTGCTATTGCAAGTTCCTGGTGTCCTTCTTGTCCATGGATTGGCCCTTTTTGGAAGAGGTTTTATCCTAATGTTGACATCCCAACATAGGCGATGTAATTAGATGTTGGTTAAAATACGCATTCTATCCTTACATTTATATATATATATATATATATATATATATATATATATATCCAAGATTTCTGTGCTCTACAACTGCCTCAAATCTATAATTTCAAGGGACATCAACATTTAATATTTTGTAACTCTGAAGACTTGGCAGCATTATATTTTATACCATATTATTGCTGACTATAACAGCAGCATGTCCCTTAAAATTATGCCAAAATTTAATGTCAGGTGTGAGGTTTTCCGTTATGAAAATAGTCATTCAAAAATATCAAGTAAAAAGAGACATTTCTATCATTTATCACACTCTCAATGAGAAAGTTGTATGCTGCCACCAAACCCATTGTCAACATTAAAATACTATTATTTTAGTAGTTTTAAATACAATTGGTTTCAAGAATACTCTGAAGATGATGAAGGATACTGTATTTCTAGACAGCTCACCTAGATGCTCTTCAGTGATGATAGGGGGATGTCCTTCTTCCTACTGACAATCCAAGGAAAATTATTCCCCAAAACTGAAAAGGTCTTGAACCTCATCTTCTTTGTCTGTCTAAAGTGATTTAAAGTAAATTATGCAGATACCCAGGGTGTGTCTGCTGCTGCTTATTTTACTCACACTAACAATATGACTAATTCGATTTTAAAGCAAATCAGTCCTATTAGGCCATTCGGTCTGCATCCTGTAAAAACCAAGGCAGGGAATTTTGCTCAGTTCCGTAGTGAGTTTGATGAATGTTACTTGAAAAAATCTTGCATTTAAACTTCTCAGTCTGACCACCTCAGGAACAGTCACTCCAGCAATCATCGTGTCTGTCAACACAGATTTTTATCTAGACATTCACACTTCTTTCTAAACCATTTAAAAAAATTTTGGAAGCGACAGTGCTCCTACATTCTCTGCAGAAATGCAGTAGAAACAGACCCATTCAGTAATGCTGACCCAGAAAATATAAAGATATGGAGAAATTATTTCTCCATTTCACACAGAACACCAGAGTTTATTCATCACCACCATTTTAAAATCTGGAACTTTATTTCTAAGACATAAATTCTTAGAGGACTCAGTATGTGGTGTAACAAAGTTATGTAGCTTTACTTTGAGTTTTACTCAAGTGAGTTCAAATTTTATAAGTGTGTATGATAAATATCACTCATTTCTTTGAGTCACTTCCCTGTGGATCTCAGGGAAGAAGTAAACTTCAATACCTTGAGGTGGCTGTCTTGGAGTCTGGGTCAAGAGAGGGATAGTCAAAATTACAGCATCTTTCCTATCACAACCTCTTTCCCTCAGGTAGCCTCAAGTTTTTGGAAACTCCACCAGATTGAACTCCAGCTGGTATGTGCTGTAGCATGGATCATGCCACAAAGCTTACTCCAGTTTCAGGGATGTGAACCCAGTGAGCAATTTCAGACAAGCTACAGCAGCCAAAACAAGAAAAAAGGGCTGGTGTGTATAAATAATAACTGCATCCTCTCAGACTGAAGACACTGAGAGATGTTAAAGAAAACATACACTTTCTGAGGTTTTTCACCTTAAATAGAAAGGCTAAAACATCACAGGCTGGGAAAATAGTCATCCTGCCACAGAACAGAGGTAAAAGAGCATCTTTTAGCTGACCAGAACTCAAAGATCTTTCCTGTGCTTGCAGCAATTTGGACGTGAATCCACAGCCAAACCCTTGCTCATGGCTGGTATTTGGGTTAGCCATTGCTGGGTGATGCTGGACTCTACTAATCTTTGTGTCCCCCAGACTTAGGTCTGCCAGCCTTCTCAATTCTCTCCCTCCCCACACAGAGCAGACAACACTGCTGTTATTACCTGGGGCAGTAGATAAAAATATGTATTTAGGCAGTCTGTCTAGGGTAAGAAATCACACTATCTGAGCATTTCCATTTCAAAGCATCGGGTGTTTGGGGTTTTTACCCTTACTCAGTTTTCTCATCTTTTTAAGATTCAATTTCCTCCACCTGGCTTTTGCTTAAGACAACAGTTTATGCTGAGTTTGACCACTAACAGTTAAACCATTTTTGTGAATGTTGACAGAAAGGCAGGAGTATAAATTTGCTTTTTTTTTTTGGCAGCATTTTAATTTTGAACAGCTCAGCATCTCAGAAGAAGTGGAAAAGAGTTAAAACTTGACCTTAGTCAAAAATGTTTTTTGATGACCCTAGTCAAAAATGGTTTTTTCTATCACCAAGTCTGTAAGACACAGAGCTTGAGCAGCTTGCAGTTTGTCACCCAGGCAGGAGGTCATTCTGGCTTTCATTGTTTTAGTAAGCCTTGAGGCCACAAAATTGTTCTTAACTAGCTCTACTCTGAATTTTCATATGACAAAATTTGTTATTTAGGAACAACTCAGTACTACAGTGTACCTTTTTATTGTTTTCTAGATAAGACCACTCAGGAGAATAAAAACCTTCAAATGGTGTGAAGTTTCAAGTTATGGTGTGCTTTCAAGTGATGTTAAATTCTTGAATGGATGATTTAATTTAAGGTTGAAGTTGCTTTAGGCCAAGATTTAATCCAAATAGAGCAAAGTGTGATTACTTTTTCTCTAAAAGAAGGTGCCTAAATCAATTTTGCCAACAGATCCTCCTCCAGCTCTTTTGTTTAAGCTGTTCCAATCTTTACTTTCACATCCTTTGGTGTTCTGTAGGAAACCAGAACTACTCTTATTCAGGGCTCCAAATGTTCAGTGGGAAGAAGGGTGTTTTTGTTTGCTGCCTTGCTTTGTGAGAAACACCTAGCACTTCACAGCTTTATTGCTCCCCAGGTGCTCCCCTGGAGGAGCTAAGATACTCAGACCACCGGCTTTGCCATCTTAGGATCTGCTGGTGAAAAGCAGATATAAATTGCAACTTGCACCCAGTGGGAAGGAACTTGTAAACACGAGATAAAGCAATGTGTACAAAAGCGCTGGCAGAAACGTGGGGGTTGAGAAAGTTAGCAGTTTTCCTGGGTGGAGGAGCCAGGCCAGCAGATAATTCTTTGGAGTGATTTCTTCCTCTTAGAAAGTACTCAAGTGACCTTAAGCTGCTGAGCTGGCAGTGAGCACAGCTCGAGTTCACCAGATGCACATGTCTGCACTGCATGATTCCACCACAGGGACCCGAGACCTTGGGAAGCAGCTTTAATTGCATAAAGCTATCCAGGGCATGGACAGCCCTTGTGTTGAGTTGTTGGAACAGCATGAAGTGAAAGAAGTGCTACGGCCTAAAAGCCATAAAACTGGGCTGACCACATCCTCCAATCATTTTTTGGCGCTGAATTACTCAAAGTTGTCTTTTCTTGTTGTGTTGCACAGATAAATGACACTGGTTATTCCTTCATTTTTCAAAAGATCATACATAAAAATTATCTTCAGAATGTCCCTAGATGCTGGAAAGAGCAGCATAAAATCCCATACAGAAAGGGTTTTCCTTCTTTCATCCCTTTTCAAAAGAAACTCATATGTCTATCTCTTCAGTTTGAAATGAATACTTGTTGATCAAGTGTATACATACACACACATATGATTTATGTATTTATGTATATTTTCATTAACCCTATGTTTCTAAGAGTTTTGAAAATTATGAAACAAAATACTACAAGGAAATCTTCCTCACAATCTTATCTTGAGTTTCTCTCTCCTCAGTGTAGCAGCCTCGGATTCCTATACTATTTGGATTGAGTTTGAAATTTGAAATTCATTTGAAATATCATTGACAATAGCTCATATTGACAGTACTGACTGCAGAATAGTCAGTAACAATAACCTTCCTTTGCCCAAACGCTGTCAGTTTCCTCTCTTTTAATTTTAGATGGTCCTAAAACTTTCATTTTCATAAAACACATTTTTTATACTGCACAAAAGCTAAGATAAAGAATGTCCAAGCCCAGCTTAATTTGATATGGTTTACAAAAAATAGAAGAAACTAATTAAATTTTACATCTTCCACTGTCTACACTGACACTACATGAAAGGATTAGAAAAGTTTCCCATGGACTTGTGCAAGACAAAGACTTTTGTGCCTTCTTCTGACGGCTCAAACAATGTTATTTCATGAGGGAAATTGCATAACATATTGTAGAATTCAAATTAGCAGATACAGTGCAAAATAGAAAGATTTTTATCAGACAGCTGGCATTAAAAATAACTAGAAATCCTAAATATTTTCACTACAATTCTGTCTCACTTTACCTCACAAGTTCCTCCTCCAGTGAAATGAAGGCTAACAAAAGGAAATAGGACAAGCTAGACCTGTAGTGTAAGCCAGCTGATAATACTTCTGTCAGTAAATAAAATCACATAAGGAAAATGAAAATGTTACCTGAGTTAATTTAAATAGTATTGTGGGTCAAACATTATTCATCTTTTACAGCAGTGTCAAAGTACATGCTGAAAATTTTGCCTCTACACTAATCCTTTTCACTCAAAACAGGCCCTGTGATGCCATTCCAGCAATATTCAAGCAAAAAAAACCCCTGCACTGTTTTGATGAGTAAAAGCAGCAACAGATGGAGCTATTTCATGTGAGCTTCTTTAAAGGCCTGGGCTTCTTAAAACACAGAACAGCTTGATGAAATGTTTCTTTATAAAGAGCAAGTGAAAACTTTTAACAGGAGGTGAAATGCTGATTGTAACACCCTGAATGTGTTGCAACTCTTACGCAGTGAGATACAAGAGGCATTGATTCCATGATCCTCAAATACAGCAGCAGATGGAGTCAGGAGGAGGCTGGATGCTCCTGCGTGTTGACAAAAGGCTGCTGCTCCTGCCCCACAGTGCACATAGAGCCCTCTTTCGTCTACATCAGATGCCCTTCTGGAGTCTTGAAAGGCTGAGAGTCTCCCTGAGCATCACCCCAGAAATAATAGTCAAGCTCCTTCACCTGGACCTTCAGGAAATATCTCAGTGTTTTAGGAGGGTGGGAGGTTAATTAATTCAAATATCCTTTCTCTATACAAATTGTTTTTCTCTGTGAAACTGCTCTTTGTCTCTATCCCAACTGTCTTCAATGGGCAAGTTAGGGATGTTGTCACTGATAATTTCCTGCTTCATCATAAGGCTTAAGTTTAACTTATATTTATTACTATGTCATATATAAAAAATCGTGGTAATGAAAGTTAACCTGTAACATTTCAGCAAAGTCAATAAATATTGTTTCAAAAACTTCAAG